>PYXC01002596.1:1200000-1800000 GCA_015244755.2 Tenualosa ilisha
CCACAGGATAGGCTTTAAAATCCTGTTAATAACTTATAAAGCTCTACACAGACTAGAACAGATTATATCAGATCTGTGCTAGTCTGCTAACCCCCTATTGTCCAACTGTACCCCTCAGATCCACCTGTGCCTAAACTGTTCCCTGAATGTAGACTTGCCACCAGAGGTGCCCGCTCATTTGCAGTCAGAGCACCTAAGCTGTGTAGCCTCCCTTTTAATATAAATTCTGCCGTCATTAAGACACACTTTTATAGAAAGGCTTTCATTGATTTCCTTGAGTGGTCCCTTAAATTATATGTTGTTTATATTACCATATTTTTTTATTATGTTGTTTTTTTTAAGAGCAGTTTAAGTTTTTCTTAAAGAGCAACTTGGAAGTTGAAATTTGTTAGTGAATTTCCACATAATGTTGCCCAGAAATGAATACAGAAACATTTAGGAATGGTTTCATATGATTTATGAACACCAAATGCCAGAAAATCTTTTGAAGTTTTAAGCAATCCTCTTGAACGTTCTATGCGTGGCATTTACATTTACATTTACATTTAGGCATTTAGCAGACGCTTTTATCCAAAGCGACTTACAAAAGAGGATAACATTCAAGCTACAACACAATGAACTAACAAGGAGTGCATATTGCTAACATAGAATCTGCGCTGTTTTAAGTTGAAAGTGCAATAGTGTAACACAATGTAGAGAAATTAAATTATTAAGTGCATTCTCAAAGTTTACGCCAGGAGATATTCTTGGAAGAGCTTAGTCTTCACGAGTTTCTTGAAGGTGGAGAGGGTATCAGTTGATCTGGTAGCACTTGGGAGGTCATTCCACCAGCGCGGAACCAGATATGAGAAGAGTCTGGACCGACCTGCACAAGGTGTTGGCCGTGCTAGAAAACGTTCCTTAGAGGAGCGTAGTGGTCGTCGGGTGACATAGGGCTTCAGAAGAGAATTCAAGTAGATGGGAGCAGAGCCATCATTCACCCTGTAGGCCAACATAAGTGCCTTGAATTTAATGCGAGCAGCCAAGGGCAGCCAGTGAAGTTCAATGAACAGAGGTGTGACATGTGCCCTTTTTGGCTGGTTAAAGACCAGACGTGCAGCTGCATTCTGGATCATCTGTAGCGGTCTCACTGCACAGGCTGGTAGGCCTGATAGGAGGACATTGCAGTAGTCAAGACGAGAGATAACCAGGGTCTGAACCAGGAGCTGGGTTGCATGTTGGGTTAGGTACGGCCTGATCTTCCTTATGTTGAATAGGGAAAAACGGCACGACCGAGCCACAGAGGCAACGTGATCTGCAAAGGTCAGTTGGTCATCGATCATGACACCTAGGTTTCTTGCCAATTTATATGGCATACGTCATAAGAGGGAGCCATCTCTGTCTTTCACTAGCTGTTCATTGCTAAAGCATGGAGTATCAGGCACGTCTGTCTCATCTACAATAAGGAGCCTAAGTTCTGCCTTACACTGGCTCCCTATTAAAAGCCAAATCGATTTTAAAATACCCCTCCTACCCTATAAAGCCCTCAATGACCGTGCCCCAACATATGTTAAAGGGTGTCCCCTACCACCCTCCGAGAACCTTAAGATTCCAGAATGCTGGCCTTTTGCTACCGTGTGCCTCTCTTGTCGAATAATCCCCTGCCCCCAATCCAACAAGCAGACACTCTCAATACCTTTAAGCCCAGACTTAAAATCTTCTTTCTTTACCCCATAGTTTGGGATGGTGTACAGTAACCATCACTCCTCGTGGGTCTAGGAGACTCCTGTCACCTTCCCCTCCTGAATGGACTGAAACCAACATTACAGGAGGCCCATGTCAGGACTGACTCTCCATCCTAGAGGCCCTTCTTAGACGTCATGCCAGGACCGACTCTCCTTCCCTGTGACAACCCCCCCCCCAACAATAGCATTGTCAAAATGGATCCTTATTGTTACCCCCATGACCCATCTCACTCCTTGACTTTAACATTAGGTCTGGCTGGTACTACACTGCCTTGCCATAATTCTTGATAACCACCTATGGATTGACTACCATGTAATGTTATGAGACAATATTGTGGAACTATTATGTATAATGATGCTTAGCTAAAACCATGGACAACTTGTAGTCTATCATCATTACTACTGATTGTACTTGTCCTGCATGACCCCTGGCAGTTGGGTTAGCCCTTTGAGTCGTGGATCTGCCCAAAGTTTCTTCCTAGACTAAGGAGACAATACTATTGTAAAGATGCTGTATAAATATAATTGAACTGAATATAAACCTTGAATTAAACATATGATATTTGCGAACTTTGAACATCATTTTTCATGTAAAGAAAGTTTGTAACTCGAATGACTACAGCCTGACAGTCGCATACGTGACATCACTGAAGATAACGCTAGTCTTACCGTGATTCACAAGCATATCAGCAACAGGTCTTGTAACTACTTTGGACTACTCCTTGTTATGGAAAGACCAAGAGTCCACTGAGCTGAATAGAGTCACAAGATAAAACACATCAGGTAAAGTGTATCTTTCCATTTAACCGCTGTTGAGCGACCTAGCAGGTAGCAAGCTAACATGCATGTGATGATGTGCTAAGCAAATTCTGTTTTAGAACGTTCATAAAGACAGTAATAAAAAATGAATGAAAATATGTGATATCTATAAATAAGTGTAATATAAGCAATAGTATCTATAATTGAAAATTTTGAAAATTTTAAAATTAGTTCTTGCTTTATTTCTCTACACATTAATGAAAAGGGGTTTTTAACCTTTAAGTTGCACCTTCACCTCCACCAATTTTCACTATAAACTGTATATATCATTATTTTATGATTACTTACTGCTTTATTTTTTTGTAATGAGCACTTTGTGCTCTGTGCTTGAAAAGTGCTATATAGATAAATTGCATTAGTATATTTTATTATGTCACTATATTGGGCTATACTTTCATATATTAGGATACCATTTTAACATTTAGCAGTATATTCATCAACATTAATCTTGTTAATGCTGCTATCCGGACATAATTGCCAGGTTACACAAAGCACACATGATGAGGGAGAACATTTAAAGACAGTAATGGCATTGAGTAAAACAAGCAAACATACCTTTGAGTAATTGTTACAAACAAACAAACATGGGCCTCTGCTTTTTCATCTTGTGTACCCCCTGAGCCTTTTGGCATACCATGAGTACGCCCTCACTCATACGTGTTGATGATTTTCCAAAAGTAGAACATAACACAACTGATTACTGTGGAGTGCCACAGGTTATTGTCTCACTGGGAAAACTAGTTGTCACGCATCTTATTGACAGGCTTAATATGAAATGACTGAGAATATTTATTCATCATCTTGCAAATAAATGATTATTAAATATTTCCACATACCCCCTGCAGTGTGCTCGCATACCCCAAAAGATACGCGTACCCCTGGCTGGGAATCACTGGCTTAGAGGATGACACTTACCCAATCCCGTTTCTCTCTCCATCTACTTTTCCTGTGTTCAACAGTCAGTGTAGGTAGGTGCATGCTGACCATAGCAGTTATGCACATTAACAAGTTCTTTGGAAATACTTATTTTCATAACTGACATGCTCTGTAAATTTATTCTAAGAGCTAGATTAGTCATCCAACAACTTTCTTCAAGAACCCGAGTCTGTAGATTAGACAGTCTCAACACTCATCCTGAATGCGGCATTTTTCTATAGTCTTTCAAGAGTCTGTCCTTCATTTTTTTTTGTTAAAACGTCCCACATTCATAGCAGTGGATGTTTGCAAATGTATCTGGCTGGCTAGCTAGCTAACTAGCAAAACTCAATAATGAATAATTGAATAATCTGAATTTATTCCTGATGGTGCTTGGGATGGCAAAACTTGTGCTGTGTAACTGGAAACTGAACACTAACACAGGTAAACTCTCTGGGGGTAATGGCCTAGATGTAGGAGAAGTAGCCAAATGATAAGAAAAACAAACTATGGTTACAATAGTCAATAAAAGCAATTTAGACACTTAAATGGATATGAAATTGGTAAATGGATTCAAATTCAAAATCTGATCAAAGTATTTTGCAGCACCCCCAGACAACCATCACAGCACCCACTTTGAGGCACTGCATCTGCTCTATGGTAATAAATCTGAATAATAAAAGGGTGAAGGTAAAAGGAAGAGGTTAATATACTGAGCGTGTGACTTGTATTTGCACTTTTCTTAACAGAGCTATATTTCATGATACTGACCAAGGGTGAGTCTTCATACACAATGATCCCATCTCGTACTGAGGGCTGCAGGGTTAATGTCTGCACTGTTGTGTCTCTGTGGGAAAAAAGACAATTAGAACATCTTCCCAAAGTATGTCCCTCAGGTTTTCCCAGACACTAAATTAATATGGTGACCCAATTAATTTTTTTTTATTTTCATCTACAGCTTTTTACACTTCCTGTCTGGTAATTTTTATGATGTGAATATGTCTCTGCAGAATCAAAGATGAAGAAAATCTCATGGGTGATCCTTCACTATTTGTGGTGTATAGTGGCTTACCAGGTCACGGGAACATGTTACTTTGAAACAACTTTTACTGGTCTGGGCTTCTTTTGAAATGCTGTGGGGAGCCTAATATACCATGTTAGTTCAAAAGTCTGACTTTGCCTTTGAACACTACAAATATTAAAATAGAATAGAATAGAGTAAAAGTAAGCAATGACCCACGAGAGGCTTTAAGTTATGCTGGTTTTACTACAGCTAAGGGAAGTAACCAGCATAACTCATGGGCTGGAGTGGGTTATTGCTTTTCTGAAATGGTTACCATATCAACCTGGCATGATTTCATCAAAGGAATACAGAACAACAAGAAATGTAGCGAATTATTCGTAGATAACAATTTCTCCGCTAAGAACACACAAGCGCAGACAATGTTCACTTTCCAATGGCACAGCAATATAAATGCGGTTGGAGCTGGGGTACTGTATATCATGGATTTTACAACAGGATGTGGAATATGATTCAACCAATCACAATCAAGGATTAAAACTATCCATTTTAAAATAAATCTTTATTGTCCACCAGGGTGGAAAATTATATTTGCAATTTGTTATTTTCAAAAATACAGTATGACACAGAGAAGGTGTTCAAAATAAAATAAAGTAAAAAAGGTAAATAGCAGTTCATATCAGTGTCTTTGTTGAGTTAAGAATGCTGATGGCATTTGGAATAAAAGATTGTTTAATTACACTTCTAGCCAGAGGGGCCCTATAATGCCTTCCAGACTTCAAAAGCTTAAACTGGCTAAAATGTGGATGAGAACAGTCTGCCAATATTCTTCTAGATTTCCTTCTCAGCCTTTCAGTACAGAGGTTGGCTAGTTGTTTTGGGGGTTTTCCCACTATTTCGCTTGCCATTGACACAATCCTATTAAATTTATTCTTGCACTTACAACTTAAGTGTCCAAATCAAGCAGTGAAGCGGAATGTTAAGATACTCTCAATATGTGTAGTGTACACAAGTTCTAGGATCTCTGGGCTGACACCAAGACAGCTCAATCTTCAGATAAGATTGAGTCTGTGAACATCTCTTAAAAATATAACCTATAATATGACATTCAAAAGTTTGCAGTTTGGCCACTGAGTGAGACTGGGTCTGTTGTCAGGTCTTGCTTCTTACAAAAGAGTAACTACTTTGTTTTAGATACAATATTACTGGCTATTGTTGCACCATGCTTTAAGGGCCTTCATATCAGAGAAGTAGCCTCAATAGAGTGATCATTTTTCTGTAATAAGCCAACTGAGGCAATGTCATCTGCATATTTAATCACTTTAACCGGTCAACTAAGGTCATGTCATCCACATATTTAATCTGTTTAAACTTGCCATTATTAAGAGTAAAATCATTTGTAAATAAAAAACAACAAAGGTGATAAAAAACTGCCTTGTGGGTAGCTTGTGCTTATAGTAGACCGGAAAATCAGTCAACATTAAGCTCGGCCAACCTTCTTAGGAGAATGTGTAACTTTATAGAAGTGAAAGCTGCACTGAAATCTACAAATAGGACACTGGCATAGCCCTTAGTATGTGTAAACTCTGTCACTCTTGTAGGCTAACTGAAGTGGATCTAATGCACTGTCCACTGCTGTGCCAACAAAGACCTTCCAGAACTCTTTCCATAGAGTTTTACACAGCATAGAGGTAATAGCAATTGGTCTAAAATCTACAGGCTTGCAAGCAGCTGGCTTTTTGGGTATACTGTGTAGAAAGATACCCTGATATGTACAGAATTTAACTATTACATCCCAATATTTATTTCCACAGTTGTCAGATAAAATGGCCAACAGCCTAAGCCATCCCCTAAACTCACATTTAAATTCTACTCCCATGTGGTGCAGATATAGGTCTCTGACCTGGAAATGAGAACGCTATGGAAAGAGCTTTGCGCCATCTGACATGGTGATTGTTGACTGTTGTGCAAAATTGTGCATGATCTTATTCTCCCCATCGTTGACCATTAACCAATCACTGCTTTTTCATAGTAAGTACACTTGTTGTATATAAATTATTATTTAAACTTTGCTCAGTAAGAGGCGAGTAAGGTGCAAGAGGAACAGTAATTCTTGGGAACAGTTATTCTTGATTAAGACATAATTATGAGTTTTGTGTTTTGTTCCAATGAATAGACCACCTTTTCTAAATATCATTGGAGGAGAATAACTGTTGTAGTACCACCTTATAAGCTCCACATTGAGAAAAGCATAGAGAGATCATAAGTCATACACAACTTACTTACTTACTACGAACAAACAGTAATTAGGAGCTTATCTTGGATAAATTCTTAGTTAATGGTCTACTATTGGTCAAATAAGATTATGCAGAATAAAGTATTAATAAGGGACCTGTAATGGCCAGCAAATGGCTAGTATGTTACCAATTTGCATTTCTAAAACGGATAGTTCTGGTCCCTGATTATGACTGGTTAAAATGTGTTCAAAACCATTGTAAAATTCATGATATATCACGATTCCGGTGCAAAGGTGACCTTTGACCTCTGGGGGTGCTATAATTTGTGGAAATGGCTCATAGCTCAGTAATGCTTTTATGTCTTGTAACCATATTTGATACATGGACTCATCACCCCCATTCTGAGGACAAAACAATAATATGGTGACCTTTGACCTAACAAAATTTTCATCAGTTGCAAATTTTGCCACAGATGGTCTTCAGGCCATTCCCCATATAATAATAATGTCTTAGAAACCTAATAACCCACTCAAATCCGTGAGTTATGATGGTTTTACCACAGCTAAGAGGGTCTAACGGCACTCCACTACACATTGTGCCTAACAATTCCACTTGGTAAAACTAGCATAACCGACATACTCTCATGGGTTCCTGCTTACGTTGATAAGCATGGTAATGGCAAATATGTGTGTGCTAACATAAAGTGCTAAGCCACAATTTAATTTCAAACCCTCCAACACCAACCTTCAAGCCAAAACGAAGGTTAAGCTCTAGAAATGTCATACTACTGCCTGATTGTACCACTGCTAATTGAATATCAATTGAAATCCCTATAAGTAATTAGACATAATATTAATGAAATCTGTACATGATTACAGTTTTGAACAAAAAGCAATGATGTCCTAAAATTTTCCAACAACCTGACAAAGGAGGAACTGACTATGGCTACAAAATATATAAGCTTGTGAAATGTGTAGGCCCTACTGGACATACTGACATTTCACTTCACAGAATTCACACAGAATTCCAAATTTCATGATTTAAATGTGATTCAAGATACTGTCAACTGAAGCATTCTGTTTTTACATTTCTGTCTCTCAATAGATGGTGCTACACAGAAAATGAGAAGTTATGGGCATGTTGGATGCACCTTTGTGAGATCTACATGCCACAAAAATAATTCGCAATAATTCACACTCCTCTTCTTAGAAACAGTCCAGGACATGAAAAACATAGCTGGTGTACTGTGGTTTTTTTACCTATGAAGTTGCAGGTATTCTCTTGGCCGATTCATCAGATGTAAAAAACGGTCAACAATCTTATTCTTCCCCACACCCTAAAAAAGAGGACAGATACAGAAACACTTTTGGCAAACTTTTGTAAAGATCAAGAATAACCCCTGTCTCTTATTATGTAAAAAAAACAGTACACAATTTACACTTACTCACTTACAGTCCCAGATATCTGGAATTTTCTGTTCTTGTGAGAATTTTCCTTCAACAGCACTGACACTCTAGCCTGGTATAAAACCAGACCATCATTCTACACTTTTGCTACATACAGAGGGTCAGCCCCTGACTGATAGCTAGCCTTGACTGATAGCATGCTAGCTCTGCATTCACAATGCCTCCCTCTGTTCACTGATTGGACAGGTTAAAATGCCTCCTGAGACAACAAGCTCAATGGGATCAAATCCAGAATAGCACTGTAGGGAGATGTTAATCAAGCAGAAGTGCTAGGAAGGCAAGACCAGGCTACTGTTTTCCATTGTCTTTTGGCCATTTAACATAGTAACTTTTTTAATCATAACAATTAATTTAATCCATCACTATAACATATTCATAGTCAAAAACTATGACTGACATGCACATGTCTGCATGCACACAAAAAACACACTTATATATTGCGCATGCACATGCACACTGTGTGTAAAAGTTCCTCAGCGGTTAAAGTTCATGTTGGTTTAATATTGCATATTAAATTTAAAAACAAAGGCAGCAGAAATTCTGAATACTACGAAATATCAGTAAGAGAAGTTTGAATCAAATAGTCACACATTTTCTCACACACTATCTCTCTCTCACACATGCAATAACAGTGACCTGCCATAATTGTGCATTTCTGACATAGGACATCTCTCTCTCACACACACACACATAAAAAAAGAGAAAAACAGACATAAATCATAAAACACACGTTTGTGAGCTAAACATGGGGACACACACCACTACACACAATCATAGACACATGCATCCACTGACAAACATTTTGTGCATCTGGAAAAAAACATAAGGACGACAAAATGCCACAGTATGCCACAGTGTGAATGTACGATATGCCACCACAATATGTGAAAATGGTGGATTTCACCACATAACCAGAAAATGTACCAGAAATTAAATTAAGACCCAACTTTTAGGGAAATATACTCATTTTCCACTTCCCCTTGAGTTAAACAACTGAGTTTTACCTTTATCCTGTTCATCATTTTCT
Organism: Tenualosa ilisha; assembly: GCA_015244755.2. Classification (NCBI taxonomy): domain Eukaryota; kingdom Metazoa; phylum Chordata; class Actinopteri; order Clupeiformes; family Clupeidae; genus Tenualosa; species Tenualosa ilisha. Next base: position 1,209,210 of record PYXC01002596.1, read on the forward strand.
CCAAAGCTAAAGCTCCAGCTTAGCATAGTTCTTTGAATCGGATTAGACCATTAGCATCTCACCTGATAACATCTTTCTCAAAAGTGACCATGAATTCCAGTATTTTTCCTATTTAAAACTTGACTCCTCTGTAGTTACAAAGAGTATTAACACGGGTGGAAAATTAATTAATTGTTGAAAAGAAGCATATTTCCCCAAAAGGTGTTGTGTTTCTTTAACACTCAATCAATTTATCACTCGATTTATTGGTCTGAAACTTACAAGATATTGCTTAATACTTATGATGTTATCCACATCCCCAAACTGCCTGTCTTGCATAGCTCTCCCAGCTACATGTGGTTCTATTCAAATTCATGTTTAATGTCCTTGGTCTAGTCCAGCGCCAACCTCAGGCAATCTAGGCCATGGTCATGGTCCAGCCTCAGTCATTGAATTAGAAGTCCAAGGTGTTTAACCCCACTGTAGAAATGAGCTAATTGACATGTTTTTTTTTCTCAGGCTCATTGTTTGCATTATTGCTGCTGGCCCATTTAGCACATACACAAAAGCTGTGGGAAGTGGGGGTGCTAGGGGCATTCCAGCACCTCCACTTCCACAATATGTGCTGCTGCATCCCATTCAGATGACCAAATATACTACTATGACTTTACGTCAGAGTTTAGAACCAAATGGTTTGTAGTTGGGTACGAGAGGTCGTGTCAGAGGCATTGCATGGGAAGAGCCGTGTTAAAGTGCATGTTGCAGGTTAAGAACTACTTTTGATTAATGTGTAGAGAAATGAACCCATAACTTCAATGAGATAAATATTTCAAATACACGAATTAAGCATTTACAGCCGTTTTCGTGACTGACTTTATGAATATGCCAAAATAGAATTTTGTGAATATGTTACATTGGGTAAACACTGAAAATTCCCCACAGAGAATAACAGATGCTTTCACGTCAGAACATAAATAATTAGAATGAGAACTAAACTGAATTATGTTTCATAGCAGGCCTAATCTCTCCAAAACTAACACTGTCTAATCCAGTGATTCCCAACCAGGGGTACGCGGAAATAATTAATATTAATTTCTTTCCAAGATAATAAATACATTTTCTCAGTCATTTCATATTAAGCCCGTCAATGAAATCGTACGTGTGCGCTACAACTAGTTTCCCCGGGGAGACAATAATGTGTAGCACTCCGCGCCAATAATAATCAGTTGTGTGACGTTCTACTTTTGGAGAATCATCAACACGTATGAGTGAGAGAGTACTCATGGTATGACAAAAAGGCTCAGGGGGTACACAGGGTTGGGAAACACTGGTCTAATAGCCTACTACGTAACAATGGCTCCGTTAACGTTGCTGGACATCTAGCTGTAGCTGGCTAGTAAACGATATTGTGCAGGGTCACCCACAAGCAGCACTGCAGATCGTACTACACTATCAGTGAAGGTGTAGTTTTGCCATAATGTTTTAACATGTTATACGTTTTGTCCATTTTGTCCAAGTTTTTAGAGACAGACATCCAGCTTTTTCCTTATCGGTGTCATACCCAGAACCTCTATGCTAGCAACCAACTGCTGGCTGATGCCGCACTTACTCCTTAGCCTAACGTTATTTGATGGGTTAGGTAACACACTGGCATAGGGTGTTTCTGATTAATTGTGTTGTTTTCTTGGACCTGTAACCAGTCTATTTGTGCAAAATATGGATATGATTTTATTCTTTTTTCCTTCTGCGATGGAAACCGATTTTTAACCGTTGATGGGGTCTAACTATTGTATTCACCATAACAGTGATCATTTTATAACAGTCTATTGTATTATTTAGGTTGGAAATACGAAGAAGACAGAGTTAGTAATGTTTTATGCATCCTAGGCAAACGTAGCAGCATACTCTTTGGATGGCAGCCCTTAAAGGATTCTAGTGCGCTATGCGCAAGATTGTTTATTGGCCGGAAAATACGTTGACTATGAGGAAGTACGGAAATACGGTTGAATATCCTCACAGGTTATGTTTTGTAGAAATCCTATGGTCTATTTTCAATTTTTTATATTATTTATTCTATTGAAAAGTACATTTTCAAGTTACAGAAACCCTGTCAGACTATTGTGAACGTTTAGAACACATACAGACGTTGTACGACTTTACATGATTATTCCAAGGGTAAAAAGCCCCAAGTCATCTACCATGCTTTATTTTAGCAGGTAGGACTGAAGCAGAGAGAGCTATCTGAACTAACAAAGATCTCCACTTTTATATGCGGACTTTATTTTATTATCAAATATTGGTAAAACAAATTAAATTTGAGCATTAAATCGTTATTGTTGTTCTGCAAACCAAATAAAATGTGAAGTGTTTCGTAATGTAAGGCAGCGAACACCCACAAGATGCCGCTTTAACCACAATATAGCCAGCTGCATTTTCTCAAAAACTAATATTAGGTACCATCCTTCATGTCAGTGTGTGAAGATCCAAATCAATGATTGTTGCCGAGCATTAAGACAACTAATGTAATGTCTAACTGAAATTATGTGATAATGCTTTGTGCACACTGGGATAATGAAACAAGAGGTATACCCGCGATTTTACACACCAGAGGGAACAGGATAAGCTAGCTCACTCACGAGCGTCCTTGCCAGAAGATGTTAGTCAATGGTAAAGAACCAAATGTGGACAACTAGTTGTCCTTTCACCCCTGTCAGTTAACAATGCAAAGTTAAGTACAACGATGCATTTGTTAGGACCTGCTTGCTGCCATGCACACCTGCAGACAATTTTAGCTATAGCTATCATTACGCTAACTCACCGCTACCCCTATTCCAGACGTTCGAGTCAAGCAATGCTGTCCTCTAGGTGAGCCTCTGGTTTGAGTCTATGCTTGAATTTCTCATTTTCTTTCGTGGCTGTAATTTCATTCTTCATAAAGTAGCCAGCTATAGCCTGGTTGCCTCTATGTTTAGAATGTCGCACAAAACTTTACATTAAAGTCAGCAGGCAAGGATCCAACCGTCTCAGTAAGCCATGTAGCCTTCCAGCTGATCATGTGACAGTCACACATGTTGTCGGGTAACACATCCCATTGAGATAACGTTAGGTTGAGATCACTGCCAAAAATGGAGCTGTCGGAAGAGAAGTCAATCGACAAAAGCTGTTTTGGACGAGTAATTGGGATAAAATATATGTTGAGGGAATGACCAACAGATTTCTTATTACATGTATTACATTTAGGATATTTCTTGGATAGATGCACACGTTCTTGGCAGCATATGCTGTAACCCTTATGTTTTTGCCTAAATATGGATTTTAAATTCTTCTCTATTATATATACATTTATAGCGCTTTGCCTATCTTCTATTACACACCTGTATACCTGCCCATATATCTGTAAATCTGTAGATTTGTTTTATGTATAGAAGTATAGAACATTTGCATATTAACATATTCCATCTGCACATTGCTCTTTTGTAAATCAATGAAAATTATAACAATTTGATTCATACTGCCCTATCTGTAAATAACTGCTCCAGTAACTTATTTGTACATAATCTGCACATAACTATTCCCACCATAATTGATCTGTACATAATCTGCACATATTTATTACCACCTTTACATTGCCCTTATCTGTACAGAACTGCTCTTAAATGTACATACTGCACACATTGTACATATTGCACCTTCTGGTATTTGCACTTCTGATTAAATGTTAAACTGTACCCCGTTACTCTGTATTCATACATGTGTAATGACAAGTTGAATCAAATCTAATCTAATCTAATCTTTTGCGTTAATTTAACGTACTTGGCCCCAAAGCAAGACGTTCTGAAAAATTATGGCCACATGCAAAGTAGGCTATAAGAATGGTCTAATGCATAATTATTTACTAATGTGTTAGTAAGGCTAATAGAACCCATATTATCAGAATGGCACCAGTTCTGGCTCAGGGCATAATTTCACTGAGTGGTATCAGATTGGTTCAGCTCAACCGTACTCACTTTTTTTGCCTTTCCATTACTAAAATCTGGTACCACCTTTGTCGAGGTTCCAAGTGAGCTGAACCGATACTAAATGATGATGTTGAAATACTAGAGGTTACTGAGTGGTCGTTATTATCACTAGGCACCATAATGTTAACATTCTGAACAAGCCTCTTACTGTCTATGTCAACCCTCAGCAGCTAGCTCAGCGGTTAGCTGTCAGTGTTAGCATGACTAGATGGCTGACAGAGAGAGTAATGTCATCCCCCCCAAAACGAGTCTCTATGTGGCAATCAGCCACTTACCAAGATGAAACAAAATCCTTTTGATTTCATTCACTGTAGCAATTGTTGTTACCGTCTTTTCCACATTGGTAACACTACGGTAGTTTACTTCAGTGTCATTATAGAAACCAGTTTCATTAAATGGTACTTTTATGCAGTGGAAAAAAAAAATTCCAAAACCAAACCGAGTCGAGTCGAGTCGAGTTGAGTTGAGCTGAGACCATTCAGTGGAAAACTGTCTCACTGATGTATCTGGCTGCGCTCTAGAATCTTTGGCCACTACCTTAATGACATCACGTGACGACACCTAACACAATTAGCCATTTCTAAGTAATCCAATTTAGAAATCACAGAAAACGCATGACAGAAGCGCTTCTTTAAAATTAAAAGCTACCTTTCCACACAGCTCCACACACTGCTCTCAGTGATAGATGTTTGGTAGGATCTTAGGCTTTTAAATAATACCAACTCATTGGGTTATTTAGATGTTACTTTAAAAACCAGAATCTTTGCCTTTCAACACTCCAGGATATATTGATCATGAGCAATGTTGGTTAAAAGAAAGCATGCGGGAATGGTTCATGTAACAGGCCTTAATAAGGGCCTTGAACAACTAATAGTTTGTATGATGTAAATGTTTCTAATGGCACTGGCAAAGGCATCATCGACAAAAAATGTAACATGTCATTCGATCAACTTAAAATTAGAGAACTGCACACACTGACTCCAGCCTCCATATGCTGTTTCAATTTAAAAATGACACTGCAGCCTGCTGAAATAGCCAGGACAATGTAACCGAGGCCTAGGCTACTGCATGTACAACACCACTGGGTTCACCAAAGGCTGATGAGCAAATTGCCAACACACCACACTGACTCCTGCCAGGTTCATTTGCATGGACTGTTTCAATTTCTGCTCTTAAAACCCCCCTTGCATTCTCCTATGGAATTTTTTTCAAGGATCCCTCATAATCACAACAAAATTTAACCATATAAGATTATAGCCATTTGCAATTTCAGATGTTTTTGAACTCTTATTTTAAAAACACATTTTGCTAATACCACAACAGTTTTAAACAGGCATATAATTGTATTTGGCAAAACTTGACAGTGCAGGAGCAGTTATAAAAGGATTTTGTTTTTGGTCAATCTTGGCCTACTGTGTTAAAAAATACTGTTTGTTTCACATAACTAATAATACCTAATATTCATTTTGCTTGCAGTTAATGCTAATTAAGGAAAGTGTTTTGACAGATTGATGTAATGCATCATGTAGGTTCATTTGTCATTAATGTTATGCCGGTGGGAGTAATGAGCACAATGCGATTGGGCTCTATATTGATCTCTAGTAATTTTCTCCCCATAAGATGTTTATACTTTATAGCAAACTTTTTTCACGGACCCCCTGGCAACATGCTGCAGACCCCCGGGGGTCCACAGACCCCAGAGAACCAATGGACTACAAACCTAACCTGCGTGTCAACTTTTGTGCAGAGTGAAATAATAAGACTACTCTAAGCTCATCACCTTGAATGCGCGAAATTATTCACATATCTGGTGGGCCGTCAATCATACAGACTACTTAGTAGGGAGGATTTTAGGCTACTCCTTGCCTCAGTTTTTTTCCCTGCGCAATTGGTGTGTTTGTTGAAATCTATATACATTTCAACAGTCATTGGTTGAAATAGTGCCCCCTGTATTGATTCTGAACATATGACAAGGCATTTCAGCTGTAGCTATTATCATCACACACAGGCAGACTTTTTGTCCCCACCACCACAAGAATGATTCTGGTGCCTCAGCCATACAATCATACCACACTGCTAAGAGAGACCTTGGGTCACTCTACCTAAAGAAATCACTACCTAATTCAACTCAGCCACCTCGGTAACCTGACAAGGTTTCTGACTTAAACATTTGATGCAGAACAGAATCTGACATGGATATCAAATGTTATCCACTAACTTGGTTTCCCACCAACAGCAGATGCTCTCCTAGCAAGAAATCCTTCAGCATGTCCTCCATTACCATCATGTGCTGTGGAAAGAAATTAATCATATTATCAATTTTGATGTCAGAAAATCAGTTTTGTATTCACAAACAATGAAAAAAATATTAAATTAGACAAAAAAAAATCAGTTTGAATATAAGCCTACACATGTAGATCTATCCAGATTTGGAAAGCCAAAAAGTAGGTCATATACACAGGACATGACATAACTTTTTATACTCTCTTCCACCATATACAATATTAATAATATTAATTGCTTAATTGCTCACAAAATAGCTGTGTTCTCTACCATCTGTTAATAAAAGTGAAACACCGGTGCAGATGCAATCTAGGGTGTTTTTTCGTACAGACATGATCAAACTTTTGTTTAAAGCAGTACCAAGCAAGCCTGCTAACTTCAGAACTTCCCCTACAGGCGCAGATTTTAGTTTTAAAACTTGCAACAACATTGTACATTCTCACCAATCTGTGTGAATTTGTTTGCAAACCAAAGAATAGGAACCAGCATTGATAATTTCCATGGAATTATGTTTGACTGACAAGGTAATAAATGCAATTTCGGCGCACCAGGGTGCGTTTTCATACTGGATGTGCTGTTACTGTGCCAGGAAAGCAATAGAGGGTGGCGAGACAGCCCTGATTTACCCCGTAATGAGTCATTTAGCCATCAATGTGACTACGAAGCTGGTAAATTAACTAGTTGTTGCCTGGTATGCCTTTAAAAGCAAAGTTACTTTGATAGCTGTTTTTTTTTTTTTGATTGGCTTTTGTGTTTACAGCCAAATCACTTTCAACGCACATAGCTAGAGACATAGCTAGAGACATAGAAACACTATGAAGGCTCGCCACAGCTTGACAGGGACTATAAATCAATGGATGAATGGATGTGATCAGAGGAAATTCAATTAAATTTTAATTAAACAGAAATGCATGATTACTTAGCTGTTCAGATTTCACACACTATCCATGTTAACAATCCAAGGTGCTTGGGGACTATGCATGGCAGGGGCGTCATCTTCCCTGAGTCAGGCTTACACCTGACCACATACCTTAAGACTTGTGCTGTTTCTTGGCTGTTGTTGAGAAGACTAGATAGACACAACATCGGGGCTGTTAGGAGGTCTCCTCCTTTCTGATATGGCAAATACATTTGTTGATGTTTTCTATTGAGTCCTTTTTGGCTGCCGCAGAGGCCAATTATCCAAAATACATCCAGAAGCTGTGCAAGTATGTGCTGTTCCAAGAGGAGACTAGACAGGCTGGTCATTAGGGTTGTCAAGTTGGTTCACACTTTCATCAACATTTTGCTGACCAGAACCACCTCCCTCTGCGTTTGTCTAGTCAGATAGGTTCATTTCTCCTCAGCCATAACCATTGGCTGCTTGACATCCAAATTCTACCAGATAGATCTTTACACTACAGCCTCACTGTTCGGCCTCTGTTGCAAGCTCAGAGTATCTGAGTTTTTTCCTCTGAAAGGGTTCCTGTGAAACGTCCTCCCAAAGAAAAGTGAGTTTCACAAAGTACACCTTGTGTTGTACATGGGCCAAAGGACCAGGTCTGGCCTCAGGCTTGTGACTGCTATCTCCTGAGGAACTGAGAGGCATTGTCCCACGTCCACCAACATTTGTGTCATGCCATCTACATCTCCTGATCTGTTGTATGATGGGACTTTGTGTTGTTTTTGTTCCCCCTCCCGTATGAATGATGTTGATGACATTCTTGAGTTGGTCAGTCTGGATGATGAGGCATTGATGGTGGTTCTCTTGTTTTCCAGGGTTGCAGCAAGTACTTGGTTGTGACTCCAGGTGTGACATCCTTGTGAGAGGCTCATCTTGCACCCTGAGAGGATGTTTCAGAGTGTAGCTGGTGCTGAACCTTCACCTCGCCATTGGTTGAGATTTTGAGGCGTAAGAAGGACATCATAGGTGGCTCGAATTGATTTAGATTTTCCACATTCTCCCATATCTTCCATTGGCCTTGTTTGGTCTGTGATACAGCCTTGGCATATTTACTTTACTCCTCCTGTCTTTCGACTTTGGCTACCACCATCTTCTTCCATTCATACACACATATATATGTGTGTGTGTTTGTGTGAGGAAATGGTTAGGCTTCCCTCGATGCCTGAGCAGCACAGCCCTTTATGGGCAGGGGCTACTCCAACTCTCTCCAACAATAATTTCTACTCAAGTAAAGTACAGATATGTGAAAAGTACATAAGTACTGTAATAAAGTATTTGTACTGTACTTTGTTACTTTACACATATACATATAGGCATTTTTACATTTAGGCATTTAGCAGACATATATACATACATACACAGTAGTGTAAGGTAACAAAGTACAAATATTTGATGGTGCCAAATCATGCTAGTGTGTTCATAGGCTAAAAATAGGTTTCATTCAACACATCAACTTACTTGCTTTATTGATTTTGCCTGCAAGATGGCAGTGCAGAAGACAAGATGAGGTGAAGTGTTCACAAACATTGTTTTAATAAGCTCTGTGCACACCAACAATGTTCTCAATGCTCAAGTTCATGTGTTTGGACCCTGATAATACTATGACCGAAGTGTCATGCTATGTGAAGCCTTCTAAGTGTTTTAAAAACAGTGATTTGGACGCATTTGGCACACTTGTTAAAGCCATTTAGCTGTAAAGGCTAGAGCCGATCAAACTAAAAAAAAAACAGAATCTAAGGGGGGTGACAAAAGTTTTCTGTAAACTGACCCAGTAATCACTTTGTAGGCATAGTAAAGCATACCTGTATGTTCTCATAGAACAGCACATCAGGAACCTTCATCTTTTCATCTGGTTTGTATACAGGAACTGACACCTGCCCTATCGTTAGGATGTCATCTGTAACTGCACCTGTAGAAATGAAATTTGGGGTAATACAGATCACCAGAAGTGATGGTCTCAGAGAATAACAGTGGATCTCAGAGGTCACTCACATGTATAACTCTGATGAGTGGGGGACTCTGCCAACTCCTGCATAGAACAATTGGCAAGGTTCTTTTTGAGGGCAGTGCGTGCCAAGCTGGGCAAAAATCTGTAGAATCGTAAAAGAGTACATTCAAATCCTAAACATATATAGGACTGTAATTATCAATTTTGATGATTATGAACAGTATTTCTGTGAATTTTTGCATGGTTAGGAATAGCGTATGTATAAAAATAGTGTGTAACTAGTGTGAAACAATAGTAGTCTCTTTTCCCAATGACTTTGTGTTGATGTATGATGGAGAAGAATGTTAATGTTATCTGCACAGTCAGTGCTAATTACCCCTCCTACTATGACTTTGATTAAAGGAGACAGAATGGAAAACCATTTTTACCTTGGCTTTGATGAATTAGGAGAAGTTGCGCATGGCCAAAGAGCTATCACTAGGGCTGGGACGTGTCAACGTCATCGATGACGTCAACGCAAAAAATACGTTGATGCGAAACATGCGTGTCAATGCGTCAGACCCAAAACAAGATGGCAGCGCCAGTGAGTAGCAGTAACGTGAATGACACCCCTGAGCTTCAACAATGCAAAAAGCGCACCCGTTGGTCGAAGGTGTGGGAATACTTTAGTTTAAGAGGAAGTGATTCCGTAATTTGTCAACTCTGTAAGATAGAAATGGCTTTTCATTCAAGCACAACAGCGATGCACCAGCACTTGTAGAGGCGCCACCTGGGAGCTAGCAGATGTCAAGGACACCATAGTGGGCTGTTGGCTCCCTTTGCCAGAGTTTATTGTTATTTTCTGATTAAAAAAACACTTTCTGTATTCAAGCCCCCAGTTTTACATTGGTTACTGTATTACTTTCAATTGCTCTGAAAGAGTATTTAGTTTTTTATTTAATGCTACCTCAGAAGCATTAGAATGTATTATTTTACACTTGTTTTCTCATGAGTTTTATTTTGTAATTTTGAATTTAAGAGCAATAAACATTGGATTTCATTGGTTTTCATTTAGATATCTAAATTTGCATATCTAAATTGCTATATTAGTCAGTTAATAGGGAAATAATCGATAGTCGAATCGAATCTAATTTCTAATTGAAAAAAAAAATCGTTAGATTAATCGATGCATCGAAAAAATAATCGCTAGATTAATCGTTTAAAAAATAATCATTTTGCCCAGCCCTAGCTATCACGAATCATGAGACATGGTTGTGCCCTCCTTCATATAAAAATCTTGAACTTAGAAATAGCCACTAAAACAGGGGTGTCCAAATTCTTTCCAATCAAGGGCCAAAATTGATCTCAGCCGAGGGCCGTGGGCCAAATATAATTTTTTTTTTATCATCGGCATCTGAAACTGGCATACCACCATTGAAATGCCAACTGAAATTTGCTTCTAATACTTGAGAAAATAAAAAGATTTCACAACATCACTTTTTATTCTGCTTATGAATAGGCTAATAACTAGGCTACTGATCTGAATAGAAGGCTATTCCTTAAGAAAAATAATGTTAGAAATTCTGTTAATTTGACTACGTGGCAATTTCTGCACAATAATTGTTAACTCCCCTGTTCATGACAGACAAAATATTCATAACAAATACATTTCAAATCTTATTAAATTTCCTCATTTAAAAAGTGTCATGTGTTTATGTAGCCTGCAGTTGTGAGAGTCAAACACAGCACAATAGATAGCCTTTTTTCTCTCCTAGTACTAAAACGATGTTTGCACAAATCCCCAATTTGGTCTTCAGTGAGTTAGCATGAGAAAGGCCAGTCTCTCGCAAAGAGTACTAGTAATCTGGGGATGATTTCAGTATGGGCAATTCCATATCAATTCAACACCAAAATCTTGATTTCGACACCATGGTCCTCATTTTTCCAGATTTTTTCTCCAAGCATTTCTCCCTGTCTTAGTAGAAAATGAAAATTTCAGCTTGATATCTTGTTTGGCTCTTCAAACTTGGCTATACACAGCCAAGATGACATGAGAACAAAATTAAGCTTTTTTTCTAGAGACTGAAAAAAATAACCTGGGTTTATTATAATGAATAACACATCAATGGTGGGACAGACTGTAATTCCAATGTGATTTTAGAAATCTGTGCATGGTACTAATGATGTACTAATATGACTTGACAATTAGGGGCACTAGAGCATTGAAATCAATCATTTAGAGTGTTCAGGACAGGGTCCTGAGTCCAGATACTACGTTTGATTGTGATAAATCAAACCGTTGCTGAGGTATGATTTTGGACCAGAGGGTGCATTGGGGAGTTGAAATAGGTTATTCAAGGTCCTGAGTCCACGTGCCAAGTTTAGTTGCTACATGTCACACGGTTGGTAAGATATGACTTTTGACAAGAGGGGGCGCTAGAGCGTTCAAATAGATTATTCAGAGTGGTCAGAACAGGGTGCTGAGTCTGTATACCAAGTTTGGTTACGATATGTCAAAGCTTTGCCGAGATATGGTTCACTTCCTGTTTGACTTGATTGGATATAGTGGGCAAAGGCTTCAGAGTCCAAACTTCTGTTCTAAACTCTAAATTGTTAGAACAGGGTCCTGAGTCCATCTACCAAGTTTGGTAACGATACGCCAAAGCGTCGCCAAGATGACACATGAATATGACAAACCGTCTCCGAGGAGTACATTAAAGTTGACCACGTGTCCAAACGCGCAAAATCCCAATTACCTCACTTGGCTAATGCAATGTGGCTGGGATACACCAGGCAAGCACATTGGGTGTCTGGATGTCATCATAATCATAATATCTATTAATCTGTCAAGTTTCAGATTTTTTATTCAATGCACTGTGACTTTATGATACACTTCCTGTTTACTTGGCTTGATATTAAAATCCATAATAATTCATGAATTTGCCATTTCAACATATTACAACACATCAAAAAATCCCTTTGCAATTTAACATCAGCAACACCTTGGCATCATGAATACCGAATTTCACATCAATCTGACAAACCGTCTCAGAAGAGTACATTAAACTTCACCACGTGTCCAAACACACAAAATCCAAATTACCTCACTTGGCTAATGCAATGTACATACAAAAGTCGTTCATCTTAGAGAGCCCGACACACCTACCGAATCTGGTGCTTATAGCTGAAACTACATGCAGACCATGAAAGTCAACGACATTAGGAGCTATGGAGTGTGTGGACCACGCCTGGTTCCAAAGCCTATATAGAGCGTGGAAATAGATCATTCAGAGGGGTCAGAACAGGGTCCTGAGTCCACATACTAAGTTTGGTTGCTGTATGTCAAACAGTTGCTGAGCTATGGCTTTTGACCTGTGGTGGCGCTACAGTGTTGTACTAGGTCATTCAAAATTGTCAAAACAGTCCTGATTCCACCTACCAATTTTGGTTGCGATATGTCTAACTGTTTCTGAGATATGATTTTTGATCAGAGGGAGTGCTAGCGTGTTCAAATCGATCTTTCAGAGTGGTCAGAACAGTGTCCTGAGTCCACCTTCCAAGTTTACTTGCAATACGTCAAACCGTTGCTCAGATATGAGTTTTGACCAGAGGGGGCGCTAGCGCGTGGAAATCAATCATTAAGAGTTGCCAGAACAGGGTCCTGAGTTTGTATACCAATTTTAGTTACGATATGTCAAAGCGTGGCTGAGATATGGTTCGCTTCCTGTTTGGGGGCTTGGCTGTCAAATTTAATTGGATGTGGTGGGCAAATGATTCAGAGTCCAAAGTTCTGTTCTAAACTCCATGTACCAATTTTGGTTACTATACGTCAAAGCATTGCCAACATATGACGTTTGACCAGTGGGGGCAGTAGAGACCTTGATGTAATTGGTTCTGAGTGGTCAGGACAGGGTCTTGAGTCTGTATACCAAGTTTGGTTATGATAACTCAAAGCGTTGCCGAGATATGATTTACTTTTTGTTTGCCGGCTTCGGCATCAAATTTCATTGGCTGTAGTGGGCAAAGGCTATAGAGTCCAAAGGGTGTCTGGGTATGTTCATGATCTTAACATCTATTCATCTGAGAAAATTCTGACCATTCATTCAATGCAGTGTGGTTTTATCACACATTTCCTAGGTTACAGTACGTCAAAGCATTATGAGGATATGACGTTTGACCAGTGGGAATGGGGACTACCCGAGGGACTACCTAGCCTTACCAAAAGGGGAATAATAATAATAATAATTTATACAAAAGCAATAGGGCTCCGTACTGGCCTGTGCACCTCAGTGCTCGGGCCCTAATAATAATCCCAACAAAAACAATAGGGCTTCGCATCGTCTGGTGCACAAGGACGTACCGGCACGTGTACCTCAGTGCTCGGGCCCTAATAATAATAGTATTAATATTATTATTATTATTATTATTATTATTATTATTAATAATAATAATAATAATAATAATAGCAATAATCCTTACAAAAGCAATAGGGCTTCGCACCGTCTGGTGCGCAAGGCCATACCAGCCTAATTAGGACCATGGCTTCGGGCCTGTTTTAACTGATATAGAACTGCCCACATAATAAGTTGTTAAATAGGCTCTGGTTATAATGTGAATTAAATTTTGCAAGGTACCTGTCCTCTTTGTGCCACAGCATTTTGAAAAAACATAGGAAAGTATACTTTCGAAGTAGGCCAGATCGAGATGGTGGTGGTAGTGAATACCCGTTCACAGGAAATTAATAGCTCCCCCAATTTCACTGTGTGTAAAACTGTGGCCAAATATGGAACTGCAGTGTAAATAGCAATTGCAGTCAGCATCGTCAGAAATAAATCAGCCCTCTCATGTGAATTCACATACAACCTGACGGGCCAAAAAATTTTAACAAATTGGGCACCCCTGCACTAAAAAATTGGCAAACTAGAACAAAGCCTACATGTAATGTCAAATATCACAACGCAATTGTAGTTCAACTGTGGTTGCCAAAGAGGGCACCATTTAGCCAAAAGGTCAGTTCTAATACCAAGCCTAAATGTAAGTTTTAATTGAGCTTATAAAATTGCTCTTGAGCTTATTTTTGATAAAACAAAGTTGAATATATTTTAACATTTGAGAACAAAGTACAGCATACCATGCTAAGTTGTATCCACAGAAGCATACCCTAGCTTTTAGGGCCACACCAAGTGAGGATGTCTATGCTTTTTAATCTTACCTGGACAGGCAAGCCTTGTTCACAGCATGTGCAATATTTTCATCTGGATATTGTGAGATCCGTCTACATATCCTTATCAACTGTCTGGTGGAAAGTGATGAGGCCAAAGACTGTGACTGAATGAATATAAAATAATATAAATATTGATAAATATAAGAACAGATAAATCCAAACCTTGCAGACCTACTGATTTTGTCAGCTAGAACAAATCATAATCTGTTTTTAATGCAAATTAGCAGCCAATCATAAAGACCTCTGTTAGTATAACTGGTGTTTATGTTCAGTATAACTATCAAGGCCAAGATTAATTATTTAGTGAATATTAAGGCTTTAATTTGTATTTCAATTGCAGAAAGTAGGTAATCCTGTACAGCATGCAATGGGACTTACAGTGGGGTCATTTGTTTGCTTGAGTCTGTGGCTGAGTTGAAGTAACTGGTCCACAGCTGCTTTGGGGACATTTGGGACCTGTGGAATACAACAAACAATATCCACATACACTGTCAGTACTGTGGGGGTGGGTGTGAGGGGTTTAATCTCAGGTAGCAGAGCAACAGAAAAATGATCAGCTCTTTCGTTGCTCATTTTGTTCCAGTCAATATTAAAGCATGCAACAAAGACTCTCAGCTAATTTTTCACTTACGTCTATACTTGAAGACTAGTGGAGTTTTGCAGGGAACGAACACACGTCTGGCCCAATAACAGCGATGTATGACTTAGTTGGATGTTGACTGTTTTTATTAGTTCCGCGTAGAATGCAGAAACAGTGTATTTATGTGCATTCAGGTCAGGTGATGTGCATTCAGGTCAGGTTGAAAGTTAGTAGGCTACCAACAATGTACTGTAGATTATAGCTGTGTGAGAAACTGTCACAACCTATTTCAATTTCAATCTTTTTTTTTTTAATTATTGATGGGGCTTTATCCCCCCGAGGATAAAATTCATTCAGCAAAGGTAAAAACCAGAGGGGGGGATGATCCCCCCCACCCCCCCTACAAATCGCACCCTGGCTAGGACTATAGCTAACTTTTAACATTCAATATTCTAACAACATAAAATTGTGCTTATTTTGGTTGAATAGCCTTGTAAGCCACTGTTTGATACATTTTCCCATACTGGCATGTTTACACCTTTGTCAGAATTTGGCCTGCTAGCTAGCTCCAGGGGTAGACAACCTTTTTGACATGTAGTGCCAATAAGAAATGGTCTTGTTCCTTTACGTGCCAATCAACAGACCAATTGTTTTTTACTATGCATAATTATGGCACCACATTTCCAACATGAAAATATGTTCAATCCGTTCTAGCTGAACGCAAAGCAGCACTTTAGGAACATGTTGATATAATTTTTTGAATATAAAAAATTAATTAATCATTCCATTGTTCCAAATTAATCATTCTATTAATTCTATACATGAAAATGCACGCTACAGGCTGACTTGTATAATAGGAAGTTCAATCACTCATTTTGGGTATGTGCAAGTACTACCAACCAACAACTCTCATTGCATTTTAATCTTGCATCTCTCATCTCTAACAGTATCCTGCTCCTTGTTAGGCCTACTCTGCCCTTCAAAATTATTACAGAAAAGAAGACTTACTAAAAGAACAAAAATTATGTTTTTCAACTGGCGAAGGCGTTTCTGTTTATGTAGCCCACATTCTGATAAAGTTCTTAGTAAATGTCAATCATTTGGTTTATTTTTGTTCTGTGAACTGGTTCAAAGCCTTGAATTCTAAACACTCATACATTTGATTGACTTGTCATTTAGTGCTCTGTCTCAAAATAATGGTGGATGTTCACCTTTAACTAGCAGCTTATTACCATGCAAATTACTAACATACTAGCCATTTGTTAATGATTACAAGTTGCTTATTAATACCTTATTCTGCATGATTATATTCTACCCATAGTAGACCAATAAATATAAACTCCTAATTACTGCTTGTTCATAGTACGTAGTTCAAAAGTTATTCTCAGGAACAATTATTCCCAATCAAAAAGATGTAATTAGGACTTATTTGGCCACTATTAAGTACTTGTAGTTTTGGCTTTTGTTCCGATGAATAGGCCATATGTTCCTGTTAATTCTTAGTTAATGGTAGAATAAGGTCATGTAGAATAAGGTATTAATAAGTGATTTGTAATGACTAACAATTTACTAGCATATTACTAATTTGCATGTCAATAAGCTGCTAGTCAATGGTAAATATGTGTATCCTAATCTAAAGTGTTACCAAGATTTTTTAATGCCTTAAATTCATAATATTAAAATCTCACCATCCCCTGGATGATGGCAGCCTCCTCAGCTTTTCCTAACTGGCTGACTGTGTGGAAGAGGAACATTGTGAGTATCTCAGGGCCCAGCCACTGTTTGCTACTGCTGCCTGGCACTGGGGGCTCAGCCAAGGCCACCACACGGAAAGATGGATGTACAGGAAACACAGACCTACAGAACAACAACAAAATATAACACTGACATGCACTTTTTAGGCTCTCAAATGTTTCAAGGAAAAGGAAACACATTCCATATTTTGCAAAACCAAAACCCAGAAATTTTATACTGTGTTATTTAATAGTTTGAGAACTCTTTTCAATTATCTAGTATAGGCAAAAATGGGGTAGGGGTAGTGTGGAGTACTAAGAAACTTAATGTAAGCACCATCTGCATCTTGAAGTTGGTTCTGTTGTGAGAGTGAATAATTCATGAGCCATTCCTTATTGAAGGAAAATGAACTGAGCATCACGCTCTTTCACAGCAATGCCCTGAGTTAACAATCAAATAATTAAAAGTGACAGACACAACACAGATAAAGAAAAGAATACATGCCATGAAAGAAATTAGATTTTAAAAATGAATTACAACAAGGTTTAGTGCATTAAAAGTGAAAAGCTAATTAAACAAACTTGAACCAAATCTGAAGTGTTTCTAGGCTTATTAAACCATTGTGACTGTGTATTATGTGACCTGTGCCACGTATTTTTTTTTTACTTTTTCAAGTAATTTTTAAAAGTGAAGTAAGGTAATTGGTAAATTACCTTGCAATTATGAATATATAAATTCCCTGCTTTCACAGTGTGGAGGGGGCTGCATACATGTACACAATATCACCATTGCCAAGCAAGGACATAGTTGACTGACCAATGGTCTTTTCTGCTCTGTAGAGGAAAGCAAGACCTGGAAATTGACTCAAGGAATTATGATCACACATTTTTGTTCTAATAAAGAGCATGAATTTAGTCTTTGATTCATTTAGGACCAATTTAATTAACCAATTTAATGAACATAGCCCAATACACATTGAAGGTTTGATACAGCTTTCTCTATAGATTCTGCACAAGCATCATCTGAATAAAAAATGAACTTTACAATATTCTAGTGAATCATATACATGATTTATGCACAGAGTAAACGGTAACACTTTACTTTACTGTTGGGTAATAAGAGGGTAGTTTTGTGGTAATAAGTTGGTACAGCCATGGTAACAACTTATAACAATTCGTGTTACTGAATACCAACAGAATAATTACTGACTAATTTCATATTATTTCCTAAGGTATCCCTAAGGTACCTAAGGTATCCCTCGCCTCGCCTCCTGGTGTGTCTCTCCATACACACTCTGTCCAGCACCATCTGTCGTTTATGATTGAGCGTTCTTCTCGGATGCAAAGAGGTCCCCCGGAGCTTCCCTGAACCTGCTGCAGATTATCCACACCAATTCGGGATGAATCCTCCAGTTTGTGGTTGATAGGTCTACCTTGCAATTCATAGCGCCAGGGAGGTGAGCTGTGTGGTGAGCAGGCGTGGTGGAGTCCACAAAAGAATTCTGAGTGCCAGCTGGCACATCTGGGCTGACCTGAGGCCCCCCTGGTGGTTTATGTAGGCCACTGTGTCCGTGTTGTCTGTCCGTATGAGTCGGAGTGAAAAAAATTTCAGTGCGAGGTACATCATCAGCATATCCAAGACATTGATGTGCTGGCAGGCTTGGAACCCTGTCCACAGCCCCCTGACCAACTGGACATTGCATATGGCACCCAGCCCAACAGTGACGCTTCTGTAATCACCACCACTCTCCTCAAGAACGGACCCATTGTAACGCCTCTGGCAAGCCATTCATAGTCTTCCCAAGGATAACACAGTCATCCAGGTACATCAGGATGCGGATTCCCTGCCTCCGAAGGGGGAATATTGGCACCTCCAAGCATGTTGTGAAACAGAATGGGGGGAGAGCTACCCAAAACAGTAGTATGCGAAATTCATACACTGTGCGAGAAACGGACTGTGTCTGGTCGTCACCGGAATGTGAAAGAAAAGCTTTAAAATCTACATAGGCCATGCAGTTGTGCTGGCATACACTACAAATCACCTGTTTCAGGGTGAGCATGCAAAATGGAATAGCTTGAGATAGCCATTCAGGCATCTCAGGTCTAAGATCGATCTCATACCTCCATCCAGATCAGGAATGACAAAGTCTGTCAAAGTCAGTCAGACCATATGGAGCTTGGCCACCAGGGGTGTCTTGGGGACCTTGCGCTCACTGGGTGGAGGGGATAGTAAGGCTTTTTTAAACTAAATTAATCATGCAGAAACATCGTCACACTACTAGCCAGTGCCTTCCTCATTTACACACACAGCAGGGGCTGTGATTGGTCGAGTTTGTCTATTTACTCTGTTTTGTTTGCCGGTGTATTTCAGCAGCCCACTTTAGGTACTTTTAGCAACATGCTAGTCCACTGTATAGACTTTGTAAATAATTTTAGACATCATTTTGAATTCAGTGACAGGACTTTCTGATTGTATTGTGTCCCTGTAGTTGGAGATCATGTGGTCGGTCACCCCTATGGCAACTACATTCTTTCACATTGGTTGGAAACCAAGGACCAGCACTTGCTTTAACCAGGGACATGTGTGACATTCTTTCTTCACTAAAAAATATAGGAGAATTCTGGAACTTTAAATGTGTGATTATTTGTGATTAAATTAAAATTTCTATTGTTTGTAGATTTTTTTTTTTTGATCGTTTGACAGCACTAATACATATAAATATACATATTTTAGTGGTATTCTCAATGAAGAATTGTTGTTTCCTCTAGAATAGATAATTAGATCTATAATAGATGTTTAGTTTATAATAATTAGATCTGTAATAGATTTTTAGACTGTTTTTTTTCCTAGAATAGAGATTTTGATCCATACTGATTTAAAGAATTCCCATATAGAATAGATTGAGATTCATATTTATCACTTAAATATCATATTTTTCATATCTCTATGAAATGTTTAAAAGTCTTTTCTTTCTCCTTCTTTTTTTTAAAAAGTGAATGTGATACCTTTTCTTTGGCCAATGACTCAAGGAGTGTAGCCCAATTAAGTAAGGGGCTAGGCCTAGGTAATGCCATGCCCTGTTTTTGATCTTTGTTTTACATTACTGGGAACTGCCATCCGTGCTTCCCATGGACTCTGATGAAGAGATGGTGTATGTGGTAAAAATAAGGTCTACCTTGCTGTTTCAATGACAAAAGAAAATCAATGGAGGCAGCTACACTGAGCTGTGTAAAGGTAGTTGCTCTTGTTGCTAATTGCTACTGACAAACCTCTGTTGCAGTTCTTCATCAGAGAGCTGCAACTCCTGCTTCACAGCCTGGTACCTGTCCCATCTGAGCAAACGAGTGCCATCATATAACGACAACTCTCGATCATGTAGCAGCCTACAGGTAAAAATTGTCAAAAAATATCTCAAGTTATCAATGACTTTACATAATGCAATGACAAAACAAATCATTGTTTGTTTGTTCAGGTAATTACTCAGTGTTTTATTATTTCACTCTAATACACTGCTAATAATGTTGCTAATTATTAACTTTGTTCTTAACCAAAAAGAGAAAGCTTCATGTGAGTGTTCACTAACCTGGAGAGAACAGCCAGTGTGCCTAAGTTGACCCTGTGGATACCATCTAGTACAACCAGCTTGCCCTCCTGAGCTGCTCTAACTAGAGGGGAGGCCTTCCAAGCAGTGTCCCCATTAGGCAGTGTATAACGTTGCTGAAGTAAGTCCCGAGCTGTCATGTCCTAGACAAAGACACAAACACAAAAAATTATTTGCACCACATCCCTAAATCAATACAAATGCTTATTCGTCCTGACCCTAGGTGGATGATGTAAAAGTGATAAATAGTGTTGACCTGGGGCAAAAGCTATGTGGCTTGATTGGTATGGGATAAAGGGGGATTATGGTGAAAGAGTTGTGAGGTGGAGGGGCACTGTGCTGTGTATGTAGGAAATTGGCTTACTGATGATGCAGTGGGGTGAAGGGTGGCAAGGGTTAAATTTTTTAAACTGTTAATGCCATTATCACTAGTGTATCCAAAGTGTATTTGCTGTTGTTAGGCTACCACCTGCTAAGTGTAACTCTGTAATATTCACCCTTGCTATGCCAGCTGGCCTTTGTTATGGTATGTTCATTTAATGGGTCGTTTAATGGGTCTTCCATCTGAATGCATTATGTAATTTCACACATTTTCGAAATGATTGTACTTAAGCCATTAAATAAAATGCTGGAATATCACCCTGATTGGAAGGCATCTATTCTGAGCCACTGCGGGAGCTGCCAGGGGACCTGGATGCTGAGCCGCTGCAATTTACGGGGATTGGCTAAATTTGGGTTAATAGTTGCAATCACAACATCACAAAATACTGGAGGGTTTGTTAACATTATGATATGCCATTATCTGTATGACTTTCTCCAAAATTCACCTGTTCAGAGCTACTTTTAGCCTTAGGATTCTTTCAAAAGTGCTAAGTTGTATGCAATTGGACTTCTTTTTAGATTCTTTGGATTCTTTTTGGATTCTTTGTGAATACAGCCCCTGGACACACAAAATCACCAGAATGTATTAAATTACTGGTATAGGATAAAGCAGTTGGACAACCCTGTTGTTAGTTTCTGTTTTCTTTTATAAAGGATTAGTCTTCTTGGCAATATATGACTAAAATCACATTTCAAGAAACTGCTTGAACGTGTCACACATGTTGCTGCTACAATCAATATTTTTTGAGGAGCGAAAACACAAGAATTTTACTTTTTTATACTAGTACAATAAGACCATCTTGTATCTTGCAGAGGCAATCTCGCCTTTTGAAGCATCGGTCATAATACCATATTGGCCCGAATTTGTTTTTTTTTTTACTGTAAATACATCCGACAAAAAGGGGGGTCATATTATATTCGTGGACAAGTTAAAGATAGGGAAAAAATATAGAGGGCACTTTGGATAAAACCGTCTGCTACATACTAATCAACTTTACTTTACAAGTACATTGGAGTGACTGAAACTGACGAGTTGATTACAGATTGGATTGTTCTTTAAATCCAATAAGAAATGTTCCATAAAGGCTATGTGTGCGACACATAGCACATACATACCTGATACAACATTATGGGCTCAATGGTATACCCCAGCATCTCAGCAAACTCACGGACAATAACAGATTTTCCACAGCCCTGTGACAAATGTCAAAACATGGTATAAATAGTTGTTTCAGGTGTATCAGCGCTCAAGGTATAAGAAAAACAGTAAAATTAACTTGCACTTCTTTCTCATGTATTCACCAGGTGATGACACTGCATCTAAGAGGCCTAGTATTTACAAACTATACCTTGGCTCCAATAAGACAAATGTCTTTGACAGAATGAGACTGTATCATCTCTGCAAGCAGGCAAGAATGGGTGGTTGTCCTGATGAAGCCAAGGCTCCTATGAGGGAAGCGGGGTGGGTGAGCTCCAGATGGAACCTGAGTAGGAGCAATGATTAGAGTCAGAAAACAACCTAAGTAAAAAGGAATTACAATAAATATATGCTCTTTTGAAACCATGCTAGATATCAAATACAGAAAGCAGAAAGTCAGATTACTACCAGCTTTAGAAATTATGGAAAATTCTTTATATACATTCCACAGGAAAAACTAAAAACTAAAAAAGTATGTAACTAGGACTTGACGATATATTGGTATGCCAAATAATACAGATACATTTTTGATGGAGATATGAATTTGAGACCATACTGCCAGATTGATATATTTTTTGTCCTATTTCTTTGTCCTCTGGGAGTGTCTCAAATGGCCGCAAGCATTGCAGTGTTGTTTCTTTGTACCTCAACTAATGACAAGTCCACCTTTCCATCACGTGATTTAGTTCATCAGGCCAGCTAACCGCAAACTGGCTAATTCTGATAAGCCTTGCTAGTTTTAGAGAGAGTTAGGTTCCAATACTCTAGCTAACAGAAATCTCAGCTGAGTTACTGGGGTAAGATATGTTTCTGAACTAACCTGCCCTGTGGCTGGTTAACTATCAGGCTTAATAAACAGGTGTCTCAAAGAATGCAATCAGTCAGAAACATTAGTCCAGTTTGTAAAGTTTGGTGTTTCCCAAACTTAATTAATTTCATTAATTAGTAATTACCTCCATGAAAAAAATCGCAGTGTCCAGGTAGGCTTTGTATTTGCCATTTATACATACATTGCGCTGGCATAGCCAATGCAGATCGCCACGTTTGTTGTGCTGCCATCTTGAAACTACAGGCCCTGGCAGGGGACAACCAGGTAAATACAGCTCCGTCTCCGCTCATTTTACGTTCAGTGGCAGCGCAAGCAGAAACTAGGTACAAACTCACAAGATCACAGCTAGGGAGAAGGCTCGGTAGCCAATGTGCAGATGTTAAAAGACCCCAGCCTTCTCAGGAAATAGAGTCGACTCTGCCCCTTCTTGTAAAAGTGCATCTGTGTTTGCTGTCCAGTCCAGTTTATTGTCTGTCCAGTCCAGTGTAGTGTATTGTTTATTGCAGCTCCAGGTACTTCTACATTGACCACCTAAAATGGCAGGTAGGCATGCAGACTATTGCTTCCTCTTTTAAATTTCAGAGCGACAAAATTATAGATGAACGGAGAGCGGAACTGAGTGGAGCGACCTGCTGTGAATCTGAGCGATGAAGCGGGAGGAGTGAACACTCTCATGAGTGGGTTCTATTTAATTCAATTCAGTTTTATTTATACAGTGCTTTTTACAACAGTATTGTCTCATGGCGCTATACTGCAAGGAGCACCCAAAAGCAACAGGGACAAGGAATCTCCCTTGTGGTAGATGGCCTAGGAAGAAACCTTGGGCAGATCCATGGCTCAAGGGGACAACCAACTGCCAGGGGTCAAGCAGGAAGAGTACAATAGGTAGTGACCATGATATACTACAATTTGTACATGGTTTCAGCTGAACATCCCAAAATTCCAAAATACTGTCCCACAACATTATATGGTAGTCAAGCCATAGGTGGTTGTCAAATTCTCATTGTTCAGTTCCACTCACATGCTCTGAACACGTCAAAAAAATTGGGACAGGGCCAATAAAACGCTGTAAAGGGAAGGAAATAATAAGCACAAAAAATAATTAGCCTATATATTTTTTTGTGAAGCAACTTTTGAAATTAGGTTCGCGATACAAAATTTTAAGTTTTTCACGGGATGTAGTCAAGACGGGAAGTTTTGTCAAGGTGGCCACCTTAATTATTAAGCGCTGGGGGAAACCCTGGCTAGAGCTCATTTGAAATGGACTGAGATTAACGCATGTACGAGATTAACACTGAATATTATATATATAAGTTTTGGGCAACATATGCTGCCACCCAGACATTATACTTTCAGGGGCGGCCTAGAACAGAAAACCAGGGCAAACTGCATTCTTTACAAAGATCTAACGCTCCATCATAAGGGCAACCAGATAATGTGCTTGCAGTCCAGATCTGTCATATTTCATTTATATTGAAAAAGAAAACATGATGAAGACACCTGCCAGTTGGGCTGCTGAAATCATGTCTTGGCTTGATTGGCAGTTAACCTAATTATTCCATCTTGGCAGTTCACCTAATTAACTGTGAAGTGTTCTCCTGTGTTTTGTTTTTCTAATTCAACTAGAATTATATTGTATTGTCATTTTTGGAGGAGCAATTGTAATATTGTATTTTACAGCCCTGATTCCATTAAATTTCCTTTCCATGAAAGTGCATAGGTAACTACCATTGATTATTAATTATATAGTGATGAGTAATTTTGGATCATTTCTTTACTACATTTCTAATCTTACCATTCAATCTCACCATTATAACAAAATAATTCCTTATTATCACCATCTTGCTACTAACCTGCTAACACAGCAATAGTGGGTTATTATTAAGAAATCACATAGAAATTCTTCAGTAATTATTTATTTATTTTACAGCGATGCAAGTCATTATGAGTTGTTACAATGATTTTACCTTTAATTTATTACCAGAAACCTACCCTCTTATTACTGATCTGTTAAGTGTTACCGAAATAGTTTTTACATAGTTTTTACAAAGTTAGCAAGAAGTTGTATCTTCACAATGTAAAAACCTTGTGGTTTTAACCAATGGACATGTGTGCTGTAATTTGGAAGATGTCTGTCAGCAGACACATTCAAGATATTAGCAGGCTAACTACCTCATTCATTATGCAGTCAAACAAGTTGTCATAGAAACAAACAGAACCTCTTTTTGAGAAAGCGCTGGATCAAGCGCTTCTCAGCATTTTTCTGCTAGAAAAAAGCACTATATGTATCCTTACTCCAAACACCAATTACAATAGCCTCACAACTCTCACCTGAAAAGTGATATCATCTGCAGCATGGATGGTAACAGCCACTTGAGCTGTCTTCTTTGTACTGACTGGTTCCAAGCTGACCACCTCAGAAAATGGGCACTCAGGAGACTCAAAAAGCTCAAATCGCTACAGAAAAAGGCAAATATGAAATGACCATTCTAGTCCTTATAATGACAAAATCTTCCAATAATAAGTGTGAACTAGCAATTCAGGCTGCTGGAAAACAACAACAAAACATCTGTCTACCATAGAATACACTTGTTGTTCTCTAAACTGTGCATCCTGCTTCACTATAAATATCCACCCCTTATAAATCTGTAACTGCAGTGCTTACAGTGCACCTTATATAATGAGTATTTGCATATGAGTATGCATGTGCGACTTACACTGAGTAAACCCTCTATAGCAGTGCGCCCCTCTTTGCCAAGCATGATGTGATAGGGATACATTCTCTGGATGAGTTGCGATGGGGACAGCTTGGGGAATAGATTCTGGAAAGACATAAAAAAACCTAATTAAAACTATTAAAATGAACCAAACACACACATTTACATGTAATTTCAATACTGGCCCTACTGATCCTTGATAATAATAATAATAATAATAATAGGGTTAAGGGAAATGAAAAGAGGGAAGTTAAATTTCAGAGCTTCCTGTATGGAGCTTTTTAGTGAATTCAAGGTACTGGCACAGACTCCATTTTCTTTATTTTCCTTATTTCCTTATTTCCCTTATTATTCTAACGGAGTTTTATAATGCGCATCACTTTCCACCAGTTCAAAAATGCCCTATTTCCTATCGAGTAGGTCTCGAGAGAAGGTTAAGTTTAGAGGTTTGATTTAGATACGGATACAATACAACTGTGCAAAAGAAAAGATATCCCTAAATAGGCCTAACAGTACAAAGCAAAATAGATGTTTAGGTCAAGAGTATAGTCTATTATATCCAAATCAACAGAGACAAGTGATAATGCTCTAGATAATAATAATAATATGATTTTTTCAGATATATATGGCTCTCTACGGCAAAAGCAGTCATACTGACCAATTTTTCAAATTGAGCTACAGCCTTGTCATGAAAGACAACAAAACAAGGCTTCAAACCATACCTTTGTTAATAAATTTGCCCAACAAATTACGGAGATAAGGGGATTAAAAATCTTAAGATTATACAAATCAGAAAAAGAAAAAAATGAGAAATATGGCTGAAATTCACATTGTGACACTGTATGTCATTTTGTTTAGGCACAGATATTCTAAACATTATGGCTATGAACTCATTCTGAACCTGAACTATCAACACTTTCTGCCAGTTTTCTACCTTGCAAGCAATCAAGCCAAAAAATAGTTTTTAGCTAAAATCAACTGAAATCTGCAGATCTAACATGCAATCATGACAGGAATCCCCCTAATGGTGAACTTTATAACATAACGTGGACCTATCTTTAACTGGACTGTAAGGTAAGAGCTTTAATGGATGGTCTGGTGTTTGCTGTGGTGTAAGCAAATTTGCAAACATCACTTATAGATGCTAGCTGTCTGTGTGATATACTTCAGTCGAGCAATCAGCAAACAACATTACTTGGTTTGTGATGTTGTGGTTCAACTTCTTATTCTTGCTATTCTTCTCTACTAGCTTCTATTCCCACCAGTCGTATAAAGAGACCTAGGTTCTGATTCTCACAGAACGTTAGCTTCCTTTAGAGGAATTATATGGGTACGCCTTTACATTCAGTTGACTACAGTCTGTAAGTTAACAATATGTAAGGGATAATAAACACAGTGTGAGTATATTGGTGAATATTGCATGTTCAAGGTGGTGATAGGGTCCCTACGCGAATGCTTAATGTTCACCGATATATGCACGTGGTCCAGTTCATTATCCCACTTATACCACTGTTGCCACGTCTGCACTATGAGGTTTTGCTAACAATGTACATGTTTTGATAGCGAACACAGGCTTATTTGCAGAACTAATTCTTTCCGCCACAGATAGACTCATTCAAAACTTACTGGGATAAACTGCTGTTACTAGTTTTTCATGGATCAGAATAAGAATCAGTTTTATTGGCCAAGTATACTTACATAAAGAAGGAATTTGACTTTGGTAGATGTTTGCTCTGTATACAGTTAACAAATAGACATGTAGTAGTATACATTTAGGAACCATAGAAATATAGACACAATGTGCAATAGAGATAGAGGTAGCGTAGTGGTTAAGGAACCTGGCTAGAGTGTAAGTAGCCTGAAAAGTTGTGGGTTCAAATCCCGGCTGCCACAGTTGTGCCCTTGAGCAAGGCACTTAACCCTAAGTTGCTCTAGGGGAGACTGGCCCGGAAGAATTGATAGTTGATGAGTTGTAAGTCGCTTTGGATAAAAGCTAAATGCCTAAATGTAAATGTAAATAACAATATACATATAGGCACATGTCAATATAATGTAGAAGTAATACAATATACAAAATAAGGCACAATATTCAAGAAAAAGCAGTGGGAGTGGGATGTAAAGTGCAAAACATAATATTGCAAATGTAATGCAATAATGCAAATGTAGTGTGTGAGATGCATATTGAGATGATAAAGTATGTAATGTGTAGGAGCAGTGGGTTAATGGCCTAAGTGGGGATGACCCACTTATCCACATTTCAGAGGAGTGATGGCAGTGGGAAAGAAGCTGTCCTGTGTCTGGTTGTTTTTTGTCAAGTTCTATAGTGCCAGCCAGAGGGAAGGAGGTTGAAAAGAGTGTTTACAGGATGTGTGTGTGTGTATTTGCATTTTTCTAAGCATTAGAAATCTTTTGACAGCTAGCACAATGCTGACATGAATACACCTTCTCAACAAATGCATTTTTAAACCGTTTAAGGTCTGAAATTCAGCACAGTTTAATAAGAATGTGAAAATCTAGGCTTCATACTGTCAAATTACGCTGAAATGTGGAATTCAACCTTTTAGGTGCAGCATTCAATGTCTCAAAAATAGGGCTGTTGAAGTTAACGCAGTAAAACGCAGTAATACTGCGTTAACGCGATCTCATTTTAACCCGATTAAATAAAAGGATGCTGTTAATGCAAGGTAATGCAAGGTAACTGGGTAAGGAACAAAGCAGATTTGCGCAGGTGACTAGCATGCAAAATAAAACTAGTTATAACATTAACTGTGAGGTAAAATGTAGTTCAACAACTTCTCAATTAAACCCACAATATGGCCAGTTAATTTATGCAGCCTACATATGCAATGCAGTGCGAGTTTACTTTCATTGTTCCGTGTGAAATGCAGAGTGATGCCCAATGGGCTATAATCGTGAATGTGCACATTTCCTTTCCTCCACTTGTAGACAGCCTAGCAATTTCCAAATAGCCTTCTGCTTCATTTGATTTAACTGCCTGAAGCCAAACTACTTCCTCTTTGTTTGCAGCCATTACAGTTAAACACAAGTCTGTTATTTATCCAATTCGGATGTTCCACATATGCCTAATAAATGTCTGAAAATTCATTATTTTGAGGCTATTATTAGGCCTAGGCCTAATATCAAAACCCGAATTCCAAAGATTTGTGCATTACATTCTGTAAAACTACATATATATAGAGAGAGAAGATGATCTTTATGATAACTGACATGAACATGCAAGCATATATTCAAGAAATTAAATTGCCATACTGTCGATAAAGTCTGCTGTAATGTTCAAAGCTAACATTTTCCATAAAAAATGTATTTGAGTAAAATTTAAACAGATGTTTAAAGAAGTGGGCTTTTTTCACGATTTTGCAATTAATCATGATTAACTACATAATTTTATGAGATTAATTGTGATTAGAAATTTTGGCAAGACTTTACTTGACGGAGCCCTTCATAACACATTCATAACAGCTGTGATAAACTGCACATAAAGCATTCATGACTGTTTCATGAGACATGACTCAACATTCATGTCGTCGTTCTGTCTTCCACATTCATGAAAGGTTTGGTATGAATGTTGAGTCATGTCTCATGAAACAGTCATGAATGTTGGTATGATGAGTTTGTGGTAGGTCAGTGTTGTGAGGTGGGAATTTGTGTGGAAAGGATTTGCTAGAAGTGGGAATGGATGAGGGTTTTGAATGAATGACATTCTGTGTGTTTGTGTAGCGTGTAAGAGTAATTTGTGAAAGCATCATCTTTCTACAGTAGTAAGAAGTTTTTATGGTATGTGCTGTGCTTTTGGAGGTCTTTGTGCTGATCGTACATGACATCTTTTGTGCAGTTCCTATCTTCTCGGCCCAAGATATTGGCAATTCAAAATCACTAGGTGGCGCTATGCTACAAGTGAGTCTTTATGGGCTGGGTCGATACTCCTCTGTAACACCGACATATAACTTTTTGTCAGCATTGTCTGTAGATAACATATACTAAATTTGGTGAGATTCACATGAACATGAATTCATTTCCTTTCACTTTCGCAATTCTAAAATTTCACAGAATTTTTTTTTTTTATTGGACCTGGGTGTTCACCAATGTTTTCAATGCATGAGGGTCAATGGATTTCAAGACAAAAAAAAATTGGTTGCAAACTTTAGCGTTCCATAGATAATATGCAAAATGACATTTTGTACAATTACAGCACCCCCTATGAGCCAAATTTTATGGTACTTGCTGTGCTTTCAGAGGTCATTGTGCTGATCATACACGACAAATTTTGTGCAGTTCCTATCTTCTCGGCCCAAGATATTGGCAATTCAAAATCACTAGGTGGCGCTATGCTACAAGTGAGTCTTTATGGGCTGGGTCGATACTCCTCTGTAACACCGACATATCACAAAATATCACAAAAAAAATTTCATGTTTTTGGGTGCAACGTTCATTCAGCAAAAACTTTTGGCCGTGTCCCCCTCTTTGACGAACACTGGCACAGCCGGGGGGGGGGGCCTTTGGGGCCAAAAGCTTCTAGTCGTTCACTAACTACGTTGACGGAAAATTGGTGAAAAAATTATTTTTAGGTTAAAATTACTTTGCAATGCCCATGGTTGTGTTATAGTTCAAATATTTTAACATTCAAATAATCCCAATCATGACTTAGAACTTACCAAGACTTTAACTGCTGGACCCAGGTTATCCATAGGGAAATCAGGTATTGCCAAATTAGCAGACTCTTGGGAACAGAGGGCTGTAGCAACAGACAACAGCTGTGATACCCTAATGGAATGGGAAAGGACTATTAGAACAATTAGATTCAGCAGCCAATACCTTGACACACACCGATACTGTTTAGTTTATGTTGCTTAATATATTGGCCTGATCCACAGAGCTTTTCAATGGACAGTATTTAATAAGATTTGAATTCAATTCATTTCAATTCAACTCATATTCTACTTGCCCTAAAGTTAGCAGTATTTTCGATTGTGGCCCAAGTTGTACAGGCTGTAAAACTGAAATACTGTAGTGGACCTAAACACACTGCTAATTGTAGGTCAGAGTTTTGAAAAATAAATACATAGCTGCTAATGAAAATTTGTTAAATATGTGACTTACAGTAATTATGGCTTATTATAGTCATATAGGAATTATAGTCATACACATATAACCTCACTAAGAGGTGATGCTGCTGGGATGACAATATCAAAAAGCTGTTGTAAGGGTAATCCACTTCAAGAATGATTACCTATGATCAAACTAATGTTGTGACACTCAAATAGGTGAACTGGCATTATTTGCTATTATTTTCTACCTGTCTGCGGAGGAACAGAGAAGTAACAATGCCTTTAACAGCACATATCACCACTTATAATGTAGGCCTTATTTTGGGTGACATGTTGGATTTGAAAGCAGGACAACAGTGTGGACGCTGACTTCATTGAGAGAGATGTGTTTTATGCTTGATTTAATGTTAAAGACATTAGTGTCTTAATTGCTGAGAGCTAGAGGGGAAACCCCTTTCTCTGTCTGTAAGATCAATCTGAGTAATGTCTTCAAGAAGGTTAAATGCAGAAAAGCTACAGGACCTGAAGAGTCTTTTAGTAATTAACTTTCGAGCTTAGTTATTCGAGCAACTCAGTCCTTCCAGCATTCAAGGATAACCTCTATTTAGTTGCACAAAGTGATGGGAGTGTATAGGCCCAGAACAGTTGCTAGTAACAGCAACTGGACTTACAATTCCATCAGGGTGTCTTCTTTATTACTGGGTTGTTGTAGATGTTAATTGAAATGTATTAGGTAAGACCATGGTAAAAACAAACATCTGGATTGTTTCCATTGTTTCCACCTTACAAAGGAATTACATGGCAAGATTCCATTCCTGTCCATTCCTTCCATTCTAACCCTTAACATGTATGTTTGATCTTACCAGGTTAAACATGACTATTTTCCAAGTAAGATGAAACTGTCCTGTGAAGTCTGAGTTGTTTCAATGGTATTTTCAACTTCTTACCAAGCATTTGCTCTAGGATTCTATCTACTCTCTGTTCACTTTTTCTATTCCAACCATTCTAACTTTTATCAGGTATTTTGTGAAATGTTACCAGGTTAAACATAACTATTTAAAGTAAAGTAAATAAGGAACTGTGCAATAAAAAATCCTAATTGTTCCCATCGTATGAAACATGTCTTGATAATTACACTAGGATTGGTCTCTTTTCAATTCAACCAATTCTTTACCATGTATGTTCTGCAATGTTACCCTGTTAAACAGGGTCATTGTACAAACCAAATTCCAAGATTTTGCAGTTGACTTTATTTTGCACAGTTCTATTCTTTAATGCAGAAACTGTACAAAAATGTATGTGTAAAAATGAGTAAATGCATGAAGTAAAAGCGCAGTAAATACACAAGAAAGTGAATGTACATTACTGGAATGGCTGGAATTGGATTGTTGTTCAATGTATGTGTAAAAAAAAGCTTATCTCTCATTCACAAGTTTGGAAGTTCAGGTAGATTCTGAAGAAACCATATGGCAGCTGGCCAGGCCGCCACAGCCTCATCCTGCTGGTGAGATGCCATGGGACAGTTGTGGGTTGAATTGGAAATCTGTTTCTTCTATCCTGCATATAGCCTTTGTATAAAAAAATGTACAGGAGACACATAACATGTTATGATTTGAGAAGTTCTAATACACCCATAGTCGATAATATAAAATGTATAAAAACATTAAACCAAAAATATCGACTATATATGCTTATATGAGCACATTAGCTACGCAGATTCAACAGTTAAGCCTACACCAAAATAAAAAACCATACCATAAAAATAAAGTGTCTAGTAATTGATATTTGGATGGATTGATTTTTATAAGCTCATATGGCATTCAATTCAAGTTTCAGCATTAATATATCCACAGGTAGGCTAACTGATTAAAAACGAAAGTAAACTCATCAAAGCTTTTCTCTCGTGGAAAACAACAAAAAATGCTACCCTGTTGATAAAACTGAAGATCGAATGTATCAAAATTATCATTCTGCATATTGACATTTCTCAAATTTGCTCTAATATCTCAGCTAAAAGTTTCTTCATACAGGATTTCATTGCCAAGCTCAGGAAGCTATTGCATCTTGTCTGGGGCTGGCAAGTTCTGAGCAAGTGACATGGAACATGAATAGTTTTCATTTGCTCAATGACCTTGCCCAAACAATGATCCTGCTGGTGAAACTAGCAGTGACTAATACGCAGAAAGATTTGTTTTTGCCAAGTTTGATCTTCAGTTGATGTTTTATCGACAGAGGACGTATTTTTGTTGTTTTTCAACGAGAGAACACTTCAGTAAGTTTACTGTAGTTTTCATCAGCTAGGCTAGTTTACTTTTCAATATGCTTAAACGTAATGTTATGGTGGATTGAATGCAATAAGAGCAAAAAACAGCTGCAGCAATTATTTATTACTAGACATTTCTTAAATGTGAGTTGCATTCTTATATTTTCTTTTCTGATTTTAATGTAACTTCGAAAGTAGCCTGCTGTATTTGAATCTGCATGTTCAACTAAGCTTAAGTTTGAATGTTATATACTGACATGGGTAAAAACCATTGTGGTATGACAATTAATTGACATTGTTTGGTTTTATGTATGTTATGTGCATTTTACAGCAACTACAAATGTATTACTGTTAAAGTGTCTGGTTTGGCTATTTTATAGCCTCAGGAGCTGATGCAGCACGAGTTCAATCTGCTGCACATTAAATGTAGGGTAGTTAAGGCAGTATTTTAGTGTTTATTGTAGTGCTAATTTTCCTATGGAAGAACAAGATGCCATCGCAAAACTGAATCCCCATGGGTGTAAATTTTTTAATAAATTTCAATGCAGGATAGAAGAAACAGATTTCTGACTGTCCCACAACACTTCACCAGTAGGGTGGAGTTATTCCGGCCTAGCCAGCTGCCACATGGTTTCTTCAGGATCTACATGAACTTCCAAACTTTGCATGTGGATGAGAGACAAGCTTATTTTTCACACAAAAGGACTTTGAATTTACATACACACACTCTCAAGGACTGAGTTTCACATATTGGTTGCATTCATTGTACTCTTTACACCCCAAGTGATGCATAACTGCTTTTAATTTGTTTAAATGTCTTTAAATTGTTTTACACATTCGATGCCAATCCAATTCCAGCCATTCCATGTATATTCACTTACTTGTGCATTCACATTAATCCACATTTACCACATTTGTGTACAGTTTCTGCATTAAAGAAGAGAACCCTGCAAAATAAAGTCAGTAACAGTTTTCAAAATCTTGGTTTAACCTGGTAACATTGCAGAACATACAGAAGGTTAAGAATTGGTGGAATGGAAAAGAGACCAATACTAGTGTAATGACCTAGCAAAAAAAATAACACTATTAAAGCACAGTTTCACCTTATTTACTTGGAACATAGTCACGTTTACCCTGGTAACATTGCACAGATTACCTTGTAAAAGTCAGAATGGCTGGAATGGAAAAAGTGAATAATCTTAATGCAAATGCTTGGTAAGAAGTTGATAATATCATGAGAACAATTCTGACTTCATTTTACACCACAGTTTCACCTTATTTACTTAGAAAATAGTAATGTCTAACCTGGTAACACTGCACAAAATACATGGTAGAAGTGTAAAGAGTTGGAATGGAAAAAGTGCATAATCTTAGTGCAAATGCTTGGTAAGAGGTTGATAATACCATGGGAACAAATTACTTTTACAGCACAGTTTCACCTTACTTACTTGTAAAATAGTCACATATAATCTGGTAAGATGAAAGAACATACATGTTAAAGATTGGAATGGATGGCAGGGACAGTAATGGAATCTTGCCATGCAATTTCTTTGTAGGGTGGGACATTAATATGGAAACAATTCAGACATCCTTTTTACAATGTACTTACCAAATACATTTCAATCAACACCTACAACAACCCAGTAATAATGAAGGGAACCTGATTGAACATCCAGTTGTTGTTACCAGTTATGTACTGAATAAACCCTTGCATGATAAATGGGTATAGGTCTACTTGCTGGAAAAGATATTATTATTTAGTAATTTATTGGAAAGTGATCTTTTGTTGCAGTAAAACAGTGGAATAACCCTAAAGGACTACAAAATTAATTAGTAATAGAGGATGTAGTTTCTTTGTAACACTTTGTTCTTTCCATGTAAGCACACAGTTAATAGTTAGCTAGCTGGTAGCAAAGTTAATACCAGGCAAAACAGCTGCGATGGTGCAATTATTGTTTAAGAAATAATTGCAATTATGCGATTTCTGTGATTACTATGCATTAATTAATTTTACCAAAAAAGTAGCAAAACACACAGGAACATTGCACAGTTTTTTAAGCTTGTTATTTACTGCACACCATCAAAAAGACAACGTAAAATAATATTTTAACATTTCTTTTTGCAATTCTGCAAAAACTGTGTCCCTTAAATGGGCTACATATTGTCATTGTTTGTGCAAACAACTGTAGTTGCGTGTAGTGGCCTCC
Source organism: Tenualosa ilisha (assembly GCA_015244755.2). Taxonomy (NCBI): domain Eukaryota; kingdom Metazoa; phylum Chordata; class Actinopteri; order Clupeiformes; family Clupeidae; genus Tenualosa; species Tenualosa ilisha. The sequence continues at coordinate 1,244,161 of PYXC01002596.1, forward strand.
AGTGGCCATAACTTTAACTGGTGTGCTGCTATTAATTTCATTTGCACAAATGTGAACTGAAACTGCAAAGCCTTGCTAAGCTATTCCATTTCATTTTCTTTTTTTTTCTTTGCTGTTGTTGTTTTGTTTTGGGTTTTTTTGCTGACCTTTTGCAAATGCCTGTGACATCTGACCACATCCTATATCCATACCAAAAATGGCCCTTCATAGAAAAAGAGTTCCTGACCCCTGTCCATTCTCAACAAACATTTGTCTGTTTACAAAAATGGAGAATAGGTGTAATGAACAATAACAATTCTGTCACCATGGCCGCAAACTCTCGCAATGCATTCTCTCATGTAGCATTTCATCTTTGGGTGATACCAAATTTGTCTATGACCTGATGGCTTACCAGTACCATCACCACGGTTGAGTTTGAGTCCAGGTGGGGTTGCTGCTCTCTCAAACCATGATGCTTACTTTTTATAAATGAAGGCATAAGGCACAACAACACATCATCACAATCTATAATAATATTTTTTGTAAAATATGAAACCTGGACAGGCATAGCCATGATTGAGTGCACACCCACACAAACTTAAATCTTCACAGATGATCTGTTATGTCTCTGTGGGTAAACTATTCAAGCATGGTCCGGTGTTTAAGTGTTCCCTTTTTTTTGGCCAGCAAGATTCCACTATTATATAGATAACACCACTGGTTTGCATTACACTGTAAAACTTCAATTAATAGCCTGGGTTTTTATTTTGCCAAATCAGCATTCTCCAACTCCTGTGAAACCTTGATGAGCAAATCACTCCAGCTTAACGGCCCTTTTATCTGACCCTAAATGCAGTGTTGGGCAAGCTACTCAGAAAATGTAGTTAATTAATCTATCAGCAACTCCACACCAGATGAAGCTTCACCACACTGAAGCTACCTGAAGGGAAAATATAGAAATCTAAGTTACAAAAAAATGGCAGAAGTAGTTTACAACATGTGAAGCTACTTTATAATTTACAAAAATGCTGATATAAAATTTAAATGATCAACCTTCTGCTAAGTTTCTATTAGCGACCAAACTAACAGGTCTCTCCAAAAGACATACAATAGTAACTAACTAATAGTAAGTAATTGTACTTTTATCTAGGTAAAAAGTTTTTAAAACAATAATTTTGGGGTGTTATTTCGACCTTCTGTGCCCAGGAGGTCAAATGGGAGAATAGTATGTGCATGTGTGTGCTTTATTGGGTCCTGAAGAAATGCCTGATTTTCCAGTGGTTATACAGTATTTCTTATGTTGCCTACAGCATTTTGCACTATAGTTTTGCTGGTATATAATGCTTTACTATTTAGTATAAACTATAAAGTTTACTATAATGTGCACATGTGAGTGATAGAAGACACTGATTTTGTATACATTGTGAATTTTTTTTTCACATTATGGCACCTTTCCTGCAACAAATGCATCAAAGACCTGATCTTCCATGCATGGCCTAGATGGAAGATTTGCTGCTGTGAGCTGATACCTTTGGGAAAGCTACTGTAGTACTGTAGTTAAACTAGTAGCCTCACTGCTTGTAGGGAAGCTACTGCCCAACACTGCCTAAATGTCATTTGTACCTAGGAAGTGCAAGAGTGTAATAAATAACACCCCCCCACCCCCCAATAAATAAATAAATAAATATGTAAAAAATTAGTAATTTTATCTGTTTTTTACTGGATCAGATGGGAGCGGTTCCTCACCTTTGTGGAGCAACATTAGGTCCTATACTGTATAACAACTCCAGCTGGTCCTAAAAAACAAAACTCCATTAAGTAAAACACAGGCTGATTGGTATAATTTTGCTCAACTAATTTTACACAGAGTCATTCTTAACAGCAGATTACTTAAACCAGTTGACCTTGAATGGGAGGTAGTAGATATCTCGAGCTTGAAAGCGTGATCGCAGTGGTGGGTCTAGTGGGTTCCCGATGTACCTTGGCACCGGCAGCCCCAGGGCAATAACACGAAAATCCTCACTCACACGTACAATCTTCCAAGAATCAAGTTCCTCTTTGGTGTGCTCCTGTAAACAGTAAAAAACACACTCCATACTAAAGGTTTACACACTGAAACCTATGAAGAGAGACGAATGTCTATATTATTATTACGACTTTTAAAAACATCCAAAAATCTGAATTAGAATCTGCATATTCTCTGGCTCCTCTCTATTTGCACAACCTTCCAGTACAGATAAAATGGGCAAGGCAAGCTCTACCTCTAATAGTCTGTCGTAGCGCTGTGCTGCCATAAGAAATCGTCCATCCTCCAGTTGCATTTCTCTGTTTTCCAACAGGTTGTTTAGAACTGGTAGCACATTCCTCTCAGCTTTCTCCAGCCCCTCCAGAACAAGGATCCGCCCTTCAATGGCTGCACGAACTGCACACTAGAATAGAGCTCAGAATTATAAAGCTGAAGTCTTGCCACCACTTTGCTTCACTAATGTACAAAAAGTGTTGATAGTCATCAATTCAACAATTTCCAAACATTGTAAGTCAAGCATCCCTAAACATTTTTACGTTTCATTTTCACAATTTAGTGATGTTATTTAGATACTGCATATAGGGCAAGGCCAAAGGACCTCATAAGCCTTGTAGTGCACCTCCTTATGAAACCAACTTTGGCCATGTTGAATGTGAATTTGAATGTTAACACCGAAACCTTTGGAATGCACTACCTGTTTCAGACCCACGGATGTCTGTCCATTAAAAATCAATGTGTTTTAAAGTCATTAAATTCCATTGAAATACATTAATTCAATTAAATTCAATTCACAGAGCACCTTTAAAATAGTATTGTCTCATGGTACCCAAAACCAATAGGGGCAAGGAAAAATTTGCAGTAGTCAATCTAGGAAGAAACTTTAGGCAGGTCCATGATTCAAAGGGCTAACCCAACTGCCAGGGGCCATGCTGGAAAAGTACAATCAGTAGTCACCATGATCGACTACAATTTGTCAATGGTTTCAGCTAAGCATTGTAATAATTCCAAAATACCATCCCACAACATTATATGGTTGATAACACCTATGTTGTTCTCAAACGTTGGGGCTAGACAGTGTAAAAACAGCCTTGCATAGTGTTAAAGTCAAGGAGTGAGACCGATCATGGGGGTAACATTGGGAGCGTACATTTTGACAGTGCCATTGCGAGGAGGGGTCGCAGGGCTTCTAGGAAGGAAAGTCGGTCCTGGTATGGGTGTCTAGGAATTACAAAAGTCATTACAGAACTATGCATAGTCCATAGGATGGAGGAAGTTGAAACATGACTTAGTGTATGTTAAATCACATGTAGAGATCACGAGCTTTCAGAATATGTAGTTTATGCTGTTTAATCTGTTTACTTAAGTGTATTCTTGGTTCATTCTTGATTACAAATCTAATAGGTCTATATATGGACCAGTGATGCATTTTGGCCTTAGCCCTTTAAAGGGAACGGTTAAACAGCAAAACCTACAGAATATAATTCCTAAAAGCTATACACTCTACATGTGATTTAACATGCATTGAGACATGTCCAACTTCCTCCAGCCCCATACATAATAGCTGTTAAAAATGAATGCATTTTAATATAGTGAATTCACAATGTGCATGATGTGTCTCAGTGCTTAATTCCCATCCAGATGGCAGAGGCATTTCTGAAGATATAGTGTATGGCTGTTATCTGTTTCCACTTAAAGACAGAAGCCAAAATAGATGAGCTGTCTATGTAAAATACAGGACTATGTAGGCCTATTGTGCAAGGTATAATGATGGCACAAGTCTCAATTAATGTTCTGTGCATGCAATGTCAGAATTTAGCCTGACTGATTATGAGACTTGAAGAAACTTCACAAAATCTCAGTTCTCCTCTGTACCTGAAAAGAGCAGTTGTAAAGCCCCTACTTTAAAAGAATAACCTGGATGCTGGATCCTGGAACAACTGCAGGCCAATATCCAATCTACCATTCATGGAGAAAATCAATCTTTATATGCTCCCAATTAGAAAAATTGTCAAGAATAACTCAATCTCCTATCACTACTATGCTGATGACACCCAAATTTACTTTGCTCTATCACCTAATGTTTATGCCCCCATTTAATGTCTTTATAAGTGTATTGACCACATCAACTGACTGTCACAAAATTTTCTTTAGCTGATGAGAAGACGAAAGACTTGCCACTCTTCTTGGCACAAAGGGGATTAAAACAAAAGATACTGTTAAAAATCTTGGTATTTTCATTAACGGCGAGCCAAACTGAAAGCAATCATTAAGTCATCATCACCTAAAAAACATTGCCAAATAAAACAATCAGCTTCAACTGATTCAAAATGCAGCGGCTAGGGTTCTCACAAGAATAAAGAGAACAGAGCACATTACTCCAATTCATTCCCTTCCCATTAATCTATAGAATTTACTTCTGCTTGTGTACAAGCCTCTAAGTGGACAGGGCCTAATTAATCTCTGATATGTTTCAGCAATATTACTCTCTGATATGTTTCAGCAATATAACCCAATCAGATCTCTTAGATCACAACAGAAAAATTTGCTGGCAAACCTGCTGTTAGAACAAAGTGTGGTGAAGCAGCCTTTAGCTACTATGTAGTTTTACCTAATTTCATTACTTTATTTCTACTATTTTTATCATGTATGTTTTATTATCAATCACTTACTTTTTAAATTTCATGTCATTTTCTTTTCTTTTACTCTCTGTTCTTTTTGCTTTTTCCTTTGTAATGCACATAACACTGCCTTATCTGTAACACATGTGAATTTGGTCTGACATGGGTTTGAGCTCTGTTCTTTTCTGAGGAAAAGGTGGTTCCACAAGTGAAGAGTGACAGTTTGTAGAATTAACACAAGGCTTAGTTGTTCCAGGGATTGTTTTGAGTTTAGTTGGTCTAACGTTAAAACCCATAATTGCACTACTTACAATCAGAAGACCTAGCTGTTACGCCGACTGCTTTCCACTGACTTGGTCATTGAAGTTTGACTCAGAATTGGCTCTTGGAAGGGGAAATTGACGGTCTCTGTGTTTACACAGAGAATGCGAATTTTCTGGTATGGGCTTGTTCTTTTCCGCGGAAAGGTGATTCATCAGGGGTGTACAGCTGCTTAATTCTCTAAAAAAAAATGTTGGTATATTTTTCAATCATCATTTTGTTTATTTTACCTATTTTGTTTTTTTTCTCAATAATCAGACTCTCAGTCATTTTATGTTCTATTATTCATTGTTCTTCACTGTATTTATTTAATAATATCTGATTGGATGAGAAGCATTTCAATCCAATTAAATGGGAATGATGTCTTTAAACTTGATTAGTTGATGGCAGAATTGTTATATAAAACAATATGACACCCATGGTCATGTTGTTGGTAAAGGACATCACTGTAGCTATAATTCGCCCATAGTCACTTCCTTTACCTGTGCTACTTCCATACCCGGCATCCCCACATTCCACCATGAGCGGGGATATCCCATGACATCTACGTTCAAACTTAGTCTAGTTTAGTCTTGTTTGATGTGTTACAGTGATGTGCGGGGAAGTTTAGAAACAACCCGCAAGCACATGAAACTGCACAACTGACCTTTCCAATGGTGTTAGTCACTAATTTCTGTTCGCAAGAATATTAGTGTTGAATTTATATCAAAACACAGCTCTGCGTCCATGTCATACCCATTCTTCTCGGTGTAATATCTCACAATTTCTTAACTCCCACATGCAAAACCACATATCAAAATAAACAGAAGATCCTACTGATTTCAATGCTGTATGTCCTATGATTAGCAGTTCTCGAGTAATCCAGTCTTGAAATCTGATCTAATTTACGCATTGTCTCCAACCTGCCCATTCCCCCCAACCCCAAAATAAAAAATTTCTTATCCTTATAAGAAGTTATTCTCAGACCCCTGTCTGTTATATAGCCAGGGCACATGAAATAAATGTCATTTCAGCACCCAGACCAGAGGATTCTGATGCCGTCCTGTTTGTACTGCACAGTCATTCTTCTCTGTGCAATAACATATGAATAAAATATGAAAATCAATAAAACATTCTGTCAGTACATACATTTTTACAAATCGCTTCCAATGATGAGATAAAAAAGTATTTTTTTATTATTAAACTAAGGCTGATGCCACATGTAAATAGTATCACATCAAACACTGAGAGATTTGGATAGTCTAGAGACTGTCCTGATAAAAACAAGGTCAAGCATTTGTTGAGGGGCCCTATAATGACTGAGAGCTTAAAAGTAAAGGCAGTGAAATTACCCTGAAAATAGCCATGGTGGGGTAATCGCAGATACCAGGCAACATTTTAATTCACCAGCTTTGTAGTCACTTTGATGGTTAAATGATGGGTGAATGAAGGCTCTTTCGGCTCCCTCTATCACTTAGCACTGTTACTATTTTTGGCTATAGGCTAATTTATTAATTTGCATTTTATGCCAGAGCTACATGCTGTATGTGGTAACAGGACTGTATCAGAACTACTTGCTGTTATGTGGTAACAGGACACCTTATAGTCTATCCTTTCACATTCAGCTTAGCAGTAAAATATTACTGTCTGCAAGGTAAAATACACGGCATTTGCAAAGTTGTTCTACTGTGCATGCTGTTCACCTTTGCATTTGGATGCATGCAGATGTGTGACCGTGGTGAATGCAATGTTTTCAATAATGCTACTTACAAGCATTCTTTGCTATCCTTTGCCACAAGTCACAAGTTGGATGAAAAGGTAGGACAGTGCATCTTGGTCCAGAGAAAAGGCTTATTAGCCATGTTTCCTCCTAAACTTGCTGAACCAACAGTAGCCTAACTTTTGCTCGCTCGTCATATTTTTGGAAAACTTAAGACATGCAGCTGGCTTGGTGACAATATGTATCTTATTCATATTCCCAATATTCACAAATTTTCACCAGTTTGTTGATTGCTCAACCAGGAAAAACAGGACACTAGACCTCCTGTATGCAAACGTCAGGGATGCATATAACGCCACCCCCCTACACCCACTGGGAATCTCTGATCACAACCTCATTCACCTCCAGCCAATGTACAAAGCTCAAGTACAGAGCCTACCAGCTACCACACGCACCTTCAGGGAGTGGACGCCAGAAGCTGAGGAGACATTGAGAGACTGCTTTGAGTCCACTGACTGGAGTGTGCTACAGGATGGTTTGGATTTAGATGGGGCCACACAATGCATAACCGACTACCTCAACTTCTGTATGGACGTTGTAGTTCCAACTAAGACTGTGCGCTGCTTCCCTAATAATAAACCTTGGGTGACCAGCGATGTCAGGAAACTTCTTAATAATAAGAAGAGGGCGTTTAAGAATGGTGATCTGACAGAGCTCAAGCACATTCAGAGGGAGCTTAAAGAACGTCTGAAGGAGGCAAAGAAAACATATGGAGGAAGATGGAGAGGAAACTACAGGACAATAACATGAAGGAGGTCTGGCAGGGAGTGCGCAACATCACTGGATGCGGAGGAAAGAGTGGCAAGGCAGATGGTGATCTAGACAGAGCTAATAAGCTGAATCATTTTTATAACAGATTCAACAGCTCTGCTGGTTCTGTCCCTGCCACTGTCACCAACAGTTCACCTCCCCCACCAGCCTCTAATAAGGACTGCACAACCTGCGCCACAACACCTCCCCCCTTAAACTTTCCAATACACTTTACCCTGGCTACTCCTCCCGCATCTGCCACAGCAGACTACACAATCAACACAATCATCACACATAATGAAGACCCTTGAACACCTACTGCTACATCTTCTTAGACCCGAGGTTCACAGTGCGTTGGACCCCCTGCAGTTTGCTTACCAGGAGAATGTGGGAGTGGAGGACGCCATTCTGTTTTTGCTGCATAGGGTGCACTCTCACTTGGACAAGGGAGGCAGCGCTGTGAGGATCATGTTCTTTGATTTCTCCAGTGCTTTCAACACCATCCAGCCCCTCCTGCTGTGAGACAAGCTGCTGCAGATGAGGGTGGACCCTGGCCTGGTGACTTGGATTACGGACTACCTCACTGAATGGCCCCAGTTTCTTAGATTGGGGGACTTAACATCAGATGTTGTCATCAGCAGCACAGGGGCACCACAGGGAACCGTTCTCTCTCCTGTACTTTTCACCTTGCACACTACTGACTTCCAGTATAACTCACGTGCCGCATGAAGAAGTTCTCTGACGACACTGCAATTGTGGGGTGTATCAAGGATGGACAGGAGGGGGAGTACAGGAGCCTGGTGGAGGGCTTTGTGGGATCGTGTCGGGAAAACAGGCTGCAGCTGAACACCACAAAAACAAGGAAATGGTGGTGGACTTCAGGAGAACTGCCCCTCCCCCGCTGCCTGTCACCATTGACGGGGTGAATGTGGAGAATGTCAAGACATACAGGTACTTGGGAGCACACCTTGACAACAAACTGGACTGGTCTGCTAATACTGAGGCACTGTACAAGAAAGGGCAGAGTAGGCTCTACTTCCTTAGGAGGTTGAGGTCCTTTAATGTTTGCAGAAAGCTCCTGCTGATGTTTTAGGAGTCTGTCATGGCCAGTGTTCTTTTCTATGCTGTGGTATGTTGGGGGGGCAGCACTAGGAAGAGGGATGCTGGTTGACTGGACAGACTAGTAAAAAAAGCTGGCTCTGTTGTGGGTATGGAGCTTCAGACACTAACATCAGCTGCGGACAGGGGACCCTGAGCAGACTGCTCTCTATATTGGACAATGAGTGCCATCCCCTGCACACCACTTTCACTATGCAGAAGAGCATGTTCAGCAACAGGTTTTTGTCTCCGTCATGTAAAACAGACAGGCTGAGAAGGTTTTTTGTTCCTAGGGCAATTCAGCTCTTTAATGCCACACAAAAGGAGAGAAACATGATTGACTGGAGTGCTTAAGACTGTGTCCCGGACTAGGCAACTAACAAACAAACAAACAAACAAACCATCAAACAAACAGACTGGACAACTAACAAACTGCAGACACTGCCTATATGGGTGTGGGTGTGTGTAGGGAGGGGGATGCGGGGTGGGGTGGGGTGGGGGTGTCCCTTCTTTCACTGGGAGACAGTGTTGTATATGTGTACATGCGAGATGTGTATATGATGCATATGTGTGTATATGATGTATATGTGTATATGATGTATATGTGGGATATGTTATGTTACATGTGATATATTTATGATGTTTATATGCTGCTGGACACCTTAATTTCCTCCGGGATTAATAAAGTAACTCTACTCTATTCTTATGTAAGTGCATTCAAATATTTCCTTCAAAATGAACAATAACTATAATTCAAACAGTGTTTGGTAGTCTACTAGCACTGATTGCTCATAGGGCTGTATCTGATGGACAAACTGGTAGCTGGAAAGGGCGTGTCATGATTCTACCTTTAGAATCTTGCAAAAGAGTGTTGCGATTTCGTTCCAAGTTAAAGGAGAAATCTGGTGTGAATCAATCCATAGCCCTATTGTTGAGGTCACTGAGTACTATCGGTAAGAAAGACTCAACCCTGCCCCAAATAATGTCATGATTACTGAAGTGAGGGCAACTGGACTGTAGTGGTTTAGGTTGGAGAGGCAGGTGGTGATTGTTTTTCATGGAAACGGAACTGGAGTGATTTTGTAGGATTCGGAGAAGGGTGAAAGTATCATGGGAAAGAGCTCAGTGGCAGAGTCTTCGAAAAGCTGAGAGTGGTTGCTATCCAACCCCAAGAGCTTGCACTTCTTCAGCATGAAGGAGCAGCTTGTACTGGCTTCAGGGTGGGTAAAGTGCCATACAGCAATTAAAGGTGCCAATCAGTGTGCAGATACCTTTGTCCTGTGAGTATTCTTATTTTATAGCGTTGTGGAAACCATGTTGAATTCCTGACCAGGAACAGTTGGTCATTGGAATTTGATATAGATGACCAAATTTTAATCAAATTATAGAGAGAAAAAAGACACTGACAAACATTAAGCTATCTAGTACTCCTCTATGGTGCAGCAGTGGTCATGAGAAAAAAAAAATGTATGTAGGTCTAAGAATGAGAACAGGCCTCTAAGGAGTATTCAGATGCTCCAGTTAAGGCACTCACATTCAGCATGTGCAGTGAGACTGCGGTCACTATTTCAGTGGCAAGACAGAAGAACAGTACACTACAATTATTAGATACAATCTTGGTATCCAGAGATAATTGATAACCGTACTCTCTACAGACAAAGACATTTGAGCATTTACAGCTGAAATTGTACTAATACTAATATTTAACTGTACAGGCATCCAGTGACTGTACAAGACATACAGCAAAGTAGTTCATGACTGCTGTAACATGGAGGCAGTGAAGCACTTATCTCAAAGTCCCCCCACTGCCCACTGCGCCCCCATCATTACATAACCAGAAATCATCTATTGAGAGTCAAAACCATGAGTTAAATAAGTAAACAACATACACAGCACTACTCAAGGGCAGAACAGCAAGTTCTCTTCAAGACTTCGAGAGTTATAATGAGAAAAAGTTATTTTATAGTCAGTAATCGCAAAGTCAATATTGCCTAAACATAGGATGACAATGAATAGAATGTGTCAGCCATACAGAAATGCAATGAAGCATGCAATGGGGAAACAATAAAAAACAATGTTAGAGGAGACATCCAGTGTGAAATCTACCAAAACTATATTGAAACATGACAAAAATGTTGAATGTTCATTGTTTTTTTGCAGCACCACACTTGCCCTACAAGACCGCATTTAGCATATGTTTGCAAAAGGCTTAGAATGCTAGTGTTTGGTAGGTGCTATAAATCTTTTTTTTTTTTAAACCATAGACAAGGCTCAAAGTAGCCAAACACTTTGGCACTTAAAACGAGGCACTGAGAACTTTGTAAGTGTACAGATAGTTTATTAAAAAGACTACTTTTGGTCCATTTCACACCAGATTTCTCCTTTAAGCGCATTTTCTAAAAACTTGAAGTAATTGTGATGGATCATACTCTCTTTGACCATATCTCACATCATGGTGGTGAATGGGTTCTGGCTCCTTGATTAAGGGAGTGTGTTTCAAGGGATTAAGATTTCCCTGAAATCTTTCAAATGGCTCTGAAATATAGCTCATACTCTTTCTCTGGCTAGAAGAGCCTTTTACATGGTTCCCCTTCCCTTTTTATATGATTTTAAACTTTATTTAGAAGTTTTATATGGTTTAAAACATGGATTTTGGCTCTAAAATTCCAGTTTAAAGTGGCTTTTTCTGCTATTCCCACTCTAACATCTAGAGAGGAGGAGTGCATTATGACATCACTCCAAAATTCTACCCATTCATTTCAATGGCACGTAATTTCGCAGAAAAACAGGAATACTGAACAAATAACAAGGGGTAGTGCTACCATTTGAACAAGCACGTCATTCCAGATTGCGCCCGACAATCCTCTATGTTGCTACCAATCTAACGTCAAGAGTGGAGGAGTGCATTATGACATCATCATTAAAAAAGTTCTACCCATTCATTTCAATGGCAAAGAATTTCACAGAAAACAGAAATAACAGACAAACGACCATCTGAACAACGCACCATGTCCTGATCAGGATGGATTTCTCAGAGTTGGAACTGTGTCTCTATAGTAGTGGCACACAAAAATGTGTCAGAATAATAAGTAAACTGTCGCACCACACATATTTCTACAGGTGACTAGCATGCAAAATGAAGCTAGTTATATCACCTTTGTGGCAAAATGTAGCTCTACAACTTGTCAAATGAACCCACAACATGGCCAGTTAAGTTATGTAGTCTACATATGCGATGAGATGCAAGTTTACTTTCACTTTTCCAGATGAAATGCAGAATCCATTGACTGATAGCTAATGGGCTACGACTGTGAATGCGCACATTTTTGCGCACATGCGCACATCTTTACCTCCACTTTACTGTAGGTAGCCTAGTGGTTTCCAAATAGCCAACTGCTTCACTTGACTGAACTGTCAGACTACTTCTTCTTTGCTGTTCAAAGTGCAAGTATAGCTTGCAGTCATACAGTTAAACTAAAAAAAAATAGCCTGTTATTATAGAGAAAATGGGACAGAAAATTCCCATTACGTGACTGACTGCCAGATGAGGATTGAAGGTAAAGAGGCATGAGGCTCATGACTGATTCATTCTCTCCACTTTCTCATTCATTTTACTGCAGGGTATATGCACAAATCTTTCTTAAAGCAACAGTCCAGAGCCAATTAACCCATAACCCTGTTATTTGTCAGTACAAATAGTAATGAGATGATTTGGTACAACATAGAGCAAAATCACAAACCGGCAGCTAACACAAACTGCATAGGGCAGGAGAAAACAAACGTGAAAAAGTTTATCCTGCCTCATTCAGTTAGCATTGGCAGCCGTTTCGCTACTCTGCCTACATTGTACCAAACTGTCTCGTTCTTATTCCTAGCGACAGAAACCCTGAACAACAGGCCTATGGGTTTATTTTTCTCTGGACTTTTACCTTAATTCACTTTTCTTGTGAAACATCTTGGATTAAAAGGATATAGGTCTACTTAAGATCTGGGGGTCTACTTAAGATACTGTATTTAGTCCCTATAACTGAAACGCAGTTGTAGCAGCATGTAAACTGTTCACCAATGTGAACTACTCCATTAGCAAATGTTTTATGACCAGTTCCCATATCCACTGCACTAACAAGTGACAGGCGTATGTTCATCATGACAAAAAAAAGGAATCCTGGCAAGTGTTCTGAGTCTTGCAAGCTGTCAGTTGTTGTTCAAAGCCTAAAACTAATAGTAAATTGTGCTTTATTTTGAAAATATTAAGAACAATCTAAAAGCATTTGCCCAAGAATTGTGCAAGAACACTGCTCCTGCAAAGTTAGCTATGTGCCAAAGTTCTGCCCCGGTTTGTTTTAATTACATCAACAAACTATGCATAGCCAAACGACACGGCCAATATTCATGTTAGCTTCTTCAACATGCACACCAAATAACTGAACCAATCATTGTACCAAACTCCACTGAAAAAATAATACCTCATAAAAAGACAATTAATATTGTTTAATAATTTTAATGACCTTATTTTGATCCAATTTATTAACCCCACAGGCACTGTGGTTTGTGGCTTGGGTTATTGCAGGCTATTTGGGCCTGTTTGGGAGGGCTATTTTTAATAAACGGGCTCTGGTAGCATCTAGTGGGTGGGAAAAATTTTCAGATGTGGTGCTGATGTGAGATGTTGCTATTCAGTTTTCCCTAGCCTGACGTCAGAATAGTAGCCTGGTGCACCGAACGCTTTCACATCATTTCACTTTGTGCAAAGCATCTGAAATCCCTCATTGGCACACATTTCTTTCCTAGTGGGCAGATATTTTCTGTGAACTTTCAAAATATTGGGCATGCCAGAGCCCTCTGATTGCTGATTGCCCAGCCATCATTTTGGTCAGAGGAAACCTAAGCTATGGAGAGGTCCCTGACTGCTGTAGCGAAGTGTGATACTGCGCGGAAATACAAAATCATACAAAAAAGTCTCCTTTCAAGACTCTGGTTGCGCTCTCGCAAATAGCCATGTTGGGCCTTGATGAGCATGCACTTAGCATAACTTGATAACCTGAACATAATCTGAGCAAAACCTACCCCGTACCAGATGGTGTTCAAAGCACATGTTACCCTTGTGACTAACTTTTAATTTTGAAACTGAAATTGCGGATTAATATAGAAACCCAGTAATAGCAAAGTACATCTGATAGCACATTCAGCAGGGGGTACACAGCTTTTCCAATAAAAGAGTGCCATTAGGTGGTGTCTTACCTGATCAACATAGAATGCTGTTCCAGCTCTTATCTCTCTGCGTTGTTTCAGATCCGTTTCAGTGGTATCACGAGAAAGGGCAACATATTCAACTTCCCGTTTTGTCAACTCCTGTCCAGAATCAAAGATTCAGAATATTTTTAAATGCTGCCAAAGAAAATGTCTTTATTAGCTCCTTATCACTACAGCAACAATATTTACTAACAATAGGTAAATGTAATGATGTCATAGCGCCATGCCATTAGAAACTGCTGTGTTTTGGTGCCACCTTGTGTCTTTTGGATTAGGAAAATGTTTACGGAAAATGCTGGTTCTACTTTTGACATAATTTCACTCCCTGTGAGGTCATAGCGCAAGCAAACTAGGGGTGGTTCTCAAAATGTTTACTTGGTTCTCGATCCTCTGTTCTCCGTCCTTGTGCCCAGGAAATCGTTGAAAGCTTGACATCATCAAGGATGTCTCATTTGTCTAATTGCTACAGGGAGGGGAAAGGAACGAGGACAGAGGAGAGAGGAGAAAGGTCTGATAAGCGAGGAATAACAGGCTCATCCAATTTTGGAAAGTTCGTAAAAGCTTGTTCAGTCGGATCCCCTCTGATTCCTCCACATCTGTCAACCCCTAATAGACACTGACAGCAAATCTGGTTATCGCCCCCATAATGTGAGGGCGGGGTAGCGGTTGATTTACCAAGTCAGTGAAAAAGCACTGCTGCAAGTAGAGAAAATTTCTTAACAATAATAGATCTCTAAGTAAAACTGAATAAAACGTATATGAGATGTTTGGTCTGATGACCTGTTTACTTGCTTGGGTTTAGACTAACATCAATTTTCCATCATGGTTTGTTAATTGCAGCAACACTGACAGAAGTGGAATCATTATGGAACTACATCCAATAAAGCAAACAATTTCTGAGTAAGTTAACAGTAAGTTAACACTGCACTAAGCTGATTTTTTTTCTTTCAAACTGACAATGTGTTTAGCAACACCATAGACCCAAATAGATGTACAAAAAAAGAGAATACGTTATATTTTTCATAATATGGGACGCCAGTACCTAATAGCTAATGTTCATGCTCATGCCAGCATAATTTTAAGTAACAGAGGTGTAGTCCACAAGGGAAGGTACATGTTGAAGAAAAATTGAGGTGGTAAGTTGTCTTATTCAAAAGCTACAAGCTAAAAAGCTACAAGCTCTTAAGATGGCCTAAATTAATATTTCCCCCTGATAGTGTCAATTTTATTACCCTATTGGAACAGGGTCCTAAGGTAGGGTGACCAGACGTCCTCAATTTGCGGGGATAGTCCCCTTCTTGATTTTCGGTCCCCGGTACAATACAAGAAAACCCACTTTGTCCCAGATTTTTGAAGTTAAAACATTACATAATTTTAATGATACTGACTGCAGAAACAAGAATACCCCCTATTCCTGAGGAAAATTCAGGGAAATGTCCCCAATTTTCATTTTAGAGATCTGGTCACCTGGTCATCCTAAAGAGACTACAGAACATAAATATTAATAATATTTTTAATCTGTCATCAAGGTAGCATACAATGGCCACAGAAAGGTCCACTTTAAGAGCTTATAGCTTTTAAAAAAGTCAAAATACCATCTCAAAATTTCTTTAGGATAGAACTTTCCTCATGGCCTGTACAGTTTTGAAATTATAGGTACTAAGCAATGAAAATCACTTAACACCAAACTTAGTCATTTTTACAGTTGTTGCAACAACATTGCATTTTTTTTAATCAATGGAACATCACTGGTGGGTCAGACATTAATTCAAAGGTCATGTCAGAAGTCTACACAATGCAACATAGACCAAATAGCCAACACTTAACACTAATCGAATAGGGCACAGAACTCGCTTTCAGTTTCATTTTTCTATACCCCTTCATTTAACATTAGCTGCTGGTTCTCTATCCGGTCTATGTTGTATCAAAAGTCTGGTTCTTTTGGCACTATTGATTGATTCACACAGAATTTCCCCTTTAAAGAAAGGGCCAAGAGCAAAAGACTAAAACACATCAGGGGAAGTGTATCTTTTCATAAACTGCTGCAACGGAACCTTGCAGGTGGGAATGTGTAATTGCATGCTAGCCCACAAAAAAGTGTAGTCGGCCTCACATACATGTGTAACATAACTCTCAAAGTATGCTGAGAAATACGTAGCTCTTTTTCAATGTGAAAATTTATCTTTTTATTGACTTTGTCACTCTACAAACACAGAGATGAGGTGTTTTCAAATGAATCTGAGGCAAACAACACTTTGAAATCATTACACCTCAGAAAAACTAGACCAAATCAGTGGAGTAATATGGATGCCAAGCACAATGTCACACAGTGCAGTTGTTTTTTATTATTATTATTTGGGAGGGTGACATAAGGCTAAAAAAAGTTTAAAAATGGCAGAATCGTCTCAGGTGTCCAAAAATATATATGGTCTTTACGTTTTGGTGTTGGAATGTGAATTTATTCAACAATTTAGTGTCGTTGTGCCAAAAATGATCAAACCTATTTGTACGGATTGGTTTAGACCAATGTGTGTATGCATAGTCATTGGTGCAGACCCATACTTTTACTTTTTTTGTGGATAAAAATGCAGTAAAACTTCAATTTCAAACTTCAACAGCCATAAACTATGTTCCTTATTGGATGCAGTTAGCATATTACATGATGGATCATACATAGATGATAGAACTTCAGTACCAATCTGACCTAAAGAGAGTACTTGAGTTCAGCAACATATTATCAGATACTACAGATAGTAGGCTAATCAAGGACAGCAGTGACAATGTTTAAAAGCACTGTATAAAAACTAATACCATGAGTATACATTTAATGATAGGAATCTCATTCTCAAAGTAGAAATGAGACGGACAACAGAATATCCGGGCAATACTACTACATACATCCAACATAACCACTAACATGCTGTGTCCTGCGCAATATTCAAACAAGTCCATGAGAACAACAATTCACATTGTTACATCCTTTCTCTCTTTTTTTTCCTTCCACCTGCTTAGACTCCTAATAGAATGTAAACAATGTACACTTTGGAAACCATCTCAGTAAGGTACAACTCATTACTGTTAAGGTATAAAACACATCCTACACAAAATCAAATCTCTTCTTAAAACAGGGTTACCAGTTAACAGAAGTGATAGTCCATCTACTTCTCCATTCCAATATTCTTAACCTTTAAAATTCATAAAATTATAAAATTCATTAATTCATAAAATTTTTAGAAGATTAACCCATTTACATGTACACATGAACACAACACTGGATTTTTTTTTCACATACATGACCCTTTCATCAGCGTTGGACTTTATTTCTCCCCTTTTTTCCCCCACCAAAGCCCATATGTAGTTCACTACTAATGACTCACAAAGTCCTTGTATCATGTGTCTTGTATTATATGTTTGAACACTGTGCAGCCAGCTCTAGTGCTCAGAGGCAAGGCTACTAGTATCTTTGTCGGCTGTGGCTGTGTTTGTCAGGGACAGACGGTGATGAAACAACAGTTTCTACGTCAATAGGCTCAGTGAGAGCCTGTCAATCAGCACGCCTAAAGTGTTTGGGATTCTGCCTGAGGACACCACCAGATCTTGCATCCATAGCCCTCAGCACCTTGTCTCCAGACAGTATAGGGTTGAAATGGCTGTATTCAGACCCAGTCACCTGGTTCCAGTGTGCCCAGGCCTCTGGCTGATGTGTTGTAGTAGGCACACTTACGTTCTTGCTTACTTTTCAGACCTTGCTGCACTTGCTCCACTTTTGGCTGTAGAAGGCTTGCTTTTGTCGGCAGCAGTGTCCTGGTGCAGCGGCTGAGAAGTCTTTGTTCTAGACTGGCATCTAGGCCTTGTGACAGTGTGTTACGGTGATCTAGAGGCGGTAGTAGCGCAGTGGTTAAGGAACCTGGCTAGTGTGCAAGTAGCCTGAAAAGTTGTGGGTTCGAATCGTAGCTGCCACCGTTGTGCTCTTGTGCAAGGCACTTAAAAAGCGTCTGCTAAATGCATAAATGTAATGTAATGTAATCTAGGAAAACAAGGTAAGGTCTTATGCAGGAATTCCCACCATTCACTGAATCTTTGGAATTCCAGCAATGTGTATTGTGGCCCATTGTCCAAAATGACAACATCAGGGATACATTGTCTGGCAAAGTGGGCTTTCAGTTTCTTTATCACAGTTGTAGATTTTGTATCTGAGAGATAATCAATTTCTGAGTAGTTTGAATAATAATCTACTGTGATTAGATAGTTCTTGTTGTCAAAAGACATAAATCTGTGTCCGCATTAGCCCATGGTCAGTTAGGCATTTCATGTGAGATCAGGGTTTCTTTTTGTTGCTTATAGTCCACTGACCTGCAAATGTCTCACTTGGTTACATTGAGACATTACACTCAGTGGTTTGCAGGGGAAAATTACCGCACTTCAGCGCCTTGTTCAAGGGTTTTTGATCAATCCATGCTCGTAGCTTCACATTCTGCTACTGGACAACTATCATCCAATTAATCCAGTCTGTGCTGCACTCTACGGGTGCAATGATACCTCTGCTCTGTAGGTCTTGTAGTTTCGGCCTTCAGTGGTTTCATCATGGCAATTGGCACCCGTCGCCTTGGCAGCAGCATAGGTTTTACTGAGTTTCCATTACGGTATTCTTCTTCAAGGCAGCCATCACCATTGAACATGTCAGCATACTCCACTTTTATCTGATCCATTGTCCATTGGCCCCTGGTATCTGGAGCAATGCTGTAGATTGCCAGAATATTATCGTAGTGTACTTTAATCAGCTGCATGCCTTCACTGGCTCTTTTTCCAAGCAGGTCCATTGGCACATTTACCCACCACTTGGAACTCCAGCTGGTACAATTTCTGTTTTTTCAGGTTTCTCAGTTTCACTTTACATTTCCCCAGTGGCCTCAGTTTGCTTTTGTTGTACATTACTAACACAGTCTTTGTGTCCTCAATCTTTGTGTGTGGAACAAGCAGATCAATTGGAATAAATGTCACAAGTAGCACCACTGTCTACTTGGAATTTCAGTCTTTTTCCCTAGGAGGAGATGGCAGCAAAAAGTTGTGTGTTTTATCAACGACATTCACATTCTCTACCTCTGTTGCAGTAACAAAGAAATTTCTTCAAATCATCACTCTCCCATTCTGCAACATTGTGCACCTTTTCCTTTTTCTTTTCTTTTGTCTGCTGACTTTTTTACATTTCTCTGCAAAATGATTGTCTTAGCCACAAGTTTTGCACTTTTTTCCGTAAGTAGGAAATTTCTGCTTGTTTTTCTAATGTGATTATTCCCAAAACGTAGTCAACTATGTTCCCGGGATGTCTGTTCCATGCTGGCCCTTGCACTGCATGTACCTCTTCTACTTTGGGTCCAGAGATGATTTTCACAATTTCCCGCAATAACTCGGCAGCTCGGCACAACCACATGTAGGAGTCGAGCGTCATGTTTTTCTCATGGAGCAGCCTCTCTCTCATGTTAACATTGTTGCTCCCACACACAATTTAGTCGCAGATGATCGCGTCTCGTAAAGCTCTAAAGTTGCACATTTTCGCCAACACTTTCAGTTCCATGACATAACAGTCTATAGCTTCACTGAAGCCTTGATTTCTCGAAAAAAAAATAATAACAGTCTCGTTAATACTTGGAGTGCAGTGAGCATCAAATTTGTCCATTATATCTTTCATTTTCCATTTCTCTTTAGCCGTCTCACCTATCAGTGTATCTGACAACTCTCTCCCCCTCTCACCGACGAGATAACTGAAAAGTTTCACTCTGGTAGCTTTGTCTCCATCATCCACCATTAAATCCACATAAAGCATAAACTCTTCCATATCTTCCATGACTTTGAAAGATTACCTGAGTACCTGAGGACAATAATTCCTATTGTTACACAATGCTTTGTAATAAATTCAAAGTCTATGACATTTGGATGCAATTCAATATACTATACATCTAGTAAAACCAGAACATAGATATTCACTGAGTTTCTATCATTTTTGTTCTTTGTATTCTGTATACACACCAATGACTTAATTAGCTGTATCTTTTAAAAGTCGCCTTCAATTGATACAAAACATGAAAGAAAGGTTACACAAATGATAATTGCAACTGATTGTTTTCTGTGCATGAAAGTTTTTATATGATGTGACCAAAAAAACCTTATGTTGTGACAATAAAAGTGCATCACACCATATGATTTTGTGTCACAACATTTGATTTTATGCACTTATCACCCTCACAGAATACTTCATGCAACGCAATAACATACATCTGAAAGTGATATTAACAAAAAAATATTTTTTTCAGGGCTTTTTCATGTGAAATCACACAAAAAAAACACAGAAACTGAAACAAAAACACTGAGAACATGACCAAACATGGAAGTGCCAAAAAGACTTGATATACTGTAAAAATGAGAAGAGACAGCGTCCTTCTTAAACCTTCCCCATCTTCCTAAGAGGTTTTCTACTCTCCCTGAATGAACAAGACAATGTTTTTCCTTTCTGAACTACCTCAAACTTTTGTGCCAGGGTTTTCATAAAAGCAGATTAGTAAATGAATAACTATATTGTCATGCTATTCTTCAATAAGGAGATTTCAATCCATTTTCTTAATTTTATTCAGGTTGAAACTTTGTCAGATGTGTTCTGAACAGTCACACCATATGCCATTTTTCATGCTTGGTTTAAAACTGTGTAAAAGTGGGAGATGAATGTCATGAATGTTCTGTATGTTCACATAAGAACATGTTTTTTTTAACAGAATTACTTTTGAGTTTTTGAGATAAGAACATTATTTTAAAATTGCCATATGTCAACAACCCATTTACGTAAGGGTAGAATAAATCGAAGTGTGTCTTCGACAGCCTAGAGGAAAAATACTACAGTTTCCTACAGCATTTACTATAGTACTCTGTAGATTACCATAGTTTCCTATAATAGTATAATATGGCATGGTATTTACCATAATAGTTTACTATACATTGTAGTATAATATTGTAAATATTATGGTAGGTCATATTCAACATATTCAAGATTTTTTTCCAAATATTCAAGATAGTCTTTATTACATCTCATTATACTAGTACATAAGAGAGTAAAATTCTTGTGTTTTTGCTCCTCAAAAATAAATAAGTAAATAAATAGTGTGTTCAGAGTATGTATGTGTGTGTGTGTGTTTATGTATCTGTGCATGTGAAAGGCGGAGAGAAAAAGAAACTGTAGCAAAAACTGACAGGCAAGGTTTAGGCTGCTATTGTTGTTTCTGTGTTCATAAGCTTGATAAAAAAAAGCTGTCCTGGAGTCTGGTGGTGAAGAGTGCGATATCGCTTGCGTAGTGGCAACAGCTAAAACAGTCGATGACTAGGATGGCTGAGGTCCTTAGTGATTCTTATTGCCTTCCTGATGCATCGCGTCTCATACAAGTTCTGGATGGAGGGCAAGCTGCAGCCACAGATGCCTTGTGCTGTGCGCACAACTCTATGCAGTGCTTCTCGTTTGGCAGCAGAGCAGCTTCCACACCATGCAGTGATGTCTCTGGTCAGGATGCTCTCTATAGTTCCTCTGTAAAAGGTCTTCAGGATCTTTGATCTCATTCCAGACTTTCTTAGTCATCTGAGGTGTAAAAAACGTTGTTGGGCTTTCTTAACAATGTGGTCAGTGCGGCCATTCTGTGATGGTAATACCAAGGAATCTGAAGTTGTTGACCCTATCCACTTTAGAACTATTGATGACAGTGGGCTCCAAATGATCTCCTTTCCTTCTGAAGTCTTTGGTCTTTGGTCTTTGCAACATTGCAACATTCTCCTGACACCACTGTGAGTAGTTGTTAATTGCATCTTGTATTGATCCAAAATGATACACAATAAAATTAATAGGTTATAATAGCAAATTACAAATATTCAAAGGTTGTGCCAGAAGGATTGCTGGAGTGGTGTTCAGTCCAAAACCCTCGAAGATTTTGGATTGAACACCACTCCAGCCCCTTTCACACTGCCGAATATCCTGCAATTACTACCCAAACAAACGCCTGTATTTTTCACATTAACCGACGTGGGGTCAGGTGTCCACTAGACATGCCAACTGACCAGCCTCGGACCCAACACTTATTGCCTTACTGCATTTACAGTTGCACTGGCTAGCACAGGTAGAAATTTGTTGTAGGCTACCTCTGAAAACACGAATAAGCCTAACCTTGATCCTGATGCCCTTGCTAATTACCGACCCATATCTAAACTCCCATCAAAAATACTTGAAAAATTGCATCTAAACAAATCTGTAGCTTCTTAAACAAAAATAATATCCAGTAAACTTTCCAGTCAGGCTTTAGAGCTAATCATAGTACAGAATCAGCCCTAGTTAAAGTCTTCAATGACCACCTTATTTCACCTGATAATGGATATATATCAATATAATCCTATTCTTAGTACTGCCTTTGACACTACTGACCATGGTATCCTACTACACAGGCTTGAACACACGACATCAAAGACTCTGCATTAGCCTGGTTCAAATCATACCTCTCTGGTCGCTACCACTTTGTACATGCTCATAATGAATCATCATCCCACACCAAAGTAAGGTTTGGTGTACCCCAAGGCACAGTGATAGGGCCCCTGTTATTCTCCCTGTACATGTTACCTTTAGGATCTGTTATACACAGGAAACATGGCATTACTTTCCACTCCTATGCTGACGATACCCAGCTTTACCTTTCCATGAAGCCTAATGACTATATGCCAATAACAAAACTTCATGCCTGCCTCCAAGACAATAAAACCTGGATGACTAATAATTTCCTATGTTTAAACTCTGATAAAACTGAAGTTATGATGATCGGCCCTAGACAGCTGAACAACACTCTACACTTTACAGGTGCAGCCAGAAATAATGAGTGAAATTCAAAATTTCTAACAGACAGCAATATAAATGCTTTCAAACAATGTTGCATATCTGATTAAATCATAATTAACTTATATGATTCCTGGTCCTTATTTTAGCCCAAGTTTTTGTCCTACCCAGTTGGTGTAGGCTAATATTGAGGTAGAAATAAAACATTATGGTAAAAACCTCTGAAACGAAATGTGATACAATTTGTCCTAATTACTATCATGTAGTAACTGAAGTACACATATATTGTAGTAAAACAACTGTAATTTATTGTTACATATTGCAGTAAAAATAACACTATAGTATTTACTATAGGGCTCTTTCACAAGTGACCATATTGTTGACATACAATTGCTGCATTACAGACAGTGGTTATCAAAGAGCTAGTGTAGCTAGCTCTGATAGACAGCTGCATTAACTGACTGATTCTATGTCAACAATATGGCCACAGATACCTCTGTGATGTGGATTAAAAGAACCTAATAGTAAATATAGGGTATACTGTAGTTCATCTACTATAGTAAACTACAGTATGGGAGTCGAAGTACTGTACCAGGTACTGCATTGCTATGGAACGTCTCAGTGGGCCTGGAGGTCCTATAAGGAACACATCTTGCCCCAACAGATCCTTCTGCATAATCCATCTGAGATGCTGAGCAACAGCGTGTGGTAAAGTGTCCAAAACTGTAAAAGACAAACTAAATGACTGCAAGTCCAACCATCTGAGATATCATTAAAAGTCATACAGAAAACAGAACATCCAATCAGCAAACTAGTTGAGCTAGACAAATGTCAAATAGGTCAAAGCTGGTGGAAATCTCTTACTGTGATTAATGGGAACGAACTCTGGTCTTCTTGGTTCCTTGAGCTGGTATGAAAGGTCACCGATTCTAACAGTGTCACCTACACAAGAGAAGAAAGGTGTTTCACCAGTGACATCACAGAAACAGTCTGTCTTCCTCTGCCATAACAGCAAAACATCATAGTGAATCCTCTTATGTCCTCGTTTGCAACGTCACTTCAAGACAAGCATAGACAACCCAAACGCATAACAATGGGTTTGTACAAAAATAACATCAGCAGTTGTATTTTCAGTAACTAATTAATTTCACATTGATTTGTACTACCTGATGAGGTGTTTAAGAATTTGCTTTTAACACTGCGACAATAAACGGAACATGTCCATTCACCCTTCGACAAAACAGGTCCCAATATATTCCTTATTCTTGTTGCAGCGACAGCCGCAGCTGTACTTTTGCACATAATCCGCGAAGGCATTTTAAAAAAGCTAACAGTCAGTTTTATCAGAACTGCTGTGCTCTGGTTATGCTTTTATAATCATACGTTACTGCTTTCTAATGACAATTTCATTTACAAATTCAGTTACGTATTCCCCAAGTGGACACACTTCCGAAGTTGGTAACACGTCCGTCAGGAAAATGTTCCGGCCAGATCGCTGACCTCGGTATTGCGTTCCTAGTGTTCCACTGGAACCAGACTAGGCAGGATTTCAGAAATGAGTTTGAAGCCCCCATAATAATGTGGGCCTCCATTGGCAATGCATTAGACAACAGGTGAATAGGGTTCAAAATCTAAGTAGCCTATCGCATATCTCCATCAAATTTCCCTGGCTTATTAATTACTTTGAGACAATGTTTTTGTAGTAAGAATTTTTAATCTGACTTCCAGTGTTCAGATTTCCACATCTGAAACGTTTGCACATTAGCACATAACTCGTGATAGGCTATATATAAGTTACGTGTGGAAATATAACATTTCACATGTCTTGTAATATGTAGAGAAATAAAGCAAAGCTGTTTGAAGGTAAGTATTAATCTACAGCAGTTTCATGGAGATTTCTATTAGTTGAATTTTCTACCCTATTCGCCTATAATGCATTGTTAATTTTGAAGCATTATGGGACATTTTTTAACTTGGCATACAGAAGCACCCTTAGATACCTCTTAAAATGTTGTATACCAAAAATTAGATTTAAACTTTCAGATTTGCCTTCAGGGTCATTATTATTATTATTGTTATTATTATTATTATTATTATTATTATTATTATTTAAACTGATCCTGAAAAACTAATTTCCTTGCTTACTTTTTGTGTTCTCCTGCAATACAGGGCTCCATATATCCAGCCTAATACTACAGAGCCCAACCAGGATAATGTTTTTTCCATTTTTGCATCCCCTCTCAATTGCGTTTCCTCGCAATACTTTTGCATTCCCTCACAATACAGGGCTCCATTTACAGGGTAAGTATTTACAGCCTATAAGTAGGCTATGTCGCAATAATGAGAGGAGAGTGGGTAATATTTTTAGACCACTTTTTCAGGCTTCTCTCATATTGCCAGCCATGCAGGAATATGCAGGACCTGAATTCCCATAGCTACTCACAAGTCGGTGTGAGTAATCGGGAGCTCACTTGTTCAGTTTCACAATTTTGATTGTAGGCCTATCTTCTTTTAATGTAGTCTTCATCTGACAGCCCAACAATGCAGCAGCTCCGATGATTACATTGGCATGCATAGGCTATGTAGGCGTATTTCAGTGGAGAGCACACTTGCACCAGTTTGTTATGTGGGCTTCAGTGGCCATCTCTGGGGGCATTGGCTTTTAAATTTGGATGTGCAAAAAGATTCACGTGAGAATTGCAAATTAACAGCCTATTTGGAGAATGCAACAGCACAAATGCTGCTTCTGGATGAGAATTATTTAATCGTCTGAAAAGTGTGTGGTCCAAAAGCCTTGTGAACTTGAAGTTTAAAAGAGCCTGTAGGCTCTACAAGGTATCAGGTTTCAATTGGTTTGACATCTTTTAGAAAAGATTGTGAAAAGCTAACCTATAGAGTTGGCAAGTAACCAAGAAGCATGTTATTTTTCACGTTAGCATTTTTACCGCCCCTTCGTTCCCAAGGTGAAAATCCCAATGGAAAAATAAATAGGCTTTTTGCAAAGCCTTTGCAAAGTGTGAGTAAGAGAACATGAGTAGACAACCTTGGCATTTGGTCTGGTAAGTTAAAATACATCGCTCTTTTGATTTTTGAAGAAAATATTAGGTTTATTTAATCAAATTATGATGTTGTCACCAAAAAAAACTAAAGCATGAAATTTAGTGAACTAACTTTGGTGGGGGTGAGTGGCAAGACGGACTCAAGACTGATTTCCGTGTTTACTGAATAACTGCTAATTTACTTACCTCATTTTCATGTAGGTAACTAATCGCTTCACCTTAGTCCCTTCCTGTTCACACTATCGACTACAGTGATCAAACTCTTCAATAATCAGTACTTTAATCTGTTTTTTTTTTTTATCTGGATTACTCCAGATTGACACACTTCCACCCCATAACTAATACAGTGATAGCCCTAATATTGAGCAGTAAGCATAGTATATATAGTTAATTTTACAAACAACATTTGATTGCTGATTGGACAAGTTAAACAAAATTGGATACAATTAGACCAATTATATAGGCCTAGACGAACACAGATGGATGGGCAGGTGGACAGTAAGACAAATAGATCATTCAGACAGGTAGATCAACAGAGAGACACAGGCAGACAGGAAGGTGGACAGAGAGTCGGTAGACAGACAAGCACAGACATATACATGTACAGTTCTATAGTATTACTGCTTTGAGAAAAGACGTCTACATAGAGGTCTTGTTGTTGTTCGTGTGTGCATGTGCATGCATGTGTGTGCAAGACAGGAGAGAGAGGGAGAGTGGGAAAGGGGGTTGAGGATAGATGTTGTGGCTCAGTTATGGTTAAATTTCGAGAAAGGTTATGAAAGGATTCCAGATGTCCTTGAAGGCTGAAATACTGTTCTTCTTTTGAGCTGAAAGTTCCTCTGTGAGGATGTGTTCTGAAATTAGGTTGATGAAATGATTTATGTGACAGGAGTTCCTAGATTTCCTATTTTGATTCCTAGTGATAGTTAGAGACAAACACTGGATATTTCAGTTTATGTGGAATGAGGATAGATATGATGTATGTGATGTCTCCCAGAAGACAAAGTGAGGGGGAGAGTGGGATTCTTCAGTCCAAGATGGTGGAGAGTGTTTCAGTGACTGAGGTCCATAGGAGGTTGACTGGGTGACAGGTCCATGTGGCATGCAAATATGTGTCAGTGCTCCCGGAGGTGCAGTGTGGACAGATGTCTATGTTGGCTAGGGGGTTTGTTAATTTTTGTTCTATAATCAATGTTAACTAGTGTTGCTAACTTTGTGAAATCAAAATAAGGAACAGTATACTCTTAGAATTTGGAGAGTCACTTTGCTTGTATAGTAAGTTCCCAGGGGAACCTTTCATTCTTTGCACAATAGAAGCCCAAGAGGTGAAACTCAATAGAACGTTCCATAGTAACAGTTGCCCCCACGACATGACAGCGCAGCTACGGGAAAACGCTGAAAAATAATAGGAGTCAGTTGCGCTGAACCAACTTAAAATAACACATTTGAAGTAATCTTAATTTTAGGGGGCGTCATGTCTGATTAAAAAAAAATAAAAACATTAACGAGGATGACTGACATTGAACGAGAGAAAGTGAAAGTTTATAGGCCTATAAATATGTATGACCTTCCACTAATTGACTGCTAGGCTGCTTCATTACCGCTCAAAGTTTGCAAAGATAACAATATAAAATTACTGCAAACCCTTCATTTACCCATATTTATGTTCTATCATGCATTTGCCTTGTTCATGAAATTACCAGATATGATTGGTATAGTGGATTT
The DNA here is from genome assembly GCA_015244755.2 of Tenualosa ilisha. NCBI lineage: Eukaryota > Metazoa > Chordata > Actinopteri > Clupeiformes > Clupeidae > Tenualosa > Tenualosa ilisha. The sequence goes on from PYXC01002596.1 coordinate 1,271,603, forward strand.
AATAGAGGCAGACACAGTAATAATTTATTCACAATGTTGATTTTGAAAGAATAAATAAAGTAAATAATAAATGCACATGTCTAAACAAAGTTAATCTTTTGCAAAGAATATCATAAAAATAGCCTATAGACAGCTTGTCTTTTCAACATCTCCTTCAGTCAAAGTGCACACAGTGAACGTTTCAATGGTAAAATCAAAAAAATGTGTGAAGTCCAGTTACTGGCAGAAAGGTTTAATAAATGAATTAAAAACAATCATTTGAACCAGTTAGGGAGACAACTGTAACTGTAACTTCATATTGGATTAGAGCTACATGTACACCATACACAATCTTCATTAACAGAATGTATGGAAGTACAACTTTACTCCAACTATTGTAAGGCTTCTGTAGTTTCTGTCATGAAGTATGAAGTGCCATTTATCAGTAAATCGTAATCAAAATGTCAAAATCAAACAGCAATAGATTTAATAGTAACAGAAATCAAAACCATCGAGGGCAATTGTGTGTGAGAGAAGAGCAAATAAAACAGCTGAGATTTCTGTACTGTATCAAGTTTACACATTTACTGTAACTGTAAAAAAACAATAGAGAAAGAAGGAAGTGGTAGTAAGAGATCAAATTCATCAGCAGCAACTGTGTGCACATGTCCATGGTAGAAAAATGTAAGCGACTGTAAGACATAAGATTGCTGTACCTTCTCTACTGTGTCAAATGTACACATTCAACTGTAAATAGTAAGAGAGAAAGAAGGTGGTACGGGCCCTATGAAGGTGGAAGTGGTCGTTAGGCCACAAACTAGGACTAAAATGACATGTAAGTCATCAAGGTGAGGTGGCTAGTATTAACATGTTGGAAAATGTTGGATATAGATTAATATAGACAATTTGGAGTAACTGGAGAAAACAATCTGGACATCAGTAGTAACATAGCATTTCATGCAATTCCCACAGAAATGTACAATGGGCAGATGCATCAGAGCACACAGATTTGAGCTTGTGAGAATCCTTGAGCTTATTGGACTTCAAGCAGTTGAAGTGGCCATTGAACCTGTTGGCCAGTCTTATTGCTTTTGAGGAAGCTACTGAGATCTTCTCAAGGTTAGAAGACATCTCACTTGATGATGGTGACCTACGTGGAGCCTTGAATACCATTTTCAGAACAAGTAGGCCTACTTGCATGGAAGTGAGGAGTGATGTCTCATCGTCCTGCTGAATGAGATGTGCAGCCAGTTTAGGCAACATCTGCCTCAAATTATGATGGAATAGTACAAGTTTACATATGTAAAATGTCCCTCCTCTCTCCCCAGAGCCAGCGAAATAATGAAATATGTGGTATTTCACTTTATTTCACTGAATCTTTTAGATCTATTTAGATGATGCTGGACATCACTGTTATACACAGTTATTCACTGACAGAGCTGTTTTCACTGCATGCACTTAGCATAGGGTAATACCATTTCCACATATGAATTACATCTGATATTTCTAAAGCTAAATTGATGTCATATTGTACATCAGTGTCACCACTGTAGTCACACTGATGATACCATAGCATTACCTCATTTAGCAGCATTTCCAGCCAGGGGAGCTGGAAATACTGCTAATAAGGTATCACTATAACTACATCACTTAATGAACTCATAATAAAATATGCATGTCTGACTACATAAAGACAATCTATATTGTGTTTGTGTGGCAAGCTAGGATAGATATGACAGGCATCATTGTAAAAGTGCTGACATCTGCATACTTATAGCAGCAGGCATAAATAATATTACACTAAATAACTTCAGGTTACACAGACAAAACTGATTTCAAACTACATTCAATTACAGTCAATAACAGTAACCTACACATAGATGTTTGAAGACCAAGCAGTCATGTTTTGATAAAGTAGGCTAATGCTATTTGATTGAGCAGTATTGCTGAATAAACAGCGCTGTGCTCGAAAGACATGTAATACAGACATTTTTAGATAGTTTTAAGTTAGCGTTATGAGCTAACATTTGTTTTGACACTTAACATCGTCCCAGGACCACTCAGAAAGACCTCCAGAACTTTGAGGTAGTAGGAAAATGTGTAACAGAGGAAACAAGATGGTGCTGGAATACACTGTGTATTGTTTTCTCTGCAGCATATCTATTTGTCTTCATTTAGCTCTTTCAAAGTGACCATTGGCTCTTGAGCAACACTTCTGACTATCCCTCTGACACTCTGAATAGAAAACTTATACATTACAGCTCATTCCTTGCCTTTTCTGGTCTTGGTTTCTGCTTTTTCTTGGTGTGTTCCAGGGCCATTTCACTTTATTACACATAACACTGTTTTTGGGCTTTAGAATTCTGCTTTCTTTACATGTGTGGATTTTTTCGGGTTAATATAAATTTCTCTTCAAAACTTCATGTTAGTAGCCAATCGGAAATACCTACACTGAAGCACTGACGTGTTTAATACTTATTATTCATTGCAGGCCTCCCATGCAATTAGAACATTACACTTCCTTCAATCAGTGCACTATACACCAGTAAGCTATACAAAATGATATTGATTTTCTATAGGTAGAAATTTAAACAAGAACAGTTATAACAAACTGAACTTCTGACATTATCTATTGATTGTGATTTTTTGCCAAGTGCAACACAGTCAGCTGAACAGTCGGCTGAACTCCAATTTCCATGCTTGTTTGCATGCCCCTTCTCGCCATCCTCCACACACCTGATCCGGCAGAAGCATTTTGCCAGCCAAATGTGGCCAGTGCAGAGATTCGCTGGCTGTCTGTTGTCAGCCTGTCATAGGAGGCCAGCATCTTCTCCATGGGAGCCTTGTCAGGCTCAGCCTGTAATTTTCCAATGAGGCCTTCCATCATCCTCCTGACCTGAATTTCTACCCTGCTGGCAAAGGACACAACAACATACATCAACAAGTATTAGTTTACCTGTAATCACACTCCATGCCCATAAACCAGCTGTCTGGCACATTGTTCTTTCTTGTGTTTTGCAGAGGGGAGAGAAATCCACACCATGAAGTGAGCAGTAAAAGGTAAAAGTTTTAAAATACTCAGTTGTGTGTTTTGCTGTATGCACAACAGCTGATACCATTTATTATTTACAGGGAATGTAACAATCAACAATACTTTTCTAACAACAGTAATAACTGACCAGGGGTGAAAATGTTTTCATATTCTGAATGTTCAGTGGTTTGCGTGGGTGTGTTGGGTACAAGTGTGTGTGTTTGTGTGTGTGTGTGTGTGTGTGTGTGTGTGTGAAATAGCGAGAGCGTGTATGTGTGTGTGTGCATGTCTGAGAGAGAAAGTGTGTGTGCATTTGATCTTATGACGAGAGACTCAAAATAGTGAGGCAAATGCCCCAAATTGAACTCAAGTTCAAGTGACTGAGAAATAATAACCCACAATGAGAAATAATACGGCACACTAAATGACAGCTAGGCAATTTGATAATGGGCTGATGCATTTGTACTTGTTTAGAATATTTTACTGTCTGACTGTGTCAAGTTCTGTGGACAATCTCAAATGTAGCCTGATGAGTCAGCGGCTAAATGTACTAGGACTGTGTCTTGTTTTGGTGATCTGGGTTGCCAAAAGGACATAGAAGCCTAATAATACATACTTCAGGGAGCAATAGCCACCACTGTTCTCAATAGATGGCGCTAAACTAAAAACCCAATTCCAAAAAGTTGTGACTAAATGCTATAATTCTCAAATAAGTCAAGCAAAGTATTTGTTTGAGAATAATCCAAGAACAACACAGGGGAGTTTAGAATACTGGTAAACAACAGTGTTCTGCCACCCGGAAGAATCTTATCGCTAGCCCTATGTGTATGGCAGTTAACGCAGACGATTGTAGCTAAGCTATTAACTAAAAAGAGAAGCAGATGATTGCAGCCTAGCTATTATCTAACAAACAGCGATGACCTAGGGTTAGAACATACATCTCTAAACTCTAAAACATACATCTCACTAACAAGATCATGGTAACAAAATGTTTTTTATCTTGGTTAAATCGACATGAATGGAATCTTGCAGACTGCAAGATTGCCTACTAAAAAGTTTAGACCAACCTTAGTGTAGTATTCGTTCTCTCTGGTCCTCCAGTACAAAAAGAAATATCAAGCAAGAATGATAGAAGTGCAGAGGCTGCAACCGCGTTGGCCTCTTAAGCCTCCTACCCCTCCCCACTGTGCTTGTCTTCCTTGTGTCAAGTTATGAACTGCTTTGCAAAGGTAAATAGTTTGGGACAGAAATTGGAAACAGACTATAAATTAGGTTAAATTAGTTTTGATGTTGGCCTGACGTTAACGTTGCAGTATTTTCGTGAGCTAGCTAGTTATTGTCCATGTGTTGTGTAAAATGTCGCTTTTCAAAACACTCATAGCCTAATAAATCCATGAAGAGCACTTCCAGAGAATGCAGTTAGCTGCCACAAGTTAACGAAAGTAGGCTGAAACTAAATGGCCTGTTAATCAGGCAGTTTTTTCATAAACCTTTAGAGACAGGCAAACTGCTCATATCATTGACAGAGGTAATTACTGCGGCCAAACTTGCATCACAAAACAGCCCAATGGCTATGGCATTTCATGACTTCCTGTTTACTTTGTAGCCTGCGGACTGTAGTGCTGATAACATGTAATGTCCCAGTTGAACATTTGGAATTAAGAGACAGTAATTTATATGTCAATAGGCTACTTGTTATTGACCCATATAAGCATTGCTCTGAGCACATGTAAAGAATAACATGAAGTTCTCATATGATCATAAATGAGATATCTGCTGTTGTCATTGATGAAGTCTGACATGCTAAGATTAAGAACAATCAGAATATTATAATAATGATTACAAAAATTTTAACAGAGAAAACTATCATAGACAACTATGATTCTGATGATCAAAGAACAAAATTGTCAGACAGGGATTTTTATGTTTTTATGTGATCCACTGTGAATGGTTTAGTTTTTATTTTTTCTTGTACAAAAAATGAAGAGATGTTTAAAAAGAGGGGGCTGTGACTCGTCATAGTTAATGTAGTTAGTCTAATTGTAAAATTTTTAAAAAGAATGTAGTCAAGTCTTAGACATTAGTTTGCTGATAATGGATGATTACATTAGTGACTTCATAAAATACCTGATGCTAGAAGCCACACATCAATATTGACCTGGTGTAACATCCTGTCCTTGCTTGTCCCCTTGTACCCTTAGTTTGAATCCTTCTGTCTCCTCCTTGTGTTACTTCCCGTCGGTTTCTTGTCATTTCCTGTTGCTCCTTGTTTACTTCCTGGTCCTGTGCTCCATGTACACCTTTGTTTATCCTTGCCATGTGTCCCTGTCCCTAGCTCCGCCCCCTCACCTGTACCTTGTCATATTCATTATTATTGTTAGTCCTTGTTTCACCTGCTCCCTGTTTCCTAGTTTAGCCCTGTGTATTTATAAACCCTCATGTTTCCTCAGTCCTCCGTCGGTCCTTGTTCATGAATGTTCATGCTGGTGCCTGTTCCTGTGCAAATCTCCATATTTCCTAGTAAAGCCTTTTTTAGTTCCAAGATTGTTGTGCAATTGGATCCTTACCTCCAAGAATCGTGACACCTTGTCAATCTGACTGAATCTATTGGCGTAGGCCTTCCATGTGAAATAGCCTATGAGGTATGTCTACTGAGGCTCTATTATAGCCTATTAGGTTGCGGTTTTAGGCTGCTGTCTTTTTTTCCACCGACGAGGTGCTACTCAAAAAAAATTTCAAGGTTGGCAGGTAGGAAGTCGGATGATTCATTGCCTCTGTAGTATGGAGGATACAAGACCATGAATTCCAAAAAAAATGACACATTTTCACCACCCGATTTCCATGTCTTCTAGGTCCATTTCAAATGACCTCAGACCCAAATAACACTGTTAAACCTCTCGGTTGTGTTGTATGTAGTATTCTTTGAATGGTTGAGTTTTCACCAGCATTCATGGTTGGAATGACCAAGTGTTTTTACAGACAATTGGCGTTTTATGATCTCATGAACCCATGCAATGATTTTCAATTCAAAACAAGATCTTATATACATGCAATCTTGGTAATGCAATATTTGCCAACTGTCCATTAACTGACTGATGGTTACAGACTGTAACAAAGATACACATTTTTGCACATATTTTTTGCAAAGTTTTGTTTTTTTGACACACCAGCATTTTGCATTCCAGAGCTAGAGCAACAGGATTATCCATGCTGCAATTTCATTGCCTAAAATAAAGGGTCTGCAGGCTCCTCACATTGAGCTCATTGAGGCAAGTAGAAGACATGAAGGAGAAAGCATAGGCCCTAGGTGTGTTGTACTGTCAAAGTTATCTGGTAGCCTACTGCAGGTCCTCAGAAACTTAACATTGCTATTACATTGGTATTCAAACTCATTTTGTCATATTGTTTGCATGATGGATAGCCTAGACCAGGGCGCGCTTTTGCATGCTTTTTGCACGCTTTTTGCACGCTTTTGCAGTTGGAGCCCCGCCAACCCCCCCCCAAACACACACACACACATACATACTCAACCCCACCGGTGCCACCAGCTACACCACCTTGCACAGATAGATAGATAGATAGCCCTAGGCTAGACTGATTGTAAGGCCCACACTATTATTATTATCAGTAGGTAGGCCTATTATCATTACTAGGCTATTGCTGACCTATAATTGGCATTACCAGACTTCTAATGTGAGCTTGAAGATATTATTATTATTATTATCCGTAGCAATAGGTAGGCCTATTATCATTACTAGGCTATTGTTATAATTGGCAGTACCAGGCAATATTATTATTATTATTATGAGTAGTCAGTGGTAGGCCTATTTTCATTACTAGGCTATTGCTATAATTTGGAATTGGCACCAGACCTCTGATATGAATTTGTTTTATTATTGTTATTATTGCTAGGCCTAACAGTAGGCATGTCATCTGCATTTTGCACAAGCTTGCAGATAGGCAATGTTAATGTGAGACCTGAGCCTGCTTTGCCAGGCAAAGATCCTCAATTCTTGGCACAATGTTTGATAAACATAGCCTCAAGTCGTCCTAGACTAGACTAGAGTCAGTGTGGAGCTATGGTGCAGACGCGGACAGTAATAGCACCCATATGACATTGCATCATGTTCGCGTCGCAGGCTCAAAATACTACGTATGGTATGCTAGATTTTACGAATGTTGATGTTGACGAATGTTGATGTTGAATGTTGATTTGTTTGTGTTATAATAGTCCAATCACCTGCATTTTAACATGGCCGAATGTGTTGCATCTACTAATAGTAAATGAGCCTCGGATTTTTTTTTTCCCATGAAGCCTACTCGCGCCCCACCTATTTCAACACCCAAGTAGTAGCCCAGAACAGGCTGACATTATTTAGCGATACCACACAATGCAAACCCATCATAGCAAAGTGTTATGTCAGCAGTGTTATGTCAGCAGTCTCAGATTGTGTGGTGTTCATGTAGCCTACAGCAGCGTTTCTCAAACTATGGGGCATGGACACATGACCAGTTGGACGCAAGACCCTGGAGACCGACAGCCACACCTTGCCACTGATTCCACATGCATTCTTCTCTGTCGGATTACTTGCACACTTTTCATCACACAGATACCACGCGAAACTGCATGACCCCAGCTTTCCAACTGTTACACACCAGTTGCTGTGATGAACGGTTCACGAGAAAACTAGCTTTGAATTTACATAAAATAGCAATATTAATACAGCTCTGCATCCATCTCATACTCATTCATCTCTGCAAAATATCTCATTATCTCTTAACTCAAACAATTGCCATTGGCTACCACATAACAATATAAACAGAGAAACCCACCGATTTCAATGCTCTATGATTAGCAGTGCCCAAGTAATCCAGTCTTGAAATCACACCAAATTTCTGCATTGTCTCCAACCCTCCTTTCCATATTAAAAGTTGTTCTCAGACTTTGTTCTCGTATAGCCAAGGCGCATGAGGAAATGTGGTTTCAGTACCCTGGCCAGCAATAGAGAGGATTGTGATGCAGCCCTGTGTCTATTGCACCCCCATTCTTCTCTGTGCAATGAAATATGAATAAAATATGAAAATGAATAAAATATTCTGTCAGTAGTAGGGTACATATATTTTTGTAATCTGCAAGGCCAAACAGTATGTCACCATCATCTTATATTGCTAGATTCCAGAAGATCTACCCTATCCAAATATGAAAAGATATTTCTACTGGCATGCCTCCTATGGTGAGATATCCGCAAAAATGTTTTTTTTTCCCTCCAAGATTCTAAGGCTTATGTAAGGAATATGCAAGTAGTAAAACATCAAACCCTGACAGATTTGCGTAGCCTGGACTGGCCTGGAAAAAACAAGATGTAGCATGTGTAGATGGCCCTTAAAATGACTGAGATAAAGGCAGTGAAGTTACCTTGAAAAAAGCCTAGGTCCCATAGCGTTAAATGCTTTATTATAAAAGAGAAACAAATCATGAAATCAAGACTTTTGGCTCAAAATTTTGTATGAATGTAAAATTGAAATGACGTGAAGGGCCGTGTCCGACCCACGGGCTGTATGTTTGACACCTCTGTTTTACACCCATAGGACAATCTGAATAAATGACTTTGAGAGCCCCATAATAAAGAACACAAGATACCACCGTACTTGACACCTTTCAGGCTTCACAAATGGGAATACCAAGCAATTTTCTTTTAACTACTTTACCTGTGTACAAGTTTCCATTGTATATCTTCGATTGTAAGTTATGGCTCGTCAGGTCACTAACAGGTTAAAAATTGAATCATCTGCATGAAATTATCATTAGGCCAAGTCACTATATTTTTGTAAACTAGGTTATTTACCTGTAGTCTATGCCAATTTTTTTGTTGCTAGCTTCATCATTAAGTAGTAGGCTGACTACCTGAGCTGTTTTTTTTTAGTAGTAAGCCCAGCACTGCTTAAGGTAAAGATTTAAAGATTCTGTATTTTGATTGTCATCTGTATGCACATGACTTACAAAAGTAGCCTAAAACAACATTTCGTGAGTCACTGCAGGCATATTCCCCCGCCCATTCACAACAGATACAATACATCTGTTGAGTTCTCTCACCACCAAAAATAAAGAAATTAGGCCCGTAAAGACAAGTGAAATCTCTACAAGTGACGTCACAGTCCAGTACTGCTCCCTTTACAGAAAAAAAGGATTTCTCCTGGCGCTGTAACCTCAGTCCTTGGAAGACCGGAAGAGAGGAGCACTCTGTTGTGCGTGCGACATAACAGTGAAAGATCGCACACAAGCTGCAAGTCCACAGGCAGTTCAGGCTGCGTTAACACTCGAAGAGTACAACAAAAATTGGGAATATGGATGAGGATTATGATTATACTCGTAGCCCTGCCTGGGAAGAACTGGTAATAACCTATGTTGTATATTAATATTACATGCTGGTTTCAAGAGTGAACAAGGAGACCAAACTGGATTTGGTCTCCGTTGATGTAACAGACAGCTATATGCAGATGTGATGTGGTTTCAATGCCTTGGATACGGGTTTAGGAAATTGATCTAATGCGTGACAAGTCTTCTATTTTATGCTCGGAATAAAATGAATTTTGTAGCCTATATTGACGCCGTAGTAGTTTACTCGTAGTTAACGGTATTAATATTGTTTTACCAACATTAATGTTCATAGTATAACGGTGTTGGTTTACTTAACTGAAAGTTGAAAACTGATCTTCCTGTTGATTTATTTCTTTGTCTTCGTACAGATGTTGAATCGGAGGACGTGATCTTTGGAAGGCTAACATTTAGTGTTACTAGGCCTAACCTTAGCTGTCTTAAATCAGTTAACGCCGTTTTATGACGGGTCTGGCATTATGGTCTTTAACAGTTGTGATTTGATGGATAAGCGTGAAATGTTGCCGGTGAAAGACAATAGTTGTTTAGGCTAATCCTGGAAAACTGGTCGTCAATAACGTTAGTTAGAGCTAGCGTTCTCAGTCACTTGGCAGGTAGCCCTGGTATTTTAATAATACTGGCCTAAGTTGTTGTTAGAGAATTTATGTGGAAGGTAGGCTGTCGGGTCGTCATCTATAAGGATGAAATGAGCCATTCCATCAGGGTGTGTAGCTGATTACTGAGACTGAAAGAGTCATCCTTAAGAAAAAGGATGGTTTGCATCAATTTTTGGGTCATGACAAAACGGTTCTAAAAAGCTAGATTATTTGTAAAATTGTGTAATGAATGTATTAGTTTTGTGTAATGTGTTTTTAGCACACTATGTTTGTAAAGAAATAGAACACACATGCACACACACACACACACAGTTATTTCCAAATGTTACAATAAATATCAATGACTGCCATACAGTTCATAATGCAGGCCTAGTTGTTGATAGTGATAGTTATAGTGAATCCATGACCAGTTACAAGATGTTCATATTATAAAATCATTTAAGCTGAAATTATATTTTGTCTTTTAGGCTACAGCATGTATTCTGTCAAAAAACATTTCCAACATTAGCTCTGCAGTTAGCTGAGCTGCACAATTTCATACTTTACAGTAATTTTGTTATGTCAGTTGTCACAATATGTTACCCAATTTTGAATAAATTCCCTGATATGACACTGTGACATTTTGTTTTACTGAATGACATAGGGCCAGGCAATTTAATTCAATTCAATTTGTAATTTAAATTCTTTAACTGATATAGGCCTATAGGCTACTAATTCTGCATCTAAAGGGATTCAGTTGTGAGAAGTCTGTTTGTTTATTTTTAAATAATAATTTTTATATATTTATTTATCCTGTTTCCTGACCGCACTGTAAGCCATACAATTGGTAAAATCCCCTTTACAAATGTAATTGGAGCATTTAATTTGCATTCTAGGCTATTCAAAATGGCCTCCAGCATATTTCTACTGTTGGTGTAGGGCCCAATTTTAGATGGAGAAAAGAAGGGGACCAAGAACTGACCCCTGACGTACAGCAGTTTTCAGGTCATGACACCTAGATAACTGCCTTTGCCAAGAAACAAAGAACGTCCTTTTAGGTAAGATTTAGACAAACTGAGAGTATGTCCAGTATTCCTACTCCACATAGAGAAAAGAATATCCTGGTTCACAGTTTCAAACACTGCAGAGAAGCCAAGTGAAATTAAAACAATTTCCATTAATGTAGCACATGCTTATTCTGATCTGAAATCATCTACTTTCCCCTGTCTTTAACTTTTGACCCGACACAAAATTTTGTGATCTAAGTTTCTGCAATCTTATTAGATTTGTCCACATGCACAGCTCAGTCTGTTATAATTCTATAGGTATAATTTGAAGAATCCAAACAAAAAGGTGAAGTCTAACAAACTGGAAGATTATAAACTCTGCAACTGTCTTGGAAAGTCCAACAATTTCAATGTCCTAAATGCTTAACAATGCTATCATAGCCATAAGAGAAGAGAAGAAATGCTGATGCTCGCATCAGAATTTTTTGAAGCTTGACACCGGAGTGAAAAAAAAAAGAGTTGTGGCACTCTTTGATGTTGCTGCTAGTGCTCTGTACTACTGTACTACTAGTAGTGTTCTGTACCATTCTGTATGCCAACCTACTATGTCTCTGTCCACTCACCATCCAAAATTCTGATTTGGTTCTGAGTGCGTGAGTCACTTGTTCTGCGTCATTCTCTTATGGCTATGATAGCATTGTTAAGCATTTAGGACATTGAAATTGTTGGACTTTCCAAACTTTCCTATAACATGGGTGATTTGTGGAGGAAAAATGTTGCATTACAATAGTATGGTTGGCAGGTTGGCACAAACGACCATGAAAAAAAAAAAAAGTTTTCTATCTATCTATCCACCTATCTACCTATCTATTTATCAATTCTAATGAAATGGGTCTCACACTTTTGGATAGAGTTTGTAACATAGCTTAATTTAATAGGAATGCAATAGTGTGTATAATGTGTGGTGTGACAGACGATTTTATTTCTTTCTGTTTTCTTATTATAAACAGTTTTACATGTTTTCATAACAGAAGTAATATACACTAAAAAGCTCTTCGGATATTCCCTAGAGACACATTAAACAGCATTTGAAACTTGAATTTGAGGAACCAATGTCTATAACTAGCCTAGTAGGCAGTGGTTGACCCCCAGAAGATTATTACTGAGTTATGTGACTCTTCCTTCCTCCTCAGGAACCTGAGAAAGGAACTGTTAACACATCAGGGATTCATCAGAATGTAATGGGTGCCATGGGATGCTCAGGTCCAGATGAGTCCTCTGACAGTGATGGAGAACAAGAAGGGCCTCAGAAACTTATCAGGAAGGTGTCAACCTCAGGGCAGATTAGAAGCAAGGTAAATTGACCACTATTTTGTTTATCACTCTACTGTGTTTTTAATAGAGCGCCTTAGCTGAGAATTTTAAATTGTATACTTTGTGGTGAATGTGTGAAATTTGGTACACTTATAGTGAAAGGCAGTGAAAAAATGAAGTATGGTGGCCTCAAAATGGCCACCAGTTTTTAGATTAATTTTTGTATCATTGTTGGTATAATATGATTTTGATGATCTTATTGGTTAAATTGATTTTGTATATTTTGTGACCACCCTTTACTTACTTTTTGCCCTCATACCGTGCTCACCTGTTGTCTTAGTCTGGACAGAAGGCTTCAAAGCCAGATGATCGTTCACCTTAAGCAGGGGAGTCACCAGTGTGCTCTAGGTGTGTTTTTGCATCCTCTCTATTCTAAATTCTATTTTTGCAGAAGTTAATCTTCGTTTTCAGAATTGGGGATTTGGGGAGAGCTACAATAAAACTAAATTTGTGGGAGGAAAAAGAGGAATGTTCAGCTATGCTAAATTTAGCTAATCTGCATCAGATACCTTGAAGTAAACTGTGTCCAAATTAAATTGTAAGAGAGAAGGGAGCCTCAAAGTTATTCTTCAGATGTAGATAGCATTAAAAAAATATTCAGCATGGAGGTTATTGATATCAGATCTTGAATTTTCAATGACTTGTACTTGTTTTTTTCCATGTAGCAGCTTCCAAATACTATACATGGTAGGTAAATTTAACTAACTAGATGATAAATCATATCATATGCTAATATGAAAATGAATTTGAAAACTGTTGTCAGTGGCAGCCATTTTGAAAAATGGCTGTCAAAGCTGCCATATTGAAAATTATTGATGGTCCAATATCTAATTATTTTTAGATTGTCTTTAGCTACAGCTGTGCCACATTTTATGCTTTTAGCACAAAGTGCACAATTCTTCGGCTAAGCCATAGGCAGATTACAGGAAAGTAGTATTGAAGTAGAGTTGGTGTTACAAATATACCACCATGACATACGACATGTTTTTATTTTGTTTTATTTAAATGCCTCCCGCCACAAAGAAAGCATACAGCTGACGGTGGAGGATGGTAAGGATGGGGCTACGCCCCTTAATTCCAGAAATGAAGGCTCCTGTGTCTGGAGATGCAAGAGAACATTCCGTTTTGGAGGTGTCGGGACACATAGAGTGTGGCATTAAAGAGAAAGAAGTTTCATGGAAGCATTAGGTCCAAAGATAGATTTGTCCAGTAGAAAAGTTTTGCCCTTTTTCTCCTTTATTTGGAGGGATGTAACGTTACTCCAGGTTTGATCAGACTTTGATCAAAGGATTTCAAAGTTTTCTTAAGGTTTGGAGGGTTTCTTTTGTTGGTTGGTTTAGCCATAATGTATTGAGTGAGTCACCAATTGAACTGTATTCGCACAAGAATCACATCCACAGCAGTACACAAGATTTTTGTGGGGTTGCCTGGCATAATCCTGCACTTTTAATAAATCAGAAAAACTACACTCTGAACAAAACTGAACAGTCTCGGAAGGAGGACAAAAAATGTGTGGGGTTTTTTTCATGAGGCAAGAACTGTAGTGACCTGAAGAGGGTCCCTGACTGCAAGACAAGGTAAAGATTCTGGGTGAAAAGTTTCCCAGACTTAGTGATTTGCATGAAAATAAAAAAAAACAGCTTCAGTTGTAATGTGCTGGAAGAATGGCAACTTTTGTCTTCCTGTACCAAACCTAGTTGACCACTGGAGGCCGCTCAAGCTCCACTCTGGAGTATTGGGAGAACTCTTGAAACACGGGGGCACTCTATCCCTAACTCACCGGCTAGGGTTAAAATTACGATAAAATGTGATAGGGATTGTTAAACTGATGAGGGGAGCAGGGGGAATTCTGAACGGCACAAACACCCAATTTTCTGTGAGCCTATTTTCAGCCCCAAATGCTTCCAAATTGTGATGTGTAGGAGACTTGAGGCTGCTCAATGTCATGCACCGGCCCACTTGCCTGTTTTCAATTGAAAACTGTTGGGATTCATCGGACAGCTAAGCAATCAACAAAATGCCACATATTTTGCTGCGCTCTAAGCGATCTAACTCGTCAGAAAGTCCAGGGTACATCTCCTGTTTTTCTCAATGCTGCAGAGGTGAAGTTTGGGCCTAAGCTTATTTTTTGGTCCTGTCCTCACCATATGTGGCAGCACTGGGGTTTTTAGGACTTTGCTGTTGGATTTGGCTGCGTTATCCCTATGGCCATGAGGTGGACACACATGGCACATTATAGGCATGGTAGCCCTTAATGGTTGCCTCTATCCTTCTCACGGGTTGGGAAATTTGGTGGAAAAAAATCCATGACATTTGGTCGATATTTTGGAGAGATATTGTTAATTTATTCAGCTGTCTGACTTGATGGCTTACAGAGACCATGCACGACATACCCCCCTTTCTCAGTAAGCATCAATGTTGCTAGCTGCTTGATGTTATTTATATACTTTTCACACGCCAATAATTTTTCTGGACTGTGGTGTAATTATTCCAGTTAAAGCTGGAATAAAGCTGGAATAAAGGAACAGAAAATTAGTGTAGGCTACTTCCCTTGTGAATAACAAGTGTAATGCATTCATTTCCTCTGATCACATTGTTGTCTTCATATGTTGAAAATTTGTAAAAAAGCTGCTTTTTGATTTCAGTTAGCGCACTGAGGCACACAAGAGAAACTCCTATTTTAAATTGCACTGCTATGTGGAATGCTGCAAGAGGCAGACGCTTTACCTGGCCAAGGCATGAACCCTGAAAATTTGAGATAGGCGAATTACATTGACCAGGGTTTGGTAAAATGTAATGGCTGTAATGCAATTGCAAAAACCTTTACTGAAAAATGTACTATATTCTATACCATTTCCTCCAGCTATGATGAACTTATCATCTTATAAAAGCAAACAACCTGCTAATATTAAATTTTAAAAATAAAAAAAACAATATAGATTATTAGAACCTCGAAGGAATCCCAATCATTTCTTGTGTAATTTCTGCTGAAGATAAGGGTTAATAAACATACCATATATTCCTTGACCACCATGGAACGACCATAGTACAACTGTGAATGAAGAAAGAATAAATGTCAGAAGCAGACAGAAACTTTACTTGTTACTCGTTACCTGTAGAGAGTGGCTCTGATTCAGTGTGATATGAATACAGAATTAATTTTCTTGGAAGTGTTTTATCAAAGCAACTACTGGCTAGCTAGCACAACTACAAAGCCCACGTCAGCATGTTTCACATGAGATACCTGGTGTTATAATGCCAGTGTGGTAAAAATTTAATGTGCAATTCAACCAAGAAAATGGTCTAAATTTCCCATACACTTCTGTATCAGGGTCAGGGCTAAATTAAGTTGGCTACTGCTATCACGCACATTGCCACCTTTTACCGAGTACATATCACAAATAACATCATCAACATCAAACAACTATCGTGTGCAAGTGCTGCATAAGATTATGGCATTAACACACAGTATTTTGGTTTGCATTTTGATTCGTTTCACAAGTGGATGTTCAAGGTTTTTCTTACCTTCACATGTGCACACTAACCTCCCTCTTTTTTTTTGAAAAATATAAATGCATGCAATGCATGAATCCTAATCTTTTGCACATATCAGGATAACAAATATATGGATGTAATACAAGGATATAATGACAAGAACACAAATTAAATAATGAATAATTTAAATAAAACAAGACAAAAAGAAAAAAAAAATCCAAACAGGAAGACACTAGACGGTAACTTTAATCCTTTTTTTCATAATATGTATATACTGCACTTGCTGCTCTTTGCACTTCTGATTAGATGCCAAACTGCATTTCGTTACCTGTATTTATACATGTGTAATGACAATAAAGTTGAATCTAATCTAATCTAATCTAATAAATTGTCAAGGTTTTTCTACTTTGTGTGCTTTGTGAAGTGAAGTATTTTCCAAAACCTATTAGATCCAATGCCTTTAATAAAAGGATGTTCCACTGTATCAAATGCCTTAAAAAAGTCAGGAAATAATTGTGTTTGATTCTCCGCATTCTGAATAATCAATTGAATCTAGGACTAATCCTATGTTATTGCTTATATGACGGTTTGTCATGAAGCCTGTTTGGGTTTCACTAATAATTTCTCCAAGTTTTTTTTAGATGCCTGGCAAATAATAATGCAAACAGTTTGTAATAGGTCTCCAGTTTTCTACAAAGAGAGGGTCTTTCAAACTGATTAAACTGATTAATCCTTGTTTTTTATTGTAGTTGTCATTTCATTGTTATAAATGCATTTTTGGTACATATTCACCATCTATTCCGGGGAATTTATCAGGTTTCATTTGTTTTAGAGCTTCAACCAGTTTGGTGTTTGAGATTAGTGTATCACTGTACTGTCCTCCTTGAGTGTGTCTAACCCAATTCAATAGCCAGCCTAACTCCAATCAAGAAAACGTGAAGTCAGGAAGTAGCCTCCAAGCTCCAGTTTGAATGAACAATGAGTAAAACTGAAAATCATGCAAAACATGTAGAAGTGTTCAGTTTTAAGAAATGCAATAAAACAGATGAAAAATACATGAATGTCCTTTTAAATCTTAACTCTTTGTTGACTTGGCGATGTAGCTGAATTCACACAGAGCAGCAGGCTGATGCGTTTTACAGATTATTAAGGAATTGGATTCTGAATATATGGACATCTGGAAAACTACTAAAAGTATTTAATTCTTAAACTTACAGACGGTGCTTTCTAAAGGCTTAAACATAAATGTTGACGACAGATGATAAATAAGAAGAAAACTTGAGGTGCTTTTCATATCAGCAGACAAGATCTTATTAAGATGGCTGGCCTAATTACCATGGTTACCATAAGCCAAAATCTTATAGGATAGGAGCTGTAAGCTACATAACAAAAAGGGACACTAGGTGGCACTAAATTGCCTATACCTGACTTAAACTGAAATTAAAATTGCCAGGGTCAGAACAATCACTATTATTTTTTAATTGATTTGAAATGATGAACAAATTGTTTGATGTCGTTAATGGATTCATCATAATGATATGAATCAAAACTGGACTTAAAGTCTGCTGTAAAAACATATGTATTCAGCTATATCCTTCAGATTTATATTAATTTAGTCATTTATCTTAAGAGCAGACATGCCGTTTCTTTTCTTTTTGTTATCATTTTCACATAAAGTTTCTTGTAAAAACATGATATTGGCATTTGTTTTCTGAGTAAATAAAATAGTGCTTTTCTTCTGAAATTATTTTGAGAGGGCTGAAAGTAAAGTTTGACATAAAAAAAGAAGAGATAAAAATATGTGAATAGTAGCTTAATGAACAATAAGCTTGCAACTGCAAATCTTAAGAGTTTGGAAGAACTTCTGAAAAGATCTGGGCACAGTATTTAACCATAACTATACTGAGTCACTTTTAACTAGTAAGTGGAATGAAAGTTTCAGTTTAGCATTCTTACTTTTTCTTAGCTAACAAAGCAGATTTAACATAACAATAACCCGTTCTCTTTTTCTTACCATTGACCACTCTTAGCAGAACAAAGTCAGTGGTCATTTAGCCTACAGTCTTTTTTTTACCCTTGATGATCACATCAGGACTTCTCCATGTTGTTTGTTTCTTTCCTTGCAAGCCTTGTCAACAAGTGGCTGGAGCTTGTTCTTCCACTATCTCTCCCAAAATGTCAGATCCTCAGTGACACGCAGACCTTTACCCATATTTTTAGTTTGAATGGATGCAGGGCAAACTGAATCAGCACTGGATGAGGAGTTCTGTGCTTTCTTTAGATTCTGACTCAATGAACCATGTCGATATGAAAATCCATCCTAGTTTCAGTGGGAACCAGTTTGGTGAAGAGGTCGTAGATTTGCTGCCTCAGATCATCTGTTGTTTCGTTGCTCTTCTCCACAAGGTTGAGGAATGTCAGATTCCAGTGCCGACTGTAATATTCTGCTTCTTCAATTTTTGTGTGTTGTTCAGACAGCCACTTTTGTTCAAAGTGCTTGCACTTTGTCATTAGTTATCTTTGTTTGGAATTCTAGAAAGTGTTGGAATTTGACATGTTCCTTGATGTCTGTATTGTCCGCTGAATTTTTAGTAGTCTTTTTCTCTATATAAGAAAATCTATTAGGCAGTTCTTGGATAGCATGGAGAATGTCAGAATTCAATACCTCATCCTTGCCTTTGACAGCACTGGCACACATTTTCTTGACACTGGTGTCTCAAGTAGAATAGAACATAGAGATGCAGACTCTTTCTATGTCTGTTTTCTTTGCTCTCCTTTTGTTTCATGTTGTCTTAAAAACCAGTAGCCCTCTTTCTATCTTTGATTAACACAGATCTCAAAATTAGCACCAAAGCATAGCTAGAAGAATCAAATCACTTACGCCCACTATAATCCACCCAGACCAGATAGGATACATAAAGAAAAGGCACGCCTCTGACAACATCCATAGACTTTTCAACCAAATTGACATATCACAAACACAGCAGCTTAACACCATCAGTGTGTCGCTGGATGCAAATAAAGCAATTGGTTAATTGGACCCTCCTTCTCATCAGCAGATTTGGCTTTGTAGAGTTGTTCATCCATTAGATAAGAAAACTATATACCTCACCTAGAGTCACTGCTGATCCCTTCACAAAGCTTCACATTGCACCAGACAATCAGACAAGGATGTCCACTCTCTCCATCCCTATTTGCCATATTCATTGAACCACTAGCAGCAGCAATACATCAGAATCGCAAAATTGGTGGTCTTCATAATGTCAGTTCAGAACACAATCAGCCTCTATGCTGATGATCTGCTACTATACCAGTAAGCTCCCTGTGCCTCAATTTGTGAAGACTTCAGTGTCATTAATCACTTCTCCAAAGTCTCAAATTATGCAGTTAATTGGAAAAAATCAACCATATTACCATTGTGTGAAGATAGCTGGGATTCTGCAGTCCAAGATCCCAACCTCCCTCTTAACACTGGCAACATCAAATACCTAGGTATTGTGATTTCCCCCAGGCTGTCAGAGCTCTTTAACCTCGACCACACTCTGCTACTACGAAAGGAGGTGGAGGTGTTTAAGTTTAGAAAGATTGGATCAGCCCTTGAGTGATAGCCTGCCTTTACTGATAACATTCTAGCTCTGCATTCAACACCCCTCCCTCTATTTGCTGGTTGAACAGGTTAAAATGCTTCCTGAAATAACAAGCTCAATGGGATCAAATCAAGACTAGCACTGTAGGGAGATGATATCGAGCAGAAGTGCGTGGGAAGGCATGGCCAGGCTACCTTTCCACATAATTTTACAGAAATATGGGATTGGCGATGACGGCGATGATGAAATGTACTTTGAGCTTTGTCTAGATCCCATGGAGGACATTTCTGATGAGTAAGTAGCCATCTATTTTACTACTTGTTGTTGTCATTACTTTTGGTTAGCTTATAGGAAGAATGTAGCCATTGTGTGTTGCTAAGTGACTTTGTTTTTTGCTTTGACTACTTCATTAGCCTGTGCTCCATGCCAAACTATACTTCAGTTGAAGTAGGAATGTATTTTGCTGGACACATGATAATATTGCTAAAATCCATGTCACGTTGTACTCAGAGTTTCATTTACAGTCAACATGCAATGCATAGCCATAGTTGATTGCTAGGTGACTTTATTAGCCTCCTGTATTAGCTTTTTATCTTATTAGCTTATTATCACAACAGATTAGGTGTGAATGATAGATAGCCTACTCTATGTGTTAGAAATTTACATCAAATATGTAGATTTGTGTCATTATGTGTCTCTTGTGTAATGGTTAATTCAGTGTTTAAAAGATAATGAAAGAGTAACTTATTATTACAATGTTTATAATAATTAAAATAATTTCGATTCAATTTTACAGTGATGTGGAGAACATCCCACCTGCACCAGCTAGGAAGAGAGCACGGTCAGAGGCCAAACAGCATCCACTTTCATGGAATTAAGAAAGTGATGCAGATATCACTCCACCACCACTCTGGTTTATTCCTGCAAGAGAGCCTGGTGTGCAGCTGAGGGCAGAGGACAACCACACTCCTCTGGATCTCTTCAAGCTGTTGTTTTCAGAGGATGCCGTGGATACCCTCTGCCGTAACACCAACAAGCAAGCTGCCAGGAGCATCACTAGAGCTGCACGGATGGGTGGGTGTTGGAGTTGCTGAATTCTATAGATTCCTTGGGCTGGTATTCTACAAGAGCATGATCAAGATGAGTCAAGTCGCTGACTACTGGAGAAGAAACAACATCTTCACTGTCCCTTTCCCAGCACAGGCAATTGCAAGGGACAGATTCTGAACCATTTTTGAACCACCTTTTTGAATGTGCACATGAGTGACCCAGATAAAGAGAATGATGCAAAGAAGGGAACCTCAGTCCATGACAAACTGTTCCATGTCAAACCCCTCATGGACACCATCCAGAATGCCTGTAAGGCATTCTATCATCCCCATATGGACCTTCCAGTGGATGAGCGCATGGTGGCTTCCAGAGGCCATACTATGAGACAATACATGAAGGACAAACCAGCCTAGTGGGGCTTCAAGTTGTTTGTGTTTGTAGACTCCAGCAATGGGTACCCCTCTGACCTTTCTGTATACACAGGCAAGAACAACTTCCCCACAGTTCATGACCTCTCTTATGACTCTGGTGTCCTGACTAACACAGGATATTAGGGGTCTGGATACCACAGACAATTTCTACACCAGCCCAAAGCTTTTCAAGGATTTGTATGCTGCCAAGTTTGCTGCATGTGGAACATACAGAGAATTCCAGAGGGACTGCCCACATAGTAACCTCAATGCACTGACAAAGCGCTCACCCAGAGGAACAATCCACTGGATAAGAGATGGACCTGTCGTCTATGTGAAGTGGATGGATACACGAGAGCAAAGCAAAACCAATAAAGGCAGCTCACTCTGACCCACAGACACTACTGAACAGCTATTAAGATATGCAGGCAATGCACAAAAAAAATGTAAAAACTTTACAAAATGATCACCTCCTCAACCTCCACCGTAACACTCTCCAAAGCAAAATGGGAAAATGACCTGGTACTCCCTCCAGCCCCAGATTTCTGGACAAATATCTGCAAGAATATATTCTCCATGACCTCTAACACTAACCTACAACTCACATTACTCAAAGTAAACTATCCAAAAAGGAATAGCCAACACAGACATCTGTCCACACTGCACCTCGGGGAGCACTGACACATACAGTATTTGCATGCCACATGGACCTGTCACCCAGTCAACCTCCTATGGACCTCAGTCACTAAACACTCTCCACCATCTTGGACTGTAGTACTCCACTCTCACCCTCACTTTGTCTTCTGGGAAACACCACATCTATCCTCATTCCACAGACACACATGCACTCACATACACATGTACACACAAACAACAACTAGACCTCTCTGTATACCTCTTTTTCAAAGCAATAATACTATAAAACTGTACATGTACATGTCTTTTTGTGTTTGTCTGTCTACTGTCTGTATGTCTGTCTGTCTATCGTCTGTGTATTCGTCTGTCTGTCCACCCGCCCATCTGTCTGTGTCGGTCTGTATAAGCGGTGTAATTGCGTCCAGTTTTGTTTAACTTGTCCAATCAGATTTTGTTCACAATATTATCTGTTCACTGTTTACCTCACAATATTAGGGCTATCACAGTCTGGAGTAATCACTGTTTCCAAATGGTGGTGGGCCAAAAAAAAAAGAATACGTAGGAAAACACTTTTGGCATAATATAATGAGAACTTGTGGGCTAGTTGATGAGCTTAATCAAAGTTTATTTGAGTATCACTTTTCATTTGAACATATGCTACTGGATTTTTCACTTTACCAACAAATTAGTGTGGTCTATAGTCCTTTTATACTCTATTAGAAAGCAAATAGAGGCCAAAGTATCTCAGAGCTCAGCATAGAGCATGTGTGCTGGCTGCCATCTTGCCCAGCCTCTGTGCTAACCTTTCTCTAGTGTTGCTAGTCGTCATCTCCATTCTGCAAAGAATTCTTGTCATTAATTACATTTACATTTACATTTATGCATTTAGCGGACGCTTTTATCCAGAGCGATTTACAAAAGAGGATAACATTCAAGCTATAACACAATGAAAGAAACTAACAAAGAGTGCATATTGCTACAATAAAAAAACTGCACTATTTTAAGTTAAAAAGTGTAATAGTGTAATAAAAAGTGCAGTATAAAAGAGAAATTCAGTATAAGATCCAAAATTTAAGCCAGGAGATATTCTTGAAAAAGCTCGGTCTTCAAGAGTTTCTTGAAGGTGGAGAGGATATCAGTTGATCTGGTAGCAATTGGAAGGTCATTCCACCAGCGTGGAACCAAACATGAGAAGAGTCTGGATTGACCTGCGCAAGGTGTTGGCTGCGCTAGATAACGTTTCTTAGAGGAGCAAAGTGGTCGGCGGATGACATAGGGCTTTAGGAGAGTATTCAGGTAGATGGGAGCAGAGCCATCAATCACCCTGTAGGCCACCATTAGTGCCTTTGATGCGAGCAGCCAAGGGTAGCCAGTGGAGTTCAGTGAACAGAGGTGTGGCATGTGCCCTTTTTGGCTGGTTAAAGACCAGACGTGCAGCTGCATTCTGGATCATCTGTAGCGGTCTCACAGCACAAGCTGGAAGACTTGATAGGAGGGCTTTGCAGTAGTCAAGACGAGAGATAACCAGGGTCTGTACCATGAGCTGGGTTGCATGTGGGGTTAGGTATGGCCTGATCTTCCTTATGTTGAATAGGGAAAAACGGCACAACCAAGCCACAGAGGCAACGTGATCTGCAAAGGTCAGCTGGTCATCGATCATGACACCTAGGTTTCTTGCCAAATTGGTTGGAGAAACAGACTGGGAGTCGATCTTGATGCTGATGTTGTGATGTATGGCTTGTTTGGCTGGGAGGACCAGCAGTTCAGTTTTGGAGAGGTTTAGTTGGAGGTCCTTTCATCCATGCAGATATGTCAGAAAGACCGTTCAAAAGGCGGAAAAGACAGATAGAGTTGGGTATCATCAGCATAGCAGTGATAAGGAAAGCCATGGGAATGGATGATCGAGCCCAGCGAGGTGATGTACAAGGTGAAGAGAAGGGGCCCCAGCACAGATCCTTGGGGCACTCCTGTGGTGAACTGGCAAAGTGCCGATGTCTGTCCTAGCCATGATTCGTTGAACGACCTGGATAATGAAAATTCATTATCCAGGAAGCACGTGTGAACTATATTGTCTTATGTTATTTCTGATTAGAATCAGCTGATTCTATTAATATCTGAGTAGCTTAAGTTCTTGCAAATCTTACACAATTTGTTCACTTTCATTTTGCAAATATTAAAATATACAGTGAAAAACAAGGGGAAAAAAAGCTAATTTCACAACCAGCCATATTCCTTTTTTGTGTATAAGGAACACCCAAGAGCAATAGAGGCAAGGAAAAACTCGGGAATTTCGGGAAAGGGACTACAGATGCAGTATAAGGGGAGCACTAAGGCACTATATAAAGCACTATATAAAAGCATACAAAAGCAGCATGTCATGGGATGGTTGATTTAACTAATTCCAGAATTTTGGAACTAACTGCTTGGGTTTAGTTCTCACATGTTCAATTAACCAGTTAACCAGTTCAGACTGTATCTCAGTGTTTGTTAAACCTCCTTTTTGGAATACCCCTTAGTAGAAAGAGAATTCCCTCCTCACTCTAGTCAACAATATTTCTTGACTCTCAGCAGCTCAGGCAAACTGTATTTGAACAAGCAAAATGTATTTGTTCAACTTCATACATGCCATATGTTTGGTGGATAGTTTAGTGGTAAGTAAAATGTTGTTGCACACCTAAATTGTCACATTCAGGGCCAGTTCAAGATGTGAAGTATTGAAATGTATTGGAATCAAGTTCTACACATTTTTTTGGATGTGACACATGGACTTCAAAACCCAACCCTCCACCCCGCTATTAGCCACATGTATGTTCCTGCTTTTTTGTCCTTTGCCAATTACACCCCTGTCTTAGGACAGCTAAAGTGTGCCATGTGTTACAAGTATGCACAAACCATTTACACAAACAAATACTGCACAATAAACACACACACACACACACACACACACACACACACACACACAGTAGGCTAGGCCTACACATCATTTACTTATGGTTTTGGCTCATTACTATAACCACTACCACCACCAATAGCACCACTACCACTGATACCGAAGCTCCATATCTTTAGGCGTGTTAAATATTCTCCATCATTAAGAGATTTTTAAAATGATAAAAAAAAATATGAATACAGAATAAAGTATCATTTTGACATTATGGAATGGCTTGTTTTTCAAGTAAAGGTCTAGGCTACATTCACTGTCCACCAATTTGCAGCAAAGCTTATGTTATTCACTGGCATCAATGACAATCTGCACCTGTTCAAATTGGGATGCGATGGTGGTGTTGTCTTGTCTCTTATATTTCTGATGGGCTGATGAGACTATAGGCTAGGTCTAACTGTTTAACCAGTGTCTATCAATAAAAATGCATGCAGGATTAATTTCACTATATGTTACTATATTTTAATTGTCCTGCTCCAGTATGTCAAACCATAACAGCACACAGTTTCAGAATAGAGTCAATCATATGCAGCCATAATTATAGCCATAATTAATCCCGTTATATGTGATGGTTGCATCATCGAATAGATAGGTCAGGGTAATAGTTGATGAAAACACTATCACGGTTATAAAAGATTAAGTACACTCACAGATCCTTTATTCGGCTTTTGCAATGATGAATTCCTTAAAAAAAATCCAGATGAACATAGCTTATATCTGCATTATCTGACATCATGCTCAATTTATCATGCAATATTCCAGCATCTCTCTAACAGGCAATCTCACCCTACACTATATTCCTGTGGATTCTTTTTTCTTCACCATTTTTCTGTTCATGCTATATTTATAGATCGATGGAGGAGAAAGGAACAATGCCCCCAGCTTTCTGGTCTTTGTTTGATGTTGTCGGACACAATGATGTGACATGGCATATGAGCTTTACTGACAGAGGGATGTTGACAGAATAGCCCCAAAAACATCAGATTTTTGCCATAGTTGTGCAGATGATGCCTAGATTTATACCCACCTGATGACTATAATTCCCTTGAGGCTCTCTTTAAATCTGTCAGTGATGTTGATAACTGGATGTGGTTGTTTCTTTGGGGAAAAAAGATAAGACTTATGGAACGGAATGGAATTGCTGTGAGGTCGTAGGTTAGAGCCCTCGGCTGGACTGCGCGGCATGACCTCGGTTACAGTGGTGCCGTAAACCAGGACGAGAGTGAGCTTTAGGGCAGGTGAATGTTATGGATGACAGGTGGCCTATCCTATCCTAGCAGTGTGCGTAGAACAGTAGTAAACCTCCCTCCCAACACCTCAAGAGCCACCTGGGATGATCTTGGTGACATAAAGGCCATCCAATTGATAAATTGTGTCAGTAGGTTGGCAAATATATATTTTTTAAAATCAGTCGCAAGAAAAACAAAATACAGAACACGATGGTGAGTCAGTGTGCGCCGACTGATCGCGTCTACTTCCCTGCAGTGGTGTTGGGTTGCCATGCACTATACCTCAGTTATGCTGCTGTAGCCTAGTGCCGCCACAAACCTCTCGTCTCATGCTGTACAACTCTCTCTCCCTCTCTTTCCTCTCTCTTTCCTTTATACATATATATTTACATATATGGGCAATTCCACACAAACTCTCACGTCCAGAACACCAAAAAAAGTCATGGTATTTGTATGATGCGAATGATTTTGTGAAAAGTTTCATAAAAGTTTAGGTGAATGCTCATGAGTGAATGCTACGAGACATAGGATCAGTGAAGTGTGAGACCGGCCTAAATCATTTGCTTCCTCTGTCCTCTGACCCCACAATCATCTCTGCTAAGTGTCATCCCTAGGGTCCCACTAGCTGACTCCTGTCACCAACTCCCCTTTGTGACCAACTTCACAAGGCCCATACTAGGACCCACTCTCCTTGTCAAAGTTTACCCTCCCAATGTCACCCCCATGACCGATCTCACTCCTTGACTTTATGTATGGCTGCGACTACTCTGTCCAGCTATAACTTTTGACAACCACTTGTGGCTTGACTACAACAATATTTTGGAATCATTATGATGCTTAGCTAAAACCGTGGACAAATTGTAGTCTATCATGGGAACTACTGATTGTACTTTTCCTGCATGACCCCTGGCAGTTGTCCCCTTGAACTGTGGATCTGCCCAAAGTTTCTTCCTAGACTCACTACCACAAGAGAGTTTTTCCTTGCCTCTGTTCCTTGCCCGTGTTACTACTGGGTGCTCGTTGCTGTAAAGTGCCATGAGACAAAACTATTTTAAAAGGCACTGTATAAATATAATTGAACTGAATTGACTTATCACATTCTCATTTGTTAATGGAACTTCACAGGAGACAAGGGCTTAGCTGAGACAGTAATAGTTTATTAATTGACTGAGACAATAATAGCTTGTTATTAATTAAGGATTTTGAGAATAAAGTAATGAGATAAAAGGCAAAATGTTACAAGAGTAAGTCATAAAAAAAGATAAAATTCAGAAGAGAGATTGAACATTGAAGTCATTTACAACAAATGTGGAAAGGATATGCTATGTTATGATGAAGAGTGCCACTCATCTACCAAAGGGATGTTGTCCTTTTGTATTCTATCAATCTATCTATCTTGATAAATGCAAGGAACATCTGTCTGTGTGTTTGTGTGTGTATGTGTGTGTGTCTGTGTGTTTCAGATTTGGTAAGCGTCTTCCTAATTTCACAAGTAAGTGCAGATCAGGTGTCGTTTGAACCAAACATATACCAAAGATACTGTTAAATGAAGCACAGTAGCCCTCTGCTGCTCTAATTGCTGTAGCCACCCCACCTCTCACAGTAACTCCTGATGCAGAGTCAGGTGGAGAAAAAAGCCTTGTGTTGCGCTGTCATGAACCCCTTTTACCGTTCAAAGCTATTAGAATGTAACACTTCAATGGTGTGACCTACATACACATTTGTTAAAGTTAGCTGATCTTGCGACAACATACCAACACACGCAAACCATTGGTAAGAAGTCTGTTAAAATGTACATTTAATATAAGTGCTGCTGCCCAATTGTCTGGGGCTGTAGAGCTGGAGCCGCTGTGAGAGCTCGACGGGAGAAGCCCTCTGTTCCAGCAATCGTGATGGGAAACGTGAATTCTCTGGTGATCAAGACAGATGAACTGACTGCCCTGGTAAGGAATCAAAAGCTGTACAGGGAATCGAGTCCGATTTGCCTGACGGAGACGTGGCTAACTAGCAACGTCCCCACTGCTAATGTTGACCTACCAGGCTTCAGTACAGTTAGACTAGACAGAGACAACAAATGCTCCGGGAAAAAGAAGGGAGGAGGACTAGTGATATACAGTAACAACAGGTGGTGCCATCCCGGTCATGTAACAGTGAAGGAGACCATCTGCAGTAAAGACGTGGAGTTACTTGTGGTGAGTCTGCGACCTTACTACATGCCGAGAGAGTTCTTGCACGCCATTGTTCTCTGTGTTTACATTCCGCCACGAGCCCTTCCAGACATTGCCTGTGATGCCATCCACACAACTGTGGCAAGGCTCCAAACACAACACACGGATGCCTTTTTTGTTATAACTAGTGATTTCAATCATGTTACACTGGATTCCACCCTCACAAACTTTCACCAATTTGTGGACTGTGCAACAAGGAAAAATAGGACAATTGATCTCCTCTATACTAATGTGAGGGATGCATACAGTGCCACCCCCCTTCCTCCACTGGGTAACTCCGATCACAACCTCATTTACCTTCAGCCATTGTACAAGCCAAAAGTACAAAAACTTCCAGTCACCACACGCACCTTCAGGGAATGGACACCAGAAGCAGAGGAGGTGCTGAGGGATTGCTTTGAGTCCACGGAATGGAGCGTATTACAGGATAGTAAGGATTTGGAGGAAGTCACAGCATGCACAACTGGCTACCTCAACTTCTGCATGGACATTGTTGTACCCACTAAGACCGTGCGCTGCTACCCGAATAACAAGCCTTGGGTGACCAGTGATGTCAAAAGTCTCCTTAATAATAAGAAGAAAGCTTTTAAGGAGGGCAATCTGACAGAGCTGAGGAGTATGCAGGGAGAACTGAAAAGAAGGCTGAGGGAGGCCAAGGAGGCAGGTTGAGAAGAAAATGCAGGATAATAACATGAAAGAGGTATGGCGGGGAGTAAGGACCATCACAGGGCTTGGAGGAAAGGGTGGCAAGGCTGATGGCGACATTTCCAGGGCCAACGAGCTGAATCACTTTTACAACCGGTTCAGCAACTCTGGTAATGGGGCAGCCATCAATACCCCCATTGTCACCTCCACAGCACCTCCCCCACCTGCCTCTGACAACGACCCTGACATTGACTGCACAACCTGTGTCAGCACACCTCCCCACCCCCCACTTCTGCTTACAATCCCCTCACTTCCACCATCCCCCACCCCACCCCCTCACTTCTGCTTATGGACCATCTACTGAAACCCCAGGTTCGCCATGCACTGGACCCCCTGCAGTTTGCCTACCAAGAGAATGTGGGAGTAGAGGATGCTATCCTGTATCTTCTACACAGGGTGCACTCTCACCTGGACAAAGGAGGCAGTGCTGTGAGAATCATGTTTTTTGATTTCTCACTCTTATGCCGTCCCTGGTGGTGACTATACCACTATGGACAACAATATATACTCCACTACCCTGATAACTACTGCACTAAATGACTCTTTTACAACTTTGGACAATCTTACTGGGTCATTGTAATCTATCTACCTGGATTACTGCAAGGCACCTTATCACGACACTTCTCCACCTCGTGGATTTCTTATTTCTTATTTCTTATTTGTATGAATGCAGATGTGAGCAATATGGTTGATCTGTTTTAGCATTGTGTATTATGTGTATTATGTGTATGCTGCTGGACACCTTAATTTCCTTCGGGATCAATAAAGTAACTCTACTCTACTCTATCAGCAAGCAAAATCACGTCTGCAATACGTCTTGGAGATGTGTGCAAAAAATCTTCTGGACGTCTTCGACATATTCTAAACAGCATCTGCTCATCTGCCAGATGTCTTTGAGATGTCTTTGTCAAGATCTTCAAACAGTGCTTAGCTACTGTATCCCAAATGTAGATAAATATGTCATAAGAGAGGATCCATCTGGCAGGGATCTTGCGTCTTAATTATGCCATTTTTACATCAGCAGATCAGCAGAATTTTGCCTTGTTATTCAAGACATTATTAATAATGAGACAATAATGTGACATTTAACATGTTTATTAAATGTATTAGTGCTAGAACACTGATGCGACAGTCTTCAAATTTTGCAAATTCTTCTTTACTTTCGTCCCACAGTTTTCAGTGCCGCAGCTGTGAATGAAAGACACTGAACAAATTAGTTACTGAATTTCACTGTTTAGTAAAGACATCACAATTCTCCCGTATTTAGATAGTAGCTTCCAGACACCTGAGTGATGAAAAATCTCTGGTGAGTCACACTAAATTCATTCAAATTGGGAAAAACAGTCAAAACAAGTGCCAGAAGCATCACTGAGTGACAGTGAGATGGGGAGAGCAAGGGAGAGCGTATGTGAGCATCAGTTCAGGGTAGTTTTTTTGCAAATGCATACTTTACATTTACATTTACATTTACATTTAGGCATTTAGCAGACGCTTTTATCCAAAGCGACTTACAAAAGAGGATAACATTCAAGCTACAACACAATGAACTAACAAGGAGTGCATATTGCTAACATAGAATCTGCGCTGTTTTAAGTTGAAAGTGCAATAGTGTAACACAATGTAGAGAAATTAAATTATTAAGTGCATTCTCAAAGTTTACACCAGGAGATATTCTTGGAAGAGCTTAGAGCTTAGAGCTTAGTCTTCACGAGACTTCACTTTAACCTGAAGACCTCTCCCTCCCATCATCAAATACCGTTATTCAAATAAAAGCCTCTGGCACCGCGAATGAAGAAACAAACAAACAAAAAACACATTTCACTTTCAAGTAAAGAGTGCTTGTGCCTTGCAGGCCTAAATGTACACCTTATTCCCACTAAGCTTGGTGGAAATGTGGTAGAAATATGTGCACCATATTTCCACTGCACTTGTTTTCTCTGATGAGAGTTTAACAGCTACGCCCATTATTTTGTATAAGGCTGTTTTTAAATAGCATAATTGCATCTGAGTCTTTTTGTAGCCCTTCATCCATTATCTTTGTGAATGTGCAATGTTGAATGGAAGGAGCCACCTGGTTGTCGTCCTTGGTCTGCCTGAACACGGTGCACTGCAGGTGGTCAGCTTCACAGAGAGACTGGTCTGCAGGATATGTTGAAAAATGGCTGGTTACCTGGATGTCCCTGAATTTCTCCTTAACATGGAACACGTTGGGGCATAGAGCAAAGAAAGTGGAACATTTCAGCTTTGTAGTGTTCGTGTGGAATGTGCGGATTGTCAGTGGTTTGTGAACATTTCCTGAGAACACCTTTCCAACAATGCCCAGCCCAGGTCCAATTTCTGTGTGACTGATCTTAGATGAGCGTGGTGGAGAGCCCTTCAGGAGTTAGAATTTCCTCTCTGATATTCAGAATGTTATTGCACTGTATCAGGCTTAATAATGGGATGCAGAGAGTTGCATCCAGAGATTGCACTTCATAGCCCTCCAGCCGGTGGAGTCCTTAACTCCAGTACATGTCCTCAGTGTGTATGGAGCGCTTGGGCTTTTGTCACTGAACACTTCAAAGAACTGTGAGTGAAACAGGGAACCAGTGAACCAGTCCACTCTGCTCATCCAACATAGTGTGCAGTTTCACTGTGTTTTTTCTGTGGCCAGCTGGATACGCTCACTGGAGGCACATCTTAGAGCAGGAACAGTCTGACAGCTCCCTGCCATAGACTTTTGTGCATTTGTTGGTGACCTGAGATGGTGGTGAAGTTTCCTTCTTCTGCCCGCCATGCTCAGGAGCAGGGGTGGCCTCCTGCACCCAGGGTGCGGGTCCATTGTTAAGTGCTGTGTTGTGTTTTTCGCTTTTACATTCAGCACTCTGTGAGATGAAGAAGAGCAACATTTAAAGCACACATTGTTTTCTTTGAGCAGCGTTTTGTGCTCTTTCAGGTTTTGTCTGAATGCCTGACACTTGCCCAGAGGATGGGGCTTTTTATGCAATAAACATGGCTTATCATAGTTGTCTGGTTTCGTTGGGGGCTCATCAGTGTCAGACGTAGTTCTGGGAGATACCTCTGTTTTGTGGACAAGTGTGGTCTAAGTGTGAACTGGTGCACAGGAATGACATGCTCACCCTTGAACCTGAAAGGGTATAAGCACCTTTTAGGGGTATAAACATCTCTGTAATACCTGGTGGCTGGTTCATGGGCACCTTCATCCACATCAATACAAGGCTGATTAGGATTGTTTTGTTGTTGGACGAAAGGTCTGGTGTCAGGTTTGAGATGGAGGGCTGGTAGTGCTGGCCTTTTCTATGACAATCTATGCTAGATTAAAAGTCCTATTGTCAGGCTGAGAGAACAGTTGGACTCAAGGGCAGATTAGTAACATGTTCTTTTAACAAAATAATGGCTTTTAGAGGAGAAATCTGGTGTGATCCTTGTATAGTCTGAGGTTGATACAATACAGGCTGAATAGTTTAAAATACTAACCAAATGGGGCACAGAAAATCACGTTCAATGAATGTTGGCCGCCAGCTCGCTATGCAGCCCATGATGTATCTAATTTTCAGTTTTGTTTTTTTTTTTTTATCCCCAGACAGCATTTGGGGACCTCAAAAACAGGAATATTGATTGATTCATACCGGATTTCTCTGGGGTGGAAAAAAAACAACTCTCATGGCCCCAAATCATATCCTACCTCCTAATATTCAATTAAATTCAAGTCAGTTTTATTTATACAGCGCCTTTTACAATAGTATTGTCTCGTGGCGCTTCACAGAAGGAGCACCCAAGAGCAACAGGGGCAAGGAAAAACTCCCTTATGTTCAGTTAATCTAGGAAGAAACCTTGGGCAGATCCACGACTCAAGGGGCTAACCCAACTGCCAGGGGTCATGCATGACTACATGGTGGTCAGTCTATAGGTGGTTATCAAGAATTATGGCTGGACAATGTAGCAGCGGCCAGACATAGTGTCAAACTCAAAGGAGTGAGATGGGTCATGGGGGTAACAGTAAGGGTCCATTTGACAGTGCCATTGTGAGGGGGGGTCAATCACAAAGCCTCAAGGAGGGGGAGTCGGGCCTAGCATGGGCGTCCAGGACGGGCCTCTATGATGGAGAGTCAGTCCTGACATTGGCCTCTTGTAGTGTTGGTTGTAGTCCACTCAGGAGGGGAGGGTGAGAGGAGTCCGCCGGAATGAGGCAGGGATGACACTCAGCAGAGATAATTGTGGACAGAGGAAGAAAGTGAATTAGGCCAGGCTCACACATCAGAGAGCAAATGTGTAATTTGGGCATACATATATGTATATAAATAGAAAAAGAGAGAGAGAGTTGTACAGCATGACACATGAAGCTTGTGTGGCGGCACTAGACTATAGCAGCATAACTAAGGTATGATGCATGGCAAACCAGCACCACTGCAGGGATGGTCAGTGGCCGCCATGCCTCGCAACTGGGGGCAACAGCAGAGGCAGTCCTTCCCAAAAGACCCATGAGAAGTGATGATTTGCCATGCACCATCCCTAACTATGGGAAACAGTAAAGAGGAAGGTTTTAAGTCTAGACTTAATGGTATTGAGAGTGTCCGCTTGTCGAATGTGGGGGGGGGGGGGGGATTATTCCACAGGAGGGGTGCACGGTAACAAAAGGCTCTTCCTCCTATCGTAGATTTTGATATTCTTGGGATTACAAGGAGACCAGCATTTTGGGATCTTAGGGTTCTAGGGGGATGGTAAGGGACAAGTAAGTCTTTAATGTATGTTGGTGCATCGCCCTTGAGGGCTTTGTAGGTTAGGAGGAGTATTTTAAAATCAATTCGACTTTTAATAGGGAGCCAATGTAAGGAAGGAAGGATAGGAGAGATATGTTCATATTTTTTAGTCCTGGTGAGTGTTCGGGCCGCAGCATTTTGTATTAGTTGTAGGTTTTTGATACAGGCATTACTACACCCAGAGAGCAGAGCATTGCAATAATCGAGCCTGGAAGTAATAAATGCATGTATTAATTTTTCAGCATCCTCAAAGGATAGGAACTTTCTAACCTTAGCAAAATTTTCGTAATACCTCCTAGGTCTGGAATTCAGCTAGATCTTCCCATCTGAGAGCTCTGTGCTTACTTAGTGCAAACTGTCATTCTGTTTATATGACTTTCCTGGTACAGGCAAAGAGGTTATCTGGTATTGAGACCTGCATTAGAAATCACAGTGTCTTGGAGGAACCAGTTGATTTGACTGGTAGTTTGGTTGGTGGATTGGTGGTACAAATTAAGTCTGTCACTTCTGTGCCATAAGGCCAGTTCCGTATTTTAGAGACAGACTGTAAAATGTGCGCATGCTGAAAACCATAGAGCTAAGCATTTTTTTGGACTTCAGCATAAGGGAGAATTCCACCCTTTGAAAATACTTAAGCTGTTTGATTATCAGCTTTTAATTTTTGGCTGTACTGTGAAGGAAAAACAGATAATTGTCCTAAACTATGTCCAGAAACCCTGTGCCATCTAGATGGGAATTAATATGCTTTGAGACACATGGCACGGACAGTACATAGTCCCGTGTTGCATTGGCACTATATTCAAATGCCTTCATGTTCATCATACAAATATTAATGGGGCTAGTAGTGCATGCAAAAAAGATGCCAAAATTTCTATTAAAACAACCTGTTGTAGAGGGGGTAAGGTGGGTCTGATTCTTTCAAGGTTATGGCAGTAATCAAGATGGTGCATTGGTCAGAATGCAATGGAATGGAAATGATGAAGAGACAAGGATTTCACAGAATTCTGTATTGTAGGCAGTTTTGAATTGTAAAGGTAGCAAGGTGGTAGTACAATGCAGAATTTCAGTCTGTAAAATGAAAATATAATACCACTCAGGCTCTTATTACATACAGATAAATGTCTCTGAAACTAATTAATACATGTATGCTCCAGTTCCATTTACAGTTAAAACAGATACTAATCTGGAGGCACATATTCATCAAACTAAACGCCCTTCTACTTAGATAAAGGATATATCACAGTCTTTGATGCCCTCTAGTGGCCAAGCAACAGACACCACATCCAGAGGTCAATGCAGGACACATTTCCCCAAATGGAGATCTAAGTTTAGCTCGAAAAACTTCAGCGGTTGATAATGCCACAGAAATTATCATCCCCTGAGGAATTAGGATAACATATTCAGAGAATATCAGTGAGAGCCTTCTCTAACTATGTTGTCACATGCCCAGATAAACTTTATAAACATGGAAACACAGCATGGACTTACTTTCCGTCATTGACTGAACACTCAAGTACCATCGGAATTACACAGGATTAACTATAAGACCTGTAAACCCCATGTAAACCTATCGTGAAACACACTTAACTTGAGAAGCTTGCTACTTGCAGGAGGCAGATGAAAACCATACATAGCGTCAGTTAGGCAAATCACAACACAGCCTTTTATGCAGTTGCAGAAAAGGAGAAGGCGATTCATTGTAGGGATGTCCGATTATCTGCGATGTACCAGAGGAAAAAAAATCCATGTGAAGAATTTGTCATTTGGAAATAAAAACAATAAATCAGAAAATCTTTAGTTAGGGTTTGTAAAGAGGCTCAGGGGAAAGTCCAATGACATATGCATGTGTGGAGGGTTATTTATCTAACACTAAAGACATAATGTTTCTGAACGCTGTAAATTAGTTAGGCTATGAATTTTAAAACTGCATTCACTGGAATTAGCCTAAAAAGATTAGATATACGCTAGGCCTAAATAAACATGGAAATGTTGGGATAATTTATTTGTGAGCTTTATGTGTGTAAATCAGTCATCTGCGGTTCATTTGCACAACACATCTTATATCGGGGAAAGTGTGCGTTTCGCAGGCTGCTTGCTGATGTCTCACACGGAGAAGTTAAGCGCGAACTGGGAGAGCCCACTTGTATATGTATATCTACATACATACATATATATATGTGTGTGTGTGTATGTGTATACAGAACTTTCGTGCACTTTGTGTTGATACAGATGACTGCTGTTGCATCTTCAATCGGTGCAAATATCACAGGTTATGTATAGGCTATCTATATAGGCTGTATATTATGTATCAGAGAACGTCAAGAAGACAAAAAGTTAGCGTGAGGTTAGGCATGTGTGGCGGGTGGGCATGCAAGGCGTGTCTCTTGCGTGTGTCTCACGCTTAATGCATTAATTGAGAGGGCTACCCTGACTGTGGTTTTGAGTGGAACTAGGAGTACCATGACCAGAATTGAGGGGGGCGGGTACTATTACTGTGGTAATTTGAACCCTGGAGTTATCTACTAAATATGGTGCTACATTGATTGTGTGGAACTGGTTTGGTTACAGAAAGTCAGATGTGGAGCAAAAAGTTATTTGCAGAGTGTGCAAGAAAAAGGTGATTGCAAAGGATAGTAACACATCCAATTGTGTTTGTGAGGCTCTGTAGACTTACTATACAGTGATAGATGTACAACCAAAAAAAAACAGTGTTAAACTGTGGTATATATACTTTTACCATCACTTATCAATATCATGATGAAAAGCAGAAAATATTGTGATATATTTTTAAGTTTCCCTGGGCCACAGTTTATATGCAGTGTCTTAATAATGTCACTAAATTATGAAAATGATGGAGCATGGAGGAATGAAAGATGAAGGTAAATATCAAGTTTTACCTCTGCTCTATCAGCTAAAGCAAAAAGAAAAAAAATTGTAGAAATGAAAATCCAGCTAGAATTCTCCAGGCATGTTAGGTTGGGTTATTTTGAATTCTGTGAAGCAGCATGAGCAAGGAACCAATCCAAAATGAAAGCCACCCGAGCGTCGATTTTGAATACCACAACCAATTCTAGACAAGTCAACCTTTGATTAAAATTCAATTGTAGAAAATAATTAAGCCTACTTCAAAAACATTTTGTGGATTGAATTTAAGATTCCAGTGGGCAACATGTGGCCTCAATGCTTTAGTTTGTCCACCACTGATGTATGTCTTGCTTGACTGAGGAGACCAGCTTAGTTTTGGATAAGTTTACTCAGGAGAGATGATCTGTCATTCATGTTGCTGTCAGGGACAGATTGGGATTTACAGTTAGGAATTACAGATTAAGTTTGGCATTATCTGGTATGGTATATGATTTTGCCCCTGGAATTGAGCCTGGTCTATCGGTCGTGTCTAGACTAT
This sequence comes from Tenualosa ilisha, assembly GCA_015244755.2. Classification (NCBI taxonomy): domain Eukaryota; kingdom Metazoa; phylum Chordata; class Actinopteri; order Clupeiformes; family Clupeidae; genus Tenualosa; species Tenualosa ilisha. The sequence continues at coordinate 1,308,410 of PYXC01002596.1, forward strand.
ACATTTATGTTAAAGGATGACTTGTCAGGCTGGTAAAACGACGCATCAAACCGACAAAAAAAAAAAAAAAAAAAAAAAAATTGACAAATTTTCATCGATGACTGCGTTGTCTTATTGCAGCAGCGTTGGCTTGCGTTGTCTTATTTCAGCAGCTTTACAATCCAGGCCAGTATAAATACTTTACTGCAGGCCACTCAGAATTGAAAGTCAAATTTCACCTGATTTGAAGTTGAAAAGGTGTAGCCTGCTTGAACTACTACAATAGTGGTAACAGTTTGACAATCAGCAAACAGTGACAGCAACAGACAAAGCCACAACACTAACAAATATCCTTGCGAATATTGCCTCTTAAGTAGCTTAAGTATCAAACAATCCTATGCCTTAAATCTGATGATATCATGCACATCAATAGAATAAAGTGGCTTTCATTTATGATGTAACTAAAATCATTTGACAGACTACGCAGCTATCTTTATAGACAGTAGGCAAGAGTTGAATGGTGGAATTTTGGCCTACCTTTTTCTATGCAAGGGCATCTTCTGTTTCGTGAGCTGGTTCAGACTTCTGTGTTTAAAAAACACTGTTGGGTCTCTGTTGACTCATTTACGTGAGATCTTACATACAGTGCTGAAAACAGGTATGGCCAGATATGACTCGGGGAGCAGTAAGGGGTTAATTAACCCTATGGGCTCGACACATGCTGTGTGTGAGAATTCACACCCATTTTTCTTTGTTAGACAAGAAAATTAGCTTTAAATTTATTTAAAAATGCTATTAATACAGCTCTGCATTTCACACCCATTTTTGTTGGTGTAATATCTCATGATCCTACTCAAATGTGGCATACTGACCCGATCCTACCGATTCCAATGGTGTGTGCCTGTTATGTACTTTGACAATATAGATACCAATGAATATTTGCATATTTGTTTGTATACATTCTCTCACATTCTAGGGTGCGACGAGATCTTGCAATATTAAAATGACAATATTTCTTGTCCAGGTGAAAAAATGTCTTGTGCAATTGCCTATTATCCAGCTGCAACCAACATGGTGGAAAATACATATATATTTATATATTTATGAAATAAGAAAACCCTTTTCTCACACATACACACCAGTAATGGAAATTGTCAGCAGCAGCCACCACTAAAGGCATACCAGGTATGACTGCGTTTTTTTTGTTTTTTTTTATCTCCAGGGCTCCCTCGACAGTTGCACTTGATTTTTTTTTTTTTTAAAAAGTAACATTGTACATCCTCCCAACAAGCCGGGAATAAATGTGATTTTCGATTTCATTCAGTTTCAGTTTTGTTTCTTTCGACTCTGTGTTTCAAATCCTTCAAGTGTAATAACTGCGGAATGTATGCAAGAGGTGGCCAGAGAGCCTTCATTCACCCTGTAATGAGCCATTTAGTGACTATAAAGCTGGTAAATTAACCTAAAAGGCCTGGTGTGCTTTTAAATTGTGGTAAAAACACACATGCTGTTATTAGCGTTGAAGTGTACTTCAAAAATGGTCTCATTCTTGTGAACCAAATCTCATTTATTGGTGTATCGTGAGCTGCATGTGTTGTTGCAACACCATCACACGCCCACATACACAAGCACAATGGTATGTAATACAATGGCTGCAATTAAGATCAATTTTGATGGCATAAAATAATACTTTGTCTACTGTTGCAGACTGGTATTTGATTTTGGGTATCCAAACACTTGTTTGTGGTGGTGTTTTTTCACAGGTGCAGCAGGCCTCAATGAATGCTAAACAATCCCAGCATTCAGCAGTCCTCTGTGACAGGCACCTATCATCCTCCGAAGATGTGGACACGAAAACTTGTGTTGAACGAATATTTTTTAAGAAGCAACATACTGTAAAATATTTGATTCAATAAACACACTTATTTACTCTGTAATGTTTGACATTATTGTTTTAGTGGTAATGGTTTCTAAATGCACAGATTAGACCTGCATTCAACGTTAATTGACTTTCAGAGTGAGCTATGATTTAATGTCTATTGTCAATAGGCATTAGCTAAAAAATATAACACATTTTTCAGCAGATTTGACTTACACACTAGTGCAGTGCCCATACAAAAAATGCTTTTTAAGAAATGTGTATCCCCGTTACATGTGTGCAGGTAGGTCCATATTGACTTGGTGATTATGATATAGATTCAGGCCTGTGCCGTTAGTAGAGACTTTTCTTTTTTTGAAGGAGGGCTGCAAAGCCGGTCCAAAGTGAGAGTGAAAATAGCCTGTTTGGGTTACAGTTAATGACAGTTTGTAGCATTTTACCTGGAGAGGTTTTGTTGTTGCAAAATGATAAAATGCAGGCTAACACAGCTACAGAGCTACAAAGCTACAGAGGCCATGCCTGCCTGTGTTACAGGACCTCAGAAGTGATTTTTGATCAAACATTATGTCATATCCAGCTGACATCCAGACACTTTGGCAACAGCACTTGTTTTAATTGTACATTTCAACAAACTGCTTAGGTCTACCCACTTGGGTTTGCGTGTGTTAACATGTTGTTGCAAGATCGGCGAACGTCAATGATTACCAATACTGTGTGCATCGTTGAAGTGTCTATACTGGATCTGTCCTACTTTTTAGTTCATTTTCTGGTCAAATATTTACAGATAGTTAGTGTGATATGAACACTGTCAACCGCTTGCTGGTTGCTGAAAGTTATCTTAAATAGCTAGCATCACCTGTGATAATCGCTAACAATATTAAAAGTACCAGGGTTGTTAAATGTCACATGTATATATGCCTTGGTTTGGCAAATTGCTTTTTGACATATTGACAACATGTATTGGGGGGTCTAGCAGCAAAGCTGCAGAACCCCATTGTGTTTCTATCTATTTTTTTTTTCTTTCATTGAAGTCTATGGCAGCCTATAGAACCATATAGAGGAAAGTTGAATTTTTGCACAAAGTTTGGGGCGGCCCCCTGATTAATTTGACCAATTTCATGTGTACAAGTAAAATGCTCTAGCGCCACCAATTGGTAAAAGCTGGAGTTGCATCCATGACTGTAACTTTTAAACCATACGTCTGATTTTCAAAAAAGAGGTACCGTTGGAAACCTTGGGTCAAGCAGAGTTCAACGCACCACATCAGTTTCCACCATATTGAATTTTCCACCATTTTTAATTTTTGTCAAAAGTTTTCAGTTTACAAAAATTAGCACCCATGGTCTTCAGACCATTCCTCACAAAAGTTACTTATAGCCATTTTTGAAATACCAAAGTGTTCTGCCTGTCACAACCAAATGAAAATGGTGGCGAAGCCGCCAAACAATAAGTGAGGTCATATCTCAGGAATAGTTTGACATTCCAAGTTGAAACTTGGTACACAGACTTGGGACCCCATCCTGAGGGTGACTTTTGACCTCTGGGTTCTGTAATTTGTGAAAATGGCTTATAGCTCAGTGATGGTTTCCATGTTGAAACCAAAAGTAATATCGTGACCTTTGACCTCTAGGGGTGCTATTTTCCATCGTACTGGATTTTGTGGAAAGTGAAACAAAATTTTCAGCAAATTTTGTCTGATCTTAATGAAAATGCACAGATGATCTTCAGGCCATTCCCCGGCCGACTTATAGCCATTTTGACATTCCAAAGCATGAACTGCTCACAGCCAATCGAAATTGGCCTCAAAACTGCCAAGCAGGAAGTGTGGTCTTGTCTCAGGAACGCTTTGACGTACAAACTTAAAAATTGGTACAAGGATTTCTGACCCCACCCTGCGGGTGTCATACGGTGGCATTTGACCTCTGGGGAGCACTATAATTTGTGAAAATGGCATACATCTCAACAACAGTTCTATGTTTTAAAACTAAATTTGGTACATCGACTCATGACCCATTCCATTGATGTATACAAATCTGGGGACCATTGGGGAGGCTACCATTTCTGCTTGACCCCCGCATTGCTGCTTGTAGCTGTATTTGTCAGTGATTCCCTCAGATGTTGATAATAAACAGTGCTAAGTGATGGTAGTCACTAACCTTTAACTGAATTTAGACAAGCTAACACTATTTGTGTTAGTGCAACCAGTTTTACAGCAACAAGCCAGAATTACTCTGACTCATTTATTTACTTTTGTTGGGGTATTACATGTTGTTAGATCCATTACCTGTGTGTCCTGTTTTCAGTTTTGGGCTTAGGGAAGGTTTAGAGTAATCTGTCTGTCCATACCATCTACTGCAGAATACTGTTATTAGGGATGTCAGACCAACATCCCTGTTTTTCTGTAAGCCGCTATTGTTAGCATTCTGATTGGTCAGATCACCCAGCAATCAAATTCTGGTGGAAGGTCAAGAAGTTTCGTCTGCTTTTTTGACTCCAACTGTCTCCTTGTCTCCAAAGCCAGATCTTTAGAAACTCATTCATGCGTTTATATCTAGCAGGCATGATTACTGTATAGATACAGGTGAATACATATAGAGCAGACAGTGAGCTGATGCACACACTATCCTGGAGCAGTGGGCCTTGCTTAAAAGCACCTCAGCCATGGATGTGGGCATGGAAGAGCAATGTTCAATGCATTGTTCAATCAGTTCCCCTGCCTACATTTTTCCTATTGGTTGGGGATCGAACTGGCCCCCCTTTGGTTACAATTCTGAGGCCCTAACAGTTAGACCACTTTAATGGTCTATTTACAGGCTCAAGAAATCCATCCAGCTTTGTTCTTCTATGTCATTATTTATCAACATATCTTGTGTCCGTACATTTTGAAATATTTTTATGACTACTGTTGCTGTTGCTGAAAGCCTTCTTCAAGGCTTTTGATGCTCAGTGTTATCTGTTTTTTTTTATTACTTTTGTGTAAAGCACTTCATTTTAAAATGTACTATAAATGTGCTATGCAATGTTCTATATATTTGCTTTGCCTTATTACCTACAAATTATTCCTCTTAATCATGTGTTTGCAAAGAAGTCCCTGACAAACCACCTCTGGAGAGAACACATTCTTTGGTACTCTAAGATTGATGTATTTCTACTCTTAAAGCTTGTGTCGCATGTTCATTTTTTTCCAGACAAGTGTGAAAGAAGGCCTACTACTGAAGCAGACAAGCTCCTTCCAACGCTGGAAAAAGCGATACTTCAAATTGCGTGGGAGGACACTGTACTATGCCAAGGATGCCAAGGTATTGCTTGTTGTTTTACAATATGGTAGTTGAACTTAAAGGTTTTCAAGGTATTCAAGGTTACCTGCTGTGATGTAGGTGTTGCCTAGACCAGGTGTGGACAACCTTTTCTAAAGGGAGGTTTTTGGTCAGAAATGAGGGTGTGGTCAAATGTGTGGAATGGAAATCCATGCCTCAAACTCAAATTCACTGTGTATAGGGAGATTCTCAATTTCACTTCAACTTTTACCGAAGAAGTAAGTAGGTAAGTAAGTAAGTAAATAAATTAAATAAATAAGTATGTATTTTTTTGTTTGCTGCTGGAATTACAGGAATCTTTTGGTACATGAACCAACAAAAAGAATAATTATAACTGCAAACAACAAATTATTGTATACCCCATATTTACAACACTAATTACGATAGTATTTTTTGACCCTTACTACAGTGATTTTACTCTAGTAAACTATAGTATACTACAGGTACTAAACTGTATAAAATTAGTTATTACCGTAATTCCTTAAATAATGACCAGGGCCTTTATTTACTTAAGCACAGACATAAACTTTTATTTTAAGTAGGTTTTGTATTACAGGCAGGCCTTTATTTCTAGATGTAGGCTATCCTTTGGTGGATATGCATGATCCATGTGTGGTGCGGCTGCACGTCCTTTTCTTAGTTGTTTTCTTAGTGTTTTCTTAGTTACAACAGCTTGACCCCAACAGACTTTCTGTATTGACTGTGTGAATATACTCATGCATTCCCTGCTGAAGTGTTTTGCTAATTATGATCAGCTGGTCTGCTGTAAAATAAATTTAAAACACATGCACAGCAGCATTGAAAACCAATGTCTATTTTCATCACTGGGAATATCTTAAAACTGCGGAAATGCTGTTGATAAAACGTGACTTCCGTCTTTATTTCATGCTTCAGCAAATTATCCTGCAGCTTATTGGATGACCAGCAACAGTATTTCAAGGTAAGCGTAGCAATCGCTAATTAGGTAGGTGTGGAAACAGAAATCAATGACAGTTGAGTTAATAGTCAAAGGATCGTCTTCTTGACAACATATCATGTAGGGAGCCTAATTCTAATCCAGACACCTTGATAGGCAGATTAACTTTATTGTTGATAGGCGCTTTCACAGCAGCAAAACCAATGACACGACTCTTCCTAGTTTAGAGACAGTGTAATAAGAAAGACAGGATGCATGATGGATGGTTTAGGTCGTGCTGTGTGCAACAAGTGCTGAAAGTAGCATTTTCAGAATATTTAATTTATTATGTTAAAGTGCTAGAGTTGTAGGCTATATAATGCTTTACTGGTATGCACAGCAAACATGCTGAAATTCAAAATGTACAACAAGATTTTTTTTTTTTTTTACCCCGGCTTGAATTTTGGATCCGACCTTCATTTTCTCATGTCAACCATGACCCGGCCCTGGTCATTATCTTAGGCCCGTCATTATTTTGGACCAGTTATCATTATTTAAGGAATTACGGTATACTACAAATATACTATTGTAAATTACAGTTATTTTACTGTAATTATATTATTGTGTATTTCAATTACTACATTGATTTCAGTTACACAGGACTTGATGTTAGCAATCGAAGGTGTTTGGGCACTATGCAAGGTGGGGGTGTCATTATCCTTGACTAAAGATGACACCTGACTGCATATCTGAAAGACTTGCAGTCTGTATCTCAAATGTTGTTGAAAAGGTGCTGCCGGGATGGTGTATTTCTGTTTTTTCATTTCAAAGGCTTGTAAGCTTGAGAAAGTAAACCCTGTGCTTTGCGTTGGACCAAAGTACTAGGTCTGGCCTCAGGCTTGTGACTGCAATCTCTGGTGGAACTGCAACTTTTTGACCAACCTCCACCAACATTTGCAAGTCCTGTGCCATCTCTATCTCTCCCAACCTGGCCTTTGCTGGGACCTTGTTTCATCTTTGTGTAACAGAGGTCATCTTGTGCTAGTCCAGCTTGTAGCCAGTCCATCCATGTTGGATTTGGCCCACTATGTCACTGTGTTGCAGTGCACATTAGGCTTCCTGGACAGTGTTTTTGGATTTCCACTTCTTGTTGACGGGGTTAGGGCAGTTGCTCTAATCATGGTTTCATTCGATTCTGTCAGCGTTATCTCAACTCTCGCTTTGGTGCTTTTAAACTTGTTCGAAAGGCTAGAGAGGGGCAGCTGGATTAGCCCCTGACCGTACAAGGCGGTGCAGCTCAAAACTGCACTGAACCAAACTGAATGAAAATAAAATCACAGTTTTTACCTTGTCAGTCAACATAACTCCACAAAAATGATCATTGCTGGTTCCTATTCTTTGGGCTGCAAACAAATGCACATGGATTTGTAGAGCCTACATTGTTATTGCCAAAAAAAAAAAACAGCGTCTTTAGGGGGACCTGTGTAGGTAAAAAATTGCAGGCTTGCCTGGTATTGCTTTAATTTGTGGTTTTGCAAGAAGTACTTCCCTCTTTATCAGAATCAGCTTTATTGGCCAAGTATATTTACATATGCAAGGAATCTGACTCCGGTAGATGTTAGCTCTCTGTACACCTACATATAAACATAGTAGTAATAAACATACAATACAGTAATACAACACAATAAATACAATAGACAAATCAAAAATATGTGGACACATATTGCACAAGGAACAACCATATACCTATAGGCACCTAATATAGGTAATAATATACATATAGGCACGTAGTAACCAGTTGGAATAAAATAGGGAGAGGGGCATGTAGGAGGGAACACACAAGGAGGATGAGCCTGAGAGGTTGTTCAGGCTGGGATACATCAGATTACAACACTCCTCTTGTGCCATGTGCAAAAGGACAATATATGTAAGGGCATGACAGTAAACAAACATTTCAGAAATGAGGTTGAAGGGTAATCTGAGCAGTCTGTGAAATTAATAATTGACCAAGGTGGGGGGATGGCCCAATTTGTTAGGTATTCAGGAGGGTGATGGTAGTGGGGAAGATCCTGGGAGATGATGGTTCCCAGAAACTTGATTGAGCCCACATTTGACACTGGGCTGTTGCATATTGTGAAAGGGGGTGCAGCAATGCAGGTTGCTTCCTGAAGTCCACAACCATCTCCATGGTCTTTAGAGCTCTAGGTTGTGTTGACTCACCAGAGCACCAGCTTGTCAACCTCCTGCCGATATGAGGACTCAACACCATCCTGGATAAGACTGATGACAGTGGTGTCTTCAGCAAATTTTAGGAGCTTGACCATTTTAGGAGCTTGAGTCATTAAAGGTGCAGTCGTTTGTATAGAGAGAGACGACCAGAGGTGAGAGGACTGTGGAGCACCAGTGCTGATTGTCCGTGTTCCAGATGTGACATCTAATCAGATATGCAAACCTAATCAGTTTTTGACCTCTCTACAAATATTTTATCAATATGAGATCATTCTGTCCTTTTTTGTGACCACTCATCATGTGGTGCGACCAACTATATCAATAAATATATAAAATTCAAAATGAAATTGTCAGGCAATGACAGGCGGAGGCAGATGTGGAAGTTTATTTTAAACCAACAAACAAAGGGAGAACGAAAGTCGCGTCCGTTACTATAACGGAGGAAATTAAAGTATAACGCTCAGAAGTTCGTATAAACTTAACACACAGGAGATTGAGCAAGCGAAACACAAGAGAGTTAAACAAACCACTAGAACACACAGGGAATGACAATACCGACTGGGGAGTCTTAGGCTCGCGGGGCAAACAACGGGAGATCGCGGGAGACGGAGAAAACACACTGACACGTAGGAAGTCCTAGGAAACATCGACGAGGCCAGACACCATGTGAAGCAGGAGGGAGGCTTAAGTAGGGTGGAGACCAGGTGACACCAATTAGAACTCAGGTGAAGGTGATCGTGCACGAGGAGGTGAATGCAAACGAGGAGACGAGCTGTGAGTCTGTGACGTTGAGTGACGGGGCGTGGCCGTGACCAGGTCCGATGCGGACCTGACAGAAATCTCCTATCTTAGGCTAAAATATTAATCACTGGTATAGTTTCATTAAGTGAATGGTATTTTTCTGACAATTTTATCAGTTTTATACATTTAACAGGAAAAAATAGTTACTGCACCTGTAACTTAGGTGGTCCCTCTACCGGTAAATGGCAAAACTATTAGGCTGATATTTATAAAAGCTAAAAAAATATGAATACTTTGTTTGAAAACACTATACATTCTTAATATCTTGTTGCCAAAATGTTAAGGATGTTAAAAAAATAATATTATAATTAAAGGAGATGATCAGTTTATCTCCATGAAAAAACACTAAAATTGATAAAACTTAAAACTGTAGTATGATTTTTTGTGTGCAAGACCTTCTGCAACTGCAACAGAAATTCTTTGTTTGTCATTGACCTTGCAGTATCTATGGTTAAGCTTAACAATTCACTCTCAGTAAAATAGGCACGTGGTCCTTGGGTCGCTAAATCAATAGGTCTGGCCTACACAGTGCTTGCACTACATCCTTGCTAATGTAGAGAACGAGTGTATTTAAAGTGGAAAAATCTCTTTTCTCGGACCTAGCCAAAAAACAGCCATCTCTGCATCTGGCAATGTTGCTGTTGTCTCCTGCCAATCTGGTTCTGGTTCTGATAAATAAAATGAAATTTGTCTGAAACAGGGGTGGGATTACGCCATGGGATTATGATGTTCCATGGCGAGTGATGTAGAAGACTGGAAGAAATCTAAAGGGATGGTTTAAGCACACAGTATCTGACATCAAGAAGCGTGTCATTTGCGCTTTAGCCTCTTTGGTGCTCACATTCCAAGGCTGCAGGATCAGAAAAACAGGCTGGGCTACTTCTAAGATACTAAACCCAGGAATACTTTTAAACTTTTTTTCTTGTTGTCCATGAAAATTTCTGCTGAGTGTCATACCTGTCTCCCACTGGCTAACTCCTGTCACCAACTCCCCCTGAGTGGACTGCGACTTCACGGGAGGCCCATGCCAGGACTAACTCTCCTTCCTAGAGGCCCTTTCTAGACGTCCATGCCAGAACGACTCTCCTTCCAGAGGCCCCACGTATGACCCCTTCTCACAATGGCACTTTCAGAATGGACTCTCCCAATGCAATCTCACTCCTTGACTTTAACATTATGTATGGCTGCAACTATTTTGTCCAGCCATAACTTTTGACAACTACTATATAATGCTGTGGGAAAATATTTTGGAATTATGATGATGCTCAGCTAAATCCATGGACAAATTGTGGTCGGTCATCGTAACTACTAATTGTACTTTTCCTGCATGACCCATGGCAGCTGGGTTGTCCCCTTGAGCCGGGGATCTGCCCAAGGTTTCTTCTAAGACTTTCCGTACAGCGGCATGAGACAATACTATTGTAAATGTGCTATATAAATAAAATTGAATGGAATTGAATTGAAACCATATTGGTAACATTGCACAGATAATAAAGACGTTTCTCCCCTCCCTCTCACAAGGCATTGGTTAATGGTAAGGGGTGAGTATTTGCAACAATTAACCAGTAAGGGCACTCATAAATTACTTTTTACATACATTACACCTTTGGTCAGTGTGTGAATAAAACATACAAAATAATCAACACAATTCAAAATAAGGGATGACATAGTCAGAGAAAACAAGACTGACATAATTCTTCATTTAAACCATGGAGTTCAGCGGTGTTGAGCGTGTAAATCCATAATGCTTCTTTTTTAAGTAATGTCTTGACAGTGTCTCCACCTTTTTGGGGAGGTAGAATTCTGTCCCCCAGAATTTTAGAGATACAAGAGCCATGATTTGCCTGGATGTAGTGGCGCGCGATTGCATAGTCAGTATTGTGATTACGTTTAGCAGCCTTGTGCTCTGCAGTTCTCTGTTTGAGTGGGCATTTGGTTTGTCAGTCCACAAGGGCCTTTCAAAATGTACACAACAAGTGGTGTTACAATTTCTAAATGCAATTGATTTTGTAACGCTTCCCAGTGTGTGGGTGAGAAAAGTGCTTAGTATTGTTGTAGTGTTGTTGTAGTTGAAGCAGAGAGTGCAGCAATCGCATTTATAGAAACCTTGAGGTGGAGCTGGTAACCAAGTCAGCTGTTTGGAAGGGTTCATTGATGTGTGTACCAGTTGGTCTCTTAAGGAGTGGGATCGTCTAAATGAAATCAACGGGGGTTCTGTGTAAATGTCTTTTAAAGATGGTTAAGTTTGTAAGACATGCCAATACTTCTTTATAATGTGTTAATAATGCGTTCAATGATGCTGCTACTCATTGAGAAAACTAAGACAGAAAGGGAGAAGACATCCATGGCGATTCAACAAATGGAGACGCAGATGAGGGCGCAAAATCGACGTAGACATCTTCAAGACCATCTCCACCAAGAGGAGCTACAAAGCTACAAGATCAAGAAATACAAGAGGGATACTAAGGATTATGCTGAAAGGCGAGGTGAGGAGTCTACGAAAACCGTACGGTGCGTGACAACCAAACATCAGGGATCAGCTCCCCACCTCCATGAGCAAATGGGATTCCCCACATTGTGAGTGATGCCAAGAACCAGCAAGACACCCAAGTTTTTTTGTCTAATGGCAAGTGACAATGAGAGGCTCACGAGGGCACAAGAATGAGGCCTCCTGCAGAGCCAACCCAACGCTCTCCATGCAATCAATACCCATCTCCACAGAGATGGTAATTAATGGGCTTGTTTGAAATGGCTGGCTGACTTACCAGAACGAGAAAATTTGATACAGCATAGACCGAATAGCAACAGGCAGCTAACATTAATTAAATGGGGCACAGGAAAATCAAACTGAAAGTGAGTTTCTGTGGAGCATTCAGTTAATCCTTGACTTAGGCCATATTTACATGTATCAAGAGGGATGACCAGTTCGGTCCCTGACTGGAAAAACATGGTCAGGGAACAGTGGTTAACACTTATGTTCACATCCATGGCTGAGTTGCCCTTGAGCAAGGCACCTAACCCCCAGGAGCTCCTCAGGTGGTGCAGCAGTGGCTGCCCACTGCTCCGGGTTTGTGTGTTAACTATTCTGTCTGTGCTTGATGTGTTGGTGTGAGTAAAATGCAAATTTAAATTATCCTCATGGATCAATGATGGCATCTGTCTGCATACCAATGGACAGTTAATAAATACAAATTAAAGCTAGATTACCTGTTATAGGTATCAAGTAAACCATGCATGTGAGATCAACTGTATCCATTGGATGAGTAAATAGATTATATGCCAGCTAAACAGGATACTCTTACTTAGAAGATCAGTAAATGTGAATACATGAGTCCATATTAAATTTGAGTGTTGCATCTTAGCATTATGTATGTGTGTGACTGTCCCAGGCGGGTGGAGTGCTGGCCCGCTGGCAGCACCGGGTGTCTCGGAGCCGTGTTTGCTGGAGAATGCTCTCTGTCTGCTGGGCAGGTGCCCGCCATACTACCCCATCTCTGGGAGCCAGTGGATCAGAGGAAGGTTTGGTGCGGCTTCGGGTCAGCAAGCAGTAGTCTTGACTGTTGCCATGAACCACCCACCTCCCACCCCACATGTCTCTCAATTCCATGAATGATAGCAGGCTTTGCATTTTTCTTATCTGCCTCTTGTTCTGGCTGTATCTATAGTCCTGATTGCTTCTTGAGTTCAGTGGTGGGTAAGAGCTGCTGAAGAGGAGCGCAGTAGGATTATGCAGTGTGATCTATCATTTCATCAGGGTTGTAGAGTCCCTGTAGATAACAGGTCCATGGACATCTGCTATTGCTGGTCTGCTGAGTTGAGAGCTTCAGGGTCTGCCAAGGACTGAATGCATTGCGTGACTCTGCAACCAAATTCAGATTGAGCTTTCCAGCCTATCTAGCCTGCATTTCAACAAATTGTTCTGAAAGTAGCAAAGGAATAGGTTTAGTGTATTAATGCTGTTCCTTATTTTCATTATTTGTGCATCATTTTATCAACATCATCTGTCCTTGGCCCCACACCTGTCGCTGCTTAGGTACATTAACTCACTCCTTCAGGAAGTTGGAGTATTTATTGCCATCATGTTAAATTAGGCATTAGGTTTTTTAGACATTTAGGTTTCTTGACTGAATTGAGACAAAGCATGTCTGTGACAGCATTGCACTCATTCACCTAAAGATATATAGTGCATTTTGATGCATTCAACATTAACAGCGACTCAGATTCCAAGACACATTTGATTTAGAACTGAACATGATATAGGCCTAAAACTGTGCAGTGTGCAAGTCCCACTGTTGCTTCTTAAACAATCTCAGGTTAATCTTTTGGCAAGTAAATAGTTAATTCTCTCACTAATGAGCCAAATGATGTATCTGATTCAGTAATGATAAAGTGGAAAGTGAACTAATTGCCCTTTACAGCCCTGACTTTGAATACCAACTTTCTGTTGTCTTTAGTAATGAAAAAAGACAGTTTCTTGACAGTAGAAGGTGAAGTAAATGCCCCTCTGAGCCATGACTTTTAATCCCAACTTTCTCTTGCCTTTGACACACTATAAATCATTTTCAGCATGACATCACACAGCAGCAGAAGACCTAGAAAATCTTCATAAACATGCATGTGTTCATTTGTAGTTAATTTCATATATGTGCAGGAGATAAAATCATGACATATTTGCAGCTAAATGTAGTAGTAGTTGTCTTATTTTGTAAATGGCTGTAGTGATTGTATGCAGTCTTTCCTGAAAGTTAATAGTAAAAGGTACAGTAATTAAATTTAAACAGCATCATGGCTGGATTACCTATGACTAACCACAGTTTTTCATTTTTTCTCCCCCTTTTTTTAAACAGTCTCTCATTTTTGATGAAGTGGATCTCTCAGATGCCAGTGTTGCTGAATCAAGTACAAAGAATGTGAACAACAGTTTTACGGTAAGAAGGAATTTTGATGAATTACGTATGCTATAACCCATGACGTAAAGCATAGCGTAGCTGAGTGGCGTCAAACAACCTTAAGCCTAATTTATGGTCGACCAACACCATCAAGACACAGACACATAGTTATATTCACAGAAAGGTTTACCTTTTAGAGTTCTCCAACGTGCGTCTGTGTATCATGTACACCAACACACACCACCAGACACTGGTTGGCACTATGATTAAAAAGTTGTTTGGCTTTTCCTTTCTATCATTTTGTTCATGTTGCGAGTAGAGACAGCACTTAGCCAACACCCGAGTTTTCTGCCAGCCAATTGTTCTGTTAGCTCGTGAACTTCTAGCATACCTGCCTACAAAGTCATGCTTGCTGACAAAGTGCTGATTTCAAAACTTTTGTGAAATATAGGCACAGTACAATGGGGAAAACTTTCCATGGTATCCAAAACAACGTATTTACAAAGCTTGCACGGTGAACTAGCATGTTGCTATCTACACCTCTGGTGGGTAGCAAGAAGCCAAAACAAAGCGAGCTGACCAATCACGCGCTTCCTCTATCTGTTGGGGAGGTATCCGTCAACCAGCGGAGAACATCTTGGAGAGGATCTGCGTGTCTGCATGCGGGCTTGTGTGTTTGTCTATTGTCGGAGTAGAATAAGTGTAAATTGAGCTTTAGCATTGGAAAAATCAACATGGCTCATGGACTCGAGGGTTTTATTGCTTTTTCACAATGGTTATCACATTAGCCTGCCATGGTTTCATTTAAGGAAGGCACAACAATGAGAAATGTAGCAAAGTACTCTGTTACATTACTTCCTGGCTTTTCAATACACTGACATGGCATGTGACATGTGAAACTGCACAACCTGACAACAGTGCTAGCTGCTAGTTTCTGTGAACAGTTTGCGAGAAAGATAGAGTTGATTTTATTTCAAAATTAATGTCACTAACACAGCTCTGCGTCCATGTGATATCCATTCTCATGATTTATTAACTTTCCCATGGTAAACAGGTGATCCTACTGGATCCAATGGCGTATAGCGTTCCTCTCTATGATTATAATTTAAAAAAGTCTTTCAAATTGGGTGTTAATAGTAAATATAAATAAATGTAAATATTGTCATTTAGTCTATCCTACAGCAAACAGTATAAAGACACTAAAAACACTAAGCCTTTGCTTTACACAAAATGCATCACTGTAGTTCCTATAACCTATATTATATCTTAAATTGAATAATTCCTAGGTTGAACGAAAAATGCTGTGTCATGTTTTAGATGTAATATATGGTCCTTGCAATGTCTTCTCATCTAAACACATTACAATTACAACATTACAATTTCCAACACTGCGTGTCACAGACTAGTAAAGTAGGAAAACAGATGAAATTTGCCTCTAAAACAATGATTTTTATGATTAGTAGCCTACAAAACTTATGTTTGTAATTGAGACTGAAAGACTGCATAGGATATTTGATTCTCCACTTGTGGTATTAACAAGCTCTGTCTGGTCTGGTCGTGCACTGAGTGAACAATAAGGGATGAACCTCACCATTTCATTGTAAAGTGTCTTTCACCACTTTAATGAGGGCTGTTGCTGGACTATGATTTGCACGGAAACCAGGTTGATAATCATTAAAAGTTATTTAATGAGTTAAGAGTTATTTAATGATAAAAAAGCAGTTAGTTGGTTAAAAACTACTTTTTCAATGATCTTACCTGCAAAAGGTAGATTTGATATTGGTTTGTAGTTGCTTAGTACTGATGAATCCAAGTTATTCTTTTTGAGCAGGGGCTTTACAACTGCTGTCTCTAGGATCTAGCAAAAATGCCTGTTTCTAGTGAGGTATTTATAATCTGAAGCACATCTGCTATTATGAGGTGAAGTACTGATTTGAAAAAGCGAGTAGGTAAAATGTCCAGCTGAGATGTAGCATAGCTGAGATTCTGCACAACTTTTGTCAGAGTTTTAGAGTTGATGAAAGTAAATTCTGACAGTTGGCATATGGGTCCTCTTACAGTATCTGGCGGTTCTAGAGATTGAGTTTTTTTCAGCTGTGTTATATTCAATCTTTTTTTTTTCTATTTTACTATTAAAAAACATGCAAACTCATCATATTTGTGGACTGAAAGAAGTTGTGGAGCTAGATCAGCAGGGGATTTGTGAACCTCTCAACAGTGGAGAACAGTACTCTTGCGTTGTTAATATTTTTGTTAATGATGTCAGAGAAGAAGGGTTGCCTTGCTTAGCAAATTTTATTACATAAGTGTAGTGTGTCTTTAAAGATTTCCCTGTAATAGTAACAGTAATCACCAAATGATAACTGCTTGCACTGAAAAGATGCTTTGAATATTATGGAAATTCTCCCTCCCTTTTTCTCATCACAGTGCTCATAAAATTGAAGTTTGGGGGAGCTGATTCGATAAGGGCACTTTAAGGACTTGTCATGATCAAGCCACGTTTCAGTTAGAAGCATAAAATGTGAGTGAGTGTGAGTGTGTACAGATCAGATCATCAAATAAAAATGACTTATTTGATAGTGACCTGACGTTTAGAAGAGCTAGTTTTACAGTGGCAAATATAGGAATTTTTCCCACTGGTGCATACAGAGTTTGTTTTGGAACTGGTTGGAGATTTGACTGTTCTACTCCATATTGTTGCTGTCTTATCTGTGTTACAGGATGTATCAGTACAGTGATGGGGAATTGGGAAGGGTAGCTGAAGGGGCTTTGGCAACCAATAATGTCTCTAGTTCCAAGATTGTGGAAAAGTCTGTGTCCATGTCCTGTCAATCTTGTGCAGGCAGCTTAGCACGTTTTACCGCTAGTTGTATGTTGTGCTAGCATGTATGAGCCTGTTGTACTCGGATGAATTCCATCTCCTTGGCAGAAAGATGCCTGCTCCCAAAAAAGATCAAAATTGTCAATGAAGCCAACATCGTGACTCTAGTACACTCTAGTTTGGGGCTCTTCATGGCTCCTTTCGCTTCATAGGACTCTCCTGTGTACAATAAAGGAGGATTGAAAGGAAGCATTGAGGCATCTTTCCTAAGCATTTAGAGAATTCAAAAGCTCCTTTCAACTAAATATTTCTGGGTCATTTCATCAGGAAAGGAACTTTCCTAAGCAAAAACAGAGAATCCAAAAGCAGCCTTAGAGAAGCTCACAGCAGCTCTCCCTTTGTCATTTCCTGTTTTCTGAGACTGTAAATTACCGGCACCAATGCAGGTAACCCCTCCCCCTAACTCACATCAGGTGTTACCTGCAATTGCCATTAGGTGAATTCAAGATCATGCAGCACTGTGCAGCACTGCGCAGGGCTGACTAATCGTGATGCATGTTGGTTAAAATGATGTTCATGATGACCTGGATGGGAGTGGTTTCGGCTCCGCATTCCATGTCAAATGAACATAGATAGGCATCTTAGACAGAGATGCATTCCGGATTATAAGATGTGCATTCTGGTTAGACGTGGTGTCTGACATCAAAGATCATTAAATACTGACCAAGATAGAACAACAGAATATGTTACAATGGGATCAAATGTGAATAGTTCCGGTTTGCATTAGGTGGAGTGTCACATAATGTCAGAAGATAAACTTTTCAATGATCTGTATCAGTGTATACAGATCATTCGACTCTGGTCTGCATAAAGGGGTATTTTTCCCCTTGCCCCTTGCAAAAACTAGAACAAGGAACTTAACTTTTGTGCCTCCGCTCCGCTTTTACCCTCTCTGGCGACATCAACCCGAGATCAACAAATGTTGTGATTATGTCACCAAAATGCGTGTTCTCAAAAAAGAGAACACGAAAGCAGCCTGCAGAGTAGTTGAGCAGTTGCACTCCAGGGTCAGAGTTCAAGATGCATTAAATATATCAACACAGTTAATTCAATTCAATTCTTTGTGCAGACGCAGCTGAGAGTGTATTTTTTTGTGTTTTTATCCAAGCCTGACTAAATGCATATAAATATGGGGATTATTTTCCTTTTGACTTTTCACTCTTATCATTTCAACTGAAGGTGGAGACTGTGCTCACTGTCCTTTTTAATGCTGCGGGTTTTTGGTACACATCCATGCTGATAGGGTGACTTTTCTGACACACCCACCAAACTAAACAAAACTACCTCAGAAACCTGTTGGAAAACATTGCACTATGTTGCGGCCAAACACTTCAATTAGTCCAATTAGTAAACTGAAGTAAACTGTAGCATATGGTGCATCGGTTGAACTTGCCTCACGTACTACACGAGTCTAGACCCCATCTTCTTTCGCGTCAAACTTTACCCTGATTGACTTCAGTCTCCCTTGACAAAAATAATGCATTTTTCTTTGTGCTTCCATGCACAAACATTTTTTCAAAATTTAAGGAATACTGTGATTTTTGACACAAATGGTTCTGATAATCTAAAATAGTCTATTCTACGGCAAACTTACAGAAAATACAGTCTAATACTGAATGTGTTACAAAACAGCCCTTTTGAATGCACGCCATTTTGCTTTATTAAAAAATCATAACATTTATTTCAGCAGCTATCATGTTTATTTGAATGAATATTAAGGGAATTCAAACTGTAATTAATGCAGAAAAAATGCAATGCAATATCTCCCGTGAGTCACACGGTATAAACTGCAGGTCGATATGTCCAGCTTCTCCTGCTGAGTTCTTTTGTTTTGCCACTCCTGTTTGAATTGTCAGATCTCGTCAGTCAAATGGACTCAGTCAAAGTTCAACTTTAACATGCCTATTACCAGACACCATAGATGGCTCTGCCAGACACGGCTACATATCATGATGCACCAGAAAGCGCTCAGTTAGCATTCTCATGGGTTTCCAACTGAATTTCATAGCACACTAAGCTAACCTGGAGCGCTACATAGGTTTCCAATGAGCTACGGTGGTGCACATTCAGTTAGCGAAAAATTGTCCTTGATGCCTTTAAGCACTTCCTTGTGCACGATCACAGTCACCTGAGTTCTAATTGGTGTCACCTGGTCTCCACTCCATTTAAGCCTCTTCTGAGGGTTTGTTTATCCCTGAATCTTCTGAGCGTTGCAGTTTCGCTATTTGTAGCGGACGTGACTTTCGTTGTGTTCAGTTTTGCCTGTTTAAATAACTTCCTTTGTTCAAATTAGTTCCCGGTCTTGTCTGTGCCTGACATAAGCAAACAGTTCAGAAATTAATTTTGTAATACTTATAGACTGCCAGCCAGATAGGGTCAGAGTGCACCTCCCTTAACAAAACCAACTTTTTGCATGCCCTGGCCATGCTGAATGTGATTTTGAATTTTGATTCAGCCATGTCCTTTGTCCATTGTTTTTAAAAACAGGGCATTGAACACAAGCCATTTCATTTAATTCTTTTAGGTTGTGTTTTTTAGTATAAAAGACTCAAAGCTTCAATAATAAGCACTCAGCTTATTAACATGCAAATTAGTAACATGTTACTCATTTGTTAGTCATTACAAATCACTTATTAATACCTTATTCTGCATGACCTTATTCTACCCGTAACAGAACATTAACTAAGAATTTCTGCAATATAAACTCCTAATTACTGTTTATTCGTAGTTAGTAAGTTAGGTGTTGTATATGAATTATGATCTTAATATGTCTTGGTTAGCATGGGACTTATAAGGCAGTAGCCCAACAGGAACAGTTATTTTCCTGGCTTATTCATTGAAACAAAACCCCAAACTACAAGTATCTAATAGTGTCCAAATAACATCTTTTTGATTGAGAATGTTCCTGCAAATAACTGTTCCTGTTGTACTACCACCTTCCAAGCCCCTTACTGAGCAAAGCATATTAAGATCAAAATTAATATGATTGTTATATTAATATACCGGTAATTATCATACTTACTATGAATAAGCATTAATTTGGGGTTTATATTGGAGAAAGTTCTTAATTGGCATGTTAATGAGCTGCTAATTAATGGTGAATATGTGTACCCTAAACTAAAGTGTTACCACTTTTGTAACTTTTTTTTATTGCACTCTTATTTAGTCGAGCTTGTATCTAGATCTCCTCATGGAGATTAGGCTATGTGAAAGCAATGCAGAGATTACAACGTGCATCAGCCTATTTTTAACTCATGCCATGGCAAATAATCTGTCATGAATCAACTGATAGAATGTCATTTTATTTTATTTAAATGAATAAAGGCTACACACAAACTCAAAATCATAACGCTCCTAAGAAAAAAGATGGCATCACTTGACAACAACAAGAATCATGACAAAATCAGGTTTGTGCAGTTCTTAGGCTATGACTCAAGGACACAAGCATGGATTTATTCCACAGGTCTATATGTGCTGTGCAAGAGATCTATATGATATTATTCAGTGTGTTGCATGAAGCACAGTGTTTAGATCAGTTTTGCACAAAAGTTAATTTGATTTTTTTTTTTTTTTCATCACCTCTGTGATGTAACCTACTCTGTCCAGTGAATAACTTGCAACTGATTACAGCCGTCAAGTCCCACTTCCAGCTATTTGTAGGTCTAATATCCCTTTGGAAACCATTCATGACACCAGGATTGCCAACTCTCACACATCTGGCATGACTGTCACACAGTCAGCATCAGTCTCGCTCTCACACTCATGCAGGAAATTTTATGAGGAAATCGCCATATCTCACACTGAAGAAGGGAGTCAGTCCAAAACGTTTGTGAGGCAATTAAAAAAGTAAACTACACTGTTGAGTGCTTGCTTTATTTTATTTATCTGATGAGTATCTGAATATACAGTGATGCACACACACTCACAAAGACAGGCAGACATTTGCACATGTAGTATTTTGAGTGGGTATGTATCTCAGAGCTTTTTGGTGGGTAAGGGAAAAGAATTTGAAGATAAAACAGTAATGACTTATTGTACTAAAAACACCAGACTGTCTCTCTGGAGCTTTGCACTGCAGATTGAGAACCAGCTTGTATCTTTTTCTAAGGCATACAGCCTGTCAGACCAGATCTCTGTCAAACAGGCTCAGAAAAGGAAAGGAGAGTTGGAGAGAACTGCAAGAGGGAGGGGATGAGTGGGAGGAGGAGAAAGGGGAGGCTTGTCTGGCTCTTGCCTTAAATAAAGGGAATCATCTGTAGTCCTCACATTCTGCAGGCAGGCAGCAGAGTGCGCCAGCCTTATCAGTGGATGTCTATGACTTTTTCCCTGGTCTAGGTAATTACACCGTTTCGAAGGCTTATTCTGTGTGCTGAAAACAGAAAAGAAATGGAGGACTGGATCAGTTCTTTGAAATCAGTCCAGTCCCGAGACCATTACGAGGTAAGCTCCATTGGTTGCTTTTTTGGTCTTCAACATATCTTAACATGATTATGATGCGTAGCTTGGCTCTTCACTAAAATGATGAGCAATTGTATGATGATGTGCATCTTTGAGCAAACTAAATGAACATATTTTTAAATCAGTGTGGACTGTCAGATTTCCTTTCAGTGCATAAATGCTGCAGTATCAGGAGTGTTTAAATCAGATATTTCAGTTACTAATATGTAGACGGCTCTGCCAATGTTTAGTTTTAATGACTTGTGTAGTTAGAATAATAACTTGTTAGAATAACAAATACATTTGTATAAATACATATGTTTGGTATGAATAGACATTGCTTAAGACAGATCATTTTGTTATTATGAATACTGATGTGTTAGTTTATGTTTTCAAGATATATTTATTGGAAGTCAGTCTCATCTAATTGTGAATACTTAATTCATTATGAAGGTTCACTTAATAAGCCTCAACTGTGACGTTAATTCTGTTGATGGTACCTTGATTTGTAAAAAACTGTCTGCCTAAACCCTCTTCAACACCACACCCCTCAACCCCAAAATGCTGTGAGTCCCAAAACAGTTATAGGATATATACAGTTTTTCTAATATGGACAGATTGATTGATTGATTGATTGATTGATTGATTGATTATAACCCTCCTCAAAAACACTTAAGTTGTTAAAATGGTAGTTACAAAGGCACTAAAGGCTAGAGGCTCTGTTAGAACAGATGATGCATATTGTCAGCCTGTTGAGTGTGGTGAAAGCAATGTAAAAGTATTTCTTTTTGTGGTCTTCAAAGTCTTATCTGGGTGGTGCCAATTTATTTTAACTTCTCCTTTGCTAGACGGCACAGTTTAATGTGGAACATTTCTCAGGGATGCACAACTGGTATGCCTGCTCCCATGCCCGTCCCACCTTCTGCAATGTGTGTAGGGATAGCCTTTCAGGAGTCACATCTCATGGCCTCTCATGTGAAGGTAGGTGCTCATGCCTAGTTCACAGAATTCTGTTCTATATTAACCGTTCATATAAGCTTTGGGCAAAATAAGGTCAAAGTGCATGGCTAGTCAAATTCAGCATGCCTGTTAAAAAGTCATGTTAACTTTTTCTTAAAAAAAAGCTTCCAGACTTTTATTATATATTGTTTTGGTAAGACTTTATATTAGCACACACAGATCCACCATTATCAAGCTGCTTATTAACATGCTAATTAATATTGTACTAGTCATGTGTTAGTCATTACACATCACTTATTAATACCATATTCTGCATGAGCTTATTCTACCCATAGTAGACTATTAACTAAGAAGTTCGCCAGTATTACTTCCTAATTACAGCGTATTCATAGTAAGTTAGTTGTTGTATATGAATTATGTTATTAATATGCTTTGCGCAGTAAGGGGCTTATAAAGTTCTAGTACAACAGGAACAGGTATTCTCTGACACAGTCATTCTCAATCCAAAAAATTTAATTAGGACTTTTGGATTTTTGGAATTTGGACAAGATTAGAACTTGTAGCTTTGGGTTTTGTTCCTGTGAATAGACCATCTTTTCTTAGTATTACTGAAGGAGAATAACTGCTCCTGTTGTACTACCGTGTTATAAGCCCCACACTAACCAAAGCATATTAAAATTCATATACAACTTGCTTTGCTTAGTAAGAGGCTTGTACGGTGGTAGTACAACAGCAACAGTTATTTGCAGGAACAGTTATCTCAATCAAAAAGACGTAATTAGGACTTATTTGGGCACTATTAGATACTTTTAGTTTTGGGTTTTGTTTCAATGAATAAGCCAGGAGAATAACTGTTCCTGTTGTGCTACTGCCTTATAAGTCCCATACTAACCAAGGCATATTAAGATCATAATTCATATACAACAACTAACTTACTATCTGCAAATAAAAAGTAATTAAGAGTTCATATTGAAAAAGTTCTGAGTTAATGGTCTATTATGGGTAGAATAAAGTCATGCAGAATAAGGTATTAATAAGTGATTTGTAGTGACTAACAAATGGCTAGTATGTTATGAATTTGGATGTTAATAAGCAGCTTGTTAATGGTGGATCTGTGTGTGCTAAAATAAAGTGTTACCAATATTTTTTTTCTGGATATCTGACTATACTAAAGACTCTATCAATTTTGGTCTATTCACTTGGGAGCACGTATGGGGGTAAAAATGTGCCTTAAATTTTTAAGCAAAATGGCATGTCAAATTGCACAGTTTTAATATGAACACATAAAAGCATATGTACTTGTTTTGTTTTTTTTTTGTCATGGAATTTAACATATTGTAATTATAAAATGCAATTATATTACACATTCGTCTCCAAATGTATAATGTAATATGTTTTGAACATTTTTATCATATTGCTATGTTCTGTTTTTTCCACATGTGTCCACTTGCAAGACACAAGACATTTGAGTGATGCTATTGTGCCAATGTGTTAATATTCAAATTGTGCATGTCAACGTATAACTTAGTTTCATTACATTACATTACATTTATGCATTTAGCAGACGCTTTTATCCAAAGCGACTTACATTTTTGTCAACTATCAATTGTTCAGGGCCAGTCTCCCCTAGAGCAACTTAGGGTTAAGTGCCTTGCTCCAGAGCACAACGGTGGCAGCTGGGATTCAAACCCACAACTTTTTCAGGCTGCTAGCATGCTAGGCAGGTTCCTTAATAACCGCTACGCTACCACTGCCTGCTACCATCAAATCATATGGCATATATTATTTCCATACACACACCACTATTTTGGGAAATTTGCTCATTTACTGTCTCCCCTGGAGTTAGACGGTTGGGTATTATCTTACTCCTGTCCATGCAGTCGATGTCCTGGTGATGGCAGGGGGCAGTGTTCTGTGTGTGTGTGTGTGTGTGTGTGTGTGTGTCGGGTGGGAGAGCTTTTGATGACTCTTTGCAAAGAATAAATTATTATACTCATCTAATGTTATGAGTGTCTCCGTCTCAGCTCTATATGTTATAATAAATTATCTGACAGCCGCCAAGGCATACAAGCAACATTAAAGATCTTTGATTATTATGCAGAGTGTGTGTGAGAGAGAGAATAGTTCCAACTCATATCTGCCTAATATGGAAATGCTGTGTTTATAGATTTTTTTTGAGGAGCTAATATTTTTGGGGGCTAATATGTTGAGAAAACTCATAAATTTACGAGAAATTAACTCAGATATTTCTGAAATTGAAAGACCCACCATCTTTTATGCCATATTGTCTAATTTAGCAAACACCCAAGTTAGCTAAAATGTCTTGTATAAGCTGTATTTCTGTCAGTGGGCCAACAGAAAGTAGTTAAACTAGTTGGTGGAAAAAAAAACATATTGCAATTCATTTTTTATCTCAATCAATGTTAAAGGTGCCCTGCCATACATCTGTAAGGTATTTTAAATTGTTCTCTGAGGTCTCTAAATATGGCATGTAACTTTATTTAGGCTGAAAACGGTCCAAGGAGATTTTTGTTGCAATGCTCTTTGCATGAAAAAAGGTGCCGTAAATGCTGCTAATCTCCACCAGGTCAAGCTTTGTGGAAATGTATCTTTATTGCGAGCAATGCAGCTGACTCTTCCAGTTAAATTTGTCGTTTTGAATGTTCATTCGACTGTACATCTTAAATGTAAAAAGTAATTCATCCT
Organism: Tenualosa ilisha; assembly: GCA_015244755.2. NCBI lineage: Eukaryota > Metazoa > Chordata > Actinopteri > Clupeiformes > Clupeidae > Tenualosa > Tenualosa ilisha. The sequence goes on from PYXC01002596.1 coordinate 1,333,383, forward strand.
AAATTATAACTTTACATCACATCACTTGGAATTTTTGTTTATTACTTAGACTTGGTAACAGTGTTGTGATTCCTCTTGGCGAACTCAGTCCTGTTATTGATTATAGAGGACTTTAACATTCACAACTGTTGCCCATCAAAGCCTTTGATTCAGGAGTTCTTAAACCTAGTGGACTCTTTTAATTTAATGCAGTCAGTAATGGCCCCAAACACATAATTAGAGCTTGTGCTTTCTTCTGGTGTCTCTGTCTCTACTGTCGACATTATTAATATTTGTGTCTGACCTTTTTATAATATTGTTTGAATCCAATTTGGTTTGCTCCCCTCAAACCCCTGCCCAAGTCTTACTCCTTTGTCCAATCCATGAATTAAAAAACTGCCACACATTTCTCTGAAGCATTTATGCTCAGTCATTCACCTACTATTCAGATGCCCTTTCCACCTGCACTGACACCAAAAAGCTGCTCTCTCACTTTAATTTATCCTGCACTGACACTAAATAATTTTGCTTTGCTAAAACTTGAACTGTCCAATTCCAAAAACACTCTTAAACTTCAGGTTTCTTACAGGTTTTTGAAAAATAATTTGAAAATCTACCAAAGCTCTGTTAGAAGAGTTAAGGCTGAGTATATCTTTCACTTTCAATCTTCACACAGCTGCCTTAAGGAGGTTATCTAACTTTGTCTTTCTCATATGAACACAGCCTTCTCCCATGTCAATGTTTTGCCATCATGCCTTTTTAAGGAGGCTTTGGTCATCATCTGCCCTCTTGTGTTGGTTATAATTAATTGCTCCTTATCAAATGTAGTGGTCTCCCCTAGCAAATACAGGAGTGCATGGATTGGACAATAATTCAATTATATCAGCCAGTGGCTCTGAGTTAGTCAATTCTATGTATAACTTACTGATTTTGCAAATTAGCCTGATTAGCCTGATTTGTATGACAGTATTACATTTTTACTTGCACCATATAACACAAACTCATATAGACCTATTTCAACAACAACAGGTGAAAATGTTTTTGTGTGGCAGGGCACCTTTAATTCTCACTGTCGAATTGAAATTTTGCTGGTTGACAGGACATCTTTACATCCCTACCAAATTGTCTAATTCTCGGGAACATGACAAATTAGCTAGCCTTCCAAAATAAGTAGTGTGTTAGAAATACAGCAAACAAACATTTGTCAAGAGCTGTCAGTGGACTAAAGCCTACCTACATTGTTTGGTAATGATGCGATTAGCGGTAGCTTACAAAGTGGTATGCATCTGTCATTTTATAAAGCATGCCCATTTGAAGAGGTGACCCACTCTCCCCTCCTCTCCCCTCCTCTCCACTACACTCTAGAGTCTTAACATATGTTGTGTGTGCATACTTTACATGTTTACACTTTACCCCCACAGTGTGTAAATTTAAAGCTCACAAAAGGTGTGCTGTCAGGGCCACTAATAACTGTAAATGGACAACATTGGCTTCAATTGGAAAAGATATCATCGAGGATGAAGATGGGGTAAGTAGTACTATGAAAAAGGTGCAGTCCACTATTTACCACAGTGTGTGTTCTGAACATAATGATAATGATTCAAGGTGTTTTATTTGTTATGTACACAAATTAGGGTGCATCTGTGATGGCTCTTTGGGATAGCTATCCAGCCATAACCCAGCTCAAACTCTTTGCAGCACTGGCTGAAGACAAATCACATTCTTCCAAAGATGGGGCCAAATGTCAGGGAATTCATGCTAAGATAACAGTGGTGTGGTGGAGATGGCATAAGTAAAACACACACTCAAAACTCTGCAGGCCTTGTCTTCTCCTTGTAATCTCCTTGGCAGTCAACATTGAGGGCAGGCTTGATGACAATGAAATTTTTCTGCTGCAGTAGGGCTGAACCCATCAAACTGAACCCATCAAACTTTTATTGAAGACGAACACATGCTATATGGAGAAACTTCTGAGAAAATTCAGAAAACCCTTGCTACAGTAGGCACAAATATCCCCACACTCCTCAAAGAATTTAATTAATTGGAAATGTAAGTGTCACAGGGGTCATAATGCTCACCACTGTCTTCACGTGGTGCTATTTAGGGAATTTTTTTGAATGTTAGATTAAAATTCAGCTGAAAATGTTTTTGCATGTTGGGATGGACTTATTCATGGACCTGAAAGAGGGTCTGTCTACTTCTTCTCGTAATTTAAACTCCACCCCTGCCAACCAAAACTATGGATTTTAACATACGGTGTTTGAATAATCGTTGCATTCAAATTCTGTAGGTGATGGGAAAGTCTGAGATGCAGATGTTTTTTCCCCGCACACTTTTGACCTCTTTTGCTGCTAGGTATTTGGGATTCTCATTGTCTGCTAAGAGGTGAACTATGATTTTTGCTGACCAGAAGCTAATCTAGGCTACAGGGCTCTGTGCTGGCTTTGCACATCACACTCTCTCGGTCAAGGTTGCTTGGCAACGGTAAAGTTTTATAGTTTGTCTACATTAAACAACAAAGCACGCACAGATGTAATGATAATAAATAACCTAACAACTTATCAAAAGCATGGATTTGAGGTATGTAATGATTATTGAGTACAGAAACAAACTGTTAAACTTTCCACCATTTCCACATGAACTTGACAGAGAGAATGTGAAATGCAAAGCAGGTATAGAGGCTAGTAGCCTGCGTTAGCTCTTTGCTTGCAAAAAATTATGGCTCACCACTTAACAGTCAACAAAGATCACTCTAAGCAGAAAAAGATGCAAAAAAAACATGTAACAAAAAGTGTCTATGACTAATCTCTGTATATGTAATCTCTGACATATACATGACGACATATACAGAGCTTGAATGCAGCAATTATTAAAAAACCTATGTTAAATTCTATAGACCTAGTTAAACAGGTTAAAAATCCAATGTTGACAATTCAATTAAATTCAATTAAAAAAAAAAAATTCCCCCTTCTGTTTTTTTTCAGCAAATTGCATCCTGCATAGAAATAATTGTGTATTAATAAATAAAAGGTGTGTGTGTGTGGAGGTGAGCTGTGGAGTGTGGCAGTGGAGTGTAGTATAGTAGGCCAGATACAAGGGAGTGGTTGTTGGTGGAGGTGAGGCTGAGGTTTAATATGTCTAAGGGTAGTATTGCAATACTGCATTAAGTCTATTGTACTATTGCTGTAGTACGATGTACTACGACTGCTGTACTGTGCCAATATTGTTTTGTCGTATTATGGAGGAATGGTGCATACAAAAGGACAAGAGATGGTATTGGACATTTTTAATCCATGAAAAACAATCACTTGATATTTTGTAGATTGCAATGCCACATCAGTGGTTGGAGGGGAATTTACCTGTTAGTGCCAAATGTGCAGTATGTGACAAAACATGTGGCAGTGTCCTTCGCCTCCAGGACTGGCGCTGCTTGTGGTGCAAGGCCATGGTAAGTAATTTACTTTTTGAATCTTGTTATGGGTTTGAGTAAATGAATATCCTGGGTGAACCCAGACAAACCTACTAAAATCATCTGGAGTATCTGCTCATGTATGGCTCAACATCTGATTTATTGCCGTCATTGTCAGAACTAAAAGCATTACAAGAAAGAAACATCAATTTACATGCGCTATGCAAGATTTTGACTGAAATGACTGAATATCAAGATTATCAAAATTAATTTATAGGCCCAATGGTAATGCAGAAATTGGAGAAGATAATCATTTAAAATAACATGAATCATGATTTCATCTTTTAAATGTTTTTTTTTGTTGTTGTTGTTTATTTAATTCACTTTGGTGGAACAGATCGATAGTGAATAGCCTAGGTTAAATAAATTTCCACCAAATTGGCTAATCAAAAGAAATAAGTTTTAAAATGGAAAACACAAGTATGAAGTATGTTCAATTCAATTAAAATGGTTGAAAGGGGTTAATTCAGACTCACTGTTGATATGATAGCCTAGATTATAAACGTATGTCATTTATTCCATTGGCCATGTAGTATCTAGCGCCTTGTCAAAATCATGGAGCAGCCCAGTTTAGTGGTACAGCACAGCACTGTTGACTGAGTGTCGAGAGTTCAGTTTCTCATTTATTTCACTTTGACTTCATAGCACACACTTGATTTGGAAATCAGAAAGAAAAATACATGGCCAAGATGCAGAAGAGATTTGAACCTGCAACTGAAGGCAGTCAGTCATTCAATTAGGATGCTCTACTTACTGCGCCACCACATCAAACATGCAATGCTCAGTAACACTTTACTTCACAGATTGGTGGTAAGAGGGTAGTTTTGTAGTAATAAGTTGGTACTCTTTTACTCATGTTACAAAATGATAACTAAATAATTTCTATATTATTTATACACAATAACCCATTATTTGTTTGGGTAATAAGATAATAAGAACAAAATGGTCATAATGGTAAAAGTAATATTCTGTATTAATATCCAGTATCAGCTCAGTGATTACCTATGTACTTTTACAGAAACCACATGAAACCAGGAGTGTAAAATACATTATTCCATGTTTTCATTTTAAATTTAATTACAGTGTAATAGCTACTCCAAAAACAACATTGCATCAAATAATATTGGACCTTGAAATGGATTAGTTTATTGTGATGGAAACATAAGATCTTGACAAACTAAATCATGACAATTCAACAGAAATGAGGACGTAATCATAGAATTGTAGATCATGAGATGGCACTGGATGGACAGCTAAGGTAGTTTGCCCATGCATGACAATTTACTTTGCGAAACTACTAAAACATCCAGCTATGGGTTGCTAATGTGTGGGCGCTCTGCGATGGCAGCCTTGCCACAGCTCTCTCTTTTTTCACCTTTTCCACGACTCTTGCAGTATGCTGGATCATACCTTTTTTTTTCTGTAACTTTTTGTTTTGTTTTTAGTTGGTCTCCTTCACTTTTCAAAGTTTAGATTAGTTTTGCATGTTTTGACGGAGCACGCAATTCAAATAATGCTGCACTCTGACTTTTTGCCAACAAGACTCTCAAGGGATGAGTCCAACAGGCATCTCTCCATCTGTGGAGCTGCAGTGAGCATCACCCAAGCAAGTCATCTTAAAGTCAGTTACTTGCAGGGGGCTAGTCTGCGTTACGATGGTCAAATTCGGAAGAAGGCAGTCCCTGCCTACTGATCCTTTTGGCTGTGCAGTGTTCTCCGATGCGGGCAGCAGGCTTAATTCACTCACATCATGTGTGAGCCCAATGATGCCATTGCCACCAAACACATCTGGCTATACACATCTGTAAATCTCTTCCTGGATATGCATCCTGATGACAACATGGACTAGACTATTTTTTTGGTTTTTATTCATTTTATCCCTCTATTTTATTTGTTTTTATTTATAATTTAATCTTTCTTTTTAACTTTTATTAAGCAATTTCACCACTTATCTTACATTAGCATTTCAATGTATGTTACAAATAAACTTGTCACATACAAATAAATTCGATTATTCTTGATCTTTGATCTTTGAGCCTAAACTCCACTGAAGCATAAGCAGAACACATACAAGTTGACCTACACCATATCATCATTAAAACAAAGTTTGTACTCCCATAATTAGGTGTAAATGGTATTGAAATAAAGGTTTGAAGCATTGTACGAGGTTAGCTTCTAAAACATATCTCTCTTATTATGGTGATGTTGGGCAATGGGTGTGACAGTGCTTGTGTCTGGACAGGTGCACACAGCCTGCATGGATCTTTACCCACGGAAATGTCCACTTGGGCAGTGTAAAGTCTCCATCATCCCTCCCACCGCCCTTAACAGCATTGATTCAGATGGTAAGCTGCTCATGGTGATTTTCTTAATGGTTTTCTTAAAATGCAAACCCTCTGTTGTCTTATATGGTATATATGGAAGCACAAAGCACTCCAATGTTTGCTAAATGTGGTTTTCACTAAAGCACATATTATAATCAGTTGTACTGGCAACAAAAATAATGATGTAAAATCTTGTCCAATTAAGACACACAGTAAATGTTAATTGTAATTCCATTTCTTATTTTATTAATTCAGTACAGATATTAAGGGAATTTACATTTACATTTAGGCATTTAGCAGATCCAAAGGGACTTACAAAAGAGGATAACATTCAAGCTAGAGCACATTGAAAAACTAACAAAGAGTGCATTTTAATAACATAAAATTTGCAGTATTTTAAGTTGAAATTGCAATAGTGTAATAAAAGTGCCGTATAGAGAGAGATTAAGAATAATTGCATTCCTGGTATTTAGAAATTCAAGCCAGAGATATTTTTGGAAGAGCTGGGCCTTCAAGAGTTTCTTGAAGGTGGAGAGAGAGTATTCAGGTAGATGGAAGCAGAACCATCAATCACCCTGTAGGCCAACATTAGTGCTTTGAATTTGATGCGAGTGGCTAAGGTTAGCCGTTGGAGTTCAATGAACAGAGGTGTGACATGCACCCTTTTTGGCTGGTTTAAAACCTGTGCAGCTGCATTCATATGTATCCGTCTCATAGCACAGGCTGGAAGACCTAATAGGACCTGATAGGAGGGCATTACATGTTACATGCATGTTACAATCATAGGCCATGGTTATAAATATAAATATAACTCTATAACATTAACTTGCTGTGTGGATAGAAGATAGAAGACAAAACTCTTGGTGGTGGGCTGCATGGTTGCATGTCATCAGCAAAATACGCTACACCATATCAACCCCTGTGGGCCAAATCAGGCCCACATATGTGTACTCTCTCCTAAGTTATTTATGAGGCCAAAGTATCTCCCAACCCCATTTTGGTCAGTGTGAGAGAGACAAGCAATTCATTGATAGACATATATTTGACAGTCAGTTCTTTGATTTAAGATCCAGTAGACATATTATTGGATAGTTTTGATAATGACAGCAGACATAATATGTAGCACTAGTGCATCATTGAATTTAAAAAAATTTTTAAATTGGAGCAGTATTTGTTAAAAGCGGACATAAAAGACAGTCTGATAATTAACATGCTGGAATTGAGAAAGGAAGGGACTGTAAAAGGAAAACCCTACATCTGCCATCCCCCACCTCAGAAGCTCACATGTGAAGGTTCCCTTCCTGAGAATGTGCTCAGTGCTCTAAGGGAGAGCAGCATCTTAATTGGCTCTGGACTGCTTCTGGCACGTGTTGCAGCTTCGTGACTCCCCCACCCCTCCTGCCTTGGTTGCTGAGGAAAGAAAGACTGAGGGAGAGGACTAGACATGATTGTTGTCATAATTAATTTGAGAAGAAATACACCAACCACAACACAGCATGCTATAGGGCTTGATTATATCTGTACAGTTGAAAGAAATGAAGTCTTGCCCACACACACACACGCACACACACAGTTTTGCAGCTGCACATGCTTAAATGTCATAGGTACAAGCATGCATGCATGCAATTTATTAGATGTTGTGATAGAAATGAATATAGTACATAATAATATTGTGAGTAATATTGTGCATACAGCACTTTTCTGCGGATGCCATTTTGTTCCATGTTCTGTTCTGTGTTTATAGTATATTATACTTGAACCATCATTGTTTTGTCTCAAAATCCTCACAGCTTCTGATGCATTGAATGAAAGCATTCAACTACAAAGAGATCATTCCCTTGTGTTTCTCTTAGAGCCACACTCTGTGACTAATTTATAGTCCACAGCATGAATTAATAACTGAGTGACTGAGTGCTGCAGCAGTTTTCTACTGCTGGTATTCTGACAATATTGTTTATTGCTATATCCTTGTGGTAACACTTTAAATTAGGTTACATATATTCACCATTAACAAGCATCTTATTAGCATGCAAATTAGTAGCATACTAGCCATTTCTTAGTCATTACAAGAAACTTATTAATACTTTATTATAGCTTATTCTGCCCATAGTAAACCAGTAAGCTATTTGTTGTATATGAATTGTGATCTTAATATGTTTTGATTAGTATGGGGCTTATAAGGCAGTAGTAAAACAGGAAGAGTTATTCTCCTTCAATAATATTTAGAAAAGATGGTCTATTCATAGGAACAAAACCTAAAACTACAAGTGCCTAACAGTTTCCAAATAAGTCCTAATTACATCTTTTTGATTGAAAATAACTGTTCCTGAGAATAATTGTTCCTGTTGTATAACCGCCTTATAAGCCCCTTACTGAGCAATGCATATTGAGATCATAATTCATACACAACAACTAGCTTACTTACTATGAATAAGCAGTAATTAGTTTATATTGAAAAAAAAATAGTTAATGGTCTACTATGGGTAGAATAAGCTCATGAAGTATAAGGTATCAAGTGTTACCATCCTTGGTAACATTTTAGATTAGGGTACACATGTTCGCCATTACCTAACAGCTTTTTACCATGCTAATTAATAAAACCTTATTCTGCATTTCCTTATTCTCCCCTTAGTAGACCATTAACTACAATTTCTCTAGCATAAACTCTTAATTACTACTTAAGTGTAATGGATGCTAGCTGGCAAGAAACATAATAGCGAGTTTTAAGGTTATCAGAGAGAAGGAGAGGCGCTGGCTTCGCCCTCATGGTCAGCGAGGTATTCTCCATCGAACGCAACGAGGGAGAGGGCGACCTTGCCTGAGTCGAAGCAGACGTCTGGAGCTGGGTGCTTCTTGGCCTATAAAGGAGATGGGAGGATGGCTGGGCATGCAGGGTAACAGGGAGGCTAGGCAAGGGGGTTAGCCTTGCTGCAAGGGCAACTCTTCATGGCGGTCGCCATGTTGGCCTTAGGACACGTTACTATCACATCTGTCAAGGAGCACCCGCACACAATATGCACAGAATATTCCCTGAATATGTAAAATACTTCGCTTAGACGGCTCACTTGGGGGTGGAAGCCTACTGAAATACCAGAGCACTTCAAGTCAGCGAGAGGTTGTAGAGGGTATCGCCCGGTCAGAGGATGCTGAAAGGTGAAAGAGGAAGATGCTGCGCATGCACCTGCGTTTTATAGCATGAGACCAGTGCATGCACGCTTATTTCCTGATTATGTCAGGCTTAGTTAGAGTAGTTTCAGCAAGATGGGTATCACCATAGGCGATATCCCAAAGGTGGCATCAAAATGCTTTGACTGAAAAAGAATATGCATTGTTTACATGACATAAGTGGATGCACTGCGGAGGTTCAGAAAATAGCACGATCTGATCGACTCTTTGCCCAAAAAAAATTGAAAGTTTAGAAAGTTCCATTAAAATACGCTCTTGTGTAGTTATTATTAGATTAATTTCATTCATTATTTAGGCTACTTAACCAGCTATCTGTAAATGTCCATCTACATGTACATGTGTGTATGTGTTCTATGCATATATCTTGTCTGATTGTTTGATTTTCTTCATACTTGGCAGGTGACTTGGTAAGGGGACGAGTGAGTGCACTGCCAAATTTGATGTTGTTTGTATAGCCTGAGCAGTAAGGGGAAAGGGCTTAGAACCAAACACTATAACCTATAATGGCAACTTCTAATGACAAACACATAGTTCTTCACAGGTTCAGATACAACACATTAGAGGCATGAATTCCATTTAAAAGGAAGTATCTTGATTAAAGGTGTGTGGGGGGTTGCTAAATATAGCTTTAACTGAGAGAGGCAGACTACCTAGAAGTGTACTTTGAAGTCTAGTCCAACAAACATGCACACATGCAGTAGGAAAGTGACTCATCAGTGACACAGCATCCCACAGCAACACTTAGAGCCCATCTCAGAATGGCCCCAGTTTGCTTAAATAAACAAATAAATATTTGCCGCACAATAAGACAACATGGGAAAGTAGATTCTTACAGAATATAGGATACTCCAGCATCACAAGGCTGTAACATGTTGCAATCAAACAAACAAGGCTATAAAAAAGAGGTGTAAAACATTGCAAAGCTATAAACTAAAATAATGGAGGTTTTCAGGGTTACGGGATTTATATATTGTGTTTTTATTCATATTTAACGCCACATGTCCTTTTTTTCGAAGTGTAGTTGTAGAAAAAGTGTGAAGAAGTGATTTGTGTATTTTTACAAAATATTTTTTTGAGAATCTTTCATTTAGCTGTAAACAACATAAACACTAACATCTTTTTTTCACTTTTAATTTTTTTTGGTAGGTTTCTGGAAAGCCACATGCCCCCCGTCTTGTGCCAGTCCACTTCTGGTCTTTGTTAATTCTAAAAGTGGAGACAATCAAGGGGTAAAGTTCCTGCGACGTTTCAAACAGCTCTTGAATCCAGCCCAAGTCTTTGATCTGGTGAATGGAGGACCCCATTTAGGGTGAGTTAAATAGTTCCTGTTTGGAAACTGAAACTGAAAAAAAAAATCTGTGAGATCAGTGAGCTAATTTTGTACTTCAGTAGCACCACTACACTAAGTATCTTACTTGAACATACAGTATATGGACAAAGTAAGACATCAAGTTGTATTGGGTTTGCTATAACTACTAATGTAGTTAATTGCCACTGTATATTTTAAATTTGACTGCAGGCTTCGCTTGTTCCAGAAGTTTGATAACTTCAGAATTCTTGTTTGTGGAGGAGATGGTAGTGTGGGTTGGGTACTATCAGAAATCGACAAGCTTAATCTTCATAAACAGGTGAGAGGGATGTTTTAACCTCCCCAGCATTTACCTCCCCGCTGCTTGCCATTTATATTAAAGTTTGGACCTGGGGAATTGTACTGAATAAATTGGTTCCATATTGTCAAATATTTAGGGTATCTTTTTAAAGGGCATGTATTTCCCTTACAGTGCCAGCTTGGTGTGTTGCCACTAGGCACTGGAAATGACTTGGCACGTGTACTTGGCTGGGGTCCATCATGTGATGATGACACACAGCTGCCTCAAATCCTAGAAAAGCTTGAGCGGGCCAGTACCAAGATGCTGGATAGGTATGCTCCTGAAACTACATCATGCAGCTTTTTCTGTTATCATATAATCTGCATGATATGTTAATGGCATGAATCAATTGTTGAGATGACATAGAGAATTTATTCACAATGGTTCCCTTTCAAAGCTGTCTTTTTCTGTGTATCACAAATGGGTTATACACGAAATAATATCGTAGTGTATGCAGTGCACTATATTGACATTTGGTCTCCTATTACAGTGTAAGCAAGGCAATGTTCTTTGTTGACTGTTACAGTACATGTTATTCAAAGTCTTCTTAGAGTTTTTTTATAATGTCACCTTGGGCAATTCCATGAAAAAATTTACCTTTTGTCATGTCCATAGTGCCAGTGAAATGCGATTGTACTGTTGACGTATTGTCAAAATGTTTCATACAATTTTTTCATGTAAGTTCTAAAACCAAAAACAGCAGATGCTCAAATTACTTGTAATCTTTCCACATCATTGCCCTCTTTGAACATCTTTTCTGCAATGACTGTGGCTTCAACCACTGAGAGGACACCTAAACTATGTATTTTTCATTTTTGTAAATGTTGTACTTTTTGAGATATGAATTTAAAAAAAAATTCCCCACAGATATAACATTGACAATTATGGCTATCATAGAGGTGTTATTAAGGGCCATTAGGCAGTAGAATCCTGTGTCAGGTGGCCAACCCAGGTGCAAACAATCAACTGCCTCAAGTTTAAAGCATAGACAGTGAAACTTCAAAAAGTACAGGTGCTATTCAATTGTTTCCTGTGCTTAGAGCTCTTTCAAAATAAAAATCCCTACAACCATGACTTAATCTTTGAACATTATAATTATAATGGCACCCATTCCACCTGTAACCTCTCCTTTATCTATCCATCCATCTGTTCAAATGATTCATCCAATCATTCAACAAGCAACATACCTGTCAACCCTCTTGTGTTTACCTGAATCTCTCTTCAGAATTTTACCTGCTGTCTTAAAGTATTTCTCTGAATATCCTGTATTTTTTCAATTTTTTAAAAAGCCCGGACCTGTTCCTCATCCTCCCCCATGATGTCTTGCCTTCTCACACCCTCATGTTTATAGAGGGTTTTGGGTCAATCTCTGTCATGTCTAAGCGAGATCATTTGAAGAGTGAGCAGATCTGTGAGAGTTACAGGAGTGAGATGTGCCCTCCAGTTAGAATTATGTATATGTACATATAATTATGAAAAATACGGAAAGTGTCAGTGAGTGCATTAAAGCACAGAGCTCTTGATAGTCACATAGGTAATTAATACTAATTAATCCTCACCTGCTTCATTGTGCTGAAACATTGGATATTGGACTGTACCAGATCATTGAGGCAAAGAACATCTTTGCATAGGTTTTTGTACTGCCTGTTTACTTCAGACTTTTCTTTTTGGTACAGCTTCATTTTAAAAATGGTCCATTGGTCTGGAACTTTCTCCACTGCAACATCTGCAGTATACAGGACCTTATTGCAGATTACTGCGATCTCATGGTCACCAAAGTCTAGAGCAGGATTGTGTTGAAGAGTAAACACAAATTTTAATACATTTCATGTCACAGACTGGGTTTCTTAAGTATCTTAGCCAATATCAGGCTAATATTACATTTACATTACATTTATGCATAGACACTTTTATCCAAAGCGGCTTACATTTTGTCCACTATTAGTTGTTCAGGGCCAGTCTCCCCTAGAGCAACTTAGGGTTAAGTGCCTTGCTCAAGGGCACAACGGTGGCAACTGGGATACGAGTGCCATGGATTCCTTGGGCTTCAGGTGTTGGACGCTAAATAATTTAAAGGAGCAAGAAATGATTGCAATAACTTTTAAAAATGTCCTTGAAAAATCATGTGGTCGGTCACCATAGACAACCTGTGGCTACTACACTCTTTCACGTTTGGTGTAAAAGAAACTAAGTAGCACCACTTTGCTGAAGTTTGCGCTAAACAGAGGCATGTGTGATGAAGGAGAATTCTAAAACTTTAAATGTGTGATCAACTGTAATTAATTGTGATTGACCTAATTTTTTATTGTGATTAATTAGATTAATTTCTTTAATCGATTGACAGAACTAGACAAAATGTTATCATGAAGTTTAGTAGCCTATGGTCCTTAATATGGCAACCCCCGAGAAGCTCGGTTTGATCGAGGCTGCAATGTCAGCGTGAAACGCTTGAGAGAGCAATCTTACATTTGGCTCTTCTAAAAGCAAAAATTCAATAAGATGTAGACAATGTATGAATCATTACAATGTGCATACACATGCCAACACAGTAATAAATTAATTAGATAAAATTTCACAGAAACCCACCTGTCCAAGGTGTTGCATAATGGTGCTATATCCCTTCAGAAAGTTCTTTAATGCTCGGTGGAGATGGCCAACCCATCTTGTGGGCAGGAGAGGTGTTCAAACTTTCTGAAACATGTATTTGACTCAGCATCGCTGAAAGCAAGCTCTAGCAAGCTCCAGTCGGTTGGCTATGCAGTATACACCAACCACATACACCCTGTTTCCCTTCAACCTGTTCATCACACCATTCCTAGCCCCCATCATGACCCCAGCTCCATCTCCACAGGTGACAAGTTTTTCTCTCCAATCACCTGTTACCTCACGCAGCATATTGCTGCATATTGCACAGCTGATGGGTGTAAACGCCCAGACTCGGGAACACTTTTAATCACTGTAAAAACTTATAGGCTAGTGACAAACCATCAAAAAGGGCTTTAGTTTTTCAGATACCTAACCCAACCATGTTTTTCCTCATCTCTAAGGTCTCCCATATTATATATGGATTCTCAGATTAAAATATTTTGCTGCAAATAAAATTAAATTGTTAAATTGTTAAATTGTTAAATTGATGGATATTGTTACACACCCCAAAATGAAAAAAGAACAAAAATACAGCCTGGCCATATGGGACGTAAGACATATAAACTGATACAGAGAATTAATACAAGCTCTGAGAGCTTGTATTCTTGAATCCAGGATGTAGCTATACCTTCTAGAAAACCCTGGGTGTAAATATCATGAAGTATGCCACATTTAGAGACCTAAGAACATAGGCATAAAATAGGCGGACATGTGAAAATATCTTTGCAGAATGTTCGCATTTACTTTGTATTTGCTTTGTCAGGGAATGTCATAGAAACACATATGATAGCTTGTTAGAAAGGTGGAGTTGTGCTGAATCCAGCAATATCAAATATGTGAATTAGCATGCATAATTAAGGTGCTATATTCCTCAATGTTTGAGGTCTCCCAAATGAAAGAAATTGAAACATTGACATAATCAAGTCTCCAATGCAAAGTCCATGGTCAATGGCATAAGGATTGTTGACTATTTCAGTGGTATAGCAATGTAAGTGACATGAGCTAAGTACTGCTTTATATTTAAGATGTATTTAATAATGATACATTTTATAGAACACCTTTTACTATACAGTTCATATGAACACAAAAATTGAAATTCACATCCACCTCCAAATTAAACCAAGTCAAAAAGTTTGCATCTTTTTCGGTTGAACTTTTTCTGCCTGTGTTCTGCTCGTGGGTAGCCTGGCCATGTCTCCGCTCAATTATCATCTCCCTGCTAGTTTGGTTTTTGATTTCATGGAGCTTGTCTCGAGTAGCATTTTTACTGCATCCAATCAGCGAACAGAGGGAGGTGTTGTGAACAACAAGCTAGAATGCTATCAGTCAAGGCAGGCTATCGGCCAAGGGCTGATCCAGTCTTTTTCAACACCTCCAGCAAACAATCGCTTCTCACAAACATATGTCCAGACCCTCTGTACAAAACTAATATGTAAGTATGAGGGGCTGGTTTTATTATCAGGTTAGCTGTTGTCCTGAGCCTTTCCTTAAGGAACACTTTACAGATGTGACTCACATCATATACTCTTACATGTTTAATGGCAGCTCTGACCTTGAGTGCAAGACTGCAACTGTTGTAATAAATGGAAAGGACTCCCATCAGTTAAACCAAAACTCATGGGGCGTCTGAGGACAATGAATTGGTGTCACAGACAGCTGAACTGAAGAAGCCGAGGCCAAGGACAAGCATACAGGGTGTGTGGAGTTTACAGAACTGCTGTAAGTGCATCTCAGTTTACTTTTGGTCTGTGTGCTTATTCCTTGCACTTAAAAACTATCACGAAGCCTCTTTGCTACCTGTTGGCCGGTTGCTGCGTTCCATTTGGGCAATTGAGTGAGGTGAGACCGAGATCCCCACTCTTTTGTCTTGCTAAGCGTGAAGGGCGTACTCAACAAGTGGCACTTGATCCTATATTAACAAGCAATTATTGCTGTAACGTTAGTGGAAGCGTCAGCCCTCGTGTGAAGATCTACTTGTGTAAAGACCAGCGAGTCTACCTGTGCAAGGCAAGCTGTCCTATTGCCAAAGTACCAAAACACAATGTGCTTCCAAAAATTCCCTGTTATCTGTGGTAACCGCAAGCCTCCCTTCCTTGTCAAACAGCACAGAAATCTGTCTAACCTCCGGTCGCTGTGCCACACCAAACCCACGATTTTCTCCATTTCTGTTGTGTTCTGGAACTGCTAGTCTGCTGTGAACAAAGCTTACTTCATCACTGCCTATGCTAACAGTCTATCTCTCAACCTGTTGGCACAAACTCGGCTGTGCTATCCTCAACTCACTCCTTTTCGCATAGCCTCTGATTATCAAAGCAAGGAACATCCACTTAGATAAAGCGTGTGCCATGGACTTCACGTCCCTCATAAACTCATTCAACCTACAACTGGTCAGCTGCCCTCCAACTCATAAAAATGGGAACACACTTGACCTGATTCTAACAAAAAACTCCAAAGCCGATGCAGTAATGGTTACATGTATCTGACCACCATTACATGTATCTGACCACTTCTTTGTCCGCTTCACAGTCTGTCTCATGGAACTATGAGCCAATCCTTCACCTGTGGTCATGTTCCGTTGCAATCTCCGCAAACTGTCCGCTACCCACTTTGCCTCAGCTGTTGCCTCTGCCCTGCCTCCTCTTAGCACATTCTCCTCACTAGAGGTCAATGTTGCGACAGAATCTCTCAACTCCACACTAAGCTCTTGCCTGGACAGCCTGCGTCCTCTATCCACTAAATCCACTATCCTGCACGCTCTATCTAGCCCCGCCCATGGCTGACTGATACAATCCGTGCCTCACATACCACCCTCAGAGCTGGAGAAAGAAAATGGCAAAAATCTCGCAATCTCTCCGATCTAGAGGCCTTTCAGCCCCTCCTAGCCTCATTCTCTTCCTCCATAACAACTGCTAAAATGGCTTACTATAATGACAAAATAAGCAATTTTTTGTGTTCACATCGCTGCTTAACCCTCCGCCACCTCCTGCTGCCACAAATCTCTCGGCTGATAGCTTTGCCTGCTTTTTCACTGAAAAAGTGGCTGCCATCAGCAAACAATTCTGTGATCCGTCCAGTCACAACTCGCCATCTCCGGTCAAAGGCCCTCCTACCAATAGCGCAACACTCTCTGAATTTACTCCTCTAATCTAATTACTGGTAGCCGTCCTACTACTTGCCTACTGGACCCAGTTCCCTCCAACCTGCTTCAAACCATTGCCCTAACAGTGGTCCCAGCAATCACATATGTGTTCAATGCCTCGCTTTCCACCAACACATTTCCATCGGCCTTTGAACAGGCAAGGGTAACGCCTCCACTGAAAAAGCCCACACTCAACCCCGTGCACTATAGGCCAGTCTCACTACTTCCCTTCCTATCAAAGAGTGCTGAAAGGGTGGTCACAAAACAGGTCACTGCATTCCTAACTCGAAACGACCTACTCGACCCTAATCAGTCTGGCTTTAGAAGTGGTCACTCCACGGAAACTGCCTTGCTGTCAGTAACAGAAGCCCTAAGGGCTGCTAGAGCTGAAAGACAATCCTTGGTACTTATCCTACTTGGCCTATCTGTTGCCTTCGATACGGTCAACCACAGCATACTACTTACTATACTCTCAAACATGGGCATCACAGACACTGCCTACTCCTGGTTCAAATCTTACCTCACTGGGCATTCATGTAATGTGTCATGGCAAGGTCAACTCTCCACAACTCACAACCTCACCACAGGGGTGCCCCAGGGGTCGGTATTGGGCCCCCTCCTGTTTGCCATATACACCACCACACTGGTGATCCCAGCCCAGGACTCAATCTGTCACAGTATCACAATCAAAAAAACAAAAAACGTAGCGGTTAAGGAACCTGGCTAGCGTACAAGTAGCCTGAAAAGTTGTGGGTTCGAATCCCAGCTGCCACCATTGTGCCCTTGAGCAAGGCACTTAACCCTAAGTTGCTGACAAAACATAAGTCGCTTTGGATAAAAGCTAAATGAATAAAAATGTAAAAAAATGTAAAAATGTAATCAATATGGGCTCTACCACTGTTGCCTCAGGCAAGGTTGCTAAAAACCTGGGTGTCACAATTGATGACATTGCCTTGGTTGCCCAGTCGTGCCGCTTTGCACTGTTCAACATACAAAAGATTAGACCATATCTGACCCAATATGCCACCCAGCTGCTGGTACAGGTTATGGTCATCTCCCGCCTCGATCACTGCAACTCCCTCCTAACTGGCTTACTGGCTTGTGCAATTAAACCACTCCAACGGGTCCAGAACGCAGCTGCATGTCAGCAAGGAGCACCCAAGAATAACAGGGGCAAGGGAAAAACTCCCTTATGTTTAGTTAGTCTAGGAAGGAACCTTGGGCAGATTCATGACTCAAAGGGCCAATTGCCAGGAGTCGTGCAGGAAAAGTACAATCAGAAGTGACTATGATAGACTACAAGTTGTTTATGGTTTTAGCTAAGCATCATAGTAGTACCAACATATTGTCCCATAAGATTACATGGTAGTCAATCAATAGGTGGTTATCAAAAATTATGGCTGGACAGTGTAGTAGTAGCTAGACATAGTGTTAGAGTCAAGGAGTGAGATGAGTCATGGGGGTAACAATATGGGGTCCATTTTGACAGTGGCATTCGGGGGAGGGGGGGGTCGGTCCTGGCATGGGACCGACGTAGTGTTGGTTGCAGTCCACTTTGGAGGGGAAGGTGACAGGAGTCTTCTGGAAGGTGGCAAGGATGACACTCAGCAGAGATTAAATCTCAGCAGAGATTTCACAGGAATCAAATGGCCTTGAAATACACAGTTTTTCAGTGGGCCGTCATGCATGGAGCTGAAACAGGTAATGCATCCCAAAATCTTCAAGTAGACTCTTTTATCCAAAGCGACTTACAACTCATCAGCTATCAAGTGTTCAGTGCAAGATGGGGTGCTGCTTAGAAAATGGAGGCTGCCTAAGCATCCTGCAACTGAGGGCTAGACGGTTTGGTATTAGATTGTGCTTCACTTTCGGCAGCTCCACTGACACCCCTTTCCAGTTGTCATATCAGATTCCTGGTTAAATAGTAAAGTTTCTGACTCAGATATAGCACTTGATGGCTACAGCAATTTTAGAACAGACAGATCAAAGCGTGGTGGTGGTATAGCTATTTATGCTAAAAACATCTTAAGTGTCTCCACCTCTGTTCCTTGTCAGTATGATCTGCTAACCATTAACGTTAAATTTGTTGGCTGTTCCTTAGTTGTAGTGGGCATGTACCAACTTGAAGCACAGTCTGTCGGAGCAATTTTCCATCCTGACTCAAAATCTGAAGTCGTCCTTTTAGGGGATTTTAACTTTGATTGGAAGTCCTCAGCAGCTAATGAGTTTAAAGATTTGTGCACTGAATTAAATCTCATTCAAATGGCTACAAAACCAACACGCCCAAATATGAAAATCCCCAGCTGTTCTTCTATCTGTCTGTGATTGATCACAGACTTACCTACACAGACTTATCACAGACTACCTTTTTCATGACCTACACGCTAGTGAATTAAACTCCCTATACCTTATTGCAGATGCTGGTTATGCATTAGAATATTTTGTATCTGTTTTTAACACTGTGGCAGACAAACATACTCCCTTTAGGAAATTTGGAATAAAACAGATTCAGCCCTTAAATTGCACAAGTTAAGTTATCTCTCAAAGAAATAAAACCTGGTCACTGGCCAGATCAACTGGTACTGATACAGACTGGCAATCCATCAGATACCTTTGAAATATATATATATATATGCATATAAATGGTAAAAAAAAGGGCCTACCTATTATGTGAACACCTTGTCAGGCTGTGGTACCAACTCAGCTAAAATCACTTAAAGGAGATGCTTCTTCTTTTTCTACACTCCCTCAAGAAATTACACTTGGCTCTGGAACAATAAATGACCCAAAGGATATCTGTAAAGCTTTTAACAACCACTTTGTCAAGTGTTGTTCTCTGTTTGACCAATGTAATGGCCTAGTGGTAGAACCTTCTCTAGAGAGTTTCATCTGCATTACTCCTTTTGATAGGAAGTCATTGAGCAACATGCCCTCTTTCTCATTCAGACCTCTACTTCAACAAGAGTTTTTTTGTTGTTTGTGCAATTCCAAATGCATGAGGTTTTCTCTCAATGCAGATTATTTAGACCCTCATCTTTTAAAGCTTGCTTTTCCTCTCATTGCTGGACCGCTGACACACATCTTTAATCAATCTCAATTTACTGGTTTTATTCCAAATGTTTGGGAAGTCAGCTGTAGTTATACCTAAAGGTGGCAAACCACATGATGTAAAGAATTATAGACACATCTCAAAGCTCCCATGTTTAGCCAAGATTCTAGAATCTTTTTTTAATGAACAGCTCAGCTACTTTCTGTCCTCTAATACTATTTTATGTCCTTACCAATCTGGCTTTGGAGCACATCACAGTACTACCACTACAGTCATGGTGGTGGTAAATGATACAGCTACTTTTGTTGATAACAAGAAATACTGTGCAACTTTGTTTATTAACCTGTTTATTGACCTGTTGTCTTTTGACACCATCAATGTCTGCTTTGGGGTTTGATAATGCTTCTTTCAACTGATTTCAGAACTACCTGTCTGACGGAATAGTGTATTATTGCAGCATGTGTTACATCAGAGGTTATGGAATTAAAAAATGGTGTCCCTCAAGGCTCCACTCTGAGCCCACTGTTGAATGTATTTTACAATGTTCTTAAAACACACAAATATCAATGATATTTGTGCCTCTGTAGACCATTTTTATGCGGACAACAGAACTGTATGCTACTGCACCCTCAGTGGAACAAGCTGTATTACATCTTCAATGTGCCTTTGACTATGTACAGAAATCTTAGCCTGGTTCTCAATAATTCATTATTTTTTCAAATTCAAAAAAGCATGACTCCTCCCCCCTCAGTCTGTTCTTTAAAGAGTTTTAATATTGAGCAAGTTACCCACACCAAATATTTAGGTATCTGGTTGGTTGACAGATTGACAAATGTCAAACCCATGTCTTTCCAGGGAAAACAGTTTGAAAATTGAAAGAGAAATGGAGAGAGGGATGAAATGGTGGAGCTGTGGAGGGATGGTATACAGGGAGACAGAGGAGAGAAAGGCAGAAGAGTGGAGGGAAAGGATGGACAGGATGTTCTCTCCTTGAGTGACCAGTTGAGGGAAAAAAAGAATCGAAAATAAATGATTGTTTTGGACATTGTTTATTTTGCCAAGAAGATATAATTGAATTTAATATCAAATTTTATGTTTACAAATGCACAATCACTTAGATTTACATTATTCACATTTCCTATTTACATTCATATGTACTATATAGGAAAGACTTTAGATTAGGGTACACATATCCTTCATTAACTAGCAGCTTATTGACATGCAAATTAGTAACATGCTAGTCATTTGTTAGTCATTACAAATAATTTATTAATACCTTATTCTACATTACCTTATTCTACCCATAATAGACCATTAACTAAGAATTTATCCAATATAAACACCTAATTACTCTTTATTCATAATTAGTAAGTTAGCTGTTGTATATGAATTATGATCTTAATATGCTTCGGTTAGAATGGGGCTTATTAGGCAGTAGTACAACAGGAACAGTTATTATCCTTTAATAATATTTAGAAAATATGGCCTACTACTCTGATGACACTGCCATACTTGCACTCCTCAATGACAGTAACTCCATGACTTCATACCATAACAGATATAATCCACAATCCCATCTGCATTAATAGTGAATCTGTTGAAATGGTTGACTGTTTCAAATATCTTGAACTATCTGCAACCTAAGCTTTGATCAACACAGCACTGCTATCCATTAGCACAGCCAACAGAGCCTCCCAGCCATTCGTAAACTCAAAGCACCCTCAGTCGCCCCATTTCATATATTATCACTGCAGAGCATATTTCAACCTGTTCTACTATACTGTGCACCCTGTTTCTTTAACATACTAACCCTAACCCTAACCTTCCAATGTCAACCTTCAAGACGAGTCAAAGGTCAAACAAGCTTTGGGTGGTCAAATCATTACTAATAGAAAGCAGGATACAACAAAGTTAGATTTCAATTCAAGTTGAATCAATATAATCAAATAACATTAAAGACTTTAGTGAAGTTTTCTTTAGGGAGATTGCCGCACCTGCTAAAACTTTTGAACCGCTGTTAATCAGAAACGATGAGGACATCATCAACTAGCAACGCCATGGCAAAGAGAACATAAAATTAGGCTAGCATACGTAAATTACCTGTAAATTACTAGGTTCACATAATACATAAAGTTAAAATACTCCATAAATCAACCCTTGCATGCAATCATCTTCGTGATAGTGTAAGATGATAGATAGGATAGGAGGAGAATCTTTTCTGCCTTTACATTAATAAAGTCTCTGTATGAAATCAAAAGTATACGTCTTGTGTTTGTACTTGTTAGTGGAGGCCTACATTATTAGCCTGATGCCATAACATCAAATGTATAGTCAACCGATAGACCGAGCTCAATCCTTGGGGCAGAATCAGCAGTTGTCTTTCAAACTGGATAGCGCTACAACCAATCAGAGCTACATCGGCAAAACAGCAAATACATCCTTGTTTGAAATGAATGACTTGAGTATCTTTTTCTGCTCAACTGTCAAAGAAAAGCTCAAGTCTAACTCTACCAAAGTTGATGCCAAAACCAATTGAAATAGCCGCTATAATAAAATAGCCACTTGGTTGATTTCCACCTTCACAGCCCTGTCACTATTGTGCTAAGCCCACCCAATGACTCTCTACAAAGATAGAGAGCTGAGATTGGTATTACCAAGCCTGTGTAAGACCAATAGTTGACCTATTAAGGCTCCAGTGGTGCATGGCTAGACATACCCACTAAACAAAAGTATTTGCATCTAGATTTCTAGACTCCTACATTATATGAAGATAGGCTAATGCACATAAAAAACAACTCTAAACAGGCGCGCTAAAAGTTTTGTCCCGTCTGCCATAGCAGTTCTGTATGCCAATGCCCAGCGGTGATTGTTGAACTGTGTTGACTTAACTCAACTGGCATGTGCCTGTCTGTGCTCTGTGCATATGCTGTTGACTGTTACATGTAGTTATATGTGTGTAGAGCACAGGGGGTTAAAGAATATGGGCGGTGCTATGCATTGGTGGGGAACTGAAGGTGTTAAAATGTTGTGTATATCTGCTTGTACGGTATTCAGTATAGACAGTATGGACAATAAAGACTATCAGTCAATCAATCAATTTATATATCTATCTATTAACAGCTGTTCTCAATCATACACAGGTGGAGTATCATGACGTATGAGATTAAAATACCTCCTAAAAGCACTCCTACTGTTGATGATGAAGAAGACAGTCAGGTACCAGTCCACTTGCATGCACACAATCCTACCCATAGATATGGCCATATTAAGTGTCCCCTAACATCAAACACAAAGGTTCACAAATTCAGAAATATTTAACATATACATTATACAATATATTAAGACACAGACATACATGCAAATATACTCTAATAGTGAAAGCCTGCCAAACCGACTTCAGAGAACTGACCACGATACTGATTGGCTGCTACCGTCAGTTGCTGTTGGTAGTTAACTAGAAAATTTGTGCTGCACTGGTGGCAAACGACCACAGATATACTGCATCTATTTGAGAAAAAACACCTCTCCATACCATTGGTTGGCAGTAGTAAAAATTTGTCTTTCCAAAAAGACACAGGAAACCCAGTCTCTAGCTGTAAACACACCATCTTTGAACATAAAAAAAATGCAATTCAAAAACTGCACCAACAACAAACAACATAGCACAATGTATAGGACTTCACTGTAAAACAGACTTGGCCTACCATAACAAAACACCAACACCTGCATCTGCATCTGCAGTTGGCTGACGCTAGCTGATTTACAATCGCTAACTAATATATGAACACTAGTGTTTGTTTTTGTGATTATTACTGCCTGTTATGAGTCTATCTTAATGGCGCATGGTGTTAACTGAGCAAACACACCAAGATCTTATCATCCACTCTCTCTCTCTCTCTCTCTCTCCCTCTCGCTCCCATGGATGCGCACACACACACGTGCGCACAGACACTCTCTCTCCCTGCCTCTCTCTCCCCAAATACACAGGCATTTATTCTATATTCTCACATCATAGTCTTTATTTGTGAAGTTGAATTTCATAGTCTAGTGCTTGTTACACATGTTTTACATTATACTGTGTTATGGTTATGTAGGCTATTTGTTACAATGTTAGAAGCCAGATAGCCTATGGTTTTGAGCTTTGATCTAACAATAGTGTTGGAATAAAAAGCTTTTTTTTTTGGTCAGGAACAGTAGCCAGTTGCTAGTCATTTTACAGGCCTTTGCACACTATTGATATTGCTGTTTAAAAACATGAAAGTATGTTTGATCCAATTACTCGAAGGAAACATCATCAGAATACTCAATTCCAAAAATATTCAAAAGTTGCAGCCCTGGTCTCATAACCCCTTTTCATCACTAAGAATGTGTGCAATGTGAAGACATTTTCTCAACACAGTCTGCAGCTGTGAACTCCACAGCTTAAAACTGCTATTAATTATCTTGGTGCTTCTCATAGACATGAAAATCACAAAATCCTATGGTTCAGTTTGCCATTTATTCTCAGTTCACAATAAATTGCAGCACATTCAAAATTTCTGGCCATTCAAATTCTGAATATTGATTGAAGTGTAGTGGCGCCTGCAGGTGTATGGCTAGACGCACTATGCATACCTATTTTACTGGTGTAGAGACTTCCAATTCTAATAATTATATAACTTCCCAACTCTTCTCTGCACTGCGCAGTAGCGCAGTATTTGTGAACCTCTAGCATAATTGCTGTAATAGCAATAGCACACAAATGCTAGTTCAGTAGCATGACAATAGCTTTCAGTATCTTCAATGTTTTAGTTGCAGATTTCTGCCTATGAAGATTCAGTTGCTGCTCATCTTACAAAGATTTTGAACTCTGATCAACATTCAGTGATCATATCCTCTGCAAAGTGAGTTCTAATCCCTGTTTTTTTTCTTTTCATAATAAGCAAGAATTTAATCATTGAATAGATGTGCCCTTTCATCTCCCTACCAGGATTCTGTGTGAGACAGTGAAGGACTTTGTTGCTAAAGTGGGAAAGTCTTTTGAGAAAGACACTGAGAATACAGAGGAGGCAGACAATATGTCCCTCAAAGTGAGTATTTTAACATCTCAGATATATTCTTTTTTCATGAGAGTAAAATTGTCAACACAGTGAATATTCAGCAAGTAATTTAGGCTTCTTTGGTCAGCCTGGCCTCAAACCATGGGAGCTCATTAGCTATGCAGGGACCAATCACAATGATTTGTCTTGCATGTGGTGAGCAGCTCTTGACATATTTGAATGGGATGGGTTTTATATGACTCAGACCAAATCAAGGCATGTGCGTTACTATCATTAAACTAAAGATATGTATCAAGAAAACGACTACAACTGAAACCCGTAGCTTACATAAAAAATGTTTTTTCTGCACCTCAGATGAGTTTTGGCAAGAGTTTCATGCATCAATGGGACCTCAGTCAATTGTTGCCAGACCCTGCATCAGAGGGGTCAGCAACCTTTTTGACAAGTTGTGCCAAAAGAAAGAAAGTTCTTGTTCGTTTGCGTGCACCAACAGATCAATTGCTTTTAACTATGCATACATGGGGCAGCATTTCCAGCATGAAAATATGTTGAATGCATTCTGGCTAAGCAAAAGAACACTTTAGGAACATGTTGATCTCCTTTTTAAAAATCAGAAATAAAGGAATCATTCCAAATTAATCATTCTAAATTTCATACATGAAAATGTGCGCTGCAGGCTGACTTGCATAATGGGAAGTGCAAACACTCATTTTGGGTTAGTGCAAATATCAATTAACAACATTCTTACTGTGCTTTAATCGTGTTTCTCTCATTTAACAGTTACGAATTGGGTACCCTGCCCATTTAATAGGCCCACCTGTCTTTGTGCTTAAAAATTTTTGCAAGCAAAAAAGTTACTGAAAGGAAACGTTGTATTTGTTCTGTTCAGGTAGTTAGCCTACATTTTTCAAAAAGTTACTTGGAAAATGTCATTGATTTGGTACATTTATGTTACATGAACCAGTTAAAAGCCTTCAAATCTGAACACTCCTACATTTGTTTGACTTGTCCTTTCGTGTTCTGTCTCATAATGACGACGGAGGTTGGACAAATGCAAACAAAACTTTCAAAATACAACAAGCCCACAGCACTCTTACTCATAATATCCAAGCAACTGCTGCACAAGCTGATGAACGATCTTTTATGCAACTGCTATGTTTGAACTCATCTTGTGAAAAAATGTTTAAAGCCAGTAGGGTGCAGTGAGAATCCCAGTAGGGTGCACTGAGAATCCCTTTGCGTGCCAACTGTGGCACGCGTGCCAGGGGCTGCCGACCCCTGTCCTATAACTTAATTGATGTGGGTCTGGTTCCCAGTCTAAACAGCCTACTGAATCCCTAACTATTGTGTTTAGGTTTCACACACAATGTGAGCAATAAAACTGTAAAAATTTTAAAAGCCCCGGAATACAACACCAGAGTGGTAAGTATAGGCCACAGATCAAGCTGTTTTTGCTGTTTAACCTGTTTCCCTTAAGGGTGTAAGTAAGCAGGTTAAACAGCATAAACTACATATTTTTTGAAAGCCTATGATCTCTAAATGTGATTACACATTCACATTTACATGCATTAAGACATGTTAGATTTAAATAGAGAGACATTCATGGGGCTGAAACAGCCAATGCATCCCAAAAATTTTAATGCTCACATTCAAATTCACATTCAGCATGGCCAGAGATCTCAAAAAAGTTGATTTCATTTTAGAGGTGGGAGTGGTCTATGACCCTATCTGGCCCGCTGCCTATAACTGTGCTTTGTTTCATCCTGCAAAGTTTCTTTAAAGAGGAACTGAAACAGACAAAAAACTAATCAAAAACCCATTATGATAACCCTTTCTTTTAGTCTCTTAATTACTAGGTATTTACCCAGTAACAATGTGATAAATCCAAGAAATTACATGGCAGCTAACACAAGTGAAATGATGGTAAATGTAGAGTATAGAGAGAGTACCTAGAAATACCTTAACAATCACAACAACTATTCTGCATTAATTAGTAATTAGTAACTACAGGGGAATTATAACCCAATTACCATGTAAAAAGAAAGAAATTATGACCCAATTACCCTACTATCATCCAATATCTCACTTACTACTAACCCCAACTACTTACCATGTAATGGTACTGTTGTGGTTGGTAATAACTTTGCTTAAAACTGTGTACTTAAAAGGAAAGAACAAAGTATTTCTAAGAAACTTAATCCTTAATTACCCATTAACTTTGCAGTCATTTAGTGTTATCCCAATATTTTACTGCAACAAAAGGTCACCTTTCAATAAATTACTAAATGATAATACATTTTTTAGCAAGTAGGTCTATACCTATTTATCATTCATGACTTTATTTAGTACTTACCCATTAACAACAACTGCACATACAATTCTATTACTGGGTTGTTGTAGGTGTTGATTGAAATGTATTTGGTAAGACCATGGTAAAAAGAGCATCTGGATTGTGTATTAATGTCCATACCTTGCAAAGGAATTACATGGAAAGATTCCATTCCTCTCTATGACATCCATTCTAACCTTTATCAGATTAAACATTACTATTTTCCAGGTAAATAAGATTAAACTGTGCTTAAAAGTAAGTCTGAATTCTTCAGATAGTATTAACAACTTAAAGTAATTACCAAGTCAATTCAATTATATTTATACAGCGCCTTTTACAATAGTATTGTCTAATGGCACTTTACAGCAAGGAGCACCCAAGAGCAACAAAGACAAGGAAAAACTCCCTCATATTCAGTTAGTCTAGGAAGAGACCTTGGACAGATCCATGACTCAAGGGGTTAACCCAGCTGCCAGGGGTCATGCAGAAAAAGTATAATCAGTAGTAACCATGATAAACTACAAGTTGTCTACTACAATTTTAGCTAAGCATCATAATGCTTCCTAAATATTGTCCCATGACATTACATGGTAGTCAATCCATAGTTATCAAGACAATCCATGGTCCAAGAATTATGGCTGGACAGTGTAGTAGCTGCCAGACATAGTGCTAAAGTCAAGGAGTGAGATGGGTCATGAGTCCATTTTGACAGTGCCATTGGGGGGGTGGGGGTTGTCAATCACAAAGCCTCAGGGAAGGTAAGTTTTGGTGATGAGGTAGAATGTTGTTCAGCTGTTTAGGGCTGATAATCATAACTTCAGTTTTAACAGATTTCAAACATAGGAAATTATTACTCATCCAGATTTCAATCTCTTGGAGGCAGGCATCAAGTTTGGTTATTAGCATATGGTCATTAGGCTTCATGGAAAGGTAAAGATGGGTGTCATCAGCATAGGAGTGGAAAGTAATGTCATGTTTCCTTGTAACAGATCCCAAGTAAGGTGAAACTGGGCTGTAAAAGAAAGTCCAAATTGTTCCCATGCTATTCACAAGTTATCACCAAGCATTTGCACTAAGAATATTCACTTTTTCCATTCCAGCCATTCTAACTTTTACCATGTATTTTGTGCAATTTAATTTTTTTTGCAAGTTAAACATGTCTATTTTCTAAATAAGATGAAACTGTGCTGTACAAGAAAGTCTGAATTGTTCCCATAGTATTACAAACGTCTTGCATTATGACTAAGATCATTCATTTTTTCCATTCCAACCATTCTGACTTTTACTATGTATTTTGTGCAATGTTACCAGATTAAATATGACTCTCTTCTAAGTAAATAAGATGAAACTGATGTAAAAGGAAGTCTGAATTGTTCCCATAGTATTAACATTTAATTTCTTAAAGTAATTGGATTGGTCTCATTTCCATTACACCAATTCTTCACCTTTACCATGTATGTTCGGCAATGTTACAAGGTTAAACAGGGTCACTGTAAAAAACAAAAGCCAAGATTTTGAAAACTGTAACTAACTTCATTTTGCACTGCTCTATTCTTAATGCAGAAACTGTAGAAAAATGTATTTGTAAGAATGAGTAAATGTATGAAGTTAATGCGCATTCAAGTGAATGAACAAGTAAGTGAATGTACATTAATAGAATGATTGGATTTTATGGGTGTTGAACATATGTGTAAAACAAGTGAAGAGAAACTCCAAAGTGCTCAGGAATAGTGGAAAAGTCTTGAAGGTGCTCTTTGGGGTGGGGGAAAAAAACAAAATCTAATCAAAAAAGGAGGGTCCAAGGCACTCTTCTAATCCAAAAGGAATAAAAAGCCTTTATTTATGCATGGCTATTTTGAAGTTAAAAACATGGACAGGGCAGACACCCACGCGTAGCGGCGCAGAGCCTTCTTCAGGGTATGCTGCACAAACAAACAATGACCTCTTATGAGGTTACCCAATGACATTTACCTGGATAACACAGCTAATGACTTCACATGAATCAATTATCAGGTAAACAATACATACAATGGCCACTAGGTGGTCATACAATGTGTCTCAAGACAATGAATGGCCAGGTAAGACTTTGGTTAGGACAGCAATCAATACCAGAAGAAAACTTACTTAAACTGAAAGGTCATTACAAATATGGGCTAAAATCAATTTCTTCATTTAGTCCTGGGTATGTCATGGCCTGCAAAGTATATATATATATAGAAGGTTTCCCTTTGTAATAATAATTTTAATCTATCTCTACCCCTAATATTCTTTTTGATTGTTTCTAGACCAACCATTAGACCATCAGGATTATTGTTGTGTGCTGTGTGAAAGTGTTTGGCCATTGGATAATCCAAATTTGCCTTTCTGATGGCATTTTTATGTTCAGAGACTCTGTCTTTTAGACGCCTCTTGGTTTGGCCAATATAAAAACAGCCACATGCGCATGATAACCGGTACACAACAAAAGTGGTATTGCAGTTAATGAATGCTTGAATTTTGTATGTTTTGTTAGATTTGAAATCAGCAAATTTTTTGCATTCTTTGATGTCAGAACAATGGTTGCAAAAACCGCATTTGTATGTACCCATTATCTGTCTATGAAGCCAAGTGGTCTTTATATTCACATTAAGATGGCTAGGTACTAGTATGTCTCAAAGGGTGGGGGCCCTCCTAAACGTAATTTTTGGGGGGACTGGAAATACTTCTCTCAAAGTGGGGTCAATTTTCAACAGGTTCCAGTTAGACAAGATTATCCTTTTGATCGGATTGGCAAGGCTGCTATATTTTGTGACAAAATAAACTTGTTCTTGACTAAATGACTTTTTTTTCTTCTTTTTTAGCAAGTCTGTCCTCTGAATAGAAAGGGTTTTTTTATTGGCAGACTATACCACATCAGTTTAGTAGCCCCTCTGTATAAAGCGATGAGACATGATTGCAGCCTGCTTCTCATACTCTTGGTCTGAATCGTATATACGTCTCAGACGTTGGAATTGTCCAAAAGGTATATTGTTTTTTAGCCAGACTGGATGGAAACTTTTTGCTCCTAACATGGTGTTTCTATCAGTAGTTTTGCGAAACTCTGTAGTGTGGAGCCAGCCTTCCAGTCCTTTTGAGATAGTTAAGTCTAGGAAGTTAATAGTTGTTTTTTGAATGTTCCATAGACAGTTTAACATTTCTCTCATTATTTTTCAACAAATTGTGAAACATGAACAACTCATCTTCAGAACCAGTCCAAATTAGGCAGAGATCATCAATATATCTCCCATACCATTTTATCTTATTACTGTAGATATTATTGTAGACACACTCCTTCTCCCATAGGCCTAGGAAAAGATTGGCATAATTGGGGGCAAAACATGCCCCCATAGCAGTGCCACACACCTGAATATATAATTGGTCTTGGAACAAAAAGATGTTATTTTTCAATGTCCATTCAGTGAGTTTAATTAGGAAATCAGATGGAGGTAAGCAATCTGTAGATCTGTTGGTTAAAAAGTAGTGTAAGGCTTTTAGTCCATCCATCATGAGCAAAATTTGTATACAAAGACTCTACATCCATGGTGACCAGATAAGAGTCATCAGACACGGTCATCTCATTCAAGATTTTTAAAACATGAGTAGTGTCCTGTATATAAGAAGGAAGGGGGGCATTCAAGGGACTTGTGCACTTTAGGAAGCATATAGAACAGGGGTTTTAAACTCAACTTACCTGGGGGCCGCTGGAGGGGGAGTCTGGGCTGAGGCTGGGCCGCATCAAGTACTCCACAAAAAAAGGGTTTCAAGTATTCCAAACAAGTACAACTGATCTTCTCAATCTTTACTGATAAGTTAGAACATACAGAACATGAACGGTTCTTCAGAACATATGGTTCTCTTACTTCCTCCTTGTCTTTGCTGCCAGAGACTTGGCAGCGCTTCCTCTCACACAGCTGAGCCACATTTGGCTTGAGGGTGGAAGCAACTGAGACCCTCAGTATGGCCTGAAGATGCTCATCTTTAAGCTTGGGCCTGAATTTTCACTTGTTAAAGTTCATTGTGGAGAAGAGCGTTTCACACATATAGGTGCTCCCAAAAAGGCACATGACCCGCTTGAACATCCTGGAAAGCTCAGGGAAGGTGGGGGGCAATTCTCTCAAAAATTGTCCAAGCTTGTCTGTTTGTCCACTCACCTCCCTGAACTTAGATTTGAGTTCTGAATTACACTGCAGGTCAATTAGCTCCATCTGAAGCACAGGGGGGGCATCTTCCACATCAACGGAGAAGGGGTCAGCAAAAATTTGAAAAGTGGCTCTGTGTGTTTGGAAGTCTGCAAACCTGTGATCAAATTCTTCCTGTAGCTTTCCAATGGTATTAGCATACTTCTCACTACTGAATGCTGTACCTGAGTCCATGAGTGCCTTGCATGCTGGGAAATGGCAGAGGTTTGTCTGGGAAAGCTGGGCTTTCCATAGCACAAGTTTTTTTGAGAATGCTCTAACATTGTCATATGCAGCACTGACAAGCACACTGTCAAACTTCAGGCATTTGCTACAAAGGACCTGCTGGTGGATAATGCAGTGCAGAGCAAAGGCCTCTTCTACACCCTCCTCTTCGAGTTGTTCGAAGTGCCACCAGTCCATTTTTCCTCCCTGTCATTGATGGGGCTCCGTCGGTTGTTATTCAAGCAAAACGCTTCCAGAGTAAGCCGGCATTCACAATGGAATCACACAGGTGGCGGTATATCTCCTGACCGGTGGTCTGGCCATGCATAGGAATCATTGTGAGCAACTCCTCCGTCACTTCAAAATTGTCACCACCACAACACCACGGACATAGATTGCGAGCTGCGCAGTGTCAGTGACGTCTGTGCTCTCATCAACAACGATCGAGTATGAATGGAAATGTTTAGCTTTCTCACGCAGTTGATCGTAAATGTTACCTGACGTGTCAGAAATGCGCTCTGCCACTGTATTGGCTGAAATGCTGATGTTACTAAACAGACCTTTTTTTCCGGGCAGACTATACTAGCAGCCTGTACCATGCGCTGTTTGATGAACTCGCCGTCTTTGAATGGCTTTCCTGCCTTAGCAATCATCTCACTCACCACACAACTAGCTTTGACAGCCGCATCACTCTCTTTGCTTGCTTTCTTGAAAAAATCTCTTTGCCTCAGTAGACACATTTTAAGTTTGGCGACCCGGTCCTCTCACTCATCTCCAAGGTATTTTGCATACTCCTCAGCATGTCTAGTTGAGTAATGACGTCTGATATTATACTCCTTGTGTATCGCAACTTTATCCGTGCATATAAGACACGTTGGGAAGCCCCTGTGCTCAACAAAAAACTATTCAATCTCCCACTTCTCCTGAAATTGTCTGTGTTCATCGCCAACTTTTCTTTTCATAGCAGGTTTTGAAAAAGACATGACTGGGGCAGGGTGACAAAAACTGTATGGATGACAGGATATATTTTCCTTCCACAATCCCAAAACATGTTACAAGTGACCAATAGCTAATTCGCATTGTTCTCGCGAGCCTGTGCTACGGTAGCCCACAAGTGTTAAAAATATACAACAGTCAGATACACATGAGAAATGTGCGGGCCGCACAAACACCAAGCTTTGATTTTAGGCAGCGGGCCGCAAAATATCGTTCCGTGGGCCGCAATTGGCCCTCGGGCCGCGAGTGTAAGACCCATGATATAGAATGTAGGTATACGAGGATGATCACATAAAAGGAAATCATGTTCTTGTTTTGAAATCCATCCGGCCTCCGTGGCTGTGGACAGCAATCCCTTCAGTTTCTCTTTTGTGCAGTCTATTAGGTTGGAAGACAGTTTTTTATAGAAATCTGTGTTCAATTGTCGTAAGGCTTCTTCAATGTATTTTTCTTTGTCCAGCACCACCACTGCACCCCCTTTATCAGCTGGCTTTACAATTATTGAGTCATCTTTTGCTAAGTAATCAATAGCCAATTTTTCGGATTTCGTCAGATTCTCCCTAACCTTCTAAGCCGAGGTCTTGAAAAGTTCTTCAATTTCATAATCCACTTTTTTTGTAAAAGCAATCAAAGTGGCATTCGAAACTGGGGGGATAAAATGTGATGTTGGTCAGAAGGGGGAGTTTTGGACACTTGTAACACTTCTTTGGCTATGATGGTGATACCAAGCTTTAAGATGGAGATGTTAAGATGTTAAGAGCAGACAGTTTCCATCCAGTCTGACTAAAAAACAATATACCTTTTGGACAATTCCAACGTCTGAGACGTATATGCGATTCAGACCAAGAGTATGAGAAGCAGGCCGCAATCATGTCTCATCGCTCATATACAGAGGGGCTACTAAACTGATGTGGTACAGTCTGCCAATAAAAAGCCCTTTCTATTCAGAGGACAGACTTGCTAAAAAAGAAGAAAAAAAAGTCATTTAGTCAAGAACAAGTTTATTTTGTCACAAAATATAGCAGCCTTGCCAATCCGATCAAAAGGATAATCTTGTCTAACTGGAACCTGTTGAAAAGTGACCCCACTTTGAGAGAGGTATTTCCAGTCCCCCCAAAACTTACGTTTAGGAGGGCCCCCACCCTTCAAGACAAACTAGTACCTAGCCATCTTAATGTAAATAAAAAGACCACTTGGCTTCATAACTTCAAACTGAACAACTTCAGGCCTGTTGCAAGAATGAATGCATGTAATGAAGACCATGAAACAGACAATTCTGCTCCATATCCCAAGACCCCAGGTTGTCTTTCTTAACCAATGTTCACCTACCAGGAGAATGTGGGCATAGAGTAACTTATCTGCTAAACAGATCATACTCTCACTTAAACTGTTTTTGTGTGAATGAGAGAGAAACCCCAACACACACAAACACACACACATACACACACACACACACACACACACACACACACACACACACATACACTAAGGTAATCTACAGGTTATATTTGGCTCAGTCATGGAAGCGGGTGACCTAACATTAGGCTACTGAAAAAAAGAAAGTGGAAGAAAAGGAACTCCAATTACTCACATGCCCACTGAAGTGGATGTCATAATAAAAAGGAACTTTGAATTTTCCTGTGCCTTTTATCACCATTCAAACCCTTAACAAAAAAGCTGTTGCAGCTTGTGTCAAGTTGAGTTCAACACACCCTATGACATCAATTTGCCATACTGGATTTTGTCCAAAATGACAATTCAGACATTGTTTAAGGATATTTTCATTTGGAAGGAGGATTAACCTTTGGAGGCTTGCTTTCAAATGAGAGTGGAAGTTTCAAACATGAACTGCTGGCTATTGCTACTGTTACTGCTGGTTAAGAATAGCATTTTAAAAAAAACAGACACTTTGGAGGAACTTGGGAGAAGCTGCAAGTCAGAAGTACTTAACTCAGCCTGGATATCAACCTGAAAGGTAATGTTGTTTTGTCTCTCTTCCTAGCAAGCTAATGTTTTGAAGTGAAGTGCTAGTATGCTAATTTTTGCTAGCCATGTGTGCTAGCTGCTTGGTTTAGCCTACTTGTTAAGAGTAACTAGCATTTAACACTTAATATTTAACACTTGAACTATGACTTGTTTCTAGAAATAGTGTAGAATTAAGATATTAAGGGAGCATAAATAGTAAGAGAACATAAATGCATAGACTTATGCTATGCCCTCCTGACTGACACAAATTTAGCATCTGCTTCACCAGCTTTACCACTCTTTTAACTTTTATTGCAAAGGAATGATATTTTACCTTGGCAAATCAATCCTTCAGTAACAGAAAAGAGCACATAAGGAGAAGATGTGACATGATGGTATAATGAAATGAGATGTTTGTCTTTATTTGTAGATAGCCTATATCATGTAGAAGACTTTCCTAGCAGAAATATTCTCTTCATTTGTGGTCCCAAGCAAAGCTGTCCCTCAGGTGAGAAAGTTCATGCATGCAGGAGAATTTTCATACTCAACTAAAGTTTGGACTGTGGTCACTTCATCCACTTCATGCAAAATGTCTAGATTCTCTAGCTTGGTCCTCATATATATTGATCCACCATGTATATCATAGCAAATAAGCATTTGTGAGGCTAGAGAGTCTCATCATAGGGATGTACATCTACCGTAAGAGGATGGGCACTTTATTTTAAGTTAATACAACTGGGGCTATGGAAATGCTACTCTTTTTGAAATTAACATTTCATTATGCAACTGAATGCAATTTGCAACCACATTGTATAGTGTGTTAATGTACAAAGTAGGCCATGTATCATTTACATTTTTGGTCTAAAAAATGAAAAATAGACTAATACATCATAAACCTTTGATTTAATTATGACCACAGCTAGTGAAGCTATTTTGAGGGTTACATTTTTTCTTACTACATTTTCATCAGTGATTCACGGGACATCAAGGAAACAGTGTATCCTTGAAACTCAGTGGGCATGTAGCCCTATTAGGCACATAGCACATAGTAAAGTTTGTCCCCAGAGATTGCAACCTGCCATTATGCATTATCTACATAAAATGCAGTAATTTGCTGTAATTACTGTAACATGCAGTAATTTGCTTTCCAAAAACAGAAATGCCAAATTGCTCATGAAATGTGTCAGTCATTCACATGGTTCTGAAACTATGTATATGCATGTTACCTTGTAAGCAGATTTCTGTCAATGATTCCGAAATTCAGGCCGGGGTAAAAAAAAAAAAAAAACAAATACAAAAAAATTTTAATTTTTTTGTATTTGAACTCTTTGAATTCTCAACATATTGTTTAAAGCATAATGCTTGTTGCTTGAAGCATTATGAAGCCTACATCTCTACCACTTAAATTAAATATTCTGTACATGCTACTTTCAGCACTTGTTATGTACAATATGTGTGTCTGATGCAGGCCGAACCAGTATGTCCTGCAGACAGCGCTGCGCGGCCTTTGATAATACACCTCTGTCTTTCGTATCACAATGTCTCCAAACTAGGAAGTAGTCATGTCACTATCTTTACTGCTGTGAAAACACCTGTCAACAATAAGGTTAATCTTCCTATCAAGGTGACTGGATTAGAATTAGACTCCCTACTTCATATATTGTCACCATTTTCATGTATTGACACCAGTTTTATTGATTACCATTATCACATTTACCTAAATAGAGATCGCCAAGCTTACCTTGAGATACTGTTGCTGGTCATCAAATTAGCTGCAGGATATTTTTCTGAAGCATGACATGAAGACGGAGGTCTCATTTTATCTACAGAATTCCCCTAGTCATAGGGTAATCTCAGTGATGCAAGTAGGCATTGTTTTTTCATGTTTGTGCACAGGCATTCTGGCTTCAAAGTGAAAGTTTTTAAATAGGCTGTTTGTTCTAGCAACAGCAAACAAACTGGTCATAATTAGCAGAACACTTCAACAAGATATGCATTAGTATATGCATGTAGTCAAGACAGAAAAGTCTGTTTGAGTCAGTTTATTTCTCAGGCTGTGCAGTCACACCAAACATGGAACAAGCAAACACCATATCCACCAAAGGATAGCTTACATCTAGAAATAAATGCCTGTCTGTAATACAAAGCCTACCTAAAATAAAAGCCTGTGTCTAGTGCAGCTGAAGTAAATAAAGGCCCCGGCCATTATTTAATGGATTACGATATGTAAGGAAGCCTCTGAGACAGTTCAACATGCAACAACAGAATGTAAAATGCTGGCAGGCAAAGCATACATAGAGTGCCGTAACCAGGTGGGATGGTATAGTATTGGAGCATCTGTTCTGAGCATGGGTTGGAAGTTCCAAATCTGAATGGGATACAACTCTGACAAACCAGACACAGTAAAAGGCTGTCATGAAATATAGAAGGGAGATAAGGAATTTCTTGAGATCAAGGTCTGAGACTGCTTAATCCTCAGTGTCTTGTTTTTCCAGTAGAATTGAAAGATTGTTGAATCTAGTGATTTAAACCAGAAAGGGGTAGGCTGTATCACAATCATTGAAAGTGAATAGTTAATTTTTGGTAATATTGTCATTTTGATGACTGATATCCTGCCCATGATGGATAGTGGAAGGTTCATCCAGCGCTGGAGGTCATCTTCTACTGAGTTGTGTAGAGGGGTAAAATTGAGATCAAATAAGTCTGACAGCTTGGCGGAATCTTTTATCCCCAAGTGTGTGATGTAATTAGTGCATTGAGAAATAGATTGTGAGTGAGCTGTCACATCCCAGCTGCTGGAATGTAATGGAAGGATCTGATTAGAGAATGTTTCAGTGAGTTCTTGTACTGATGCTGGGGGGTCTTGTAGGAAAAGTAGAATATCATCGTCATAGAGGCTAGTTTTATGATGCAAGCTGGAGTTTGAACTCCTTTAATAAGGGGGGACTGTTGGATGGCGGCGACTAATGCTTCAGTGAAGATGGTAAATAGTGAGGGAGAGAGTGGGCATCCCTGTCTAGTCCCTCTGTGCAGGCTAGTCCTCAGGTGATCACTGTGGCTGAAGGTGGCATGTAAAGAATTTGAATCCAATTATTGAACGATTTCCCAAAACCAAACCTCCCTAATGTGGAAAACAGGAACTTCCAGTTAACCCTATCAAAAGCTTTTTTTGCATCCACAGTTGCTATGATTGTATTTTCTTTTATGGTTGAGGAATAGTATATTATGTTCAGCAATTTGAAGGCATTGATGTAGGCGGAGGATGAGATTTTACCTTTAATGAAGCCAGTTTGGTCCGGATGGATAATGGTTGGGGTGACCTCTTCTTTATGGACTAATGCTTTAGCAACATCTTTTTGATGGGAAATAACTGTTCCTTAGAATAACTGTTCCTGTTGTACTACCAACTAAACCCTTTGCTAAGCAAATTGAGATCATAATTCATATACAACAATAAGGTTACTTACTATGAATAAGCAGTTTGGGAGTTTATATTGTATATTGTATATATATTATATAAAGTCTAGTTAATGGTCTACTATGGGTAGAATAAGATCATGCAGAATAAGGTGTTAATAAGTGACTATTGCTTTATTGCTGTGTTGGAAATTTTCTTGCCTTAATCTTTGGATCATAAATTGAGTGTGTTTATTGAGGTTGTCTTAGTTCATTCTGCATTTCTTCTGATGGGATGCTTGTGTTAATCTCTTCCAGTTGTTTAATTTTATGATTTAGCTCTACTTCCTGTTCTTTTTCTATCTTTTTTTGTACACTGAAAATGAGGTTATTTTATCTCTAAGCACTGCCTTTCCTGTCTCCCACAAAAGGGAAGGAGATGATCCAGGGGAATCGTTCATTACTAGAAAGCATGCCCTCTTTCCTAATAAAACTTAATTTTTTGGTCTTGCAAGAGGGATGTGTTTAAGCACCGTCTGGTACTGGATTTCTTTAGGGACATGATCACGCATGACTATGGGATGTATTGTTGATTCAGAGATATTTGGCATAATAGAATTGCTGGTTAGAAAATTGTCAAAGAGTGGTGGACTGGTGAGAAAAAAAGAGTAGTCTTTGGAGTCTGGATGCTGAAGCTGCTAATCATCAACAAGGCCAAAATAGCTCATGAACTTATTGTTTTTGTGGACTGCCAGATGTCGAGATTTGTTTTTTTGAGTGATCAGATCTGTCTATTGTGGGGTATAAAACTGAGTTGAAGTTGGCTGCTAATATGATAGAACAGTCAGAGAGATTCGAGAGTGAAGAAAAAAATTTTTTGAAAGAAAGTTGGATCATCTGTGTTAGGGCCATAGTCATTGGCTATTGTCATAGGGGTGTTGTTAATTGAAATGCTTATAGTGATAAAATGTCCTTCTGGGTCTGTGATGGTGGTGTTATGTGTGAATAAGATTCTTTTGGCTGGGGGTATTCCTGAGCCATAGGTGATGTCTGGGGGTGGGTTGGGGTATTCATCTGTCAAGATGAATATTGACGTGGGGTGTGAATGGCTATAGTCAGGTGGTGATATTGCAGCTGCGGTAAAGTGTTCCATTGATGCACAATTTATCAACTGATAATGTGGCTTGTTTTCCCTCTTGTTCAGTTGTTTCATTATGGACAAGAGGGCTTAAATTCATTCTTGGATTTCTTTGGGGAATTGGTTGTTTAATCAGAATATTGTGCTCTTCAGTTCTTTTCCTTTGCTTTTTAGCAGTTCTTTGTGTCTGTGTTCGAATTTGGCTATTATCAGATTAAGATTTTTTTAGGGATGATTGCATGAATTCTCTAATTGCATTCTCTGGGTCATCAGGGGTATTTGTTGGTAGTGGGATTCCTGAAAAAAGAGGCCATCACGCATGCTGGGACACTGGAGGTCTAGTATCTGTTCTTTTATGACTTTGTTTCTCATTGGTGAGATGAGATATACATATAGGCAGGATGAGATGGTAAGAATAATATACATATAGGCACGTAGTGACCAGTTGGAATGAAACAGAGAGCGCGGTAAGTAGGAGGGAGCCCACAAGGAGGATGAGCCTGAGAGGTTGCCCAGGCTGGGACACATCAGACTACAACACCCCTCTTGTGCCATGTGCAAAAGGACAATATACGTAAGGTCATGACAGTAAACAAACATTTCAGAAATGAGGTTGAAGGGTAATCTGAGCAGTCTGTGAAATTAATAATTGATCAAGGTGGGGGGATGGCCCAATTTGTTAGGTACTCAGGATGGTGATGGCAATGGGGAAGAAGCTGTTCTTGTGTCTGGTAGTTTTTGTGCGCGGGGATCAGTAGCGCCTGCCAGAGGGGAGGGGGGTCAAAGAGAGTGTGTGCAGGGTGAGTGGGGTCTTTGATGATTTTTTCCGCCTGCTTCTTGGTCCTTCCTTTGTACAAGTCCTGAAGGGAGGGCAAGGGGACACCAAGAATTTTCTTTGCTGTCCGAATTGTACGCTGTAGTTTGCGTGTGTCCTGTTTGTGGCAGCTCCAAACCAAACTGTGATGGATAAGCAGAGGATGGATTCGATGACAGCAGTGTAGAAGGTGACTAACAGCTCTTGTGGCAGGCCTTGCTTCCGAGCCCACATTTGACACTGGGCTGTTGGATATTGTGAGGGGGGGCAGCAGTGCAGGTTGCTTCCTGAAGTACACAACCATCTCCACAGTCTTTAGAGTCAATTCTATGAGGAAAGATCTATGCTGAAGAAAGTTTGACATGATATTTTGCCTTCTTCAAACGTTATGAACTCTTAAATTGGGCCTAAAGAACAATATTTCTGTAGTGGCAATTATACCCCCTTGGAAGGACAATGAAATACAAAGCAAACTTCTCTTTCTGTTGCAATAGTATGCCACATTGTGACAGATATAATCCAACTTCACAGTTTTACCATCCCCTCAGAACATGCTTGAAGTTCAACAAAATTAAGACTATTTTGGCCAAAGGAGCCAAAATGTTTTTGTTTGTTTCTGTCTTAAATACTTTCTAGGGCAACAACTCAAAGTCATTTTTTTCTATTTGTGGGAATAAAGGTACACTATTAAAAGCTTCAAAATGTTATATCAAACCTTTATATTTTATCGTCCCATTAAAACATATTCAAGATTTGACATAAATCAAAAAGTTACATAAAATACATGTGTACTAACCATTTCAAAATATTGCAAAGCAGATGTTTAGTCCATTAAGAAAGATATGAAGAGTTAAAATGCAAAAAGTACAATTGCAATGAATTTACAGAAATATATATTTGACGCACCTCTAGTTGGATTGTTTTGGCTTGATTTGTTTTTACTTGATAATAATATTTAAATTGCAGTTTGACAGAGATTACTTGGAAACTGTTATTAAAACAACTTTTTTTGAATATTTCTGAAAATTGACAAATTTTAGAATTATATCTTGCCTTTTTACAAAAGAACTCTTAAATTGACCCTCTCAAGATGCATCTGAAGTTGGAAAGAGGAGACAAATTTGCTGTTTTGGTTCCAATTTAATGACACATCTGAAGGGACAATATGTGAGTCAACCTCAATTTTGTTAACATGTGACCTTGCGACAAACAGGTTTCCCCTTTCATTTTGGCTCCTTTAGCAGAAATAGTCTTCATTTCTTTCCACATGTTGTGCAGGGATGATACGAGAGGGGCTGGATCTTACACTTTTATATGTGCTACAATGTGGCATACCACTTCAATTAAAGGAGAATTGGTTTTCAAAGGTTGTATGCAACTAAGTTAAACTTCCTGGGATTAACTCTCAAGGCAGTATGGTATGTAGCAGATAGATGATGATGTAGCCCCCCTCCTCATTTCTTTAAAATTTAATTCTGCAAAATCTTGAAATGGTTAGTACTTCTCACTCAAAATAACATATATAAACATATATCCACTTATATAAACTTTTTGATATCCTTTAAAGGCCATTTTTTATTTGCCAACACATTAACGTTATCTTCAAGTTTCCTTCCCAAAACGTTGTGAATGAGAGCATGGTTGACTGAAGATTATCATAAATTATTGGGACAATTGAAACACTTTTCAATTAATTGTCTTTTTCAAAGATGATGTAATGGATACAAATTATTTTATCAAGTGATCAACAACTCACCTGTGTATT
The DNA here is from genome assembly GCA_015244755.2 of Tenualosa ilisha. NCBI lineage: Eukaryota > Metazoa > Chordata > Actinopteri > Clupeiformes > Clupeidae > Tenualosa > Tenualosa ilisha. Next base: position 1,374,687 of record PYXC01002596.1, read on the forward strand.
ATCCTAGTTACCAGTGTAATTTAATACATATGTTGAATGATTGCTCTGTTTTTTAACTGAAAGTTGTCATTTGTTTCAAACGCCTCGCCTAGTTGGGGCATTTGAAACACATATGCGGGAGGAATGAAACAGCATATTGTAAAATCCATTGTCCTTACTTTAGTCTTTATGAAACATACCAAAGAACATACTAGTGTTGTAGTCATTGCTGAAATTTCACCTAATTTCCCATAATTTAAGGTTAAAAAAACAAACCAAAAATTCTGTGTGTTAATGTCGAGATGCGCATTTCAATTAAACTCACCTTTTTTCTTTTGTTTGACGACTTGGACGACTGAATTTTCATTTAATTTACAGTAATTCCAATGTCATCTTAGACATCTGCATATGGTACTGCCCCTGTGTGCAAATCTTCATTGCATTAGGAGAGGAAATGAGTATATGAAAAGCTGAAATTTGCAGTGTTTTTCTTGGCCCTGTCTATCCATATTTAAAGAGCAATATCTGAGAAACCATATTTCAGAAACCAAACAAGATATCAAGGTGAAGTTTTCACTTTATTCTAATAAGACATGGAGGTATGTTTGGACGTATTTCTTCTTTAAGGAACATGCCAGCTTTTTTGAGACAATGCGCTAAAAAGAGGGATTTGTAGCCTAACCACTTCAAGTGAATGATAGGTTGGTTTAGCTAATATTTGATACAATTAGTCTAGCTAAATGGCAACAGTTCCCATTCCACCCCATGTCTCAAACTGTTTACTTTTATCAGTACACTAAAATGCTGTGTGCAGTGTGCACTGAACATTTACTGCTGTCGTGCACATTTTCAATGTTAAGTATTGTCTTGGATTACTTCTGTTATACACTCTGTGATGACAGACTTATTGTTTGACTGTGATGGCTTTCGGTATTAACCTGTTGAGGAGTACAATCACAAATATGTGATGAGCTGTGGCTGGTCCCCAGGGAGTACGATCACAAATATGTGATTAGAACATTTTCAAATTGAGAGTTCCTATTATGATGCGACAATTACCCTCAGAAATTTTTAACAAAAAGTTCTATGAAGCTATAGAATGTTCACATAGAATTATAGAAGGACATTGGGGAAAAAACTCACTCTCCTGAGCACGGCATTATTAAAAGAACTCACTCCTCAACAGGTTAACTATTCATTCTAAAAAATGATCTGATTCATGATTGATTTTAGTCGGAGAGTGAGGTGAATAGCACTTTGCACTAAAGATAATTAAAATGACTTTATTACCATTGTTGCTTCGATTTATACTCACTCTTGAGTTGGCTGCCATTACTCAAGTCAAATCAGTGAAAAGTCCCTTGTGTTACGTAGGCAAGATGATGCCTGTTTAGTGCATATAGTCTCATTAGAATCAAATGAAAATTTAACTTGGTATGTGGTTTGGTTTTCTGAGATATGGCTCTTCAAACACAGATAGACATGGCCACTCTAATAAGACATGGAGAAATGTTTGGATTGTGTATTGGGCTCATGCATTTAAAATAATAAAAAAACTCAAACAAATTTATAAGAAAAAACTCTTACAGTTGATAGAAATTGTTGAAGGAAATTGATTGTCTTTGTGAGTAATGAAATTGGATTTTCTGTCATTTCAATGTGAGAAACTTTTTTCAATGTGAGGAGGTTTTTCCATATTTTTTCCCTTTTCTCAGTACAATTTATAGATCCTAATATGCTTCTGTACACCTGGAAGTGAACTGAATTTTGCTTAGTTATGCTATGCTAAGATAAATTTCCCATTCACTGGAAGTGAGTTATGCCAGTTAGCCTGGTGCTAGCCTGTTACTAAAAGGAGCTATTGCTCTGAAAGTAAGCTGGTTATAGTACAGTAGTTACATTTCAAATCTTTGCAGAACAGTAGACCATGAGGACATTTTTAGATGGTGTATTGCCTTATTCAAAAACTATAAGCTTTTAAAACTGACTAAATAGCAATTATAAAAATTTGACACATTTATTCTCTTGGAAAGACAGCATGAATTGCAAATTGTTTACAAATATTTCTACGATCACCTCATTGTTTGCTTTTCCTTATTTTCAGAGAATGCCTGGGACAAATATATGTGCTGAAGGTGGAGGTAAAGACTCATAAAATCCAAAGTAAATGGTGAGGATATGCTGTGACAGTTCAAATAAGAACACTGAATGCCCTTGAAATGAAAATGTATACAAACATTTACAAATAAATAAAAAAGAACAGTAATTTGTCTTATTGTAGTTGAAGTATTGAAGTTTTCTTTTTACACAATATACCATTTCACATTGGAATTGTACAAATACTGTATGTAAGGCCAGTAAGATGTTGTACTGTAATATGCAGTAGTGAGAATATACATTTATTTGTAAGATTGCATCGTATTTCGGCAGAGCAGTATTGCTGGATGTATGTATTTCTACTTGTATTATTACTACAGTATAATTGCTATTCTGTAGTAGTTAACTGCAGTAGTACTGTACTGTTACTGTAGTACTACAGTATTGCTGCAGTAGCACTATAATATTAACTGCATTATCATTAGTTTGACAGTATTACTGCAGCCGAATTGTAATATTAACTGCATTAGTTCTACAGTATTATCGCAATCATGCAGTACTAAGGTTAAGAATAAACATGCAGTTCTTCCTCATTGATGTGCCATTGTATTTCACTATAGCAGTATTGTAGGATAATTCGTGTTTCTACTGAAGTTAATTATTCTTAATTGCAGCAGCACTGTAATATCAACTGTAGTCGTACTGCAATATTACTCATGCAGTTGTAAGGTTAAAAATAAATATGCAGTTACTTCAGTGATTTTGCACTGTACTTCACTAAAGGAGTATTGCAGGATAAATAGTGTTTATATACTACTCTATTACTGCAGTAGCACTGCAATATCAACAGTACAGCAGTATTACTACAGTAGTAAAGTGCAGTAGCAATGTAGTATTCCTACAGAACTTTTGCAGTTTTATTGTGGTATCACTGCATTATCAAGGAAAAAAATGCATTTTTGTGTCCAAAATATTGCATTTATCTTGAAGTTGTACTGCATTACTCAAAACTGCAGAAAAAAACTGAAGTAGTATAGCAGTATTACTACAATAGAAACTGCAGCAGTCATGTAGTATTACTGCAGTAGCACTGCAGTTGTACTGCTGTATCAAGGTCAAGAAAAAAAAAATTGCTACTGAATTTAAATTGAATACTACACTGTACTGTATGGTACCGCCCCCCTTGGTGTCCCATTGCAACCTCCATGGGCGGCATCCGACACCTTGGCCAGGAATGGGTCCTGAGGCACCCATTTTCATTATGCTATTAACCAGGCATCTTATTATTTTACTCAACATTACATTTACATTCATTTACATTTATGCATTTTGCAGACGCTTTTATCCAAAGCGACTTACAAAAGAGGATAACATTCAAGCTGCAACACAGACAACGCAACACATTAAAAAAGAAACTAACAAAGAGTGAATATTGCTAACATAAAACTGCACTATTTTAAGTAGAAAGTGCAATAGTGTAATAAAAAGTGCAGTATAAAAGAGAAATTAAGTATAAGATGTTAAGTGCATTCTCAGAATTTAGGCCAGGAGGTATTCTTGGAAGAGCTGGGTCTTCAAGAGTTTCTTGAAGGTGGAGAGGGTATCAGTTGATCTAGTAGCATTTGGAAGGTCATTCCACCAGCGTGGAACCAAACATGAGAAGAGTCTGGATTGACCTGCACAAGGTGTTGGCCGTGCTAGATAACGTTCCTTAGAGGAGCGAAGTGGTCGGTGAGTGACATAGGGCTTCAGGAGAGTATTCAGGTAGATGGGAGCAGAGCCAGGGTGATTGATGGCTCTGCTCCCATCTACCTGAATACTCTCCTGAAGCCCTATGTCACTCACCGACCACTAGGCCACCATTAGTGCCTTGAATTTGATGTGAGCAGCCAATGGTAGCCAGTGGAGTTCAATGAACAGAGGTGTGACGTGCCCTTTTTGGCTGGTTAAAAACTAGACGTGCAGCTGCATTCTGGATCATCTGTAGCTGTCTCACAGCACAGGCTGGAAGGCCTGATAGGAGGGCATTGCAGTAGTCAAGACGAGAGATAACCAGAGTCTGTGCCGGGAGCTGGGTTGCATGTTGGGTTAGTTGTGGCCTAATCTTCCTTATGTTGAAGAGGGAAAAACGGCATGACCGGGCCACAGAGGCAATGTGATCTGCAAAGGTCAGCTGGCCATCGATCATGACACCTAGGTATCTTGCCACTTTGGTGAGAGAGACAGACAGGGAATCGATCTTGATGCTGATGTTGTGATGTATGGCTTGTTTGGCTGGGAAGAACAGCAGTTCAGTTTTGGAGAGATTTAGTTGGAGGTGATGTCCTTCCATCCATACAGATATATCAGAAAGACAGTCTGAGATCTGTGTTGAAACCATGGAGTCGTCAGGCTGAAAGGACAGATAGAGCTGGGTATCATCAGCATAGCAGTGATAAGAGAAGCCATGGGAGTGGATGATCGAGCCCAACGAGGTGATGTACAGGGCGAAGAGAGGGGGCGCCTGTCCTAGCCTTGCTACTTTGAACGACCGTCCAGTAAGACAGGATTTGAACCAGGAGTGCACTGTGCCATCAATACCCATGTTGGTCAGCTTGTGCAGTAGGATGCGATGGCTGACCATGTCAAATGCTGCTGATAGGTCCAGCTGGATGAGTACTGAGGATTGACCTGCTGCTCTGGCCTCTCCAGACAGAAGCACCATCTCAGTGGAGTGGCCACTTCTGAAACCGGATTGGTTGGAGTCGAGGAGGTTGTTCTGAGTAAGAAATCCTGTGACCTGTTTAAAGACAGCTCGTTCAATGGTTTTGGAAAGGAAGGGAAGAAGAGAGACAGGCCGGTAGTTCTCCACTTGAGTGGGAGCAAGGGGTGGTTTTTTGAGCAGTGGACTTGTTTGAAGGTCGTGGGAAATGTACCCCTAGTTAATGAAGCATTGACTACATGTGTGGCTGCTGTCACAACGGTGGCGGTTATGGCCTGAAGAAGGGTTGTTAGGATAGGGTCCAGAAGACAGGAGGTAGGCCGGCTGTCTGTGCGAAGCTTAGACACCTCGACCTCGGAGAGAGGAGTGAAAGAAGAAAAGGAAGAGATCAAGTTCCTTACTGGCTTTGTGAGTTGAATCACCCATTTGACCTGGAGGACAATAGATAACAAACAGATATATTTTGACCGGTGCCGTTACCAAGATGGCATGGTATTCAAAGGAGCTGTATGTGACAGATGGTACCAGTTGAGTATATTTCCATTTGTCCGATGTTAACAGCTCCACACCACCCCCTCTCCTGGATGGACGTGAGGTGTGGGAAAACGCATAGTTGGTGGAGAGTGCAGCATGAGTGGCATTGTTCTCTGGTTTGATCCAGGTCTCGGTGAGAGCCAGAATGTCCAGAGAAAGATGGTTCGCATAAGCCGAAATGAAGTCTGTTTTGTTCACTGCAGACTGACAGTTCCACAAACCTACGGTGAAGGAGTTGTTCGTGGATGATGAGACGATGAGATGATTTGGTGAATTTCACCAAATTTGGTGAATTTCACCAAATTTGGTATATGTCATCTATAGACAATGCTGACAAATAGTTATCAAAGGATTTATCTTGAGATGAACTGTTTCAAAGTTACATGTCAATCAAAATTCAAAACGTAGCTTAAAATTCTTTAAAACTCCATATCTTGGCTTCTAATTGCTCAAATTTGGTCAAAGTTGACATGCAAACTCTAAACAGCTTTCCTGTCATGTGCACCAAATTTTGTGACATTTTGTCACAGGGGGCGATGTTTCTCGCCGAAGCTAGGTGTCCAAAAACAGTTTTTGTTAAATAACTCGTCAAAAAATTTGCCCAAGACAACAATTTTGTGTTACTATGCCGTTGTTAAAGAGGCATGTCAACCCAGCCCATAAACACTCCTTTGTAGCATAGCGCCACCTAGTGAAATGCAAAAATTGGGATTTTGAATTATATTATCCTATATCTGCACAAAATTTGTTGTGTACAATCAGCACAATGACCTGTAAAAGCACAGCACATACCATAAAAAACTTCTTACTGCTGTAGAAAGATGATGCTTTCACAAATCACACTTACACACTACACAAACACTTATCTACCACAAACTCATCATACCAATGGTTCCCACATTTCAATACACTGCGGCGGTCATACCAGTTTCCAAGTTACCATAGTTTCCAAGTAAATAAGATGAAACTGGGCTGTAAAGGAAAGTCTCAATTGTTCGGATATTATTAAGAATTTCTTTCTAATTACGATTGGTGTCTTTTCCATTCCATCAATTCTTGTTACCAGGTTGAACAGGGTCATTGTACAAACCAAAATCCAAGATTTTGAACTGAAACTGACTTCATTATGTACAGCTCTCTTCTTTAATACAGAAACTGTACAAAATGTATGTGTAAGAGTTATGTGGGAGTTGCATGTACGTGTAAAACAATGAGATAAAACAAAATAAATAAAAAGTTATGCTTCACTTGGGGTGTAAACAGTGCAATGAATGCACCCAATATGAAAAAAGTCCCTTTGTGAAAAGAATGAAAATAGTAGGAGTCCTTTAGTGTGTGTGTGCACGTGTAAATGCAGTCTGTTCGGTGTGGACTACAGCAAAACTGTATTGAAATCAAATGGAAGAACTTTACCGATGTCGTAAAATCTTATCTCCATTTTATCTTATGTACATTTTTGAAATAGGCTACTGGATAGAAGAAATGGATTTCCAATTTATTCACCAAGGCCATATGTTTTTTTCAGGAGCTACCCGAACTTCCAAAGTTTGTGTGGGGATGAGAGATTAGCAAATTTTTCAGGAGCGAGGACTTTGAATTTACATACACACACTCTCTAAAGGACTGAGTTTCACATATCGGATGCAGTCATTGTATTGTTTACACTCTAAGTGAAACATATCTGGTTTTGTTTATGTAGTTTTAACTTTTTTTGTTCTGCATCAATATCCTATTTTTAACTTTCCATCTTTCACTCCATTTAGCCATTTAGCCAAAAAGACCATTTCAGTACACAGATTAAGGTTGTAATTTGGCTCGTAAAATTGCATGTTATTTTTTTTTTCAAATTAAAATTGAATATATTCTATTTTAACATCAGAGAAGAAGGCACAATACTCCATTGTTCCATTCCCTTTTAATATAAAATTAAAGACACTTGGTTAGGAAAGAAGTTTTGTCGTGCAGAAGTTTGCTGAGGGTCCTTTTCTCACCATTGATGCCAACAACAGAGAGTGTCTTCCTCACCAGTCTGTCCAGTTATCTCATTGTGTCTTCCCAGCACACCACACCTTCAGACAACACTGGTCATGACAGACTGTTTAAATATCTGGAGGAGTCTGCAGCTGTTTTAAAAAGCCACCTCATCATCAAATGAACACTTCCTGTACTGTACATCTGTATTTGCCAACCAGTCCAGTTTATTGCCCAAGTATTTTTATGTCCTGACTATTTCTACATTTACCCCCTTGTTTGAGACTAGACCTCTTCAAGTCCACCATCATCTCTTTGATCTTGGTGTTGTTCAGCTGCAATTTGTCATACACTGAGGTCTTCTTGTGAGGTAGACTAATATTATCCAGGATAAGACACAAGCTGCAACAGTTTGAGTTGAATCATGATAGCCCTCCCCTGTGTTGATCTGTCATTGGATAATCACTGTGCATTGGATGCATTCATTTGCATAAAGTTGAGCATCACTGAACTTGCAAATGCATATGAACGAGACAAACCGCATACCCAGAATGCTTTGCGGAAGGAGAATTAAGGGTTGGACACATCCCATAGAAATGAATAGGGATGTTGCGTCACAGAGATCGCATCGCTTGCTAGTGGATCGCTGGCATCATTCACACAAATAGTTTAGGTGAGACTATGATCTGTTCAGCTGTTCACATGAGGAATTCTACGCCTACATTCTCCTGGTAGGTGAACTGCATTGGATAAAGAATGGCAACCTAGGGTCTTAGGATATGTAGCAGAATTGCCAGTTTAGTCTTCATTATATACATTCATTCAGGCAACAGGACTGAAGTGGTTCCGGCCTGTTGTGAAGTTGTGTGCAAGGATGTGCCATCTTAACCGTTAAAGGCATTAGGTGACATCTTTCACAGTGTAGGTACCCTCCCTTTAGTTGCAGACTCAAGTTGGAGACATGTTGAAGCAGCTTTCCCAGTTCCACAGTACAGACCACAATTATTGGTCAGATCTATGTAGTTTACCTCTCAGTGTTAAACTCAGATGAACTCAGATAAACTCAGTGATTATGTGAAACATTTAGATATGACATGATCAGGTAACAGGTTTAAAACAAAAACGGCAATGCTGCTTTAAAACCAGACTTTTATTTTGATAAGTCAAAACTACTACTACTAACTACTACTACTATTACTACTGGTACTACTACTAGTGCTGCTGGTACTACCACTACTACAACAAACAATAGCATTTCCACCTTGATGCTTGTGTGGCAAGAGCAATATCAAATAATCTGACTACGCCACTAGGGAATTATGATTTGACATTAACAGGGTTCTCAAATGTTACTACAACAATAGAATTTTCTAAAGCACACAAGTTCATTATACCCTCAAGACAAGAGATGTAGTTCCATCCATCAAAGTCAATTTTATTGAAAAAAAAACATAAATTGGCACTATAAAATGGCACCAATAACAATAACAGGGAAAAGGGCAGGAAAAAGAGGGAAAAGTCTGGGGCTGAGGCTCACCAGCAGGCAGGACAGGTCTTTGACCTCCCCACCTTAAGACTGCCTCCCTACCTTAAGCTCTCAGCACCTGGAAAAGAGGGAAAAAGGGAATTGATACAAGCAGAGTTAGATGCAAACAACAACCATGCACGCACACACATGCACACACACATCCAAATACAAATTCACATTGAAAAAGATACAAATAGGCTGGTCACTGCAACCACAATTGATCAACAGCAATTACCAGAGAAGTCCTCTGACCAATAATAGAGCTGAAATGAACAAAACTCTTTTAAACAAAGCAAAGCAAACAAAACAAAAAGGAACCAATAGAAGGCGGGTACTGATGCTTTACAGCATGAACCAGAACGTCTCCCACCAGTACTCAAAGGAAAAGAAAGAAAAGAATCTCAGACAATAAATTAGACATCCATGTTAATCTATTATACAACCATGCTAATTACAGGAAAGCAATATATTTAACAGACAAAATGAATTGTAAATCCCAATTCTCCACATGCACACATGCACAATCACTTGCACTAAATGATACACAGACAATAAGGCGATAACAGCACGCAGTTGGAGCTGCCACAGCAGAAGGATGCAATTTGCCAATGGGCCAGTCACGTCAATAGCAGGGCGATCCTGCAATGTGTATGTCCACTATCCACCCCCAACTCGTGAAACTCTGAGAATTTATACCCGTACAGTAATAGAGATGCATTGATTTTGTGTCTTCTCCCGTCCCACACGAGAAGCACAGCATTTATGCTATTAATTGTCGGACTTGCCTTGTTTGGTTTTAGTGGTGTACACACCTTGTTTAATGTTCTTCTCTACTTCATAGGTTAACTGAGATCCTGTAGTAGCTAGGTTATCCTGCATTGCTATCACAAAACCGCAGTGTTTTTTTTAGCCGCCCGTTCCTGCCCGCTGCCAAGCTCAAACTACCCGTGAGATTTGCATTGGGTCCCGTGGGACCCAGCGGGACCCAATCCCAATGCAGACCTTTAGTAGGCATCCCACACACCAACAAATGTCACATATACCCACAATTCCTAAAATGCATCATATAATGTTACATTAATATAGGTAGGTAAAACAAAAGTTTATTCAAAATACCACCTCAGACTACCTACTGGTTGAGCAGCATCAGGATGTTTGGAGCAACTCCGGAGAGACTCGTTCACAATTCTCTGGTAACTGCAAAGAAGTATTTTACATATAGCATGTGCTGTGACAAAATGCCAACACAATCTGGATGGAAAACCTACCAGGACAAAATATACAAATGCCAGCACGCAGCGAGGTAGCAGTTATGTAGCTCACAGAGAACAGAGGCTGCAGAAAATAGCACACATCAAATACCACGCTAAAAATAAATTAAGACAAAGAACAACGGACAGAGAATCCTACTAGCAATCAGGCGGAAACAGTTGTGGCTGGAACCAAAGGCAGGTGCCGGAAGTAAGGGCATTTATCCTAGGCCAGGCATTCATATCCTTATATATATGGCCACCCGGTACACCCATAGACCAGCAATAACCGTCATATACAGCTACACCCATTTATTCCGCTACACTTGAATCTTATAGCCCTAAGAATACTTCAAAGACTGCAGTGCAGGACCTTGATACAAGTTATCACTTCAGTATTTTAACTGAAGTTATTTTAGCTATGATGAATGCTACTTTAGAGAGGATTACTTTTCAAAAGATAATGCAGCATTACTGCAGTAAAACCACAGTCATTTTAGCTGTAATGTAGTGTACTTCACATTTTAGTGTCACTGCAGTGAAACGGCCATCAATTTAGCTGTACTGCATTATCGGCCATCAAAAACTGCAGTAAACCACAGTTATTTTAGCTGTACTGTGTCATAGCCTACTTCAAAAACTGCAGTGAAAACTGTACTGCAGTAAAACTGCACTGAACTGTTGTACTGTACTGAACTATCCTCATCAACAATAATTCCATGAATTTCACTGATTATTAATCCTAGAGGTCTTGTCATGAAAATCAAAGGCAGTGGAGATGACCTACAAACACAGAACTCCCCCCACAAAAAAACACTTGATTTCATCTTACCAATAAAAAGACAGGCAAATGTGTCATGTCACATTTACCTTCAGTTCTATTTCCGTTCCTCTATAAAGGAGAATTGGGTGTGAATCAATCAATAGTAGTGTTTTTGACATTCCCAAGTACCTGCAGGTAGGTGTGAGAATGAGAGAATTTGGTACAACGTGACCAAATAGCGAAATTACAGCTAAATTATGGGCATTTGATACAACACTGTATAACCTATAAACATAAAAATGTACAATTATTCCAACTGATGTATCATGGTAGTAGATTATGTAGACTTCTATTCAGTTAAAATAAATATTAAATGTAATGCACTTGTAAATGCTATTGCTTTGTAATTTCCCTGCTCTATAGCTTTATTTAATGCACAGAATTTTCCTTTACCTATTGGTCCTTGCTCTCCCACTCAGTGTGCCATTCTCAATGAGAAGCTGGAGTCCCTTTTGGAGACACTGAACATGGAGGCACAGGCCTTGTGCCTCGCAGCAGTGACCACACCACCAATTGTGGAAGAAGAGGAGGAGGGTGAGGAGTTTGAAGGAGAGGAGGGGGAGCTTAGTGACTCTTCTCTCACGGAGTTGAAGGAGAGGCTGGAAGGGAATGTGACCATGAAAAGTTCCTCTTCACCGTATAAGCACTTTCCACGTGAGCAGCTTATGCTGCGGGCCAACAGCCTGAAGAAGGCAGTGAGGCAGATCATTGAGCAGGCAGAAAAAGGTAAGATAAGATATTAAATGGTACGCTGGCTTCTTCAGTAAATTGTCAACTTAGAAATCTGAATGAAATGATCAGAAATCTTGAATTGAATCAAAAATATATGCTAACAATGGGGCACATTCAAAACAACATCAGATCATCTGTTCCAGATTGGGAACTGAAACTTTGTGAACTGTGTGGATTGCAACCAATTTCAGTATTGTTTTTCCCTCTATCAGTGGTAGATGAACAGAATATTCATACAGAAGAGCAAGACCTGCAATCTCTGACAGAGTTTAAAAAGAACACAGGTGATAAAGATGCTGAGAAAGATGAGGACACCAAGGAACTGCAGACTTCACCCTGTAAGGCTCAGTAAATACTATGCATTTTTGAATTATTCAGTCCCATAGATTCACATCTTCCTGTGGAGCAAGGATAAACATACTGCCCTCTGCTATTTGCTTTATGTACCATTTTATGCAATTGAGTTCAAGTAGCCTGGAGTCGACTAGAGTATAGCTATATCCAAGCTAGATATGTACATTATGTAACAAAACACTTTTGTTTTTAGTTCCCATGTTTCATTAATTTAATTTCAAAAGATTTGTTATATGTTTGTTTTGTTATATGCTTGTAGTCTTGTTAAGGGTCCAAGCAATGCAGCTACTGGAACTGCATTGTTTTTGTAAGGATTATTAGCTATGTCCCTTTTCAACCCTTTTCTGTGCATTGGGCAACACAAACTGTAAGATCTATAGGCTCTAAACTCTGCAGAAATGTTCCACACCATTACAGCTTCTCACAGAGTTGCAATTTTGTTTCCTTGAGCAAAATGGGTGCTACAATAAGCATGTGTACTTTTTGGTTCATATCTCAGGCTCTATGTGGTATTTTCTTTTTAAAAGAAAAAGATCAGGGTACCCATAGCTCTTGAAATTGGAAATCAAGGCCTTGAGAATATCTTGCATCCATATGCAGAATATAAAATTTATATCAGAGGTCTTAAATTTTTTTCTTGCAATCTACAAGAGTTAAAATATACCGTACCATCTTAAATAACATGTTGTGTGCTGTAACATTATGTCCCACGGTAAAGTTGGAAGTTAAAATGGCCCTCTAAGCATGTGGGCAGTGCCATCTGGAGTCTATGGGCCCTATCATGTCGCAGCGCACTGTGCATTCGCGACATGTGCATGGTGTCATTACTATTCTGTGCCAGCGCATCGTTCATTTTTTCAGGCAAAATATCACGTTGTCTAGATAGCAGATGACACTGCGCCGTCACAGTATTTTAATGTTAGTCTTCTAACATCATTGTACCACTTTTGGCACTGTTCGGATGTTCTTTTTTTGCCAAAGGCGGAGGACACAACTGAGGATATTTCCTCCCATACTTCCTTGACCCGTGGAGGTTTGGGGAGATTCTTTCCATCCCCGAAGATAACCTGTTCACGCACTTTTACCTCACGCACTAGCAGATCGGTCTCCTCCATCGAAAAACGCTCCTGTCTTCCGGGTAAATTCGCCATTGTAATAGCAACACACCATGGAAAATGCGCCGCTAGCTTTTAAAGGGAATGAGAGTATAAATCCTGATTGGTTAATTGTATGTTACACCCAAAACACACCCATGACTAATGAAGTACTTTAAGACCTTTTGAACCATGCGCCTGGCGCAATGTTCGCTTTTCCCGCTGTCAAAATACCAAATTGTGTCGGGAACGCCCCCAAAGCAACTTGAACGACAGACTTTTGACAATGCGCATATGATCGTGAAAATAGAGCCCTATGTGTGTGTATTTGTAGCAGCAGAACAGAGTATGCACAAGACGGGACAGTGACGCGAGAAAGTCTAGGGTTAACATTAGCTTGATTATTAGAGGGGAGTTAAGTCGAGTCTGCAGTAGGATAATGCCCAAGTTGTCAAGAGTAACATGCTTTGAAATGCAAATCACATGTGTCTGAAATCCTGTGCTGTTCAGTTTCAGTCTGTGTTCACCTACATCTTCAACATGTCATTGGCTCAAGAGAGTGCCTACTTGCTTCAAGCAGTCTATTATTGTTTATGTGCCAAAAGACAAAAATTATGTCTTAATGACTACCGCCCATGGCCCTGTCTACATTATCTGCACTTCCCTCCCAAGCGCCTTTGATCCCCTCCAATTTGCCTACAGGGCCAACAGGTCCAGAGAGGATGCCATCTCAAACCTCCTGTACACCACCCTAACTAACCTGAAGGAGGGGAAGGGAAATTGTGTGAGAATGCTGTTCATTGACTTTAGCTCAGCATTCAACATGATAGTACCCCTCACCCTAGTCACAAAGATGAAAACCATGGGACTGAATGCCACACTGTGTCATTGGACATTTGACTTTCTCACCAACCGTTCACAAGTGGTTAGAGCGGGTGGTCTGACATCTGACACTTCAACCTTGTGACCATCAGCACTGGTGCCCCCTAAGGTTGCTTGCTGTACAACATCTATGACTATGACACACATGACTGCAAAGCAAACAGTATTCACACCTCCATCATCAAGTTTGCGGATGACACAGTGGTCATGGGGCTGATAAGCCACAGCAATGAACAGGCCTACTTAGATCAGGTTTAAGAGGTGTCACAGTGGTGTAACAGTGTGACACTGAATGTCAGTAAAATCAAGGAAATCGATTTAATCTATCAGAGAAATAGGAATTAATTTAACGGTAATGTCAGCTGATAACCAAAAAGTCAAGGTATGGGGAAGACTACGGAAATGTCCTGCATTATAAATACTGGACTAATGGGACTTTGGGAAAAATTGTGCATAATACCTGGCCCTTGGCTATGTGTAATAGATGCCATAAATACATACTCTACACTCTAAATAAAAGGGGGCAGTATTATCAACATAAACAGGCTATATGCAGTTCTGCATAAAGTAAGTCGGCCTACCCAAGTGTAAGAAAGGAAAAAAAGCACAGTCCCTTCCCCATCAATCCTGAATCTTAAGGTCCATGTTCCACACACCCGTCCTCCCAATGAGCACATCCACAGATGTAATGCTTTCCTACCCACGAAAACAAACTATTTTGAATTGCCATCAAGAGAACCTAGCTACGTTACGTTCCTTCTCCCTCAATCCAGTGAAAATGTCCTGTATTACAATTTCAATGTTCAATCAAAATAAATAGGTAATACATTACATTTTTGAGACCTTTCATCACATCTCAGTAATCCAAACTCGTCTGGCCAGTCAGTCGATTGCCATTGTATAAGTTAATGACCATCATCTTAAAGTCACATCATCAAAAGCTATCTGAAGTCAAAATTATATCACTACTCACAGCTCCACAGGAACATGAAAAATTACTAAAACAGGCGACATGATTATCTTACAACGTTACATTTGGCAACAGGGTGTTTTCACCTATAATTGTAAACTACTCATTTGCATTAGCTTGGTTGTCCTCAGAGCACTAACATGACAATTGCTAACATAACAGAATGGACTTATGCTACCATGATAATGCTTGTGTATGACAAGCAGGTAGATAAATTGACTTGGCCTTCCATTGTTTACATTTTTAGCGAAACAAATACCGACAGCTGTTTGCTTACCAGTCTAAAGAAAATGTGGCAAGTTCACCATCAATCTTCATTTCTTTGCTTCTAGGTGCCATGAGCTGCCTCCAGAAATGCCAACACGTATCCTGAATAAATCCATTCTTTTTTTCTCTTTGGAATGAATGTTTTGGTGACATGACTCCACTCAAGGGCATAGCCAGGGTTTGAAAATGACCAAAGTCCAGATAGGTTGATGGGTAGTAATGTGGGCTCAACAATATTTAATCAAACTTCATTGTAGAGCATTTATCAATAGGTGTTCTCAATACTTTGGTTCTTCTACTGCACCAAAAAAAACTGGGTAGACTATTTACTGAATTACTTGTTTACTGTAATTGGTTTTTTTTTTATAACATCGGTTTTAACAAATCCCTAAATAGTGAAGTAGAGCGCCTATTGTATGATGAAAGATAATGCTCAACTATGGACAAAATTTTCAAAAAGGGTGTTATTGTTATGCTAAATTCTTACTACACCTGATATAAAGGTAATATGACGGCAATATAACATTTTCCTTGTCTTTACTCAGAATGCTAACCTACCGTGAGGCACTTTTAAACTTTTCTGATACATAGTCAAATGTTCTCTGTTCCGTGTGACCAATTGGCTTGCTGCTTACTGTTGATGTGAAATCCACCTGCTTGTATGCCACTCTCAGTGTGTGTTGTGTTATTATGATTAGATTCATAAAACCTTCAAAATCTAGTGCCTGATGACTGCTTGGACCTCCCAAACGCAGCTTGCAGCTATGTTTTCTCTGAAAGGCACACCAGACAACATTTGACATGATTTTAGGTTAATTTGTAAGCTTCATAGTCACTTTGATGGTTAAATGGCTCATTATGGAGTGAATACAGGCTCTCTTGGATCCCTCTAGCAATTCCCCAGCACAATCAGCGTATCACCCAGCTGCTGTGAAATGAAACTGAAACTGAATGAAGCCCCAAATTGTGTTTAAATACTTTGTCAGTCAACATAACTCTGTGATGCTCATTGCTTATCCCTTTTCTTTGGTTTGCAAAAAAATCCTCATGTGTTGGTGATGATTAATGCCATTGTTGCTAGTTTAAAAAGTAGAAGTCTAAACATAATTTAAATTAAAGCTTGAGAAGCATTCAAACTTGGACAAATTTGTCATATTTAAATTTTACATTTACATTTAGGCATTTAGCAGATGTTTTTATCCAAAGTGACTTACAAAAGAGGATAACATTCAAGCTACAACACAATGAAAGAACTAGCAAGGAGTGCATATTGCTAACATAGAATCTGCACTATTTTAAGTTGAAAGTGCAATAGTGTAATACAGTGCAGAGAAATTAAATTATTTATTATTTTTATTATAAATATTTTATTTATTATTATTATAAATTAAATTATTAAGTGCATTCTCAAAATTTACGCCAGAAGATATTTTTGGAAGAGCTGGGTCTTCATGAGTTTCTTGAAAGTGGAGAGGGTATCAGTTGATCTGGTTGCACTTGGGAGGTCATTCCACCGGCGCGGAACCAGATATGAGAAGAGTCTGGATTGGCCTGCACAAGGTGTTGGCTGTGCTAGAAAACGTTCCTTAGAGGAGCGCAGCGGTCGGCGGGTGACATCGGGCTTCAGGAGAGTATTCAGGTAGATGGGAGCAGAGCCATCATTCACCCTGTAGGCCACCATAAGTGCCTTGAATTTAATGCGAGCAGCCAAGGGTAACCAGTGAAGTTCAATGAACAGAGGTGTGACATGTGCCCTTTTTGGCTGGTTAAGGACCAGATGTGCAGCTGCATTCTGGATCATCTGTAGCGGTCTCACCGCACAGGCTGGTAGGCCTGATAGGAGGACATTGCAAGAGTCAAGATGAGAGATAACCAGGGTCTGTACCAGGAGCTGCGTTGCATGTTGGGTTAGGTACGGCCTGCTCTTCCTTATGTTGAATAGGGAAAAACAGCATGACCGAGCCACAGAGGCAACGTGATCTGCAAAGGTCAGTTGGTCATCGATCATGACACCTAGGTTTCTTGCCACTTTGGTGGGAGAAAAAGACAGGGAGTCGATCTTGATACTGATGTCGTGATGTATGGCTTGTTTGGCTGGGAGGACCAGCAGTTCAGTTTTGGAGAGATTTAGTTGGAGGTGATGTCCTTTCATCCATGCAGATATATCAGAGAGACAGTCCGAGATCCCGTGTTGACACCGTGGAGTCGTCAGGTGGAAAGGACAGATAAAGCTGGGTATCATCAGCATAGCAGTGGTAAGAGAAGCCATGGGAGTGGATGATTGAGCCCAGTGAGGTGATGTACAGGGCGAAGAGAAGGGGCCCCAGCACAGATCCTTGGGGTACTCCTGGGGTGAGTTGGTGAAGTGCCGATGTCTGTCCTAGCCATGATACGTTGAACGGCCGTCCAGTAAGATAGGACTTGAACCAGGAGTGCGCTGTGCCATCAATGCCCATGTTGGTCAGCTTGTCCAGTAGGATGCTGTGGTTGACCGTGTCAAATGCTGCTGATAGGTCCAGCAGGATGAGTACTGAGGATTGACCTGCCGCTCTGGCCTCTTTCAATGCTTCCGTCACAGACAGAAGCGCCGTTTCCGGATTCCGGATTGGTTGGAGTCGAGGAGGTTGTTCTGAGTGAGAAATCCTGTGACCTGTTTAAAGACAGCTCGTTCAATGGCTTTGGAAAGGAAGGGAAGAAGAGATACAGGCCGGTAGTTCTCCACTTGAGTGGGAGCAAGGGATGGTTTTTTGAGCAGCGGTGTTACCTGGGCTTGTTTGAAGGCAGTGGGAAATGTACCCCTAGTTAGTGAAGCATTGACCACATGAGTGGTTGCTGTCACAATGGTGGGGGTTATGGCCTGAAGAAGGGCTGTTGGGATAGGGTCCAGAAGACAAGAGGTAGGCCGGTTGTCTGTGAGAAGCTTAGACACCTCTGCCTTGGAGAGAGGAGTGAAAAAAGAAAAGGAAGCAGTTGGTTGAGAGAAGCTAGGAGAAGGAATCTCTGTAGATTGGTTTGAGAACTGACATAATTGCTGCAACTTTGTTAGTGAAGAATGCAGCAAAAGTGTCAGCTGTGAGGTTAGTTGGAGGAGGTGGGTTTAGTAAAGATTTAAAGGTGGAAAAGAGTTTCTTGGTGTCCGTGGCATTGTGAATCTTGTCGTGATAGAAAGCCTTTTTCGCAGCAGTGACACTGGATGAGAAGGAAGATAGTAGTACTTGGAATTGTGTTAGATCGGCCGAATTCTTAGTTTTGTGCCATTTCCTCTCAGCAGCTCTTAGGTTAGTGCGCATTGACCGAAGTGAGTCATTAAGCCACGCATGAGACTGAGTGGGTCGTGCGGGTCTGGTAGACAGAGGGCACACACGATCCAAGCAGGAGCTCAGTGTAGAACAGAGTGACTCTGTGGCATCATCAACCTCAAAAGAAGAGAAACTTCTAGACGGTGGTAGAGCAGACGCCACCAAGGAGGAAAAGTGAGTAGGAGATAGATTCTGGAGATTGCGACGGACAGAGATAGTGGGAGTAGAAGCAGATGGTTGCTGACAGAGGGAAACCTTGAACTGAATAAAGTAATGGTCAGATAGATGTAGAGGAGTAACTGACTGCAAAGTAGGGGCACACTTCCTGGCAAATTGAACAAATAGGCTATCATAGTACCGTGCAAATTAATTATTTGTACTTTCCATGACGATACAAAAACATAACAGTGATCTGAGTTGTATCATTTAGACAGCACAACTGTTTGCCATCTTTCTTTGCAACAGTAACAGGTGTTGTCACACCAAACAACACTACCGTTTTATCAGGGGATATGAGTGAGTTATCCTCAGTTTGATCAGCCACTGAAAAGACAGTTCTGTGGGCATGCACTGAGCAAGACTCTTTCTGTCACATAGTCCAGTCCATTTAAATGCCATATCCTGATTATAATCAATAATCAAGAAGTGAATGTAAACACAGTCATTCTTTTCCACCACTTATTATAACTTTATTATTATGTTCTATTTTACCCATATTTGTTTAGTACATGAAAATAAAATGCCCCCCTTTATTTAATTTTTAGGATAATGCACACTTATCCTCATGATAAAGGAATTGTCTCACCCATATTGCAGGTTCTGCATCATCTGAGCATCTGTTGTGGGTGTGGGTTTGAGGAGATGGACTGAATTGACTCCTCATCCATTTGTGCACACCTGTCTTATCCAACTGAAATTTATTCACTGAGTATGGTGAACCAGGGTCAGAAATTTTTCTGAAATTGATCCCATATGTGATAAATGTAGACAAGTTATATTCAGCTTCAGTTATATTAATGCACATGTTCTGGTTTTGCCCCTGGTTTTGGTGCAGATCAGAAACAAGCCAAATTCAGAAGTTTAAACGGGTAATTAGGTGGATTTTGGAAAACTGTTCCAAAGGCAGACCCTAACCCTAGGTATCCTATTGAAGTCAAAGATGTTTAACGACAGAGCTCCCCCAACAATTGCATTTCTTTTGTAACTATACACCATTCTAAATTCTGACCATAACTCAGATTTTTTTCGAAGAGTTATGTTGACTGACAAGGAAATAAACACGAGTCACTTCATTTCAATTTGACTACAAACCTGGGTCCATAGTCACAAAGAATTTTTCTTAGCATGAAGAGAACTCCTAAATTGTCCTAAAAGTTACTAACTAAGAGTTTGCTCTTATTTTTATTCTCAAAGCTCCTGAGATCTATTTTTAGTTTGGAAAATGACAACTCAAGATCAGATAAAAGCTCTGTTGCTATGGTCTCATTTATGAGCCTGCTTGCATTTTCATCTGTGATTGGTTGATGAGGGACAGGTTTGTGCAGGTAGGTGTGTGCTGTGCTATGGTGCTGCGCTGCTAAAGGATTGAGTGACGACGGAGATCACAGTCTACAAATAAAAGCATAACAAGATACACAGTCAATTGAAGTATCTAAACAGTTTTTTTTTAATGCATTTATGATTACACGTTTACATAGCTAAGAAATAGACAAATGGAATTTGATTATGAATAAAATGTTACTTCAACATAGCATAATAATAATATACTAATATATTAATAATAATATACTTCGACAAGAGTTCTGGCGGTGTAACTGCATTCATTGACGTTATGTTTTGGTAGGCCAGGTCCGTTTTACAGTGAAGTCCTATACATTGCGCTACATTGTCCTCCTTACGAAATATTACCTGTTCCCACATTAGACATTTTCTCACTTGCACAACTGCGGGGAGCTTGTTTTTTCCAACATCATCACAGAAAGTAAAAGAAAGCATACAGCTTTGAATGTGCTTCAATAATACCACTTGTATGAAATAATGGTACCGAGGCTAGTAGTAGGCTGCAAAACTGATATCATAGCAGAGACTTTTAAAAAGATGAACTTTGTTGATATAAATGCTGTTGATATAAACGCAGTGTTGGATATCCAACTCCACCCGAATCCAAGTTGGCCATACTGTTTATGCCTCATGTACCAAAAGACCCCCAGAATTAAAGTTCTAAGAGCGTATTTCTCTCAGTTTGTTAATTAGCCCAAATTTGAACTATGCTAGAAAATTAAGTGGTTACTGACGCCTGAAAGCTGTAAAGGCCCAAATATTGACGTAATTATGTTTTGTCAATGCAAGTATTAAATAAAATATTAATCAGAACTGCTGTTGAGAACTAGGCTGCTCTGGTGCACTAATGGACAGATGTTATTGTGCATAATAACACTGCGTGATTCAACATGCAAAAATACTCAATGCAACTACTTAACACCACCACCTACACCACTGAATATATTAAATATTTTTCCCAGTGCGTTGTTGTGCAGCAGGGACAACGGTGTGATATCGTTATGAACATGCAGCATAGTCAATGCAACTACTGAATTTACTCAACAATGAGTAAAATTATGTATTTTCTACTGAGCCTACCAGCATAACTTTACATGCTGTTTGAGAAAAGTGTTGTTGTGACATAACAACATGGTCGACTTGAATGGGCGGAGTTGGTTTTCCAACCTGACTCTTCCTGCAGACGGCAGCGAGAGGCTACTCACCTTCTGATGTTTTATGAATTGGTTTTGTAGTGAGTTAGGAGTCCTCTGGGCTACTTCTAATCTGTCCAGAGAGTGGAATGACAGATGAAAACAAAGGAACATGGTATGACAACATGACAAGGGACAGACAACATGGCATCAGGAAACAGGTTTAATCGTTACAATGGCGCGCATCAAGGGAGACATAAGGTTTTCAGCCCGAAAGCATCCACCATTAAGATCTAACTAAACAATGAAAATGTTCCACTTAAATACACTTAACTGAGGGGAGTTGCATACAGTTAGCATACATTTGAAGGAAGTACAATGGAAGGTGATTGGTTGTTTACCTGTCGCCGCTCTGTCTAATGGCTCAAGGACACACCTATGGCAGTTAGCATTGTCAAGTGGCTATCTAGTTGTACACCAAGATTCAGAAATATTACATACGGGTTGTTCTGACAAGTCATACACTTCGATTATTACACTCCTTGTACTGAGACAATAAAAACAATACCAAACATGAATACATTCACATTTCATAACACACAGAAATACATTCCAAATCTATCTGAGGTAAGGTCTTTGCAATGTAAATACGAAAAAAAGGTTGTAGCCAGCCACAGGGGTACCAGCAGTTAATTTACACTGATCACTGGGGGAGGATGATTCCTGTTGTTTCTGTGTCATGCCAAATGGTGGC
The DNA here is from genome assembly GCA_015244755.2 of Tenualosa ilisha. Classification (NCBI taxonomy): domain Eukaryota; kingdom Metazoa; phylum Chordata; class Actinopteri; order Clupeiformes; family Clupeidae; genus Tenualosa; species Tenualosa ilisha. The sequence continues at coordinate 1,396,615 of PYXC01002596.1, forward strand.
GGCTCCTGGCTGTCTGAGGCAGAATATACTTCTAAAATTATTGCTATCGGTACTGACCAGAAAAAAACACTCTAAAGTCAGTGCTGCAGTCATTTACCTTTATGTTAAAATAGGAATAAGTTTGAACCTAATGGCTAAACACCAATTATTCCACAGAGTATGTTGGGTTCATTGTACAGTAGTATGCAAAAGTTTGGGCCTGGCCAAGACTTCTGTTATTGTGAATATTTAAGCAAGTGGAAGATGAAATGATTCCCAAAATCATGAACTTACAGAGGACATACTCCATTTACATTGTCAAACAAAATTATGTTTTATTATCAGATTTCACATTTTCGAAATGACCAAAAAAGAAAAAAGGACCACAATAAAAGTTAGGCCACCCTCTATACTTAATACTTAGTAGCACCCTCTTTGGCAAGTGTCATAGCTTGTAAATGCATCTTTTATGTAGCCAAGAGTCTTTCAGTTCTTCTTGTTGGGTTTTGGCGGGTTTTGGCCCATTCTTCCTTACAAAAGTCTTCAAGTTCTTTGATATTCCTGGGCTGTCTTGCATGTACTGCTCTTGTAAGGTCTATCCACACATTTTCAATAATATTTAGGTCGGGGGACTGTGGCATCCATGGCAAAACCTTCAGTTTGCGCCTCTTGAGGTAGTCCATTGTGGATTTTGAGATGTGCTTTGGATCATTATCCTTTTGTTGAAGCCATCCTCGTCTTAAATTCAACTTTTTAACTTATGGGGTCACATTTGCCTCCAGAATTTGTTGGAACTTGATGGAGTCCATTCTTCCCTCTATTCGGGAGATGTTCCCCGTGCCAGGAGCTGCAATACAGCCCCAACACATTATTGATCCACCCCTATGCTTAACAGTTGGACAGATGTTAATTTCTGTGCCCTCTTTTTTTCTCCAAACATACCTCTGTTCATTCCATCCAAAAAGTTCAAAAACTTCCCAAAATGCAACAGGCTTATCTACATGTTGTTTGGCAAAATTAAAATTTTGTGGTGAGGATGCAGGAGAGGTTTTCTTCTCATGAGTCTCCCATGAAGGTCATATTTGTGCAGAAGTCGCTGCATAGTTGAATGGTGTACCACAACTTCAGTGCTTGCCAAGTCGCCCTATAGTTCTCTTGCAGTCAAGCGTGGGTTCTTTCTTGCCTTTCTTGCAATTTTTCGAGCAGTCTTGGTGATATTTCTGATGGTCTTCCAGACCTTGGTTAGACCTCCACAGTCCCGGTTAGTTGCCATTTTTTGATGACATGGCACATAGAGGAAACTGGTACCTGAAAACACTTTGAGATTTTCTTATAGCCTTCTTGCTTGTGAGCATCAATCATTTTCAGTTTTAGCATTCGAGGAATCTCCTTGGAGGAATGGCTGGTGATTGTGGAGACAAGGCCAGAGGAGTCTGGGCACTAATAAAGCATTGAAACTCACATCACCTGGTCTTTCCTAACGATGATTGTGAACAAGCCATGAGCCTACAAGTCTCACAGTTATCCATCAATTGGATAACTGTGAGACTTGGCTACAAGGTATTATCTATACAGGGTGCCCAAACTTTTGCAGTGCCACATTTTAGTTTTCTGGTACTTTCAAAATAAAAAGATGAAAATGAATCATGATTTTGTTTGAAAATGTAAAGGAAATGTATCACCTGTAAATTCATGTGTTTTGACAATCATTTCATCTTCCACTTGGTTAATCATTCACGGTAACAGAAATTTTCACAAAGGGTACCCAAACTTTTGTAAACTACTGTATGATTTCAATAGGAAAGGTCCTGGGTAAATCAACCCATAGCCCCAGAGCTGGAGTGGGACAAACATACACACACACACACCACACACCTTGCTGGTGATTAATTTATTAGCTAGCACATGCATTAAGGCCTGTTATGACTACCTGCCCTCTTTGAACCCCCTTGTCTTTCCTCTTCTAACTCCGCCCTATCCCATACTTTTCTCTCTATTTTTTAAAATCTAAGAGCCGAAATATGTCAGTGAGATACTAGTATCACTAAGATTACTTGTTTAGGGCCAAGATGTTAGCAGGAAAGGTATTTAGGGCAAACTGAATGTGGCATATCTTAGGGATCTTAAGGATCTAGTAGCTGAACTCACACCCCATTTTTTTTAGGTTTACTATCGGAGGAGCCTATGCATCCTGGCCTATTTACTGTAATTTCTTGCTTGATTAATTATACCTGAATCCATAGGTTTTTGTCCGTATTGATATATGTGTTGAGAAGCCTAAGAGTTCCTGATCAATTGTGCTAAGACAATGGCTGTGTGATGGCCAGAGTTGCAGATTGTAGAAATATAATGTTGCCGATATTCAAAGTTAACTTTCTCGCGAACCGTTTCTCACAGCAAGAAGTGACTGGCATGACTGGCATGGCATCTGTGTGATCTTCGTTAGCAATTTAACTGAGCTGAATAGATGTGAATCTCCATGCATGTACTTTTAGGTGAGTCAGACAATTACATTTAATTCTACCACTCTAGAAGACGATGGACCGAACCAACTCATTTGGGAGGAAAAACTCCCCAGATGGGAGAGCACATCTGATCCGCGTCAATGTTGCAGCTCCATAGAGGTAGAGGTAGAGAGTAGAGGCTACTTTAGGAGAATATGAAATAACTGTTGAAAGTTAGGCCTGTTGTTCAAGGTCACAGAGTGCTCTAGGAAGAACAAGAAAAATTGGCACAATGTTGACCGAATTTGTGAACCAGCAGCACTCAAAGACCTTGACTGGTTGATGTTCCCCCGACTTTTCCTTTAAACAATATGGACAATTGGCCAGTTAATGACAAATGTGCCATTCAAAAGCTGACCAGGGGAACACTATGTGGCAGATGTAAGATGTAGGCCTGTATTTAAAACACCTGTTCAGTAGTTGTTTCCTTTGTTCCCCCAGTGGCCAAATCCCCATGCTCACCTACAGAGAGACGTGTCAGCCGCAGTACCCAGTCTTGTGGTTCCTTCTCAATTCCTCCCTTCACCACCAGCAAGGAGAACCTTCCTGTTCTCAACACTCGTATCATATGCCCAGGTGTGCTCCCATCACCATATGATCATTACTGTATCAGAAGGATGAGCAAAAGGTCAAGGTGCAGCTTTAGGAACAACATTCCACACCAATTACATATTAGAGTACCTATAGGGACAGGTTCATGTCCACCACAGTCATTTCACAGTCTCTCACACACACACACACACACACACACACACACACACACTTTATTCCCCCAACACAGACTTTATTCCCTGTTCTTTAGTATCCTGCCCGACTTTCCTGACCATCGGGTAATTCAATTACTGTGATGAGCTTCCACAGCATAAGTTCTGATAAATTTTATGTATTCACTGCTCTCTAAAGTCTTTTTGTGTAAATAAATTTGGTCTACTTCTGAAATATAGGCTTGCGGGCAGGCCTTGCTGCATCTATAGCTGGCAGCTCCATCATCAGTAAGATGTTACTTGCTAACATTGATCCTTTTGGAGCCACTCCCTTCATTGACCCAGACTTGGATTTCCTGTAAGAATCTTTTCTCCCAAGTGTTAAGGTTTTTGAAATGTTTGTTAGGTAATGTTGCCTTAAGGTGATTTTAAATTTGATCATCAGCTGTGCTTATTGCTCACACAGAGAGGGGTACATGGAGAAGTGTGTCATGAACAACTATTTTGGAATTGGATTGGATGCCAAGATATCACTTGAGTTTAATAACAAACGCGAGGAGCACCCAGAGAAGTGTCGGTAAGCCTTTTATCTCATTTTGCTTACAATGAATGTTGCATTCCACATAATATTGTGAATTATGGCAGGGAAATTACAGAAAAAATGAAAAGGAAAGCTAGGTTTTTACCTCTTTAACATGTCCATATGTGGTGATTGGTGAGGACTAGGGACAGGTATCGAGGACCAGTATTATATTGATGGCTGGCTCATGCCTTGTCGGTAACAACTTATTGTTATGCACTTGTTTGTATGGTAGAGAAATTATCTGCTTCATGATAAAATTTATGACACGCCTCTGATTGTCTGAATCTACTTTGAGAGCCGCAGAGCTGGGGACACGGCAGACAGCACACTAAAACAAGGGAGTGAACGCGACTTTTAAAAGTGTGGCTTCAGTAGAGACTAAACGACCTTTGACTCACGCTACTCACTCTACTGTAATTCCTCACATGAAGCACTGTAAAGTTTGACTGTATCATGCACGTATCTTCAGAGCTCAGAATGCACGTGATTCCCACGCATTGACTTTATAACTTCTTATGTAATGCTAATGTTAGATAAATTCCTATTTCATCAACAGATGGAAAAAAATGCGTAACCTCCCTCTCTCTCTCATCGGATCTGCACTCCTCTATGCACATAAAAAAATAAATAATCTTTCAAGGATTGTTGTCATCTATAATACAGTATGACTGCCTATAGCTATTTAATTTCGTTTGCGTGGGAACAAACTGCTTAAATTTGTAGCTGTACAATCCTGCTGAGTGAATCTGCAACATGTCTAATTAGTTTAGGTTGTGGTGGAGGTTTCATTTCAGTTTTACCAGAGCAAAGCGGCGTCCCGTGTGTTGCAGATACTAAAGTCGTGCTGATTTTCTTACCTCTGTTTTGTCAATTGAGGTAGCCTTTTCAAACATTCCAACATTAGCCTGCTTCACTTGATTGGGCTGTGAAGGAGTTTCCTCTTTGCGCTCCTAATTCAAATGAAGTCTATGATGGTTTAACAAAAATAGATTATTATTTCTCATAAACTTTTGCTCATATACCTAATAACTAACATTATTTTCAAAAGAATATTGGCCTAATTTAGAATCAAAATCTGAAATGCAAATAGGCCTATTCACTATTCATGTAGCCTCATATTCTGTAAACCTGTCTGAAAGATATATGAAATGACATGAATGGTAATAGTTATTCATGTGGGAGATTTATTTTTTTCTTGTGATTGCATGATTATACTGTAGGCTATGTTATGTGTGTGTGTGTGTGTGTATGTATGTGAGTATGTGTATATACAGTATATTGTTAACTTACAGCAAAGGAAGGTGACAGCCATAAATCAAATGCTAACAACGCAGCATATAATGCCAATATACAGAGGGAAAGTAAAACACAGCGTTCCTAGTGGTAGCATTCCTAACCCGAGAGCCGTCCTATTAAAAATCCCATAGACACGATTTTTTAAAAAATCCCACAAAGACAATAGAAAATTTAACAAGTCTAGATATTTCTACTAAATGAGGCAAAATAGTTATTTCTATGATGTGTCTATCCGGAATACTACTGTACATTTCATTTTGCTTTGTATTGGGATCCTGTTTGTGCTCTTGGATTTTCCTATATTGACCTGTATACAATATCTTATATAACTTCAGACATTTTAAGGCCATGAAAGGATTTTACACCGCTTGCAAATTTTTTTTGCAAAAGTTCAACTGGCCATGAGCCATTGGAGCTCGTTAGCTACGTCCTTAGAGACCAATCACATGGGCTTAATACAATGACGGAGCAGTGCAATCCAATAAAGGTGACTACAAAGATGGAAAATTAGCCTTAAAATAGTATAAAATGTTGACTAATTTTACTTTAAGTAAAGCCTGGAATTAGCAGTCATTGGATAGAAGTAAGGAGTGTTAATGTGACAAAATCACAGGGAAATTTCTCAGGTTTTCATACCAATCACTGCAAAATAATTTAATGAAAGATCAAGTTAAATGAAATGCAAGATATACACATATACAAATGTGATTGTATTATTCTACCTTCTTATTAATTCTTTAATTTTTTGCAAGTTTGTCATGCTGTATAACCTTTACAATCTACAGGAGCCGTACAAAGAACATGATGTGGTATGGAGTGCTGGGTACCAAAGAGCTTTTGCAGAGGACCTACAAAAATCTGGAGCAAAAGGTGCAGTTGGAGGTATGGTATTTCAAAAGAAATGCAGCATAAGGCAGTAACAACAGGAAATTCAGATGAAGACCAAGTGTCTACCCTTAAACTTTGGTAGCTGACAGTGTAACATTTGCAGTTGGACAGCCTAGTCATGGAACAAAAGTCAATTCTGCTAGAATATGTAGTGCTTCTCAGGAGGGGACCAACAACCTTTTGAAAAGGGGCATGTCTTTGGTAGTCTGTCACCTGTGGGTGATTAGTTTGATACAAAGGGCTCTGACATTTTTGCCATCCATGGACGGATGAAGATGTCATAGGAGATCAAAATGTTAGAGTCAGCATCTGGAAATGAAAAGAACTTGCATCCGTTCTGCTCCGCTGATAATTTTTTGCTTGTTAAAATCCTATCCATGACTTGATCTCACCAGAATTCTAACATTATACCCTAAATGCTTTATATGGCAATAAATATTCATGTTTTTAATCCCTGTGCAGTGTGATGGACAGTACATTCCACTTCCAAGCCTCCAGGGAATTGCTGTGTTGAATATTCCTAGCTATGCTGGTGGGACCAATTTTTGGGGTGGAACCAAAGAGGATGATGTAAGTAATCCAGTAAGCATAGCAATCTCCCACTGATCTAATTCCAATTTTTCAGGTCCCCAGTGGGTTGTTGCACAGGTCTAGCATGGCTGCGCTGGTGCAGTACTTATCAGTATTATTTATTTTGCTTCATAACTACACCTGGACACCATCTGAACACATTTGAGCTGGGTCACCAAAAACCTACTGACCTATCAGCGAAGAGGGAGTGGCTGACTTTGGGATTTGAAGTGAAATGTATGGATTCTAAAAAATATGAAATACAACTTCACAAACAATTTGTCCTTAATTTTGTCTTTTAAAAGGGAAAGAGGGTTGTATCTCCAGCAACCAATCAACTGAGCATAAAGAATAAATACATGTGCAAGATGGGGAGAGACAGGCAGAGCTTGCGTATGTCTGTGCACATCCATGCGTGTGGGAAGGAGAGAGCAATGACATGAAATGATTGTGCATTTGCTCACTTAATGCTTGACATCATGCTCAGTCATTACTATAGGACAGGCCACAAATAATCACAAATACTGTTCTTTCTAACGCTAGCGCTAGTGCAAGTGTTCATTAGTTAGCAATTGTAAATCAGCAAGTCCACTTTTATGCAACTTTGAAGCTCTGTTTGGTGAACTGCAGTTAACATGTGGATGCTTTTTGTACAGGTGTTGCCATTATTTAACAGTAGGCCTGGTCTGTTTTACAGTGTATACACTACGCCATGGTGTCCTCCTTACAAAACATTAAATGTAGATATTTTCTGCCTATTACGCCCTCCGTGAGCTTGATTTTCCAACATCGGCATAGACTGGAAAAGAAATCACATAGCTTATCTTTGAAAGAGTTTCAGTAACACTCCAGAGCACAAATGTTTGTTGGGGAAGACAAACTTTGTTGGTAAGAATTCAATGAACTCTCAAGGCAAAGAATTTGTAAATTTTTTGTAATTAAATTATTCAACATACTCGAGTAATCATTTTAGCCCTAATTCAAAACTAAACTAAACTAAGTGTATTTTAGACCTATTGCATGATAATTCTCTACATTTAGGACTTAAAGGCCTGAATATTTTCAAATTTTAGTCTTTTTAAGACTTCATGAAAGTCCTGTACTGGTTTAGAGAAAAGTTTTATTAACCAGCTGTCTCCATTAGTGGGGGAGAAATCAGGTAGGCCAAATTGTTGTAAACATTTTGCTGAACTTTTGTTGATGTCTTCATTGCGATAGTGGTCGTTTAAAGGCAGCTTCCAGGTAGAAAACATATGTCTAGGGGAGTAGTGACTGATTGAAGGCAGCCCCAGTAGTTTAAAAGTTCTGACAATGGTGCCACCTACCAGGTAGTCGATGTTTCCCTATGAAGTGAAGCAAAGTGGATGAATCTGGTAAGTTAAGATAAGGTAAGGTAAGCTAAGATAATACTTTATTCTTATTATTATATCTCGTAGGAAATTCAAGCATCCCATAGCATTCTTTAAAAGAAATACACATGCACACTATAAAAAGGTAAGAAAAACAGTTCTAATTCTGTGCCCTTTTAGTGTACTAAATTGCAAAATGTGGAAGTGATGATATGGAAATGCGCAGAGGGATGCTATGGTGACCATAATGTCATTGTCAGTGTCTGTGTCAGTGCAAGTACATTGCCAGTGCAAAACCTGTATCAAATACAGGGTAAAGTGGCTACACAGTATAAAAATAACATAATAAACCACAATAGTAATTCAAGAAGATAGATAAAAAGGCACAATACTTAATGCAGTCGGTAAATTGTCAGTATAGAAGCAGCCTTTGTGGACCACAGAGAGGAGGGACACAGGGGAATGGTGGTGTGATGAGGGTGCAAAGGGCTAATATAGCCAGTAGGAGAGTCCAGTCAAAGCTAGTGTTTCTGCATATGTGGAGGGTGACCAGATAAGGGCATAGTCCAGTGTGCTCAAACACACAAGTCAGTTCTACAAGTTGTAGAATGTGGTGTGTAGGAAGTGATGGTCACTGTCCATTATGAGCAGTCAGCTCAGGGTCCTCATATCTGCTACTGAAGTCCAGATCCAGCTCCATACCAACTACAGAGCCAGCTTTCCTCACTTGTCTGTCCACGGGAATGAATAAAAGAAACATTTTGAAACATTGCCACCACTCAAATCAGTCCCTTATCCTCCTTCTCTTGTCATGAGATAACCATTCCTTCCTCCATCAGGAAGGCTGCAGCTATGGAGTAGACATTAGGTGAATTCAAGATCATGCAGCACTGCACAGCACTGTGCAGAGGCACTGATCTCTAAAGAATATGCTTCAGCATCATGATGTAGATGCGCTATTCAGATGTTCTTTAGAACAGTGCCCCTGTCTTGTATCTTGTATTCACCTACTAGTAAGCAGTCATTAAAAGGGAGACAGCAGAGAGTGGTACAAGAGGGCAGCTCATTGAATTACAATGATAAGACAATTATTTTATTTTTCACGTAAGCTGGTTTGAGAAAGAAAACTACAAAGTTACAGTTGCTAAATGGCCGAAAAAATGCAACAGATATCCTTTCGCTTGCATTAGGCCTTCCATGTTTAGAGGTGAAAATAAGCTACTAAATGAATATACAAACATATTACAATATAATTATTTCCCTGTTGTTATTGGTTGGTTGTGAAACCAAGATCGCATGCAGCTCCTTTAACCAGGTTAGTCTCATTGAGATGTATAATCTCCTTTTCAAGAGAGACCTGGCCATAAAAAAGAGAGACCATAAAAAAGCAAAACATAAAAACATACAATCAAAAGTATGTTACAATCACAAAACACAAAAAGACAAAGACATGTCATGTCATCAAGGTGCAATTCCAGTGCAGAAAGAACTGAAAGTGCCATTAATTAAAACATTTGCATGTATGGATTGACTCATGTTCAATTGCTTTAACATAACCTATAAAATCATGTAAGGAGATTAGACACTGTAGTTTGAGAGTTTTCTGTAACTCATTTCAAGCTCAATGTGCAGTCAACATGAAAGTCATTGAACAAATCTGTCCGGGCTTGAGGTACATTCATTAAAACAAAGTCCTGAGACCTTAAGCCATAAGTGCTCTGTTTAAATAAAATAAATTCAGATATGTAATATGGGAGCCTGCCAATTATGACCTTATACAAAAAGAACTTTGAACTTTGGGGTAAGGTGTGCAGTGATGATTGAGGGGTATTCATGTACAACAGTTCACCCTAAACAATGAGAGGCAAAAACATGGCATCAATTAGCCTTCTTCTGGCAGACACAGTAAAACAAGATTTTTCCTAAAATAAAAACCTAGTTTCACTTTTCAGTTCTTACTAGGCTCTGTAAATGAGGCTTAAAAGACGGTATCATCGATTAAATTATTTATTTATCATTATTTATCGATTAAAAACCCTAGATACTTGTAAGATGCCTCAGTTGTTTTATCCTGATCAGTAAAAATACTAAGGTCTAACTCCTTCGTCCTTGAGTTTGAAAGGGCCATTAACTTGGTCCTCTCAGCATTAAGATCTTGAAGAGCATTAAGAGCACAGCTTTAGTTTATACAGCTGTGCTTGTACTCTGTCTAAAGCAGGTTGCAAATACTGAAATGCCTTTCTAACAGTTGCCGCACACCAGTAGATAACTGTATCATGTTAAAAAAAAATGAAAACATGAAAGTTGGACATTCTCTCCCACACAGTTTATAAAAATAGTGAATAAAAGTGGTCCTAAAACTGATCCCTGTGGGACCCCTTTATAGACTGATGCAAAATGTGACATCAGGCCTTCAACTTGCATAGCCCTCACTGGCCTCCTATCAGTGAGGTAGTTGATAAACCAGTCCACATAGTGCTGAGACATGCCTCTACAATCTATGAACTAGTGTGTTATGGTCAACAGTATCAAATGCCTTGATCAATAAATAGAGACACACGATGTTTCATTTCATCAAGTGCTTTGACAATATCATTTAACACTTTCATAGCAGCAGTTGTAGTGCTATGGTTTTTCCTGAAACCAGACTGATGCTAATTAAGTACTCATTTACTTGCTCACTACTTTCACCTTAGGCAAGGCTGAAAGTTTGGAAATGGGTTTGTAATTATTAGGATAGGTTGGATCTCCTTTTAAAAGTGGTAAAGTATGAGCAGATATCCATACCTTGGGAATTTTGTTGGTGACCAATAAAAGAATAGAAATATGAGTCACAGGTTCAGCTATGAAAGCTGATGTTAATTTCAAGAAGAAAAGTTCTAAGTGAGTCTTGGCCCGCAGGTGTTTGAGGATTTAGTTTTTTCAGGGCTTGTGCACATCAGTAACAGAGAAGAAGCTAAAACTGAAAGTGTTGTCAGCAGTGGTAATGACATCATTTACAGGTTCCATCCCCATAGGGGCAATAGAATCAAATAACAACCCAGATGATATGAAATGCTCATTTAAACGGTTAAAACTGTGTCATTTTTCATGTTGTCTATTAACAAAAATATATTTTTTCATTCACAAATATGACATCATCAATTAGTAATTACAGGTCAATAAGGGGAAGGAATGCACACAGAAGTTTAAACACCCATGGAGGTTGTTCCCGGCTGGTTCCACCTGGAAGAGGACCAATAGCCATTAGTGTTTCATTGGCTGGAATTCATTTTAGCGTCATATCAAAATCAAATAACTTCAACCTCGAATTTGTCGTTTTTGTACCACAGTAAACACAACGCATATCGGCTCCATTATCTCTTGTGTCATGTTATTCCGTTCCGGCGATGCTAAGAGTGACAACACAAATTCAGTGATGGCTAGTGACTGTCACACAGGAGAGAATTTACCATACTTTCAGTTCAATTCAATTATATTTATACAGCACCTTTTACAATTGTATTGTCTCATGCCACTCTACAGCAAGGAGCACCCAAAAGCGACAGTGGCAAGGAAAACTGTCTTATGTTAGTGGGTCTAGGAAGAAACTTTTGGCAGATCCACAACTCAAGGGGATAACCCAACTGCAAGGGGTCAAGCAGGAAAAATACAATCATAAGTAAACATGATAGACTACAAGTTGTCCATGGTTTTAGCTAAGCATCATAATGGTTTCAAAATATTGTCCCATAACATTTCATGGTAGTCAATACATAGGTGGTCATCAAGAATTATGGCTAGACAGTGTAGTAGAGGCCTGACATAGTGTTAAAGGCAAGGAGTGAGATGGGTCACGGGGGTAACAATTTTGGGTCCATTTTGACAGTGCCATTGTGAGGGGGGCCAGTCACAAAGCCTTAGGGAAGAGGAGTCAGTCCTGGCATGAGCATCTAGGAAGGGCCTATATATATATATCAGAGGCGACTCCTCCATTGAGGAAAGGGAGGAAGATCCGCCCTTAAAATTTTAAAGAAAGAACTTCAAGGAGAAATTTATTAAAAAATCACAGATATTTAATAGATATAGAGCCAAAAATATCAAAACAACTTGAAATAATTCTATTTTATCACTTCGAAAACAGAAAAAGTCACCAAAATATCGTCCTCCCTTACTCCCTCATTGACATCCATTATAAACACCACGAACCCGGGCGATTCGCGGGCTCCTCTTTTAACATTGAGTGAATGGTAAAAAGGTAGGAACGTCCTCCCTTTGGGCGGGTCAGTTGAATATGCTTGTCTGCCATCAATCAGTCAATCACCGGAGCCACATTCGTCAATGAGCCCAATCAAAATGAAAGGGTGGGTTGACGGGGTGACACGCAGGGTCTTGTACTACTGTCAACAGACCTGTCATTCTTGAAGGTGTGGAAGGCGGAGAGTTTGAGCCGTTGTAGAGTTTTGCTTTGTTGTGTCAATAAAAAAAAGGATGGAAAAACGAGACGTTGTATTCATGATGTTAAATACCCCATGTCACACACTGGAGGACGATGAGAAGGTGAAAATCAAAACAGAGGGGAGACCATGTCAAATTGACATTGAAAAACCGAATGATAAGGTCAGTGTGTTTAACATCAAAGATACCCATGACTAACTGCTAGTGTTACCACTGATTGTCTATGTTGGTAGGGAAATCTCAAACATGGTCTGTGCAGGGATTTAGTGACCTTAAAAATTTGGACCGAGTCCAACTACCACATTGGTGCAGCTATTCGTGTAAAATTGCTAGGTAGCATGCCCGTTGATCAACTTGTGGGTGAGGGTGCCCGGTTGCAAGTGGCACAGCGCAATGCTAAAGCGCGTCATAATAGGGATACACTGAAGCGTTTGATTGATGCTACTGCGTATTTGGGCATACAGGAGCTGGCATTTAGGGGACAGGATGAAGGGCCAAATTCAGATAACTAGGGCAACTATAGGGAGTTTGCAGAGCAGTCGCAGTCTTCTTGTGTTTCAAAATAATTTCTGCCACTTACACAATATTGCTGTGTAAAGCACAAAAGACAACTGACATTACCACAAACAAACTATGCTCATTGCACTGTATGGTATTTCCCATGCTGACATGTGTCCTCAAAAAACAAATTAATTTTATTTAACACAATCCCCCTAAGAGCAAGCACCAAGACACCTTTCTGGTTTTGTAATTCTTTCTCTCTCTCTCAACAATCCACCCATCCCATTTACTCACATTTACCCGCTCATTCACCCACCTGACCACTTTACCCCATCCTCCCCTATTTTTGTGACTACCAGCCGCCACTGATATATATACATGACACATGAGAGGTTTCTGGCGGCAACAGGCTATAGCAGCATAACTAAGGTATAGTGCATGACAACCCAGCACTACTGTAGGGATGGTCAGTGGCTGCCATGCCTCGCAGCTGGGGCCAATAGCAGAGGCAGTCCCTCCAAAATGACCCAACGGCACCATCCCTAACTATGGGGAAGAGTAAAAAGGAAGGTTTTAAGTCTAGACTTAAGGTATTGAGAGTGTCCGCTTGTCGGATTTGGGGGGGTAGCAAAGGCTCTTACCCCTATCGTAGATTTTGAAATTCTCGTGATTAAAAGAAGACCAGCATTCTGTTATCTTAGGTTTCTTGGAGGAGTCTGTAATATAAGTCGGAGCATGACCATTGAGGGCTTTATAGCTTAGGAGGAGTATTTTAAAATTGATTCGACTTTTAATAGGAGGTAGTGTAAGTAAACGCGGATAGGAGAGATATGTGTATATTTTTTAGTCCTAGTGAGTGTTCAGGACGCGGTATTTTGTATTAGCTGTAGGTTTTTGATACAGGTATTACTACATCCAAAGAACAGAGCATTACAGTAATCAAGCCTGGAGGTAAAAAATGCATGTATTAATATTTCAGCATCCTCAAAGATAGGGATATTCTAACGTGGTGATATTTCAAGTGAATCTAGCGATATTTCATTGATGTGTTTTACATGACTATTTAGAGAGAGGTCCTGGTCAATAATTACCCCGTGGTCTTTAACTTTTGTGTTACATGACAGTGAAAGGCCGCTGAGTAAGTTTTGGCGATGAGGTAGAATGTTGTTCAGCTGTTTAGGGCCTATCATCATAACTTCAGTTTTATCAGAGTTTAAACAAAATAAATTATTAGTTATCCAGATTTTAATGTCTCAGAAGCAGGCATCAAGTTTAGTTATTAGCATACAGTCATTAGGCTTCATGGAAAGGTAAAGCTGGGTGTCATCAGCATAGAATTGGAAAGTAATGCCTTGTTACCTCCCAAAGGTAAGATGTAGAGGGAGAATAACAGGGGCCCTAACACTGAGCCTTGGGGTAAACCAAACTTTACATTGGTGTGGGATGATTATGAGCATGTACAAACGGGTAGCAACCAGAGAGGTACGATTTGAACCAGCCTAATGCAGAATCTTTGATGCCTTTCATGTTTTCAAGCCTGTGTAGTAGGATGCCCTGGTCAATAATGTCAAAGCCAGCGCTAAGATCCTATAGGATTAATATTGATATATATCCATTATCAGATGATTTAAGGAGGTCATTGAAGGCTTTAACTAGGGCTGACTCTGTACTATGGTTAGCTCTGAGGCCTGACTGAAGAGGTTACATGGATATTATTTTCGGAACACTATTACTTTCTTAATAGTGTTCCGTCAGACTTTGGGAGTCCAGGTGTGTTAGCGCCATATATACAAAATGAAATAACTAACATTTAAAGTAAATGAACCTCAATGCTTAGGAGTACTCAAATATGGTTACATTCTTCAGAAAAAGAACCAAACAATAAAGGACAAACATAGTTGCTGCCATCTTGGATTGGAGGTGGAACAATATCAGTGTCCTACGCCTTGACTACTTTTTACTTTTCTTTTTTACCTACACTACCCAAGCCAAGACTGGACTTGACTTACTGGCTATTAGCCCATTGCACAGACCCCCCCAAGCCCCCACCCAATTCTATTACATCATCTTTTCTGTTATATCAAGGACTGGAATAAGCTTTTGCACTGCTCTCTTAACTGCTTATATTGTTTTTTTTTATATTGCTGTGTTTTGTGTGTTGCCTACTTATACTCTTCCTGAAACAGAATCTACACTGGAAATATACTTGCACCGTCACTTTTGCACTTACGCTACTTCTTGTAGTGGTCTAGCTTGTGAAAGCTTAAGGATACCAGAATTTCCTACAGGATAATAAAAGTTTTTATCTATCTACGTATTTATCTCTCTGTCTAGTGTGGGATTTAGCTGTTATTTTATAGGCCTTGGAAAATTACAATTTTTCTTTAAAATTTCAGTTCATAGTAAGTAACTGGGGAAAAATCTACAATGTACAAAAACATTACTACATGGTACATTTCCATTATGGACTGGGGCCGGCCCCAGGCTTTACCCCAGTCTTAAACACCAGTGTCTAGCTCCAGTCTTCTATTTCCATTAGTTAGAGCACCGGGAATTTTGGGGGTCTCCTGAGCAATGCACTGTATTGTTGTTTATGGCTTATTATTATCCTTCCAACAAATTTGTAGGAACTAAACAGCTTCAACTGTTTAACATGCAAACTTCATTAAACCATTGTTGCATAAGTCTATGTGACTATGTGAATAGTGACTTCGGCTTGGTATTTTTGTTTTTGTAACATTTATACTATTATTACGATAATTCCCTTTGAAAATGAATGGTGGAACTTTGGAATTCTATAAGAATTCTATTTCTCATTGTTGTCTCCCCAACTACAGACTCTCTACTGTAAACAGTCCATAGTCTGCAGTCTGTATTGATCAAACTATCAAACGAATCAACAGTTTTCTGTAAGTTAATACAGAAAGTTATAAGTACAATAAAGAATAATTTACCAACTGTCGACAGTATGTGACTATCAACTTTCCCTATCAACAGCCTAACAACCACCTCAAGTACCCTGGCAACTTCTTAGCAGCCACTTCCACAATGACAACCTAGCAACTGAAATGATTTACCGAAATCACCAGCCTAGCAACCACCTCAAGTACCCTTGCAACCAAACCACTTCCACAATGATGACCCAGCAATCAACATAGGAAGCAACATGAGTAACCTAGCAACCAGCATAGCAACTACCATAACCGCCCTAGCAACAGCCTAGCAACCGTCTCAAGTACACTTGCTATTTCCTGGCAACCACTTCCACAGTGACAACCTAGCAACCAACATAGTAACCAACACCATTTACTATAATGTCACTGCTTGAGAAATATGACACAGCCACAGGCTGTGTCCAACCATCTCCACTATTTCAACTACTGAAACATTTTTTAATGAATTATTAGTAGTTTAATAACAGCATCCAACCAACTTCCATATGGCCTACTTTAATATTGCCATTATTCAGTAGTGTGCATTCTAAATCATGTATAGTGTTAGTGTTACTTCTGACATATGTCAAACAGTGCTTTTTAAGCAAATAATGCACATACAACATATTTGTAAGCTTCTGTTCACAGCCACCTCTGCTTATCCATGTTGACTATGAAATAATACTCCTACTTGCTGGCAACTACTTCCACAATGATGACCCAGCAACAAACATAAGAACCAACATCATTAACCAGCAATGTTGCTGGTAGAGCAATATAACACAGTTGCAGGCTGCATCCAACCATCTCTACCAGTTTAACTACTAAAACATTTTTACCAATTAGACATTTAACAACTACGTCCAACTTAATCATTAAACAATAAACAACCACCAGTTACATCTTACAATCTACCTTTTGGGCCTACCACTTATCCTACATTAATATCGCCATGTAAAGTGTTACTGTTGCTTCTGAAGCTTGTCAAACAATGCTTTGAAAAAGGATCTTAAGCAAATAATGCACATTATTAACAGCATGTGTGTGTGCTTCTGTTCACAGCCACCTCTGCACATCTATATTGACTATGAAGATTTTGTGCTATTTCATCCACTTCAACAATGATAACCTAGCAACAAACATGATTCCAGTAGTAACTAGAATAGCAACCACTGTGACTACCCTAGCACTGTGACTACCCTAGTTTTTCTGTTGTCAGATATTTGTGCACAATTGCACTTTGAAAAAAACACTTTTGCACTGATTGCATGCACTGTGTAATATCTGGGAATCTAGTTTGTAGATGTTATTTCTATAAATACAAGCTAAACAATTTCTGTTGCTAGGTAGCCCTGAACAAATTCTCCCAGACAGTTTTCAAAATACTTTGATTTTATTGTTGCATCACATTCAATTCCAAAAAGTCCCAGTTCAGCCCCAGTTTGAGTCTACTCCAGGGCCGTCCGAGGCCGAGGCCGTTTGATCCCCGATCCCAGTCCAGCCCCGATCATGGAAAGAGGAAAAGTCTGAGGCTTTACCCCAAACACCTGGGTTTTACCCTATAGTGGAAGTGCGGCAACAGTGAAGCTATTGTATTTATTGACAAAAACGATTGAAATTTTTTCTAAGACTTTGCACATGATCCAAGGATAATGGTTTCTAACTATTCAAGGACATGTTTAAATGTTCATGTCATTAATTTTGTCACGTAGCTTGCACTACTGTTGCTAGCAGTGTTTGGAATTTCTAGCATTGTTAGCAAAATCCCCGATGCTCCAGCTAATGGAAATAGAAGACTGGAGCTAGGCACTGGTGTTTAAGACTGAAGTAAAGCCTGGAGCTGACCCTGGTCCGTAATGGAAATGTGCCACTAGTGTTCACTTGGACACTCTCATGCTGGTAGCCGGAGTTGCATGGAAGGGCTATAGCTGTTACTAAGTTGCCACCAGTAGATTGTTGGCAAAGTAAAAATTATTCAACAGGTCCAAAATCCAACAAAAGAGCAATCTTGGAAAACTATGATAAATAAACACTTTTACATTTTTGCTCATGTCTCATAAACATTGTGGAATTTCCGAGAAATATTTTTTTCCTTTTATTCCTTGCCTCCTGCATCCAACGCATCCAGTTCCATTTCTGTTTGACAGACATGGTACACAACATTGGAACATTGGAAGTTTTCACTTGCACACCCATTTTTGTTAGATTCCATTCATAGGGGGTGCAATTACTGCCACCTGTCATCACAATGGGATTCTATTGCCTCTTTCAGCACTTATGAATGTCTGAGCTAAACTTGGAACACATCGTCATCACAAAATTCTTTGGACATACACCACGTTTCATGAAATTCTGACCATAAGGCCACACTTAACATAACAATAACATGCCTCATTTGATCACATTTCCTAAAATGCCAGTTGGCGCACATTTCAAAATACTTAGCCACAGCTAATCACATTTCAATTGTCCAAATCAACCATTCCAAATGCCTTGTTTTCATGACACTTCATTTATAACAACATACAGGGGTGAAGTACATACACGACATGGTGAAGTTGTTTGTGTTTTGTGTAACTATCCCTTGCCATATAGCTGGAGGAGGAATTTAAATTTCATTTAATATGTTTTCCAATGATATCACATTGAAAGTGTGTCTAAAAGCGAGCATTCCATGTATCAGTGATGCATGAATCCCGGACACATACTTTGACTATTGTTTTCCATTCACATCTTTCTAATATCCCCTAAAACCTGAAAAATTTCACATGCCTCCATTTTTTTTTCAGCTATTACTGACTGACAAATGGTCGTATTTGGAAATATGTTGGTAACTCTTTAGATTAGGGTACACATTTCCACCATTAACCAGCAGCTTATTAATATGCAAATTAATAACCTACTAGTCATTTGTTAGTCATTTCAAGTTATTGAACCTTATTAATACCTTATTTTGCATGAGTTTATTCTACTCATAGTAGACCATTAACAAGAATTTATCCAATAGAAACTCCTAATTACTGCTTATTCATAGTAAGTAAGCTAGTTGTTGTATATGAATTATGATCTCAATATGCTTTGCTCAGTAAGGGGCTTATAAGGTGGAAGTACCACAGGGACAGTTATTCTCAGGAACAGTTATTCTCTAATTAGGACTTATGTAGACACTGTTGGGCACTTGTAGTTTTGGGTTTTGTTCCTATGAATAGACCATCTTTTCTAAATATTATTGAAGGACAATAACTGTCGTACTACTGCCTTATAAACCCCATACTAACCAAAGCATATTGATCATATTTCATATACAACTAATAACTTACTAATTACAAAAAAACAGTAATTCGGAGTTTATATTGGAGAAATTCTTAGCTAATGGTCTGTAATGGGTAGAATAAGGTCATGTAAAATAAAGTCACTTGTAATGGCTAATAAATGTCTAATTTGTTACTAATTTGCATGCTAATAAGCTGCTAGTTAATGGTGAATATGTGTGCCCTGTACCAATTGTCTGTTTAGTTTTGCTGCTTGGCCCTCAATTATTGAAACATTACAATTGGATGTTTGTCAGCAGAACTTGAACTGAGAATTCTGGATTCTAGAAATATGACACTGGAATCATAGGGCTATGGGAACATTGGGCTTCCACACTGAAATACCCCCACCATTGGCTGCAGGTTCCAGGCTAGAGAACCGTCGCTACCTGAGCCAATGGAATTCAATCATATTTTATCTCTGTTGACAGATATTTTGTGCTCCATCGTTTGATGACAAAATCCTGGAAGTGGTTGCTGTGTTTGGTAGTATGCAGATGGCAGTATCCAGAGTAATCAAACTCCAACATCATCGCATTGCACAGGTGTGTTGTGCATCCAATTAAACTGACAAACTACAGAACCCATATATGCATGTCGTAACCTTGACTAAAAAGACATGTTTTAATGACCTATGTTTTTGTTTTTTATTAGTGTCGATCAGTGAAAATCACAATCCTGGGAGATGAGGGAGTGCCTGTTCAAGTTGATGGAGAGGCTTGGATACAGCCACCTGGAGTAATCAAGATTCAACACAAAAACAGAGCTCAGATGCTCACTAGAGACAGGGTGAGTGTAAATTTGTGTGAGCTTTGGAGATGTGTGAGTGCAACACAATAACAATAGATGTTGCCTTTTTATTTGTGTGTGTGTATGTATGTGTGTAAGAGCAGGCATTTGAAAACACCTTGAAGTCATGGGAAGATAAGCTGAGGTATGACAAGCCTCCACTGCGGCCACACTTGTACCCTCAGCAGTCAGTAGACCTGGCCTCTGAGGAAGAGGTCACCCTTATTCAGATGTGCGCTTGTGCTGCTGAAGAGCTCATCACCAGGTGACAATCCACATCCATACCCGAATCATAGCAAAACCTGTCATCTCATAGATTGGTGATATTGTTGATTAAAGCCTGAATTTCACATAAATGCACTACTGAGTCCAATTTAGATTCTGGTGTAAATGTGCTGATTAAGCCTAGTCTGTCAATTAGCCAATGGGGCAATGGAACGTGCTGTAATGAAAAGACTGACGGGCACAGGCTTAGACTGTGATTGTTTCAGTGTTCATAAGCTTTGTCGCTTGGTGGA
Organism: Tenualosa ilisha; assembly: GCA_015244755.2. NCBI lineage: Eukaryota > Metazoa > Chordata > Actinopteri > Clupeiformes > Clupeidae > Tenualosa > Tenualosa ilisha. The sequence goes on from PYXC01002596.1 coordinate 1,416,977, forward strand.
AAAAAGTGTTCTGGAGTCTCATGGTCTGAGCCTTAAGATGGTAGCAGCTGAAACAGTCCATGACTAGGATAGCTGGGGTCCTTACTGATTCTTTTGGCCTTCCTGATGCATCGCCTCTTACAGTTCTGGATGGAGGGCAGATCACATCCACAAATGCTTTGTGCTGCGTACACGACTCTTTGCAGTGCCTTTCATTTGATAGCAGAGCAACTTCCAAACCATGCAGTGATGCTTCTGGTCACGATGCTCTCTCTGGTGCCTCTATAAAAGGTCTTTAGGATTTTTGTTCACATACCAAACTTCCTTAGTCGTCTGAGGTGGAAGAGACATTGCTGAGCTTTTTTAACAATTTGGTCAGTGTGTGGCCCAGGTTGGGTTGTTTCCACTGTAAAACCATTCATGATAATGGGGTTCAATTGATCTCCTTTCTTCCTGAAGTTTACTATCAGCTCCTTGGTCTTCGCAATGTTAAGAGAAAGGTTGTTGTCCTGATGCCACTGCATTAAGCTGTTGACTTCACTACTGTAGGCTGTCTCATCATTGTTGGTAATCAGGCTAATTACAGTGGTGTCTCAGCAGACTTAATGACCATATTAGAACTGCCCTTAGCTGCATATTTGTGAGTGTACAGGGAGTAAAGGAGAGAGCTCAGGACACAATCCTGATGAGCGCCTGTGTTGATGGTCAAGGGGGTTGAAGTGATGGAGCCCATTCTCACCACCTGACGTTACCCTGACAAAAAGTACAAGATCCAGCTGCATAAATTGTTGTGTAGATCAAGACACCTGAGCTTGCCGTACTGGGGACAATAGTGTTGAAAGCAGAGCTTTAATCTACAAACAGCATCTTTACATAAGGATCCTTCTCGAAATGTGTCAGAGAGGAATGCAGTGTGGCGGTGATGGCATCATCAGTGGATCTATTCTGTCTGTAGGCAAATTGATGAGGGTCCAGAGTAGGTGGAATCATCAGTAAGGGGCTTATAGGGTGCTAGTACAACAGGAACAGGTATTCTCAGAAACAATTATTCTCAATCAAAAAATTCATTCATTGTGTGAGCAGCCTACACTTTTCTCATTGGGTTGGCGCAGTTTTCATCCAGACTGCAAGGGGCACTGTTTTGGCTCCGCTCTCTGATCTCACGCTCCTCCACTCTGCATATCATGATACATCGCTACTTGGCAACTGTAAATAGGCAGGGGAGCTAGCCTAATGCTGAAGAAAATAAACTAAGAAAGTGTTGTGTGTGCGTATGGACACACAATTTTGTTTATAATGAAGATGTAGTAGCCTAGCGGTACATGAAAATGTCAAAGAAAGGGCATATTGACCTGACAAAGTTTGGTTTCATCACCAGTAAAAAACCTGAACCCAAAGTTCAAGTTGAGTTTGCATGGATTAAAGCAGGCCATCGTTCTTCAACTGCATGTAAAACAGGAAACAGTGCCAAAGAAGAAGCTAAGAGGCCGCTTTGGGACTATCTCCAAAAGGTGACCTAACAGAATGCTTCGGTCTCTATATACAGTAGCCTCTTCAACAATAATCCCTAGTCATTTCAGGCAAATATTTTGTTTAGACTCAAATCTTCTAAAAAAGTACTTTTAGTTAAGTTGACTGCCTGTTAGGGAGAAAGCTACAACTTAGTTTTTTTTTATAATTGTTATAGGCTATGACACAGTAAATAGTTCAGGCTATTGTTATACACACATGGATTTAATGAATCTGTCAGGTTTGTGGCAGTGTGCTGTATATTCACTGCGGTGACTGTAGCCCGTGAATGGAAGTAAGCCATTTTTTAAGCCGTTTTTTTAGCGTTAACTCGGTTATGGGACATTAAACAAACAAAGCAAAACAATAGTTTAAACACACTTGCACTGTTTCATTTAACTCTTTTTGATTTCTAAAATTTAGTGGTGTTACACCAGCTAGCTAGTATGCCTAGCTTCTATGCTACCTAGAGGAGCATGCCCAGCCATCCTTCTGTTTCCTTCATGGGCCTATGGCAACCAGAGCCGGCCCACCACCTCCACCTGACTTGTGCTTCAACTCCGGCGAGGACACCCTCTTTCTCAAGGCTTCCAACGGAGAATGCCTCACTGACCTCAAAATAGTGCCATTTTATAGTATTGCATATGCGTACATCTTGCACACAGGCAATGCGCAAGTCTGCTGCTTATGCAGGCTACTCTGCTTTAATAGAATAACTACTACAACTGTTCAGTGCTTGAGAGCCAACAGAAGTAAACTAAGTCAATCCAACAGTGTGATAGCTATCAGATTTATATTCCTTCTTCACATTTTCATCACAAAATTCCCCCAAACATCTAGGACTAATTGAAACATGATCTAAACAGGCTGAAAATGTGAATTTGAAATGTAAGTCTAAGGGCAGACACTTATCATACTGTTGGATTGACTTGGTTTACTTCTGTTTGTGGTAGGACTAATCTACAATCTAAACAGGCTAGCTGATAGCCTGCCCTGGACATAAAATGATGTTTTGCGGGCAAATCAAGTAGCCAATCAGAAGAGAGCCCTGCTAGCCAATTAGAAGCGAGACCTACCATCCTATGTTTTGCAAATTCACCCCCTGCTCTGCCCACCCCAATAAAGACAGTGAGTATCTCACTCCCTTAAAAAAAATAAAAAAACAAAACAAAACTATAACAACACCCCCAGTGCTGTCCGCTCGGGGCACGTTGACCACGACCCACACAATGGTGTTAGTTGCTCCCATGAGCCTTCAGCTCCCGCTGGAGTAAGGGACATTTCTCCTTGCTGCATGCTCCTCCCCACTGCGGCAGGTTGCATTCACCATGATCCACGCTACCACACCAATCCCTCTTACACGTGCTCATTCCTCATGAGAGCCCTTTGTGTTGTTTTAATTGACCCCCTAATAGACTGGGCACAGGATTTCTACAGCCATTACTTCATCATCCCTGAGTGGCATTGAGAACAGCGAACAGACTTCCTTGAGCTCTCTGGACACTACCACGAATATCATCCGCCTCTCAGACAGACGGCTGACAGCGATTCGGACATGCTTAGCGCTCTTCTGTCTAGGAGCACATGTGAGCGTCCATCAGTGCCAGAGTCTTCTAGGTTTACGAACAACAACCCTCCATGGGCACAGATGCGCTAGCACATCCGTGGCCTCACGTGCCTTGGGCACTGCCCACTCACAGGGATCTGCTGGCCCAGACAAGGGGAACAGTATGGCACCTGTCATCCACGCTATGGAGGCTAACTGCCTGGCCCCTGAGCAACTCCTGGGTCGGGATTTCACCTCCCCTGTGGTGGAGATGATTCAGGGTGCAAGGGTCCTGTCTACCAGGTCTCTGTATTCCCTGAAATGGGGTGTGTTTGCATCATGGTGCACGGAATACTGCCATGACCCACTCACATGCCCTATCACATGCCCTACCCGCTCACATTCTATCTTTCCTTCAACACATGTTTGAGCAGAGATGTAACTTCTCGACACTAAAGGTGCTGGTGCTGAGAGCACTGTCCAGCGTGTCACTTGAGCCCCTTTCAGACATTGATCTGAAAATGCATCCAAATCACTGTTTTTCAACGGCATATAAGTAGTGTAACTGCACAAAGAAGCAAAAGGGGTAGCTGAGAGAGCCTTCATTCATCCCGTAATGAGGCATTAACCATCAAAGTGACGAAGCCGGTAAATTAATCTGAAAACAGCATAAAATGCCTGGTGTGCCTCTGAATACTAAGAAGGCTCAAACACTTGAATGGTAGCAATATCAGGGTCCCTACACCTTCAATTGAGTGTTGACAACACTGTTGGTGTACATAGGATTTAGTAAGAAGAATGTTTGTGAGAACACCTTACCAATTCTTACCTTCCTATTGCCAGTAAAGTACATAAAAGTCCATGTGTTGATGTAACCCATTTTAATTTCTTTGCCTTAGATATTGCCATGAACAGTTAAAGTGATAGTTTGGAGTACTTCCAACCATAGCCCTGTTGTTTGAGCAAATGAATGCTGGCAGAAGTACACGATCATTTGCTACAACAGAGACTGAATTGCAGACTGTCATTTAGTGCTAACTGAATGGCACCATAATTCACTTTCAGTTTAATTTCTTGTAGTACTATTCCATTAGCGTAAGCTGACGGTTCACTATTTGCTACTCATTTATCTTCCTACCAACAGCTCTCAGTGAGCCCAGACAACAGAGCTATGGTTGGTAGTACTCCCAACTATAGCTTTAAGTAATCATGCATTTCCTTAGAATTAAAACTTCAAGGAATTTCTTCTTTGCCAATGAAACATTTTCTGGTTCACATTAGGTGACTTTTATATACTTTTCCTGCAAGATAGGAAATTGCTCTGTTCACAAACATTCTTTTAATTCAATTTTGATACAGTGACAATATTCTCTATGCTCGAGCACATGTGTAGGAACCCTGATAATACTACAACTGAAGTGTCATGCTGTGTCGAGCCTTCTAAGTGTTTTAGAAAATAGCAAATTGGATATGTACAAGTGCCCAAAGCACGCTCATTGAAAGCCATTTGGCTGTAAACATGAAAACTATCAAACTTAGAACCCAGCTACTGATGTAATTCTGCTTTTAATCGCAAGTTTGACTCATGACACCATACATTGCTTCAGCATCAGAGTATTGCCTTAACTCTATCTTCCTTGGCTGTTATCATTAGGATCTGTGAAGCTGCTAAGACCAACGGCCTATTAGAGCAAGAGCTTGCCCACGCTGTCAATGCCTCTTCACATGCCATCAACAAAACCCACCCAAAGTTCCCAGAGGTGAGTGGTCATGATTTGAACATAATAACTGACTTCCTGACCCTTCTCCACTCGGTCAAGGGATAAGTGCTAGATATTTTCTTGCCTTTTCTTGACTAAAGTGCATGCATAGTGATGGGTACTGTTCTCAGTTTAATTCTACAGACCACTCACCACTGAGTGTCAGCTCATCCAACCTTTGATTAGACTAGGTGGCAAAACAACTTACAGTGTAATATACTGGTGTGCAAACCTTAGTATATAATGTGCGCAGATTGTGTTATCAAATAATGCAGGCACAAGTATAGCACAATTGCCACTCTTGACTTTCACTTATAAGTGATCATCACCAATCAGAGGCAGAGTAGGATACATTATGCCTTTTTCCCCTCAGAGTCAAACTTTGCCCTCATCTTTTCAGACTGTTGTTAATGAATGTGTCTGCAAAGTAGGCATACAGCGTTCAGTTCAATGTCAGCCTGTCCATTGGAGCTGAAAAATGAACAGGCAGTTGTCGGATCAGGCACCGTATTCATAAAGCATCTTAAGGGCGAAGAGAAACACTTAAAAATAACGGGTGTATCCGTTATAACATTAAGACTCCAATTTTTTTTGACTTTGAGTAATTCATCTAGAAATTTATCGCTAAAAGTAGCACCTAATTCTGGGACAGCCTTTAAGTAGTCGAGAGGACTCGTAACTAGCCAGTGTACAGGGTGTATAAGGATGGGAGAACTACAGACTTGCACACTGGATATAAATGGCCAATGGCAGGTAAGGCCTGAACATTTACCGGCCAAAAAAGATTGTTACAGGCCACTGAAAAGTTCAGAATGATAGCTTTTTAGGTCTATGATTTTATTTTTCTCTTAGGCTACTCTGTAACCAAAGGCATGTTAAAGGAATAATCCGGAGTAAGATGCTTTCTAGGGCAATTTTTGGTTGAGTTCATACATTGAGTTGTAAAACCTTAGTGGTGGTTGGTGGGAATGGTGCTCAGTACAATTAATATGAAGTCAGATGACAGAAATAAAGAACTTAGAGCATGTAAACACATTCAGACAATATAGTTAAAATTACTATCAGTACAAAAACTTGCAAAACAAAAAGCCCTGTTGCACTAATTGCCAATGTGGTAATGACACAGGTTAGTTTTGGAATATTTAAAAAGTAATCGAGGTAACCTAGTTTTCCTGATGAATGTCATCTGATTTGAATACCAATTTGCCGACTGTAACAAAAATAGGCAAATAATAAATAAATAAATCAGTTGCAGCGTTGTGCTTTGGTGCTAATTTTATACTCTGCTTGCACAGCAGGTCCCTCTTTCTTTAAAAAAAAAAGTGCTTTGGGTGTCTTGAAAAGCGCTATAATATAATAAATGTAAGTAAGTACTAGTAGTAGTAATAGTAGGATCAGGATATGTTATGAAGTGAGGAGTGTACGTGCTGCCGTCCACTTTCATGTGCAAGACAAAACTGGAGTATTCTGATTTGATGAATAGGTTATGACAATTTGTCCATATCTTACGCAAGTCAAGGGCAGATTTATTATTGTGGTCAATCAATGCTAGTATTTCTGAAAAACTAAAAAATGCCTGAGTCAACTAGAACAGACAAAAATTCCCTCTCTTTGTTGCCTAATAGGTTTGAGACGGACTAGTTGATTTTATAATATGGTAGGCCTAATTCAAATTAATTCAGACACTTGTGAAACAACGCAATATTTCCAAATAAGCTGGTAATTATCCAGTGTCTCATACCCTATCAGCCTCAAAGTCTAGTAACTTAACATAGAAGTTCAAACAAATTCAGCCCCTAATGAAGATGGTATGTCTTCAGAAAAAAAGAAGATACTGGTAAAGTGAATGGTGCAGCCTCAGAGGCTGCCCGGCTAATATTGATGGGTGCAACAGCTGTGGTGGTGGATAACCGTAAATAATAGGCCTAGAACTGCTACAGATCAGAAAGAGTAACGTATCAGAAGACCACCTAGGTACTTTTGCCAATATTGGTTCATATGTGTATCTAGCTCTGCAAGGATAGCTCAATCCTGATCCACAATGTTTGGAATATGTTTGTTTATTTGTATTCATCAGAGTCTAACCCGGAACACAGCCATAGAAGTGGCAACCAATGTTAAGGCTTTGCACAACGAGACCGAGTCACTACTTGTGGGACGAGTGTCTTTGGTAAGGTTTTTTAAAAAAGGCTGTTTGCACTGTCACTGTTTGCATCAACATCTCCCTCACCACTACAGTTCAATGTACCCCCTTGTTTGTTTGCCTGTTTTGTCAGTTAGTGTGTTTGTTTTGCTTTCTCTTGTCTGCTTTTTTGGCTACCTCTGTAGGCAACCTTGAGTTTGAGTAAGATGCTCTACAAAGCCACTATATAAATGAAGGAAAACTTAATAATTTTGGAGACTAGTTAAATCTGTTTCAGGTGATGTGCCACCTCCCACAATCCCTGAAGTTATAATAACAAAGTAAGGGGTAAACAAAATCTTGAAGATGCTTTTAATAATCACTTTATTAATCCAGGAATGGCTGCTTAGTCGGCTCTCCCATCCATCCTTGTAGATAGTAAAACCTCCTCAGACTCCTCTAATATAGGTTTGAATAAGTTCAACTGTTCTTGTATACCTGCATCTGAAGTACAGAAGGCACCGCTAAGCCTAAATTGTAAAAAGTCTGTTGGTTCAGACAAGATTGAGCCATATTTCCTTAAAATTGCCTTAAACCTTAAACTTGATAGCTGGACCTGTCTCCTCCATTTTTAACCTTAGTCTAAATAGTGGCTACATCCTCAAGTCATGGGAATCTGCAATTGTCCTCCCACTACTAAAAGGCAGGGACACTTCTGCCCTAGACAATTATCGTCCCACATCCAGATTATCTGTCATAGCTAAACTGTTCGAGTCTCTTACAAATAAGCAACTAAAACATTTCTTAGCAGACAACAGTGTTTTAAGTCTGGTTTCAGACAAGGGTACAGTACAATTACTGCTGTTGCATCTGTGACAACTGCTACAGTGTGGTTTCAGCCACACTGTACTAAATTTGTTCTCTGATTATCTGAGTGGTAGAACTCAGTGTGTGGACAACCGTACGCTCTCCCTTACTAGATGTAAAAATGGGTGTCTTAAAGGATCAGTTTTGGGCTCCATTTTATTTTCTATTTATATTAATAATGTAGGTGTGGATCTATATCCAACAAAAGTTCATCTTTATGCAGATGACACAATACTGTCTACCTCTGCATCATTATTGCAAGAGGCAGTTACAATCAGGTACAAAATCAGGTACAAAAATCCCTTGAAGGATTAAAGTTGGTTCTAAATGCTAAAAAAAAATAAAAACGAAATCCGTGGTGCTCACTTTCTCCTTCTGATTACACAGTTTTAACATGAAATGGTACTCCAATAGAAAGGGTGATCTCCTACAAATACCTAAGTATTTGGCTAAATGATAAATTATTGTTTGGCGCTCATATTGAGAGCCTTCTAAAAAAAACTCAAACCCAAATTAGGTTTTTTCTTTAGATTAAGGAAGTGCTTTACATCACTAGCTAAGAAAAGATTGGTAGAGAGCACATTCTTATCAGTATTAGAATATTGAGACATAATTTATATGCACTCCTCTTCCTCTTTACTAAAAAAGCTAGATGTTTTATATCGTTCAGCCTTGCGTTTAATTACAGTTACAGCGCTAAGACTCACCACTGCCCCCTGTATGAACTGGTACAATGGTCCTCTCTGTAGAGTCACTTCCATTTCTCAATATTTTTAAAACCTTACAGAACAGTGCCATTGTTTTCAGTGTGGTACCCTCATATTACTACTTTTCCTTATGTGTCTTACTTGTAATTTTATTGATTTTTAGTTTATGATTAATATGAGACTGGTGTTCCTATAGTTGTATGCTCTATTGTCTTTAGTGTAGTTGGTTGTATGTCCTTTGTCTGTAGTCTATTAGTGAGACTTTTTGTGCTTGTAGTTATATGTTCCACTGTCTTTAGTGTACTTGGTTGTATGTCCATTGTCTTTAGTGTATTTATGAGATTTGTGTTTTTGTGTAGTTACTGTATATGTTCTTTACTGTACAGGGGTTGTACAATGTCCATTGTCTTTTATGTACTTGTAACTTCGCCACCACTCTTGGCCAGGACTCTTACTGTTACTGTAAGTCAGTGAGACCCTCCTGGTTAAATAAAAGTTAAATAAAGGTTAAGAGCAACAGATAGAGCTGAGAAGTAAATTTTTAGGCTAATTTTATCTGTCACTACTGACATCCAAACACCTGAGGCAACAGAACTGAGGTAGTCAACAGCGGCTGTTGTATTTAAAGACATACTAGGCAAGACTGCGTTTTTTTTTATCTCCGATGCTCCCCCTACAGTCAACAATTTTTTGAAAAAATAGCAACAACATTGTACATTCTCGCCAATTCATGTGAATTTACTTGCAAATCACAGAATAGGAACAGTGATTTTCGTATGTAACATTAGCCGGTAATAAATGCGATTTTGATTTCATTCACTTTCAGTTTTGTTTCCGACCCAATGTTTCCGATTCTGCAAGTGTAGTAACCGCCTAATCTACGTTAGAGGCAGCCAAGAGGACCTTCATTCACCCCGTAATAAACCATGTAACCATCAAAGCTGACTACGAAGCTGATAAATTAACCTAAAAATGTTGCCTGGTGTGCCTTTAACAGCCTGCTTACAAACGTGGGTTGCGTGTATTGGCACTTTGTTCCAAGATCAGCAAGCCTAAATAATGTGTATGTCGATGAGGTGAGACATCATAATCCCTTGAATGGTTAGAGGTGAATGTGTCAGCGAAATGTTTTTTTTTTTTACCCATTCTGGTTCAGTAGCTTGTTACACTGGGAGTGTGTGACTACAGCAGATAGAGCGGCAGAGGGCAACCATGCTTCTTTTAATGACATCTTTAGTATTTTTGGTCCAAAAAACAGCAACATTGGCACTGCACTCACTCGGAGCATTGGCAAGACACATACTAAATTTGGGGTCAGTCAGATGACTGGTTCAAGAGTTAAGCGTGGAACATACAGATAGAGTTACACACAGGCAGATGTGTCTTGCATTAATAGATGGATCTGTGATAATTGACACCTCATGTGCTTCATTTTGTTTTACTCCAGCAACTGGACTCTCCTCATGAGGAGCTGCTGTCACGCGCCCTCCAGATTGTGGAAGCCGAGTTGGGTAAATTGGCCGAAATCCCTTGGCTATACCACATTATCCAGCCCAATGATGAGGAGGTATGTATAAATATTATAAACTAGTTTTGTACTTTAAAATTACTCCAAAACAATGTCCATTACTCCATGTCACTTGCACTCAGCATTTTCACTGGTAAAGCAAAGTAATGGCTGAAATTGATCCATACACAATTAAACATGTTACTTGGGAATAGAAAGGAGGTGTATATTTTGAGTGGCTCTTGCTTAAATATCACTTCACCAGAACTATGAACTTTGACTTTCATTTACACCTACATCTGATATTGTCTGCAACATATTTCCAGGAGAGAGAGAAAGAGAGGTTCTCAATTTTCTGAAGGAAATGTAATGTACATGCAACACAAAAGAAGGTTTCCTCAGTACAAGGATGACAACAATTGTGATTTTGGGGAAGAACTGACTGACACACAAGCAGAAACAAGACAATTAGACAATTAGATCTGCCTTGAAGGTAGTAGAAATAGTAGCTGGGGCAAGAATAGATTCCTGTGTCTATTATATAGTCAAAAAAGGGTAACCAGCAGTAGGAAAAAATAACAATACATATCCTAGAAAATCTTAATTTTAAATCTTAATTCTGAATGTCTGGGGAAGCCTACATATATAAATAAATAGCGAATAAATTGGGAGAGGCTTTTTACTGGGACTTCCAAAAATGCTTAACATGGCTTAACATGTCCCAAAACGGTGATAAGTCATCACCAAATTTCTTATAGACATCATCAGTCATGCATATTTTCACCTCTCCAAATATCAAAACTAAAACCAATGATGTGAGAATTAGGTAGTCCCTTCAGGATTTCATGTACATGCAATACAATGCCTGAATCCGTGGTGGTGTTTTCTAAATATTTGCAAGGAATTTTGCTGTTTTTCACTGTAAACTACATGTAGTCTCTACATTTAGGTCCCTCCAGAATTTAGCAATTTTGGAGGGGAGTTTTTACAGTCAAAATGCTTGATTTTGTGGTGGTATTTTCTTAAAATTTGTGATTTTTTTCACTTTAAACTCCATCTATTCTATTATGCTACTTTAGTAACAATATAGCAGGCATGCTCTATGAAAAGCCTTTGCTTTTGCATAGCACACCAACAGGTCCGTCAGGAAGTCACATCTTTGGATGGTCTGCGTCTGCTGTTGCTCTTGTAATCTCTATTATCTGCCTCACCTTCAGAATTCTCCATTGAGTGATAATAAATCCTTAGAAGTTGTGGAATGAGAGTAAATGCTAATCTTAAGAATGTGTAGGCCTATTACCAATACTTCTGACATCTGACAAAATTATGTAGCCAAATCATTTGTAGGATTCCATGTAGCTTTTTCATTTCTTAAGGGAAAATGAAGTAACTTTATTTGCCGACAAGAGATGCTACAGGCAACATAGTTCTCTGGGGAATGTTGTCAAGTTAACATTTTTATGGGAGTCATTAGTGTGATGGTGGTACAGAGAGGGCGAACATCACTGAACAATTTCAGGGTGAGTGTTTATGGACCCACTGTGAATGTCTTTTATGTCATACAGTGTAATTATTAGCAAACACTCGCATTAGCTGAAATATTTTGAAAATAACGAAATGCGGTGATGGCAGGTGTTCACACGAACTGAACAGAACTTATTTAGTCCAAAACTCTTTTATGTTTAGTTAGTCTAGGAAGAAACCTTGGGCAGATCTATGACTTAAGGGGCTAACTCAACTGCCAGGTTTCATGCAGGAAAATTACAAACAGTAGTAACCATGATAGACTACAAGTTGTTTATGGTTTTAGCTAAGGTTCAGAGTATTATCCCACTTTACATTACATGGTAGTCAGTCCATAGGTAGTTATCAGGAATTATGACTGGACAATGTAACAGCGGCCAGACATAGTGTTAAACTCAAAGGAGTGAGATGGGTCATGGGGGTAACAATAAGGATCCGTTTGACGGTGCCATTATGAGGGGGGTCAGTCACAAAGCCTCAGGGAAGGGGAGTTGGGCCTGGCATGGGCATCTAGGAAGGGCCTCTATGATGGAGAATCGGTCCTGGCATGGGCTTCCCATAGTGTTGGTTGCAGACCACTCAGGAGGGGAGGGTGAGAGGAGTCTGCCGGAAGAAGGCAAGGATGACACTCAGCAGAGATTATTGTGGACAGAGGAAGCAAATGAATTAGGCCAGGCTCACACATCAGAGACGAAATATCATTTCATTAATGTCATTTGTGCATATATATATGCAATATATATATAAATATGGAGTGAGAGAGAAAGAGAGAGAAAGAGAGTTGTACGGCATGACACATGAAGGTTTTGTGGCTATAGGCTATGGGAGCATAACTAAGGTATGATGCATGGCAACCCAGCAGCACTGCAAGGATGGTCAGTGGCCGCCATGCCTCGCAACAGGGGGCAGTCCCTCCCAAAAGACCCATGAGACCCAAAAGACCCATGAGAAGTGATGATCCCTGTAAAGTCAAACTGGTATTAACGATTTTAGTTGCATAGTTGCACTTGAGAAAACGCACGGGAGAAAAAGAAAGGAAAAAAAAAACGGTGTTGACAGCCTGCAAATCAGTCGATTGGTAATCAGCTGGATTCGCACCAGCTGATTTTGGTGCGTGCTGTAAATTGAAGCGTCGCTGGTGGGTTTTTTTTAGTCCTAGTGAGTGTTCGGGCCGTAGCATTTTGTATTAGCTGTAGGTTTTTCATACAGGTATTACTACACCCAGAGAACAGAGCATTGCAATAATCGAGCCTGGAAGAAATAAATGCATGTATTCATTTTTCAGCATCCTCAAAGGATAGGAACTTTCTAACATTAGCAATATTTCGTAGGTGGAAAAAAAATGTTTTTGAAATGTCTTTTACATGACTATTTAGAGAGAGGTCCTGGTCAATAATTACCCTGAGGTCTTTAACTTTTGTGTTACATGACAGTGAAAGGCCACTGAGTAAGTTTTGGTGAAGGGGTAGAATGTTACTCAGCTGTTTAGGGCCAATAATCATAACTTCAGTTTTATCAGAGTTTAAACATAGGAAATTATTAGTCAACCAGGGTTTTATGTTTTGGAAGCAGGCATCAAGTTTAGATATTGGCATATAGTCATTAGGCTTCATAGAAAGGTAAAGCTGGATATCATCAGCATAGGAGTGAAAAGTAATGCCATGTTTCCTTATAACAGATCCTAAAGGTAACATGTACAGGGAGAATAACAGGGGCCCTAGCACTGAGCCTTGGGGTACACCAAACTTTACTTTAGTGTGAGATGATGACTCATTAGGAGCATGTACAAACTGGTAGCGACCAGAGAGGTACTATTTGAACCAGGCTAATGCAGAGTCTTTGATGCCTGTCGTGTGTTCAAGCCTGTGTAGTAGTATACCATAATGAATAATGGCAAAGGCAGCACTAAGATCCAATAGGATTAATATTGATATCCGATTATCAGATGAGATAAGGAGGTCATTGAAGACTTTAACTAGGGCTGATTCTGTACTATGATTAGCTCTAAAGCCTGACTGGAAGGTTGCCTGGATATTATTTTCGTTTAAGAAGCTACAGATTTGCTTAGACACAATTTTTTCGAGTATTTTTGATACAAATGGGAGGTTAGATATGGGTCGGTAATTAGCAAGGACATCAGGATCAAGGTTAAGTTTTTAATAGATGGTTTAATAACAGATGTCTTGAAAGATTTTGGGACATGCCCAGCTATGAGTGAGTCATTTATAATTTTAAGTTGTCTCAGCCAATAGAGGGAGAGCAGCCTTACGAAGATCAGTTGGAATAGGATCCAATAAGCATGTTGAGGCTTTAGCTGAGGAGATCAAAGACGTAATTTCTGATATATTGGTCGGTGTGAATGGATTAATGTATACTACAGGTTGACTAGAGCTAGCTGTAACCATTACTTGTGGTCCAACTGGATTTTGAGGTTACAAAGGAGTTGTTTATTTTAAGTCTAATAGATTCAATTTTGTCCATGAAGTTATTGCTGTTTAGAGTTATTGGAATGGAGTGGGTCACCTCATTCATACTTTTTGTTACACGGGATATAGTGTTAAAAAGGAATTTTGAATTATTTTTATTATTGTGTCTAAGTGAGGAATAATATGCTGATTTGGCATTGTTAAGTGCTGTCTTGTACTCTTTTAAGCTATCTTTCCAAGCAAGATGGAACGCTTCAAGTTTGGTGGCATACCATTTTCTTTCAAGTCTACACGCAGCTTGTTTCAGTGAGCGAGTCTGTGTGGTATACCATGGGGCAATTTTTTCTTGTTTCCTAGTTTTCTTTTTGAGTAGTGCAATGGTGTTGAATGTGGAGTGTAGTACATTTACAACACTATCAGTTAACTGATCAACTTGGGTTGGGCTTGGAGTAGAGCCTGCTAATGCAGGCCTATATTGCCTCAGTAAAGACTCAAAGAGAGAGGGAATTTTTGCTATTAAGTCATCTGTAGTTTTGGGAGTTATGTTTTGAGTGTAGTCATTTATTTATTCACCTTTATTTGTTATAGAGGGACACTGTACATTAAGGGACATTTTACAAGTAAGATGTAAATGCACCAAATTATAGCCAAAGGGCTAATTTCCATTGGTAGTCCCCTGCCAAAGAAGCATGGCTAGTAGTAGTAGATCGAGTTAGGTGTCATTCTTAAGTGAGCAAGTAGACTTAGGCTCAACATCAAAAAAGACAGCAGTTGTCATGAATGAGAGAAGCTGCCACTGGCAGAACAGGTAAATTACTTGAAATTCCAACATCAAGTTTTTATGGGTCATATATCACGAAATATTTGCGGTAAATATAAAGATATGCGGTAGTTGTGAAATTTAGCGATTTTATGCAATCGCAAAATCACGGAAAACTGGAGGGACTGATTAGGCTGTCTACATGCATGGTCTTCATTACAGTGACCAGATATTCAAACACTATTTTAAACCACATGATTTACAACATTAACTCATTGTACATTGTATGACCAGTGTCTTTATTTTTATTTCTTACCATGAACTGTTATATCACAGATCCAAAATGGTGAATAAAAGAGTACATAATAATTTAGTGGTAGAATATCTTTTAAATACTTTTATTCTCTACAAAATACATTTTTAGAAAAAAATATAATCTGATATCTTGGTTATGAAGCATTGTTAACCAAAGTTTCATCATGATAACATTTTTACTTTTGTGGACACTGCGCATGAAGGGTTATACTTTGTTTAAAGTTTTTTTGAGGATCCTGCCCAGTTCATTAATAAAATAAATAATATTATTGTATATTTATTGTCTATACACCCGAGGGTTGGTGAATCACTACTGTATTATGGCAAATTTATTATATTTTGGAAAATAGCTATAATTGATTTTATACCGTTGGTACACAGTGCCCACTATAGTGGACGTTTGCATATCTGTCAAAAATATACGGATTGAAAAAAAAAACACAAATTGATATGTTCTTAGTCTTGATTTGGTGTTAAAAGCACAGAAAAAGCATAGAAAAATATCCACCTCAGTTTTTTAATAATTCATGGATGAAGCTGTTAAGAGTTTTCCGCCCCATGTGGGTGCTCATTATAAGGAAAAGGTTTAAAGGCATCCCAGGCAACATTTTATGCTGTTTTTAGGTTAATTTATCAGCTTCATAGTCACTTTGATGTTTAAATGGCACATTACAGGGTGAGTGAAGGCTCACTTGGCAGCACCTAGCACTGCTAAGTGCAATTACAAGCACTTGCAGTATGAAAACGAGGGTCACTCCACAGCTCAAAAATCGCAGGCTTGCCTGGTACTGCTTTAACGTGACTTTATGTCCCAAACTAGTGATCAATAATCATAGGACATCTAATGGGCAAGTCTTGCCAGGAGCACTGATGCCTAATACACAGATAGATAGATAGACAGATAGATAGATAGATATTATTGTTTTGGGTCTTTAAATCACCTAAAGCTTTCCATCATATGTAAACAATGTAAATAGCTGCCATAACATGGGGTGTCGGTTCTGAATTTTGGAGAGGTGAACGAGGATATGGCTAGTGATGTCCATGAGAAACTGGTAGTGATCGATTGCTGTTTTTGGACATGAAGTCATGTTCTCTAATGGGGACCGCGGAGAGGAAAAAGCATGGCACGACTTTGCATACGTACATGCACAGCACAGGCTAATATGCACATGGACCTTGATTTGTCATCTTTGAAAATATTGATTTGCAGTTCTCACAGCCCACATTTCACAATGCTAGGGCGATAATTTCTGTAACTTTTTTTTTGTAAAATTAAAACTTGTCAGTGCCAAGCATATTCAGCACTGGGTGCCTTTTTTCGGTGGTATGGTGGACAGTGGTAGGTTGTTTGTCTTTAAGTGGTACTGATCTTTGACTCAAAACACGTTCAGCACTTAAAGGAAGATGGTATCTTCTTTGCAGTTTGCAGGTGTCTGAAACCTATCCATTGACATAAGTTTGCTCCACGGTGGGTAGATACTTTCTGCCTCAACCAATTGCTCCTGTTTGGTCGTGACATATGTTGCGCACTGGAACGTATCGCTTGAATTCAATGTTAATACTTTCAGCCCTCCCTCTGTTCACTGATTGCCTCGTCCAAGTTTAGAGGTGGCATGAACCAAAGCCGACAGCTGGCTCCCTGACCAGTGGTGGAGCTAAATGAGAAATGAGAGCGGAAGCACTAGGCGGTGCTAGCCTGGCTAGTTCCATATTACATTTTAAGGCAATTTAACATCATTCACTCAGAGTTTTTTCTTACTTTTAGAATGCTGACCAAGCATTAACTCAATTGAAAGACAGGAAAAGAAGGCCACATCATGAATATTTACCACTGACTGCTCTCAACTCACTTGCATGATAAATTCTCCCTAATTTCCCCCCACGCCAACCCTGCCCTCGCATTATGGGGGCGTTACCCTGACTTGCCGTCTTTATCTATAGGCTAATTCAAGCTCATGCTGCACAGGGTTAACTAACCATGAGGCATGCTAGTTAAAATGTTGTCCATGATGACCTGGATGGGAGTGGTTTTTGCTCCACCTGATAATGTCACATGACCTCAAGTGAGGTCAAGGTGCTTGCTTGCCTGATTGCCTTAAGTCTTCCTTGACAAAAGAGATGCATTTCTCTTTATGCCTCTGTACATAACATTTTTCCAAAACTTAAGGAATACTGTGATTTCTGACACAAATGCTACTGAAAACCTTTCACATAGCTAAATAACTCTGTTGGGCCTATTTGTAGCTGTTTTGTGACCATATGGAAAACTTCAGAAAATACATAGCCTAGCACTGAATGTGTTACAAAACAGACCTTTTGAATGCACACCATTATGGTTTGTTAATAAAATTTATTTTAGCAATCATGTTTATATTAATGAATATACAATATTGTCCCGAATATAAGCTGATCCTGAATATAAGATGACCCCTATTTTCCATTTCCATTTTCACTTATTTTGGGGGGAAAAAGAAATCTTTTTTGTAGACCAAATTTTGCCTTAAATTATTTTATTTGAAAATGCTGTTGAAAAATCATTGGAAAACATGTGGAGAAATGTGTTACATTTAAATTGAATGAAGTAGGCTACCATATGAATTATAATTTTCCATGAAAGTGCAAACAGTACACTGTGGGCTATCTACAGGGCAGAAAACCCAGAGCTCTGCATAGAGGTAGCCCGGCCATGCTTTCTTAACACTTGATTATCATCTCCCTACAGTGCTAGTCTGGGTTTCATTCCATTGAGCAGGAGGCATTTTAACCTGTCCAATCAACAAACAGAGGGAGGTGTTGTGAATGCAGAGCTAGAATGCTATCAGTCAAGACAAGCTATTAGTCAAGGGCTGATCCAGTCATTTTAAACTTAAACACCTAAAGAATGTCCAGAACCTCTGCAGGGAACAAAAGTGTAGAACTAAGGTCTGGTTTTATGACCAGGCTAGCAAAGACACTACAGCCTTGCATGTCAAAGGGGGAGTTGGCCCAGGCTGCAGGACACTCAAACATGCTGGTGATTCGCTTCTCTCATTTCCACAGCACATTAACTGATTTTCAACAAACAGTAACAGGAGTTGGTATGTCGAAAAATACTGACTTATGCTCAACATTGCCTTTCTGTTTGAGTGAGTTTTCCTTAGTTTTATCATAGACTACGGCTGAAAAGACAGCTTCTCCTTGAAGAACACTAAGAATAGCAGCTTCTAGAAAAACGTGACATCCCAAACAACTAGTCATCTTTTGTATTACATTGAACAACAAGTGAACTGTCATCTGCAGTGTGGACGGCTTCTTTTACTGACTATGGTGGATGGACGGATAACTTTAGTCTTCTCTAAGCCTGAAACTAGAAACATATTGCAATGGATCTAACAGCATGTAATACTTGAACAAAAGTAAATAAATTAATCACAGTAATTCTGGCTTGCTGCTGTAATTTTGTGCTAAAACAACTAGTTTTAGCTTGTCTAAATTCAGTTAAAGGTTAATGATAACTACTGTCACTAAGCACTGTTTATTGTGTTAAACCAAGTTATATATGTGACATTTAACAACCTTTGTGCTAGTAAAGAAATTAAAGTATCTTACTTCTAATATTGTTAGCATTGTTGCTAGCTTGTGATTGTTAATGCCATATCCCAGGTGATGCTAGCTATTCAAGCTAACTTTCAGCAACCAGCAAGTGGTCGACCGTTGACAGTGTTCATACTACACTAACTATACATAAATGTTTGACAAGAAGATAAAATAAAGTAGGACAGAATCAGTATAGACTGCTTCATTCATTATTGAGTCAGTATCAGTAGAATGACTGACTGGTTCTGTGTTACAGCCTTGTGGAAAAACTGTTCTGCAGTCTGGTGTTCTGAGCCTTAAGACTTCGATATTGCTTTCCAGGTGGTAGCAGCTGAAACAGCCCAGGACCAGGATGACTTGGGTCCATGCTGGCCTTTCCTGATGCATGTTATATAAGTCCTGGATGGAGGGCAGATCACATCCACATATGCCTTGGGCCGTACGCACAATTTCTTGTAGTGCTTTTCCTTTGGCTGCAGAGCAGCTTCCAAACCACACATCGATGCCTTCAGTTAGGATGCTCTCTGTAGTGCCGCTGTGAGGAGGAAAATTTGGTTTCTGCATTTAACCCAATTGTTAATTAGTGAAGTAAAGTACACACTAACCCAGAGCAGTTGGCTGCCTGCTATAGTGGCACCTGGGGAGCAGTGAGGGTCCACTGGTTAGGGATTGAACCAGCAACCCTTTGGTTACAAGCCCAAAGCCCTAACCAGAAGGCCATGTCTATTATGTTGACATAGCATCTATCAGTCAATGCAGCTGAGAATCAGAGCTGTGCCACTAAAGCATGACAGAGTCAGGAGCATGGTATTAAACACCTTGGTATGTTGTCTGATTCACAGCTGTTCTAAACTACATCAATAATATTCCTTGGGTAAGTTTTTTTGGGGGTTAGACTTTTCTTTGAGCGCAGGAGTGAGTAGCCAACTAGGAACAGGGCGAAACATCAAGCCACACCACCGTCATAATTTTTTTAACCACATATAACACTAGGTCGCGACAAACCATTGCTAATGATCAGTGTTATTTAGCCTATGAAATTGACTATATAGCAGGAAGAGACAATTGTGATTGCAACCTACAACTGTCCCCTGTCAAATGAAGTTGCATTTTAAATCCTGGGCAAGCTAATTCAGGGATAATATTAGAGAGAGTGGATCCTGCAGTTTGTTTAGTTACCTTTCCTCAGAATAATCAACAAGCAGAGTACGATACAGTTCAACACAGTTTTAATTCTGTACTTTGTAACTTTGAACTATATTAATGCCTGTTCTTAGCTTATGAAAGTAACTTCCATAACTGAGCGTAAATTTTGCAGTTATGATAATGCTGTGGATGATAAGCCTATGCCATTTTCTCAGCAGCAACAGTAAAGGTTATCGTTTATATAAGGTTTCTAGAATGCTATTCCACAAAAGCACATAATATGTAATAACATAGAATGTTTGGGCATTTGGGGCATTAACTTGAATGAAACCACAAATGTTATTGTCTCTCCAATTGATGCTAGAAGCTAGAACAGATGCCCCAGCAATCGTGTGTCAACAATATGGCTGCAGCAACGTTCTTTCTGGATTTGTGAATAAGGCCTATAGGTTTTTATTGTGGAATTGTTTTAGTATCATCAAGGTTAAAGGTTGATTTGCAAATTTGAAAACATTTTCATTTGGTCATGAAACCAGCCCCTTAAAAATGTGCTCAATCATGTAGAACTTGAACTGGCTGTTTATCGTTTTTTAATATTTATGTTTTCCAGGATCACTCAATTGAGTATGGCAAGAGGAACAGCCGTGGTAGCATGTTCCGAATAGTACCGAAGTTTAAGAAGGAAAAGGCACTCAAGAAGCCCAGTCCACAGTCAGGTAAATTCACTAGAGTTTGATTATTTAGCAGCTCACTGGGCAGAGCATGTCCAAAACTGTGAGGAGGTGATTCCAGTTTGGTTTTGGGCATTGGATGAGCATATTGTCCCTGGGCCACGTGGTAGCATGGGTTGATGACTGAATGACATTTTGTTGTGAGACAGCACATTCCTTAGCTACGTTTTGATGGTGACATAACCAGTCATGTGTTGTAACAGTCTTTGCTCCTAAGTGTATTGAAGCCACAGGCCATGGAAATATATTTATTGCAACCTATGGATGTCAGATAAATGTCCGCACAGTTTTCAGGCCACATCCCTAATCAGTGTGCCATGATATTCAGTAGTCTCTGGTAGTGATGACATCCAAGAACACCCACAGCATGTTAAAATTTAAATCAGAAGTCTCTGTGTCCAACCAGATGTACCAGGAAACAGGTTCTTAATATTGTCCCTTGCTGTGTTCCAGAGCGACATGTCATATGCCTGTGTACCAAACAAGCCCAGTCATCTCTCTGCTTGTTGGGGGACTGCCTGCAAAGTGATAGCTTTAATCTTTGGAAATTAAATTCCTATAAAAAAAACATTTGAAAATAAAAAAAACACACAACATTGGTGCACACAACATATGTATATAGCTCACTCTAAAAACATACAGCTGTTGTATGTATCTGAGTGTTGTGCACCAGTAAAACACAACAGCTTATGAACAGCATATGATTAAAAATTAGTTGCATGTTCTGAGTTTAACCTCAGAACTTGCCTCGCATCTTTGTTGTAATTTGCCTCGCAGAGTTAACAGCCTTAAAAGAGTTTAACAGAATAACAGAGTGGCTTTTAAACTGACAAATGACTTACCTCAATACAGTGAATATGAACTTGAACAAGAACATGAATATGATTGAAGTCCTATCGGAAGACAAGTCAAAGATCAACTTAGAATTTCATAATTGTGTAATGCCTAGAAGCAACTCAGAAGATGTAATTTGCCAAAGTAGCACACTGGATGCAAATGAACATTAAGGTTATTCCACGTCAGTTAAACCAGGGCCCATGCACCTAGATCTCAAAACAATTTGAAATGACCAGGTGTACCCATGTTGGCCAGGAGACACTGTGTAAAGTTATTTTATGTAAGATCAAAACTGTACAAGTTACAGACAGTTTTACTGAGGGAGCAAGGTGTTGATTTTGTTTGGCCTTTTTTTTTGTCAAACCCATAGCTGAGGAACTAAACCATCTGGGTGGCTAACATTTTGCATGCTGGCATATAAATAGGAATAGTATATAGCAAAGCCATCACATTTGGTCTTGATGAGCCTGCATGGCTATACCAGTCCCTCAAAATTGGCTAGGCTCTGTTTAGGTCATATTTTGCATTACATTGATGGAAAGAGTAAATAACAAAAGGCAAATTTGGTCTGATGTGATCACGTGAGGGTACTTCAGTAGGGCTTAGGATATCCTTTTAATTTCAGTGATTTCAGTGGCACCTTTAGTCACTCTGAATAGTTTGTGCTGTGAACCTCAGTAATCTTAACATGGCCACAAATCTTTCAAGCCGCTGAGATCCTACCATCTCCCGATCACACTCATGCTGCATCAGCAATGTCCGTTACATCAGACCAGTGTTGGAGGCTATGTTGGGTGCATGTATGATGAAGAATGTTGGATTGGTATGTTTTGTGACAAGAGTGAAGCAGAATCAGACATAAATATATGTTTCATGCATCCAAGCTTTTGCGCTCCATTTTCCATCTAGAGAGGATATTATCATTGCATTCCCCACAGTACCACCTTGATCTCAAAGACAATATATGAATATACAAGATACAAGATATGTGTGTTTTGTGCTTCATGTGCCTGATGATTTATTTCTAATTTGTTTTTTTCTGTTATGGTGTACAAAAAAAGTACAAAAAAATCTTCAGACATTCCCACAAAGTGTTAGGGTGCTCTAAAAATAAGATCCAAAATAATTTTTCAGACTTATGAGGTCTGCTCTTCAAACACTGATAGTTTACTTTCTCTTTATTGCTTTGTTTCTACTTATCTCAGTAAGGGAAAAAAAATCAATAACCTATGTTGGGAACAAATATGTCTTCTGAAGGCCTAAACAGTACTCAGCCAAAAACTCCAATAAAATTTTGACCAACTATGAGGGACTGCTATGACCGTGCAGGATCATCAAGACTCAAGATGACAAGCAAAATTTGAGCCTCCTAGATGGTTTAGTTCTTGAGCAATGGGTTTACGAACTTAGACAAAAAAAAGAGACTAAGCAAAATCAACACCTTCCTCTCCCCATAAAACTGACTGTAACTTGTCTTGTTTTGTATTGTATTGTTTTTGGTAAGTATTGATCTTACATTAAAATTATTTTAAAGAGTGTCTCCTGGGTAACATAGGAACATCTGGTAATTTTTTGCAGAATGTTTTGAGAAAGTGCATGGGCCCTGGTTGAATTGATGTGGAATGACCCATTAGGTCTACATTCATTCAGATGAACATATAGTGCATTCTTTCACCTTAATAATTAATAATACACAAAAAAGGGCAGATTCGGAACTCAAATGTGATCTCTCGGTGTGGCTACCCTGCTTATTGTTTACATGATGAGCTCTGCAAAAGTATTGCCTTTGCCCTCTGCATGGTCAGTGAAATTACTCATTCCACAAGGACGAGCTCTGGGATTTCCCAATCACGAGATGTAAGGCATCGGCTCCCAGGACACAGAATATTAATTCCAGCCAATCAAGCGGTCAGAGAGTACTGTCCACTGCTGTCCCCACATGGTTACCTGGCCTCTGTGGATCCCCTCAGTCTCACTCAAGGGCCATATTGGATGTGCTATGGAAGCATTAAGTCAAGTCACGTAAAAATTACATTGAAAAGACTGGGATTTTTTTTAGAATGTTCACTGCGCTGCCTTGTCTAGTGTAGCCAGTTCCATTGATTATAGTGGAAGCTAGTAGTTACGGCAGATACATCTGACTTAACGCATCCAGTGTGCCCTCCCTGTCAGCCTTGGTCAGTAGTCAGGAGAGCTCTGCCATGCAACATTTCTCACTTCATAAACCACCGGCAGCACACTTAGCCCCTGTGGGTCCTTTTACTCCACTGTCAGCAGCTTGGAGGGGGTTGACCAGTGACATCTTTCATGATATAAGCCCACAGATTGCACACACAACCCCTATGCAGAGTGCGTGATCTGTATGGACATATCCTGCCCTGTGGTCCCATTCATCTCCTCTGCAGCCAGGAGGGCTAAGGTACCTGACTACTTCATGGTTAAATGGATCCGTCACAGAGCCACGGTCTGACTCATCCAAGATAGGTTAGTTCTTTAGCCCCATGGAGTCCTACCGTAACATTGATGTCATAGACCCATTTACACTATAATAAAAAAGAAGCTGAACATGTAAACTGGCAACAAAACACTATCAACATTATCATAATAATTATTGAAGAACCATAATCTATACAGCTGAAAATGTCAAAATGCTAACAGACCCAATGCAGACCAGATGAGTATTCAGGTTTATTTTCAGTTCAGTTCAGTTATTTTCAGTTAAGCTACTAGGAAGGAGAGGCTTTAACTTGGGCAGATCAATAAAGTCCAACATAAAAAATTCCAAACCATCCAGGGAATACAGCAGAATAACTTAGGGACTTCATGGCACAGGATGAACAGAGAACAGACCTACCTTTAAAAGAAAAACACTTCCAGCTTCAGAATGAGAAATCCAGGCACAATTTGATGGAGGACACATAACAAACTGACCTTAAGAAAGAGGGAAGAGAAAACCGTGCATCGAGCACGAGACCGAAATACAGATAACAGATTAATGGGCAGAAAGAGGTGTGGACTGAAAGTGACAAGAAATATTAGGGGTAATGGCACATGGCAGGTGTGGGTAGGCTTCTGAGAAAAAAAAGGCACATGATCTCAAAACAAAAACACAGTACAGCAGGCAGTAGCCACACAGTCCAGCAGGGTGGCCCTTGTTGTGCCATATACTGACACTTAATACCTTTGATTCTACCACTGCAACAAGAAAAATAGGTGTTTTTTACTTTACTTTTTGGGCAAGTTACTGAAACAAACTTTTAAAAAAGTGCTTTGAGCCTTTCTGTAAAAGCTGCTAAAGCTGTAAAATCGCTATTGTCCATCATAAAAATCACTGTCAAAATACCTGTTTGCTCATGTCATTTTAATTGCTCACTGACATATCACTTACAGCCAAAATGCGTCATAGCTAATTTGTATAAAGTTATGCAGTTTTTAACTTCTTTTAGTCGCTCTAGTCATCAGTCTGGTATCCCCATTGAATTTGGAGATATGCATCATCCTCAGCTTTTCTGCCCTACTGGGTATTATTTTCCAAACCAAGACTAAACAGAACAAAATAATATAGATAGTAATGTACTCAATTGTTAGAATATAATTAAGAAATAAACTATATATATGTGCAGAGGCAGTGTGCCAGTGTCATTACATTGTATTTGATGTTTGTGGGCCTAGGTCTAATTAGGTGCATGTCACTTTAAATTTATCATCTAGAACCTAAAGACCTGCTTGCGCAGGCCCCGACAAAGTGCAGAGTGCTGTGCTTTCAAAATTCTATTCCATTGTTTTTAAAACAACTCTGCACATCAGCGCCGAACTCTGCTGCCGCTTGTTGATTACGATTCAAGTCTATTTTGTCAGAGCCGTTCGATAAAAATGAAATTGTCGAATTCGAAAGTGCTCGCAAAGCTGTCAGAGCCGATGTGTAGAGGCCTTAATGCTACAGGCCTTCAGGGAAACAAACTTTGTTTCTGTGCAAGGTGCTAGTGGAAATCAGTAGGCAGCGGCAGATGTTTATTATGTTTTCCACTGCATATTCATAAACAGCCAAAGCAGAATCTTTGTTGGATTAGAGGAGAGATGTGTCTTGTAATATGTGATTTTTGTTATCCTTTTGGTGAATAACTTTAGGCTGCTACATTATTGATTAGTAGACTCGATATGAGCTAAGTTCACTAACTGGGGCGGTGGTGGTGTAGCGTTTAAGAAACCTGGTTAGCATGCTAGTAGCCTGGAAATAGGGGGTTCGAATCCCGTCTGCCACTGTTGTGCCATTGAGCAAGGCACTTAACCCTAAGTTGCTCTTGGGGAGAGCTGATGTAATTGATAGTTGACAGATGTAAGTTGCTTTCGATAAAGGTGTCTGTTAAATGCATAAAAATGTACAAAGGAACCATTCAGGTTAAACATTTGCAGGTTGTTCATTAAACAGTAAATGACCTTCATGATAATTTTATTTATATTTATTATTATTATATTTATTCATTTTTATTTATAGTTACTATAGCAATAGTTGTAGAAAATTTGTGTGTTCATACCTTTAGGCCTATAGCTGTGCCTAGCTGACATGCTATACCATGTCTTTGCAAGCCAGCTGAATGCATAGCAGGGGTTGTTGCAATCATTAAGTTTAAAACACGGAATTGCCCATGGATCTGCTCATTTGTCTGATTCACGATCCAGGTATTTTTGTTCCATATCAGAGCTGACATCCAATCCAATAATAGGATCTGTACATCCTTAGTTTATTACCTTGCCAATCAATGTAAATCCACGAAAAAAGATCATGATCATTGCTGATGATCATCACTGGTTCCGATGCTTTGGTTTGCAAACAAATCCACATAGATTGGTGAGAATGTATAGTGTTGCTATTTGTCTAAAAAATCGGCACCAGGAGGTGCAAAAATGCAGGCTTGCTTGGTACTGCTTTCACATAAAGGCTGTTTCCACAGTTGGACATTCAGGGTAATTTTACCAGACCTTCACGGTCTGTACGTGTCCATTGAGCGGGCCGGCCAGAAAGGACAACTTTCCGGGACCTTCTCAATAGCTAAATTAGTGTCAGCGTCAAGGTATGTACTCGAAATTGCCTACAAGCAGTGTTAGTGGGAACACATAATGGATTGGTTGTTGTAGCTCGGCGGGATTGATGTTTCATTCATCAATCAAATCAGCAAAGCACAGTCTGTATTTGTATAACAAGTGAGAGAACCTACCTATTGGGAACAACAGTTGCCTATTTTTGTTGTGTTCCTAAATTATGGCACCATCAACACTGCAAATTCAATCTTGCTGACATTTGTTTAATGTTAAATTCAAGTGAGAAGGTAGGTTAATTCACAAGTTGGCCAAGGCTAGCTCCAGCTAGCGAAATAAAAGCCAAAGGGACAGACTTAGAGTTGTGTGTCTGAATCTGCAGGTGCATACAGCTATTGATATACCATATGTGGATTATGAAATGATACAAATTTGACAGTGCACTAAACTAGCTTACGCATGGTGCTGACCTAATTAGGACTGCATTACGCTAGACACAGCTAGTTGCTAGCAATTACTCTTATTACAAGCCAGGCCATGTATTTCTGCTCATGTTAGGTCAAGGTCACTGTTGTTTGGGAGTTTAATGAGCAAATAGACCTTTCTATTAGTCTGTTATACTTTGGTACTTGGATGAATTGCTTCTGAATCAGTAAATCAACAAATCAGGTTATGATAGGCTATTTATCGCACTATTTGCGGGGCAATTGTGTTTTTCAGTCACCTGGAGCTACAGCTGAAATATGCTCTGACTGATAGGCTGCATGTGCAGAATCGTTCTGAATGAAATGTCCTCCTCTAATGGAGACACAGAGGCTGAGAAGACAGAGCAAGTTACCCCCCCTTAGTTATTAGTTAGAGTATGTAGGGCTCAATCCAAACAAGTAAAAGACGTCTTAGTCGAACAACTCAGGAGGCAGAAAACTCTGTAAGAGACTAACCAGGCTTGAGTGCCTTTTGGATTCCACCACAGATGGAGTTAGTTTTATTTAAGTAAATAGATTACAGTAAAAAAGGACTACAATATAAAAAGAGGGAAAAACCTGTGGTAGTATGCTACCAACAATTAAAAGAGAAAAATAAAAAGAGAAAAACTTACATCCTTTACTTAGGTAGGAAAAAGACCCACAGGTGTGGTATCCTGCTAACCGCCAAGCGGACAAGATAATTTTGTCTGAACTAAATCCAACCTCGACCTGTCTGAACAGTCTATTGTACTGATCAGGGTGCAGCTGCTAACAAAATATTCATTGCCTTCTATCAACATATTCATTACCTTCTATGGGTATGCATTACTACCACAGTAAATCTCATTTACACATGATACACACACTTTTGAATACAAGCACCACATGCACACAGGCATGGGCTTTTCTGTCACTCTCACAACATAAGTTTAACTAAAACATGG
The DNA here is from genome assembly GCA_015244755.2 of Tenualosa ilisha. Classification (NCBI taxonomy): domain Eukaryota; kingdom Metazoa; phylum Chordata; class Actinopteri; order Clupeiformes; family Clupeidae; genus Tenualosa; species Tenualosa ilisha. The sequence continues at coordinate 1,444,740 of PYXC01002596.1, forward strand.
ATAATATAAAATTACAGTACTAAGGCTTAATGTGATCAAAAACAAAAGAATATAGTAATGTCTAATAATGTGTAGCACACTTGTAACACAAAGAAGTAGTAAAATATAATTAGGCATAGTATTACAGGCCTCAAAGTCTAAGGGAGCAAGGGCACGGCATAGACCACATTCCCTTATTTAATAAATGAGATACAGAACGGAAGTGATTCAGAGGTGCACATTGCCATTCCTTTTAATATTTTAAAATGACTTAATTCATGAATAATTCACTTAATTCACTGAATCAATAAAATAATCAATAGTTAGATCAACAGCATAGCATTCATTTAAACAACTTTTGTATACAGCACACAGTTTCATTCAAACAAACTTCAATTATCAAGACTTGTGTCCATAGTAGCCCACCAAATGACACTTAACGCAGACATTAGCAAGGACAAGCACATTTATCCTTTTCAATAATTCAAATCACATCACACACTACAAAGCCAGTGGTCACATGGTCAATGGCAGCCACAAACATTTGTTTGAAGGTCCCAAAAGTACATCAGTACATCAGACACTAACACGAATTTCACCAACACACCTTAGATAACAAGTTGGCACAAACAACAGAAACTATAAGTTTGAACATACCTTAAACCTTGAACATACCGCTGCACCCACAGTATACTCTATGTCACTTGTTCTAACTGGCTCCCCCACTGCAAAGAAATTTGTATTGCTTGTGTGAGATTAAATATATTAGCCTACTCGCAATTTGCAATTGCACTTTGCAATTTTGGCATTTCGTAAAACCTAGAAATACACAACAAAACTGTGGTAACTTAGTGGCCTTTTCTTACCGGTCGTTATATAGGCTGTTGCCTGTATTAGACCTGCAGATACATTAACAAAACACTTTGCTAGTTTGCATGGTTCTTTCAGTGCGTCTAAAGGTACTATGATCTATACACAACCCACAACGGCTTTTTTTCGATTGATTTCTTCCAAGGCCACTGAATTTTCACTTTAATTCATTTCTCACAGAGTTGACCTATATGGCTCAATTTACATGCATTCTAGAGCCCAGTGCCATATCTAGGTCTATATATCTGTGGCTGTAACTGTAATGTCTGTGTTGGTCTCTCTTTCTCTCTCCCTCTCTCTCACTCAGTTAGTCAACCCTACACATACACACACATTCTTGCTATCTGTTTGTCTCTATCTTTTATCCTTTCTTGTCTGTCTGAAAAATAACAACTTAGAGCTGGCTAGAAGGGTCTTTAACATAATTTCGTCCCTTTTATATGATTTTCAATTTATTTTAGAGGTTTTACATGGAATCCCAGTTTAAATTGGCCTTTTCTGCTGCTCCCACTAGGGTTAACCCCTAATGTCTAGAGTGGTCAAGAGCATTATTACATCATCACACAAACAGTATTCCATTCATTTCAATGGAAAAAAACAAAACAAAAAAACTGCAGAAAACAACCTTAGACTGCTGTGTGCTTAAGCATGCACACTAATAAAAGCTGTCTGCCAGCTGTCTGTGTTTTGGCTAAGGACATGTACAAGACAATCTTGAATTGTGTAAATAATCTCAAACATCCAGGAATATGAAGACGGGCATATCAAGTCAGCTTCACTCAACTTCACACTTCCAAAAATATAAAAGTTCAGGCAGGAGAGAGGTTTGGCTCTTGGTGGCTGTTGAATGTAAAAGTATATTGTTAACCATCTGGGCTGAGGAACTGCTGTTTGACACCTTGTCTGCAGATGCCAAACTGCATTCGGTCACTTTACACGGTTGCCACTACTTGCCTTGCTAAGAATTGTTGCCAGCAACGTTATACTCCTGTCACCAAATTGCATGCACAGCTCCTTTGCTATTATTGCCTAAATGGGTCTATAGAGAGCTGCCAATCAGCCAATATCATTAAGACATAGACAAAAATAATCTAAACTAATGTACACACAGGAAATACATTAAAATAGACAAGGACATAAAGTCAACAAACATTGCATAAATAAATAAAAATAAATAAAAACATGCTAAATGGAGCATCAAGAGACTCCAGCACCACCATTAATAGGCAACTAATTACTAATGAGTGATACTCATTCAGTAATCCACCTAGCCACCTACAAGGGTGGATTGTTTACACAAACTGCTTAGATGTTAATGCAGTATTGGTATTGGTTCTTGTCAATACTGATACATTGCTCCATAAACTGCATAAACAACAAAGAATAACCTTTTAAGACCATGATATTCTGTTCTCTAAATGTGCAACTCAAAGCATAGTCTAGCAGTTGTGTATTGGATCATCATAAGATAAAAGATGGCAGATTGCAAGCAAATAGAAACCCAATGCTGAAAAAGTTGGGAGGCCTTGTAAGATGTCAATGAAAAATTATTTTATTTAATCAATTGTTTTCAAAACATGCAAGCCATAAACAACTGATGCAACTGTTGAAAAGTTGGGACAATAGTTGAATAATGCAGTACAAAAACAACACAAGGAGGAACATTTCAAAATGAATCATAACTGCCAACATGGATGTGCATTTTAAATGATAAAAGATCATCACAGAGGTCGAGTCTCTCAGAATTACAGACATGGAAACATTCATTACTCATTTTTTAGAAAAAAAAATATTGCTTTACCGAGATTGTTTTGGCACTGCATTTACATAAGATCTAATTCTGTAATGGAAATTGTATGTACATGAGATCATAGAGGGCCCATTCAACACACTTTCACACTTCAGCCATGACTGCTGCTAAAAACTTGATGTTGCAAAGAATGCTTCATATTTCAACCCGGTCTCACAACTTTTCGTGAAGTTGTCACGAAATAAAATCTATTCAACAGTTTGGAGTCATTTGGATGTTGATGGGGTGCTGGGTGACCCCAGGTCAAACAATTAAATGTTGAATATCATAAAGACGGTTTGTGCACAAATGCTAGTTTTGCCTGCACAAACGTGCACAAACAAAGCACAAACAATTCCAGCCATTTTCGAGTCATTTGGATGTTGATGGGGTGCTGAGTGACCTCAGGTCACCAACCTAACCAACCTCAGGTCAAACAATTAAATGTTAAATATCATAAAGATGGTTTGTGCACAAACGTTAATTTTGCCTGCACAATCGTGCACAAACGATGCACAAACGAATCAAAATACTTTTCTTCATATTTTCAACATATGGGGTGCCAACTTCATGCCAGTGGATCACCTTCCCCTTCCTCAGTGCACCCACCCCGGTGAGATAGATTGAGGCTAACGGTACTTTCTGAAACGTAATGACAGAGAAAAGATAAGCAACAGTAAAATTCTTTATATTTTTCATCTACCAAAAACTGTAACAACGAAGACAAAAGAAGATAAGAAGAATGCTTCAGCAAGAATTTCATGTCTGGCGTTAACTTTACTTAACGTTAATGTTACTGCATGGAAGTGGATTATCATTCTCGGGGGTTTCAACAAGACCACACTTCTCATCAGGTACCAGTTTGAATAGCTTTTAACTTATCTGACTTTGAAACACTGATAATGGTTGGAGTTTCATCGTTATATCACAATATTTTATATAACTTTACCTCATGTTAACGTTACAGTCTATAGTTGTTCGTAACGCTAGTGTTTGACATGCTAACTAGCTAGTAGCAGAATGATACAACTGGCTGGTTCTAGCTATCCAGCTTCTCTACTGTTATAACTTGTTGCTTTTTTGTTAGTGTTGTGTTATTGCGTGATTGCCAAAGGAGTCGTTGTGAAATGCTCATACAGTATGTCAGTTTGGAGTTGTCTTTATATTTCAATGCGTGTTCTTATACTAGCAAAGTTACTGCTAACAGTATGCTAACGTTAGTCTAATCTTAGCAGTAACGGCATTGCTTCAGCTATCTAATACAGACACGGAGATATTGTCTAATGTGGTTGTAAAACAGCCAGGGATATTAGAAAGTAGTCATTTGTTTTTTATATTGTATCTGATTCCAGATACCTGGATGAGCATGGAGAAATGCAATGTCTAATATGCCAATATGGAATGTTTGGGCTACCCCAACCACCCAGGAGGACTTGGAGATAGATGATGTGAGATGTGGTCAAGGCATAGCAAAATGCAATTTGCAAGCCACATGAAATGTCTCAGCCTCCCTACAAAAGCCTGGAAAAAGAAAGTAATAAGATCACAGGTCAATTGTTATGACTAGGATAAGTTCATGTTTCAATAACAATCATTATTGTTTTTACCATGCAGTTGTAGTGTTTTACAAGTTAAAATGCTCAGAGTTGTCATTCTCTTCCCACAGGACATGCATGCCTGCAGACTTTAAGGCACACAACTCTGCACACTCTGCAATGAAGGCTCTTTACTTTAGTCCAATGCCAAATAAAGTTATTATTTCACAACTTGTATTGCTACCTATTTTCAGTAAGCCAAAGGACCATTAGTACACTGACTCTAATTGCACCAGCTGAATGTTTTAATGTGTAGTGTAATGTTTTAATTAGCCCTGAAGGTTTAAGTATTTGTTTACAGCTATCTAAACAGATAGAAATCAGAGCAAATACTTTATTGAGTTGAACACAATAAATATATTCCTAAATGTTGACACAGTTGCACAGAGCTCTGTTTACACTTTAGTGTTCTGGTAACTGCCGGTTTCTGGGAATGAGGCCACAAATTGTACGCAGATATTGGCCTGTGATACACTGTATGTTCAGCCTTTAGTTTAGCATAAAAAGTCCCACATTGCCAAACTGACAAATTGACAACAGTTTTGAAAATGACCAAATCTGTAAGTTCAGATAGAGCATAATGCATGCAAGTCCTGCAAGCTAGGCACAACACTTACAAAATGCAACAAGAGTGATACAAGAGTGTTGATATTGAAATTCACATAGGTGGCTGTTAGTTGCAGCAGTTTCTTTTCCGGCTAGTCAGTTCTCTGCACTTCAGACACATTTTGATGGCCATCCTTGGACAGGACATTCAGGTGGCTGGGCAGCAGATAACTGGCTGATAAGGCATTGGACAGAAGTCGCATATCAAACACTCCCAGCACTGATTACCTGATGAGAATCCAAAAATCCAGTGTGTAACAACAGGTAGGGGGAAAGCATAGAAGTGTGCAGTAAGTGAAATAACATACGCTACAAAATAAAATATTACCCATTGTGAGTTGTCTGCTTGGAAACACTGTAAAACCTTTTACTAATGAAGCCAATAGTACAACCTTCATGAATGACGTTGCTCAAAGGTTGATCCTCCTGCCAACCAAGACCTCCAAAAGAATGCCTTCAAATGTGATTTTCACAGAACGAGCTAAGAGGCTACTCACTGCCAAAAATCATTGCAGCTCCTTCTCAAAACACTAGGCCTATACCAAGAGGGACAGGTGAAACAGGACACTTTTAGTGCATTTAATGCATTAGTGCATTTAATGCACTTTTAGTGCATATTGACACATTGTAATTAGCAAGTAACTTCACTGCAGTGAACATCAGCAGATGGCTAACATCAGTCTACTGAAATAACATTGAAGATATTACCCAAGATTATCATACCATAAACTGTATCTTCAGAAATAAAGCAATGTAAGTTTTATCTAAAGGCTGACTAATGTTAGCTGTTAACAAACAAACAGAAATGTCATGTTATTAGGTAAAAAAGATTTGCGTTTATAGTTCTTATCGCTGTTCGCTTTCTATCCACTTCTTGTGCGCGGGGCAAAGCATTTGTCATGCTCGCTCACATTTCATTTACATAGTATGGGAGGGGCTTGAGAAACCTTTTTGGAGTTCTGTGCGAGGGTTTTAGGGTTAAACTTAGCTTTACTTGAAAGCAGAAATCACTCTCTGATGATTGGTGGATAGATTTGAAACACCTGATTTGCATCTTCGTGAAATAAAATGGATCTTCAAAGATGGTACAAAGATTGGAAAGAGCCATGCCACAAAGATGAATAAAATGCATTTTTCAAAAACTAGTGAATTTCTGAATATACAGTAGTGTATGTATGTCTGAAGTACTACATGGAGGGCTCTGCATTAATGCAGCATTTCTTCCAAGTAGTTGAGAAACATGACACAGTAGCATGGGATTTGGTTTGGACAGGACAGCATTCAGTGCCACATGACATTTAGACACTCACATGCAGTCAGGACAAGCTGTTATATCTTTCTTAGTTTTATAGCACACATGAGTATTAACAAAAGCAGGTTTTCGCTGTTGTGTTACGTAGTCAGGTAGATTAGAAGGAAAAGCTAGCCTCACTACACCACTTCCACAGTCTCTCTTTTCCTTGTAGTATATCCCCTGCATTTACTCTGAAAGGATAGTAGATGTCTGCAGTGTTTAACCTGCATGCTCAAGTTCCTCTGAGAGCTTTTCACTATGATGGCTCTCCAGACTCACCCTCAACCCCCTCTGCCTGCTATTGCAACTTCTTCCCTGCTATTAATTTCTTCCCCTCCTTTTGTGATTTTGTTTTATTTGGGCTGACCTTATTTGCTTTTGCCATGCAACTGAGGGGGTTGGAGACTGAAGGGGGCTTCTTGCTGTTGACTTGTATAGTTCAGAGGTGGGGTACGGAGGAAGTTGCCACCTGGCTGGAGCAGCTCAGCTTGGGGGAGTACAAAGACACCTTCATCCGACATGACATCCGTGGCTCCGAGCTCCTTCATCTCGAGAGGAGAGACCTGAAGGTATATACCCGAATCTTTTTTGTGCTTCACTTGACGTGCCTCAGATCAGTCAAAAACCTGCTATTCAAATCTCTTTCTTTTACTCTAGGCAGTCTAATCTTTCCCTTTCCTTCTTTCTGACCCCTGTTTGCTAATGTGTGCTGCACTGCAAAGCTTGGCCTCCTCTGTGTAACTGTAATAACTTTCTAACCTGACATTTTTTTTTCATGTACTTACTAACGCAATGTGACCTTCATCAAATATGCCATCTCCACAGAAGTGGTAGTGGGTACTTCAGTAGATTTAGAAAGGAAAGTTAGATAAGTTGTTAACAAAAACATATATTGGTTATCACATCAGAGTTTACTCAAAGTTTCATATTTGGTATTTGCTGAATACTGACACTATTTTATAAATATGAAATCATGTACTCCAGGTGTGTTGTTTTATGTACTGTGTAATCATTTAAGTTAATCATTATTATTATTATGGAAATACACTGCACTGTTATTTGTTTTTGTCTTTTTCAGCATACTATTATTTTTCTATCTGTTTTTGTACAATTAATGTGGCCTGAACTGTTTCATGTAGAAACTCTTTCTAAGCATTTGTTGGCAAATCTGGAAGCGTTTCTGAAACTTCTGAATCTATATTTTTCCACATATTAATTTCAAATAAATCTGAATTTCCCCATAGACTTAACATTGACTGTTATGACATAATAGAGGGGCCAATTTCGTGTCTAGTGGACAGCATAGGTGCAGCTATCGAACTGCCTCAGCTTTTAGCATACAATTTGGCTTTTCTATAACTACAGATCCTGTTTAAAGGCATACCAGGCAAGCCTGCCAAATTGTATCTACAAGAACTCCCCCTAAAGTTGCCAATTTTTTTACTCTAGCACAAATGTCATAAATTCTCACCAACACGTGCTGTTTTTTTTGTGAACCAAAGAATAGGAACCAGCAATGATCATTTTAAGATAATAAATGCAAGATAATGAGTGCGATTTTGGCTTTCTGAGCCAGACTGGTGTTGCAGATACTCAGGAGGGAAGGGAGTGAGGCACCAATGATCTATTCGGCTGTGAAAGAAAGTGATTTTAGAGATAATTGACCTGATTTGACTGTAACAAATTTGCTGACTTCCATCATTTTGAATTTTGTTGCAAATTTCAAGTGTCCCCAAGGCTTAATCTTTTCTAACATGCTTTCTGACAAGGAATCTGAAGAGAAAACTTTGACAGGAATAAAGGCCTAATTCTGTTTTGTCTAATGCAAAACAGAACGCACACGCAAACCTTTTCATTATGACACAGTCATAGTCGTCAGATACTAATTAAATGCAAATTGAGCGTAAAAATCTTGTTCACTTATTTAACAAAGTAGGGTAATGCACTATATAGTGGATGAGTGGACTTTTCAAAAACAGCATTCATCAGTTGCCGCACAAACTGATAAACAGTGCACAGCACCAACATAGATATCTGCAGAAACCCTTTCCAAAAGCACACATTTAAGTCCCAATGTCCTCATATGAGGACATATAAGTTAATGATCTCCTGATTCATTACTATTGATAATAATTGTGAAAACTGTGTACCATATCATACAGCAACTGTTTCTAAGCATAAATAAATACGTTTCAACCATATATTTGATCATAATTAGATGGCACAAAAAATTTACAATGTCCTCATATGAGGATGCAGGACTCTTATTAACCATATAAATCAAGAAGAAATAGACTAACACTGCAAAAATATGAGACGAAATAGTTTATTTTTAGTCCACAAGGCAATGACTTAGCACTTGGTAAGACCAGTGTCTTCCAATCTGTGTACTTCTGTAAATACAAAACAGTTTGAGTGTGTAAGTGTGTTCACACTTACAGCTGTGGCAACATGTAGTGTGCTGTGGCAACACACTAGATACTTCTTGCACTCACTATACAACCACATGCTTTTTGCATTTACATTTATGCATATATAGACATTTTATCCAATGCAACTTATAAAGAGAGGACTGACATTTAAGCTACAACACAAGACTTTACTAAAAGTTCGAGTTGCTAACAGACTGACAGAAGATGATGCAGGAGTGATGCAGCAGTATAGAAGTGTAGTAGAAAGAGAGAGTGTGTAGGGGGGTAAATTGTATGTGCATTCCAGATAGAAGAGTTAAGACAAGAGGTGCTTTGGTGATTGCTAGGCCCTCAAAAATTTCTTGAGGTGGAGAGGGTATTCCCAGCTCTGGTAGCGGAATGTTGTTCACCTTGGAATGACAGACAAGAATAGTCTGAATTTTCTTGTGCATGGTGTGTAGTGCTAGACAACATTCCTTTGAGGAAGTGGCCGAGGGGTAACATGGCTTTATGAGGGTGTTTAGGTAGATGGGAGCAGATGTATCAGTCACACTTCTGTTTGCAGGTCACATTCTGAAGGGGCCAATGCAAAAATAAGCACCAGTTTTCAACCAATTATTAGGGACAAAGCAACTGTGTTTAGATCTGAAAACCCTTATGCCATCTAGCACATTCTATATGATGCTAAAGTGCTTAACAATACTATACTATTAACAGACATGTCACACTTAGAAAGGCATCTTTTGTTAGTAAATAATGTTTCATTGAAAAACAGGTTTGTATCCAGGCCAAAACTATGATGTGCAATGCACATGTTGGATTAATAACAGTGATCACATTACATTATATTTTTAATGGTGGGCCACTAACAATGGGCCACAACTGGCGCATTTTGCCACACCTGCTGTAGGTCAACAGTAGTGATATGAATTTGATTCAAGCAGTTAAGGGTAGCCAGTGGCTCAATAAAGAGAGGGGTTATGTGCCCTTTTAGGCTGATTGAAAACCAGTCATTGTTGTGTTCTGGATCATCTGTAATGGTCTTACAGCACATGCTGGTAGACCTGTTAGGAGGTTATTGCAACAGTAAAGGTGAGAGAGAACCATGGCCTGTACCAGGAGCTGGGTTGCATGTTGGTTTAGGTACAGTCTAATCTTCCTTATATTGAAGAGAGAAACTCAATTTGTGTGTTGGTTGGGGGCATGCGGGCATGAGTGTGAAACTTGGCATGAGGACATACAGCTGCGTCTCTGACTTTGCCTGAATCACTTTGTCTTGTCGGCAGTGTCGTGGCAGATTTGAGCGAGCACACTCCCACAGTTTTTGCTGAGAAAATACAGTCCACTTTATTGTTATTATTCATTCGTTCAAATAGAAATCCTTTTCCATTCTATTTCAAAACAGGTTTTTTTTTCTCATTACTATTCCAGTCTCATTAATATGCATGAGGGAGTCTAATGTATATTATTACCTCCTAACTGTAACTGAATTATTTTACTTCTTTTACTCCTTCACTACTTTTTAGTTTACTTTTTTCTACTCATCTCCAAATTCTTTATGCAGAAGTACAAACACTGTAGTCTTTCATTCAGGGTTTCAGTGGGGTTTTATAGCAAACATGTAGATCAGTGGCAAAATGGTAGGCTATATTATACAGTAGAGTAGAGTTACTTTATTGATCCCGAAGGAAGCCGGGTTGATAGGTTTAGTATAGTATACAAATTGAATATCAAAATAATTTGTAAATGGTCAATGTTACAGTAGGCTTAACCAACTTGTGACAAGCCTTCCTTTCTTTAAAATTATGTTTTCAATAATAATCAACGTATTTTCATGACATGGTAAAAACATGGAGTCGACATACAGGTGATGAACGGCATCTATAAGTTCCTGCACAGGTAGTCCTACCTCTGTCTCTCTCACACTCCTGCTCATGTGTGCGCTGGCAGTGCGCCTGTGTGTTCTTATGTTTGGCCTACATTTGTGCAGATATTGTGAATTAATATTGAGTGGCCATCTTTGTTTGGCCTGGAAGACTTCTCGCCCTCCCTAAGTTCACTTTCACGCATTATGAACTGTCTTATTGTGTTCAGCGGGTGAATCTTGCGAACGTAAATTTACTAGATCTGATTGCACCGTCTTCGGCACTTACCTGAGCTCCGCTATCTTCCAGTTTGTGAACTGTCTTATGATTGTTCTGCTCGGGAAGCAGTAGCAAAGTTACAAGTAATGTTGTTGTTTGCTTGGTTAAAGGACTTGTGCGGTGAACTGCATGATCCCCTACATATGAACTGTCTTATCATTGTTTGTAGGTGATCCATGCCCCACCGCTTTCCCTTATTTTTGTGCCGTGTCTGCACTTGGTACAAGGCCAAACTTAACATTCATTCAATCATTCATCATAAAGCCGGAACTTTGGACTTCTCATTCACTCGTTTGGTTGGAGTGCGATTGCGTGTGTGAATGCCAATGTAACATTCAAATTCAGGATTAGAGGTTATCTTTTCTTTTCCAACTCATTTTATGTTTTTCTCTAACCTGTAATTTATGTGTGAATGTATTTAGTACTGAATTAAAACGGGATAAAAGCAGGCGGTGAGTAGACCGATCTGATTCTTTTCTTTTGTCATTTTTATTTTTTATTTGTTAAAACTGTGTGCAAGCCCCCTGCGCGCTTGTACTTTGTTGATAATTGTTGAGAATTGAGCAGCCTAACTTGTTTGAAAAGAGAACAAACTTGCCTGTTGTGTGAATTTTGTTGGATGGTTGCAGTTACTGTTTTATGTCTTAGTACAAGAAGAGGTCCTTTTTTCCTCTCCCTTTTTTGAAAGACCCTTTTTTTCCACATTTTTTGTGGTATTATAAAACTTAGGGACTCTTTGTTTAATATTGTGCTTCTGCTTATTTTGTTTGTATGCGACCTGAATACTACATTGAATATAACAGGGATGGACTGGAAAATTGAAAATAATATGAATATCTCCAGTTACCAAAGGTCCCTGTGGTCCAGGTCTTCTCTCTCCTCAGTTTCACTTGAATCGATCCCAGCAACTAGTTTAGGCATGCATGATCCACTACCTAAAACAGTGGCATCTCACTCATCTTGTTTATACAGACCAGGGGCCAGTGTTTGGAAACCTTTTTAATGTTAAGTTGTCATTAAGTTATATCTTAACTCATTACATGATTCATAGCTTAAGTATCTTCTGTAAGTCGTACTTTCGTAAGAGTGGTCTGGACCCCTCTTAAGCTTTAATCTCTTTGGTTGGGCTCAAATTCCGACAAAGCAATTGGTTTGAATGCATCACGTGGTATACTCTCATACTTCCTAGTTAACTCTCTGATGGACCTATTATTGAAATGCCTGCAGTAGCACAATGATTTAAAGCTTCTAGAGACTAATATTGACTCTGGTAAGACAATCTAAAGCAAAACTTTAATTGAAAAGTGCATCATTATGTGAACTGTCATCAGAAAAAAAGAGTGGAGAGGAGAGTTCAAGCAGTGAATCAGTGCAGACAGTGAATGACTATTGTGCCACAGTGGCTCAGTTTGTGTAGCACGATTGAATGAAATAATCAGTGGGCTTTTTGTCCAAATTGTGCTGGATATGGGCTGCAATTTAGCATTGATTCAGAGAATAACAGGCTTTGTAAAGTTTGTTTCTCGAGTGCAGTGTGCAGGTTCAGAAAGTAGATGTTACTTGTGTTTTCTTTCCAATTTCCAATGAGCCAGCTGATCCCAGCACAGCTTTTCAGATGAACAGATTAACCAATGATTTATAGGTCAGTATTTTGTGAAGCTGGAGAAGTTAGTTTGTTTACTCTTTTTTTTATTTTACCATAGATATTTACTTTTTCGACAAAGGCAAAGGTGGATATGAAAATAATTCAGCATAACCTAATGGCAGGCTATCCTCTCAGGAGAAAGAGTAGGTAAAAGTGGTTTCTATTTTGAGGTTACAAAACAAAAGAAACAGCTGAACCTATATAGTTACATTAAACACACAGGCACATATGCACGTGTACAACACAAACAAACAACAGTTCTAATTTCGTTCTGTCTTGTAAGTCATTTTGATCAAAAGCACGCATTCAAGGAAGTGGTTGCTCTCAACCCTGGTCATGAAATAGTGAAGCTTGAATGCTCATCATCAATCAATCATGCTTACAAGCGCATGGATACAGCACTTGGAAACTATGTGCTGAGTGTTAATTAGGGGGCAAAGGTCAAGGAAGGCTGACTGCTAATAAATGTAAAGCTTTGCAAAATTATTACAGGGGAGCCATTTTCAACAACCATGACTCATTGTATCAGATGAGGGCAGAAATATGTGTGGGCATCCTTCACTACATGTCTAACGCCTAACAACCCCTTGCACACTAGGTGCACTCCATCCTGGTGTTGGTACAGGAGAGCACAGGAGAATGGTCAGAGAGCCAGGGAATTTTTGTCACAGGAGTTTGAGCAGAGGTATATCCCTGTTTATCCCTGTTTGTCTAGTGAAATCCTGCTCCAGCACATGCAGCATGGAGGTACTGAGAATGCAAATGAATGGCTGAACTCTGTTAAATGGGCCAGTATTTTAGGGGAAAAGTAGGATTGCAGCAGCAGCAAGTATGACTATCGCTACTTTTGAGCATATCTGCCATGCTGGCAGTTACTGAGATTTTGTTGCTTCATAGCACACTTGTGATTTTGAATGCAATAAGGACTGATGACATGCTCAGGATCTCAAAAGCTAATATTGTCCTGTCCGCCAATTCAAAATGGAGGCATAATAGTAATGACAGCCAAAAAGGTCAAAAGACACCAAAAAGAGATGGAAGAGGGCCCCACATAGTACTGGCATTGACATGTAGACTGAATTAACCTGGGGGAACTAGACAGCTGTGTAATGGCTGTGTTTTGGCAGTTTCAATGACAGTTTGTGGTATTCATGTGATGGTCTTCAGTTAAAGGCTATGTTGATGTGCTATTAATAATAAATGTTTATGTTTTTGATGTTATACAGTGTGATACCACTAGGACTTGAAGACACATTTTGTCTGTAAATTGTGACTTTTAATAGAAATCTGTGGAATTTTGCCATAAAAAACTTTGAAGGCCATTTTCTCAAAATGAGTTTTTTCTCAACCTCCAAGTGAAAAATCTCCACTTCTGTAGCACCTACATACACCAAACTTTCCAGTCTCTTTCCTAATTATATTTGAAGATTTTTATGAGGGATTTGTTGATATGCCATTCTAAGCCTGAATACAACATTTTATCCAAAAAAATAGGGTGAAAATCCATCTTTTAGGGCTTTTGGCAGTATTTTCGAATTTACTGGATAGCAGAATTAGATATCCATAATCCCCTCTGTAAATCATTTTTAATTTATTATGTTAACAAAATGAAAAAATAATTTTGTGCCTGGCTTTTTCCAATGTTCAGATTTTTTATTTTGAAATATATGCAAATGAGCACATATTTAATTTGATATCGCCTTATTAGCGTATTTAAACTATTTGTTCTCTAAAATTTATGCGAGCAATTAACTGGTGAAATTTCATGGTGATACCTGTAAGCTAAAAGTTTTACCCTATTCACCTGTAGTGTCTTACCTTAAATGCATGTTTTACTGCTTAAAAATGTCATGCTGGTCTCATGACTTGTGCTCTTACTGCCACAGAAGATCTCCATATGGTTGCAGTACATTTTGTTTTATTTTATAAATAGCAAAAAAAGCCAAAATAAATGAATTCGCTTTATTTATTAATCACTTTAAAATGCAAACACATGCCATACATGTGTCATGATGCACTATTTATATATCAACTTGCATATTTTTGTTGATACCTGCACTTTAATGCCCATAAAAGAAATCTCATGCATGCTCAAAAAGTTGCAAATGACAACAATCAATGGCAGAAATTGGATTCAGCCTCTTAAGATATAGCTGAGAACAACTTAGTAAAGAACACTCTGAAGTGACAGTTAGGGGAACACACACAACTTTGGTAAGATATATCATTAGAGTCTTCTTAGCACGCTAAGAGTGAACATTATCTGGAAACCGGACCCAGTCCGTTTAATAGGTCAGATATGATTTCACTGCACAAAACATTGGTAATGTAGAAAAGCCTACTAATTAAGTTAGTGAAATACAGTAAGGCATTATGTTATTTTGTTACCCAAAAAATGTAAAGAAATTACAGTACCGCGTACTTTTATAATGTGGTGTCCCCAACACTGATCATAGCAGGGAATGGATAAGTTGACAGAGGTTCTGCTGAATTCCAAGCCAGCTTAATAGTGACAGTGAAAGGTGCAGGGATTGGGATCTCAACTTTGAACTTGGACAATAGACTTCTCCCCTGGAGTTTGAATTGACAAGTATGACACATTGGGCAGATCTTACTGAATTCTGGCTTGTTTCTCATCACAGTCTGAGTAAACTGACAAACATTAAGTAACATTTCTGCTACTTTAGGTGTAGAAGGTATACAAGGTTTTTGGCAAGTAGTTTACATCTTAGATCTTATCACTGCCTCAAATGTGTATGGTTTTGTGTATGGATATCAAACTCTGGCCCATTGATGCAGTTAAGTCTTAAGACCATGTGCTCTTCTAATGTTTGTCTTTTTTTCTGAAGGACCTGGGGATATCGAAAGTTGGTCATATGAAGAGAATTCTTCAGGGAACTAAAGAACTGGCCAAGAACACCTTAATGGATCTTTGAGACTGGGCAAATTGTCCTTTCCTGATTTAATTGGTAGACTTCCATAGCTCAGTTGTGTGGGCAAGACCAATGAAGATATTGCATCCATTGTAGTCTTGCTGTCTTACTGGTATTTCTAAATATTCGAAAGTTCCACAAGGTGCTAACTGTGGAGTTTGTGTTGACTATGGCCTTGTCATTTTTAATGTCTTCTTGCCCTTTGGTAGGTGGCTATAATAGCCTGTAGAGGTAATCTGTTAGCAATATTAAGTTTTTGATAGCACTGTTTACATTTCAACATAGAAGGAGAATTGTTAACATTAAAAGAGAGAAATTAAAGGGAAAGTTGTGGATTTTTCAACCCAAACTTATTTGTAGATCTTTTTAGGTCCAAACATAAGAATTATTATTTAATCTAGGGAAATGGGCAATCCAATTAAGACCATTTCTGATTCCCAGGAAATTTAATGACGAGGAAATGTATTACTACTTAAAAAATAGAAAAAGAAACAGAACTTTTGTGAAATGTCTTCAGGTAAAATGTAGGCAACACTTCACTTCTTCACGTGTAACAGATGTGTGTGTCCACATGCTGTGTGCTGGTAAATACAACACAGCCTGTCAATTAACACAAAGCACTATGATAAAAAAGCGCATGCATGTGCTTCTGGGCCAGTCCTTGTGGATTGTGCCTCAACTGTAGTGTGAAAGGTGAGGTACTGTAGTCACTTCACATTTCAAAGTTAATGTTTTTTTGCCATAAAACAAGTGAAATATGTCTGCCCTGTCATAATATTTTTTTAACTGTAAGTGATGATTCATACAGCCTCACACGAATGAATAAGCTGTAGGACAGTGACTTAGTTTAACAGATGGTTTATTAATTGCCAGATGATTAAAGCAAAACTTAAAAGCCCAGCTACTGACATAATTTTGCTTTTACACAACAGTTTGATTCAGCATTTCATAATTTGGGTAGGCATAGTAGAGATATAGCAGACAAGTTGCAGCGGACTGAGTGCAAACTAGGTTTAGGCATAATTTGTGTTGTTTTGCCTTAATGAGTAAGGGATAATATATTGTCCACTGGTAAATAATGGGAAAATAATCTGAAATAGATACACAGAACAAAATAACAGAATAAACACAGATTTAACTTGAAATCACCATTCTTTAGATCGCAGCTAATCAACTGTCTCTACTTTCACTTTAAATGAAGTTACATTTTTTAAAAGAAAATTGACTACTCACGGAGTAATACTACAGACACTACAGATACACAGATCTGAAGCACAACACCTATCGTCACCTACAGCAGCCTGATTTAAGAATAGTCAGACCTCAGGGGGCACTGTGGTGCAGTTGGCTAAGTTGTCCATATCATAAACCTGGGGACCCAGGTTCGATTTTGCTCCCAGGTCATTTCCCGATCCTTCCTCATCTCTCTCTTTATCCCAGTCATTTCCTATTGTATCTCTACTGTCCAACCTGATTAAAAGCAATAAAAGACCACAAAATACATAAAAAAGAAATATCAGACCTCCAAACATTGGGAAGCCCCATTCAAAGTCAGTAAAATGTACTAATGTACTATAATAATGAATACATAACACACCAAAACGTTTGATTGGAAAGCTATATCTGCATGTATCCTTGGTGTGTTTAGCGTCATTTGACCAGAGCTTAGGTAATGTTATGACTTCCCTAGATTCTGGCTTCTTTACCTGGGATCTAAAAGAGAGTTCTGTTTGTGATAAAAGGAACGAGCCAATTTGATGTCTTATTTTCAGTAAAAATGGTAATATCTAGTTAGAATGTAGTAAATGCTAACTTTATCTTTGGTTAAAAATCCCAACATTTCCTTTAAATATATTAAGATATTTCCTAAAACAGATGCACTGATGCATATGTATGCTTGCTTGAATTGGATATATATTTTACTGCATGATCAGTCTTTTTATGTAACACTTGAACTAATTTTGATCTAATGTCATTTATTATTACATGATCTAATGTCATTTATTACTGCGGAATCATTCTTTTTCTATATTAATTTGTTTGCATGGATATGAAAGTTGTGTCTTGCGCGTATTTGTGGGAAAATGTGCTTCACTAGTGAAATTTCAGTAAGTTTAGCAATTCAAACTATTATACCAAACACAGCTTCAGAGCTGTTTCTGTGAAACCATCATTTAACACAAATGTTTTCCATCAACCAGTGTTTTCAAGTTTATGTGTTTTTAAAAGATTGTGCCTAGAAATAGGGGGATTAAAAATGTCAAGAAAGTTACTAAGAACTTATGGTGTAGAGGTTGAGTAAATTGTCAAGTTTTAATCAACTTTTATTATCATGACAGGTCAAGAAATCTAATGTTTAAATGTAATACTTAATGTTAACATAAAGTGATTTACATATTTTTCATGGAATAAATATTTATAAATATTGAGTCTGCAGCTGTAAAACACTGCATTGACCTGCAATGCTACATAAAGCTTTTAGTGGATTTCTCCTTATCAAAGCTTTATTCAGGGTGAAGTTGGTGGTATAACAGGGTATATTTGTATTTGCTGTTATTAAGTTTATATACCGTGTGATTATGCAGTCCAGTGTATGGATACAATCTTATCGCCTATTTATGTAAAAAAAAAATGCCTTGTAAATTGCTAAAACAAGATTATTAGTTGATTATACATTGATTTAGTGCACTGTAATAATGTCATTTACTGGTTGTTTTAAAAATTATATCATGAGGGTGCAATATTGTATTTTTTTCGATACAAGTTTATTCTCTTTTAAGGTTTATAGTTTTTTTTATTTGTGTAGAACACAAACAATGATTACTGTACTGTCCCTCTTGACTGTCAAGTAAGAGAGATTGTTTGCCTGACCAGTTGTGAAAGCTTATCTGCCGATTCATAACTCTTCCAATTGTACTTTGTTAGTCTTTCCTATTTGTGCTTCCAGCATGTGATACGATAAGTCTTTAAAATGGGCAGAACTGCCTTTGGTGCCTCTTTCTGACATATGAAAAATATGTAGTTGCAGCAAATTTGTATGAATAGCCATGCTGGTGTCTGATGGTATTTAACAGAATCATTACACTTCAAGGATAAGTTAATGAGATGTCAACCCCTTAATATGAAATCAATGAAAAATCATTCTAAATACAGAGTAGTAGCTTTGTTGCTAGGTGTTTAGTTTAGATATCGCACCTTAAAATGGTTTAAGTGAAGTCTTCCTCAAAGTTATTTTGTTGCTTTTAAAGGGTAGTATTAGTCCACATACATATCAAATTTTTCATTGTTATATTAGCAGCAGACAAACCAGTGTGTTGTTTATCTCACTATGTGGAATCTGCTCATGACTTCACGTTTAATGCAATACTGAATTCATTGTTTAAGTCTTTTAAGGGAAAGTAATTTTCAAATGAACAACCATCTTTATGAGGAATATGTGCAGCTTGAATTCATAACCAAAGACACATGGGGAATGGCACAATTCTTGAATTTCAGTCAACATTATTTTAGCACTGCATTACAGAAGTGTGTGGCCTTAAAGTGTAATGAAGATATGTATGCATAAAACCAGTCAAGAGAACTTGACTTGCAATGGGCACACATGATTTTTTTTCCAGACTACCAAGAAGCTAGCCTGGTGCTCCAAACACTTTTACATCATTTCACTTTGTGCAAAGCGTCTGGAATCCCTTAACTGGCGTATGTTTCCTTCCTCATGGGAAGATACTTTCTGTGAACTTTTTGCTATTTGCTAATTGCCCAGCCGAAAAAACTTGTCGGAAGGCAAGGCAAGTTTATTTATAAAGTGCATTTCCTACGCAAAGGAATTTCAATGTGCTGTACAAAAAATAAAGCAAAGTACAGTAGATGAAAATGGAAGGAAACCTAAGCTAATGGAGATATCCCTGACTGCTGTAGCAAAATGTAATATTGAGTGGAAGCACTAGGCAGCACTAGCCTGGCTACCAAGAAACTGGATTTTCTGAAAAAGTACTTAAAGCAGTTCATGTTTATGTAGCATCCAGTGATAGTTGCACTGTCCGTAATCTGGGCTGGCAATTAATCAGCTGAATCAACATTCTGGAGTGACAGTCTTCCTCTCTTGTTACAGTGTGTTGGTCACTAAGGCACTGACTATTTCTTCTTAAGCAAGTTCTGGATGTTCACACACTCTTTCCTGGTTGTAGCCCGGACAAGAAAGATATTGGACGTGTATAAAATAAAAAACATAAATAAAGCTGTAACCTGCCTTTTTTAGGGGAAAGGAATTTATGAGTGAAAGTTTTCAGAGACAAGGCAGTATCTATGTCTTACTAGTTTAGTGAGAAGTGACTCATTTTATTCCTTTTCAAGACTGTACATTGAGTAATATATAAATAAATATTTATTGACTAAGGCTTAGCTACTGATGTTTATGTGTTGTCACCTTTGGAATACTGTGTTATGTTATAGTTGTCATTTGCATTGATATCTGGATACTTTTGGAAAGGTAATTAATCATCTTCATTACTACTGAGTGACTGTTTCCTGTGCCTTTTTACTGTAAAATGCATGGTTAAATATTTATTATTATATGAAAGTCACTAAGATGTGTATTTTTGTATACCGATTAATTTTGTTGAACATTTTCAGGTGCCTTGAACAGGCCACCTCTCAATATCTTCCTTCTACAATAAATCTGAATGCATACAACCAGTGTTTTTTCTGATTCTATCAATGGGAGAACTACACAAGAGACTGGAAAAGAAGTGTTGAGTGTTAATCTGTCACTAAAATAGTGAATAGTAGATATGGTTTAGCTTTTTTGCTCAAATAGGCACAATTCTGATGTGTGTTGTGACACAGTAAACAGGAAACATTTTCATTTGAGTTCAGACAAGGGTGGTCCTGTTTGGTGCCCAGGGAAAACAGGCCAAAAAATGTCTAATGTTTTATTGACAGCCACATGCATGAAAACTCTGTATACTGCCAAGGTCACCTTGTAACTTAAAATATAGAAATTTCTGGTTTAGGCCCACTTTGCATTTTAAGCAGCTCTGGTGCCCCGTCACTTACAGTTGGTAGCCTTTTTTGGTGACATGATATATGATATGATATATGAATAACTATCAGAATATGCCACAATGCATTGAGCATGATCAGTTAAAATCAGACCAAATCAATTATAATGCAGGAATGTTCATCAGGATTTTAATGAGCTCATCTCTGAAACCCATAGATACAGACGGTAAGACTGGTTAACAGTTATCCACAAAAATTGTCCTCAATGTCACGTTTGGAGGTGTACTAAATTGACAATGCACATAAGACAGTTTGAACAACATGAATAGCTTAAAGCATTGCCCTCAAATGAATAAAGCTCCATCTAAATTGTGTTAGGTATAACTATTAGCAGGGCACTTGATTGACTTGCAGCCAAAGTGAACCTCTGTTTTGATACCCACAAGGAGCTTTTTTGTCAGCGTAATAGGGCGTTAACCAGACTTGCTGTCCATATCTATCGGGAATCTATGTGCTATGTGGGAGCATCCATGCGGAATGCCTCCATGCCACGCCACACTGATGAAGCACTTAATACAAAAGGCAGCCAAACCAAGTATTTAGTGTATATATGTGAACATATTTTTCACAAGGCTGACAATTCTGTATTTAAAATCCTTGTTTGTACATAAAATCCTTGTATGTGATATTCTAATTCTAAGATACTGAATTTGGGGTTTTCATTAGCTTTAAGCCACAGTCATAAAAATTAACACAAATAATTTTTACCTGCAGTGACCAAGGGATCTGTATAGGCTACTTCTGTAATTTACTAGTGTCAGCTACACCTAGTACTACCTAGTAGCCTATGGTAACTTACGGAAGCTTACATCAGCTGGTTTCTTATCACCAGCAAGAATAAAATAATCACATCCAAAATCAATCCAAAAGCCTATTAGGAGTTTGTATTTTTAATATTTCATAAAATAATGAATAAAATAGTCATCTGACTACTTAAATTTTGGTAATTCAGATGATGACCAGATCATTTGGGTTCAAACAAGGTGGCCAAAACTGGTCCTTGCTTAGCCAGACCCATCAATTTAGCCCATCGGTACCACAAGAGGGCAAGTCTCATTGTGTTTTTTGGCAAGGTGTGCCACCCTAGAGTTAGAAAACTGCCTACATGATAGCATTAATTCAGGGTAGCTTTTTGTATTTTAGCAGCCTGTTTATGTCCATTATAAGCCTATGGAGGGTTTTATTACAGGTGAATTGAGTAAAAAAGTTAGCTAACAGATATTCTGGCAAAACTTTAGTTGATTATTTACGTTAAGACAACACCCTTTTCTATTGCTTTCTATCAAGTTTTCTGAAATTTCAAGTATACATATGTAAATGAGACATTATACACTTAAATAGCCTATATGTATGTATGTATATATATATATATATATTTTTTTTTTTTTTTTTTTTTTTTTTTTTTTTTGTAGAAGCCTACACCCTGTAGATGTGATTTAATATGCACTGAGATCAGTGGCAGCTATTGCTTGCCAACATAAAAGTAGTGTCCTTGAGCAAGATACTGAACCCCAAATTGCTCCCGGTGGCAGGCTGGCACCTTGCATGGGAGCCTCCGCCACTGGTGTGTGAAAGGGTGAATGTGAGGCATACTCTGTAAAGCGCTTTGAGTACTCGTAGGAGTAGAAAAGCGCTATATAAATCCATATATAAATCCAATCCACAAAAGTTCTTTTACCATTATTATTAGCCTACTATGTCGTTTTAGCTTAAGTTGCCCAGGCAAGACAGCCCTATTGCAACTGACATTACATTTGAGATCTTAGATTGAGATGATATGATGGAGTGTCGGTCCTGGCATGGGCCTTCCGTAGTGTTGATTGCAGTCCACTCAGGAGGGTAGGGTGTGAGGAGTCCGCCGGAGGGAGGCAGGAATGACACTCAGCAGAGATGATTGTGGACAGAGGAAGCAAATGAATTAGGCCAGGCTCACACAGAGAACAAATGTGTCATTCGTGCGAGAGAGAGGTTACGAGAGAGAAAGAGTTGTACGGCATAACACATGAAGATTTTGTGGTGGCACTAGGTTATAGCCGCATTACTAAGGTATGATGCATTGGAACCCAGCACCACTGCAGGGATGGTCAGTGGCCACCATGCCTCGCAACAGGGGGCAACAGCAGAGGCAGTCCCTCCCAAAAGACCCATGAGAAGTGATGATTTGCCATGCACCATACCTAACTATGGGAAACAGTAAAGAGGAAGGTTTTAAGTCTAGACTTAAAGGTATTGAGAGTGTCCGCTTGTCGGATGTGGGGGAGGATTACTCCACAGGAGGGGTGCACGGTAACAAAAGGCTCTTCCTCCTATCATAGATTTTGATATTCTTGGGACTACAAGAAGACCAGCATTTTGGGATCTTAGGGTTCTAGGAGTGTGGTAAGGGACAAGTAAGTCTTTAATATATGTTGGAGCATAGCCAGTGACGGCTTTGTAGGTAAGTATGAATGTTATCCTCTTTTGTAAGTCGCTTTGGATAAAAGCGTCTGCTAAATGCCTAAATGTAAATGTAAATGTAAGTAAGGTGTAGTATTTTAAAATCGATGCAACTTTAAATAGGGAGCTGATGTAAGGAAGCAAGGATAGGAGAGATATGTTTATATTTTTTAGTCCTAGTGAGCGTTTGGGCTGCGGCATTTTGTATTAGCTGTAGGTTTTTTGATACAGGTGTTAATATACCCAGAGAACAGAGCACTGCAATAATTGAGCCTAGAAGTAATAAATGCATGTATTAATTTTTCAGCCTCCTCAAAGGATAGGAACTTTTTAACCTTAGCAATATTTCGTAGGTGGAAAAAAGATGTTTTTGAAATGTGTTTTACATGACTATTACCCCGAGGTCTTTAACTTTTGTGTTACATGACAGTGAAAGGCCACTGAGTAAGTTTTGGTGAAGAGCAAGAATGTTGCTCAGCTGTTTAGGGCCTACCATCATAACTTCAGTTTTATCAGAGTAATTGACATATAGTCATTAGGCTTCATAGAAAGGTAAAGCTGGGTATCATCAGCATCAAGTAATACCATGTTTCCTAATAACAGATCCTAGAGGTAACATGTACAGGGAGAATAACAGGGGCCCTAGCACTGAGCCTTGGAGTACACCAAACTTTGGTGTGGGATGATGTAGCTACCAGAGAGGTATGATTTGAACCAGGCTAATGCAGAGTCTTTGATGATCATATGTTCAAGCCTGTGTAGTAGGATACCATGGTCAATGGTGTCAAAGGCAGCACTAAGATCCAATAGGATTAATATTGATATATATCCATTATCAGATGAGATAAGGAGGTCATTGAAGACTTTAGGGCTGATTTTATACTAGTCTTACTGTGATTCACAAGCATCTCAACAACAGGTCTTTTAGCAACTTTATTCTTTGTAATGAAAAAGACCCAAGAGTCCACTGAGGTGAATAGAGTCACTAGATAAAACATCAGGTAAGGTGTATCTTTCCATTAAACCGCTGCTGAGTGATGTTGATGGTTTGTTAGACAGGGGGACCTCGTATCTGTGACTGTTGTAAGCAGTACTGGTGCACCACAGAAAACTGTTCTATCCCATGTATTGTTCACTCTGTACACCTCTGATTTTAGATACAACTCTCAAACATGCCACATGCAGAAGTTCTCTGATTACACTGCAATTGTGGGGTGTATTAGAGATGGACAGGAGGGGAACTACAGGAGCCTTATCGGACTTTGTACTAAAGAAATGATGGTGGACTTCGGGAGGTTAGGTGGACCTCACTTGCTCTACTTTTTACTTTTCTTTTTAATTACCCTAACCAAGTCAAAACTGGACTTACAAGTTAAATTTGTCAGTGAATTTAAACATAACATTGTTCAGTAATATCCATAGACAAAATTCATAATTTCATTCACAGTTACAGTCCAGTCATTTGTAAATGAATAAAACATTATTAATGCTGTCTACTTCATTTTTGCAACTTAAATAATACAGCGGACTGTTATAAAATTATCACTGATGACTTACAAAGTAAACACAATAGTTAGACTACATCAATGAGTCAAAATTGGTTTCCTTCACACAAAGTAGAAATAAAATCATATTCGTATTTTGCACAAAATAGACTGGTTACAGGTCCAAATAATACAACTTACTCATAAATTAATCGGCAGAAATACACCTTGTCAGTGTGTCACATATCCGTTCAAATAACATTAAAATATGCTATGGAGTAAGTGCAACATCAGCCAGAAGTTTGTCAAAGTTGTTCAAAGCATGACACAAATAAGGAAAATGGATACAAAACATGTAATTTAGAGCGTTTGGCAAAACCACACACTCACTGACAGTCTAGTACGAGCTGTAGTGTTGCTTGTGGGTGACCCTGCACAATATTGTTGACAAGCCAGCTACAGGTAGATGTCAGTATCTTTAACAAAGCCAGTGTTATGTAGTTGGCTGATTGATTAGACAGTGTTAGCTTCAGGAAGATTATGCCTGTTATGGTGTAACGGAGCTCGTCTCTCCTCTCTCATACGTTCACTCTCACTTGAATGATGGACAGTCGGCCTTGGTTAACCATTTATTGCTCCCTGATGGTGAAATATAACAAAACAAACATCACAGCTCCTCTGCCTCCGGACATTTACAAAAGAGCGCGACATTGAGTGCATATTTTATACAAATGAATTATACAAAGAATACAAAACAGTGGCATACCTGATGGTGAAATATAACAAAACAAAACAAAACAAAAATAGGTACGGAGTGAGCCAGGTGCATCACAGCTCCTGCCAAACACAGGTAGACCACATTTAAACTTTTGCACGCAGGATCTGACAAACTTACTTGCAGTAGCTACCAGGCTACTCCAGCAGCCATGCTAACATGCTGCAGTGTGTGAGAATACTAGAATATGCACCAGCTTACTATAGCTGGGCAAATGCACAACGGAACTCATGCATGCTGTGCACAATGTATTTGGACAATACAGTGAGACACACAGGCCAATGTACTTAACAAATAAACAAAACAACAAAACAAAAACAATGCATAATAAGAAGACACCACATACCTCTGCCTCCGGACATTTACAAAAGAGGCAGACCAAGGGGCAACACGAAGGTTAAGGGTCCCAGCGTGGGAAAACCCTGCCCCCATGCTACTGTACATCGAAGATGAGCACGCAAGAAAAAAAATGCATATACATATACAGTATACATGCCAGTAACAGGACATCTGAAATCAACACGAGTGGGGAAATTCAGGGAACACATCTAATCCTGCTACAATGGCATAACACAAACATAATGAAGTTGAGTTCTGGTTGTAACTATTTATATTCTGTTATGATGGCAAGCTACTTATAGCAACCAATAACCTATTGTTAGCTTAGCCTGCTCACAGAGAATGCGCATTGGCCACTTCACTGCTTCAACCATAAATTAATTTGTTGTTGATGGGAATGATTTCTCCAAATCCTTGTCTGTTAGATGCCAGAAAGGTTCATAATTATAAATCCAGGAAATGCCAGTCTCAAAAATGCTGTTATAATTTATTATTCTTTATGGGTAATGTTCATAAAGTCAATTATGAAAAATGGCTGTAAATGTTTAGCTTGTGCATTTCAAATACATATTTCATTAAGAATTCAGTTCTTTACACATTAAAGGGAAACTGTCAGCTGCTAAAAAAAATTAACAAATCAGTGCTACCTGGGGAGATATCGCAGTTGCAGCAAGCTAGCCAAGGCAACCGAATAGCGTCCCAGCTAGAAATTTCATGTTACGAGAAAGTTCTCGGAATCTTGCCATTGGTGAAGAACTTTCCCTATAAGATGTCAAAATGTGTGCTCTCAGTCTTTTTGTTGAGTTCCCTTGACGTGTAGAGAAGGTTTTTTGGGAACTTTTAGGAAACATTCAGAATGTTCTGGGAATGTTGTGGGCACCACAAAGAAAGAATGTTCCCTCTAAGTTTTTCCTACGTTTCCAGAACGTTCTGAGAATGTTTTGCAACATTCTGTTGCGGTGGTAGCGTAGTGGTTAAGGAACCTGGCTAGCGTGCAAGTAGCCTAAAAAAGATGTGGGTTCGAATCCCAGCTACCACCGTTGTGCCCTTGAGCAAGGCACTTAACCCTAAGTTGCTCTAGGGGAGACTGGCCCTGAACAATTGATAGTTGACAAAGTTGTAAGTCGCTTTGGATAAAAGCGTTTGCTAAATGTAAATTCTGGGAACTTTTAGGGAATGTTATTTTTTGGTTGTATTTTGGTCAATCCATCACTTTACAGTATGTTAAAAACCTTTGACTTACCATGATTCACTGTTTTAGCCAAAAAATGCATATCTTACAGGTTCTATTACTGCAAGACCTTACTTTAGACGGTCAAAATATTAATTAAAACATCGGTAATGCAAGACATTTTCAATATGCAGTTTACATCATTGTAGACCATTATAATCAGCAGTCACAAAGCATAGGAGTAACTTATGCATAACTGATAATAATAGTGCAGTACACAATTTAAATAGGCTACATTTTAAAAATAAGAACATAGAACAAGCAGAAGTTGAACAAACTTTTGCTATTTATTGAGAGGGAGAGTCTGTGCATGTGTGCGTGTGCTGTGCACTGTCTCGTTCCACAAAGTGAGGCAAAAAACATAATTCAGTTATGGTGAAGTGCAAAAATGGTTGTTATGACAACCATGAGGCACTTACAATGTCATGTATGGTATCTCTGTAATCCTTGACCATGAAAACATAGGGGCTACCTCACATTTTCTGAATTTTCTTCTTTAACTTGACAGATAGGCCTGTGATGAACAATACAGTATTTGGTAAAATGGTTACCATGGCTGCCATGAGGCATTTTTGTGATGACTCCTATTCTGAAAATGTTTGGGGTACCAAACTGTACAAGTGTGCCAAATTTCAGGTCTCATTTACTTTTTCATGAAAGTATAACATTTGGTACACTTCTACATCTAGATTAATAACAAGATTCCATTACTTCCATTATTTAATGAACACTGACCTTCTTTAGAATGTTCGGTAACACTTTATTTGAAGGTGTCTACATAGGAGTGACATGAGCCCGTCGTTAGCATGACATGACACATATCATGAACATTAATGACATTCCATTCATGTTTATGACTGCTGTCATTAAGTGTCATTTGGTTTTTGTAGTGTCTGCACTCCAAACAGTGTCAACTTTACATTACAAAAATCAAATGACACTTAAAGACAACATTAAAGCATTAAAAAAAGTGTCATTAATGTTCATGATATGTGTTATGTTAATGACTTGCTCATGTGACTTATGTAGACACCCTCAAATGAAGTGTTACCGAATGTTAATTTCACAGCATTCTTGTTACGCTGTGAGGTCGGCCTGTGTTTTAAAGGGTTAAATGTGTTTCTGGTGGAAACTTTGCGGCAGAGAATTTTTCTGGCATATGCCTTTTTGATTTCTGTGAGATATAATTTATCATTTTATGTTGGTTTCTTGTGGTACCTCCAATATTTAAACTGGACCTTATTTTTCAGGTCCTTTTTTGGCCTCTGTCAAGATCTTCACAGCGGAATTTTTTTCTGGCATGGGCCATTTGGTAGTCTGTGTGATCACTTGGAAGTGGTTTGAGATAGCACTTTTCTATATTTAAATACATTCTTTTTGTGTCTCCTTCTTTGAGGTCACCAAGGGTCACATGCAGCGATGAGTCCTTGGCAGAAATCTATATCTGCATATGTTGGGTAACCCCCAAATGCCCCTGTGTTCAGATGTTGGTACCCTTTTCGTTTAATCAAAGTGCTCCGGGCTGCCGGTCTATAATGTTAGCCACGTCTCACGATTATCTTCCTTGTCATGACTACAGCAATTACATAATACAAAAATATGTATAAAAAATATTCATAGGTAGTGCTGATTTATATTCAAATAATTTTATATTTACTTCTATAGACATTCAGCATTAACAGACCACACCTTATAACAGAACATTAACCGTGATAACTGAGAGCCAGCAGAAATCTGCAGATAACATCTTTCTTGTTGTTTCTCTTGACTGCTTGGAGTTGACCGTATCATAGAGGTTTTGAATAATAATTCTTCAGCCTTGCCAGAGGTCACGTTTAACAGGACATTCTAATAACAAACACCATCTATCCATAAGGGAATGTTCTGATCAACGTTTTTATCTGACCTACAGGGAACTAAAAGAGAACATTTTGTTTGCGTCTTAAATGTCCTCTTTACAACGTTAGAACGTTCTCCTAAAGTCCTCAAGGGAACGTTACCATGTCACAAAAAGAAAACCAAAAGAGAACTTTCCCCTGAAGTCCTCAAGAGAACGTTGTCATGTGACCAAATAGAAACTAAATGGGAATGTTCTGATTATGTTCCAAATGTTGTTCTTTATAATGTCAAAGTTTCACCTCAAAATAACCAAAATGGGACATCATTCGCCCTTATTTTGGTTGCTTTGAACTGTTAAACTTTTTAGGAACGCCCCCCGTTCTCTAAACCTTTAGGGAACATTAAGTAAAGTCCCCTTCTAGCTGGGGTAGTGATGTGGGCAAATTTCCAACATCAAAGTAAAAAGCGTTTTTCTGCCACCGAAGAGGCTACACATTTTCTAACCCCCCTTGTAACATAGCCATGAGCCTTACAAACAAAACACTATTTCTGGTTAACTCAAGTACTGGTATAAAAACATTATAAAACAACTTTTTAAGCGGACTGTAACGCACCTCTGTTGATTTCCGCTGCACTCGTAAAAGCCCAACTGACTGCTGAATTCGTTTCTAATCCCATATACGAATTTATTTCATTTTGTAAAGCTAGGGTTGAGTATTTAAATCATCACAATAATATTAACAAGCATGTAACAACATGGATGGGAATTCAGTCTATCCTTCATCCTCATTCTATCCTTCTCTTCCTTGAGCAGCACGCTCAAGTCTCGCTCTGAAATCCCATGGGAGGTCATCAAGAATGTAAACACACAAGGGAAGTAGACTACTACAGCTGTCAAGTATACTCCCATAAACTCTGTTTATAATAGTGGAGTATTCCGTTGATTTTGAGTTCATGGATGACCATTTTGGTCCTGCATATTTATTCAAACTCGAATACAATATACAACATACAATATACAACAGCATACAGACAATGAATTGCTCAAATTTGAAGAGATCTGTCAGCACACACAAGAGAGGATCAACAGTTGGAGGAGGAAGGGATAAAGGCCATGAAGTTCAGGAAACTGGTGGCAACAGAAATAAAATAAAACGTCCATGTTGTAAATGTATTTGCAGTATCGCGTTATGGCTACTATAGTAAGAGTAGGCTACTTTACCTCCATGTTGTCTGCAGATTTTTCACTTTTGGTGTGTCTCTTCCAAGCGGCAAAATTCCAGGCCAAACAATAAAGCCATTCTAAAGCTGAAATACCACAGACGTCCACTGGAGGCTCGCTGCAAAAGCGAGTCAATTGCCATAGACCCCCATGTTAAAAAGTCAATTTTCACAGCAGAAAAAAAATGTTTACAGCCTGGTTCAAAAAACGATTTTGATGTCTTTTGATTATTTTCAAGTACATGAAAACTGTGAGGGGGGTGAATTTTTTGTTAAACGCACAGATGAGTATTATTTTATGACTAATTTAGGGCGAGGTCAAGATGACTGACAGCTGTCATTTACATTTATTTACATTTATGCATTTAGCAGATGCTTTTATCCAAAGCGACTTACAATTTGTCAGCTATCAATTGTTCAGGGCTAGTCTCCCCTAGAGCAACTTAGGGTTAAGTGCCTTGCTCAGGGGCACATGGGTGGCAGCTGTCAAAGGTAATTATAGTGTCACCTTCACTGATTCGAATCTTAGCGTTTTTCTGGTGAGTTCCTCGTCAACATCGTGTCTTACAATTTTAGTTAAAATATCATATCCAACATATCTTGCCTTGCTGTTAACTGACCAGTCAAGAATGCTTTACTGGATTTTAAACGGTAAGTGACACTCCAGTATTGTTTGTATCCATCTCTGGTGTCAGTTGCCAATATGTAGCATCGCTAGCACTGTAGCAGTTAGCATGTTAGCCTGAAAAGCATAAGATATTAGCAAAGATCTTTGAATACTGACTGGAGTGATCCCACCACAATATTAACTGCCAGTATCAAGCTCGATATGTGCCTATGTCTGTAGCTTAGTATTTACGAAGAGTGAAATGGTGTTAATGTTGCTTATTTAATCATTTTCAGGACAGAGACTGAAAACTATGAACCGCACAGTTACCTGATGGCTAATGTAACAACTAGCTATGGTCCATGATGTGAAATATACCGGAATGCTAGTGTTATGTAGGGTGTAATGTGTTACTATAAACAAAGATGGTAGTCCATAGTCAGGTCTTAAACATTATTAGTACGACGGTAAAGCTTGAGACTCAGTTCCGTTAACATTTTGTGGAATTCATTCACTGCCTGCACTAATTCACTGCTTGAACTCTCCCGTTTTTTTCTAATAACAGTTCACGTAATGATGCACTTTTCAAACAAATTTCTTCATCCGTTTTATTGCCTTGTTTTGCTTTAGATGGTCTTACTGATAGTGTTGTAAATGTACTACACTCGACATTCAACACCATTGGACCACTTAAAAAAGAAAACCAGAAAACCAGAAAAAATTGCCCCATGATATACCACACAGACTCGCTCACTGAAACAAGCTGCGCGTAGAGTTGAGAGGAAATGGTATGCCACTAAACTTGAAGTGTTCCACCTTGCTTGGAGAGACAACTTAAAAGAGTACAAGACAGCGCTTAACAATGCAAAATCAGCATAATATTCCTCACTTATACAAAATAATAAAAGTAATCTGAAATTCCTTTTTAACACTATCTTGTCTAACAAAAAGTAGGAATGAGGTGACCCACTCCATTTCAATAACTCTAAGCAGCAATGACTTCATAGACTTTTTTAATGACAAAATTTAATCTATTAGACTTAAAATAAACAACTCCCTTGTAACCTCAAATCCAGTGGCCACATGCAATGGTTACAGCTAGCTCTAGTCAACCTGTAGCATACCTTGATTCATTTACGGCCAACAATATATCAGAAATTACGTCTTAGATCTCCTCAGCTAAAGCCTCAGCATGCTTACTGGATCCAATCCCAACAGATCTTCTTAAGGCTGCTCTCCCTCTATTGGCTGAGACGATTCTTAAAATCATAAATGACTCATTCATAGCTGGGCATGTCCCAAAATCTTTCAAGACATCTGTTATTAAACCATCTATTAAAAAACCTAACCATGATCCTGATGTCCTGGCTAATTCCTGATGCATTTGTATCAAAAATACTTTAAAAAAAGAGTGTCTAAGCAAATCTGTAGCTTCGAATTATGAAAATAATATCCAGGAAACCTTCCAGTCAGGCTATAGAGACAATCATAGTACAGAATCGGCCCTAGTTAAAGTCTTCAATGACCTCCTTATCTCATCTGATAATGGATTTATACCAATATTAATCCTATTGGATCTTAGTGCTGCCTTTGACATTATTGACCATGGTATCCTACTACACAGGCTTGAACACGATAGGCATCAAAGACTCTGCATTAGCCTGGTTCAAATTGTACCACTCTGGTTGCTACTAGTTTGTACATGCTCATAATGAGTAATCATCCCCCACCAAAGTAAAGTTTGGTGTACCCCAAGGTTCAGTGCTAGGGCCCCTGTTATTTTCCCGGTACATGTTACCTTTAGGATCTGTTATAAGCAAACGTGGCATTACTTTCCACTCCTGTGTTGATGATACCCAGCTTTACCTTTCCATAAGCCAATAACTAAACTTCATGCCTGCCTTCAAGACATTAAAACCTGGATGACTAATAATTTCCTATGTTTAAACTCTGATAAAACTGAAGTTATGATGATCGGCTCTAAACAGCTGAACAACATTCTACCTCTTCACCAAAACTTACTTAGTGGCCTTTCACTGTCACATACAAAAGTTAAAGACCTCGGGGTAATTATTGACCAAGACCTCTTTCTAAATAATCATGTAAAACATATTTCAAAAACATCTAAAAAGTTCCTATCCTTTGAGGACGCTGTAAAATTAATACATGCATTTATTACTTCCAGGCTTGATTATTGCAATGCTCTGTTCTCGCTACATCGCTACAAATGCCGCAGCCCGAACACTCACTAGGACTAAAAAATATGAACATCTCTCCTATCCTTGCTTCCTTACATTGGCTCCCTATACTCCTAATACTCTTTCTAACCTACAAAGCCATACATTAGACATTGAAGAGCCTTTTGGTGCATAGCAAATCCTTACTTCTCATGGGTCTTTTGGGAGGGACTGCCTCTGCTGTTGCCCCCAGGTGTGAGGCATGGTGGCCACTGACCATCCCTGCAGTGGTGCTGGGTTGCCATGCACCATACCTCAGTTATGCTGCTATAGCCTAGTGCCACCACAAAACCTTCATGTGTCATACTGTACAATTCTCTCTCTCTCTTCACTTATATATATATTTATATTCATATATGTATATAAATATATATAAGTGAAGAGAGAAAGAGAGAGAGAATACATATATGTATGCACAAATGACACATTACATCACAGAATCATGTCTACTCCCTAATGTTCATAAGGTGGCATGTACAGTACACATGACATTACAAAGTCATCTTCAGGTTCATCATTGTCAAGTCTTGATTGACACACATTTGACACTCACATTCAGACTGAAGGGAAGCATGGTCTTTTGGTCTTGATGTCCTGGCTCCCACTTTGTGACTGTGAACTTGCTTCCTTCCACTACGAACGTCCTCATACCATGGGATCTGTATTTCTAATTTCTTTTTTATCTGAAATAAAAATATCCTTGCTCATGTTTGGTCTTCCATGACCATGAATTGCTCCTAAGCTAATACACAGCCCACTTTGTTTCCAGCCTCAACAACAAACAAAACAAAATTGAAGATGTACAATTTGATTTATACATTCCACAATGTACACGTACTAAACTAGATTACATTGATAATACAGCTAAGAGGGCTAGGATAAACGATGAGTGTTTATATGTAACTTTAGCTAATTTATGCTTGTGCACATTG
This sequence comes from Tenualosa ilisha, assembly GCA_015244755.2. NCBI lineage: Eukaryota > Metazoa > Chordata > Actinopteri > Clupeiformes > Clupeidae > Tenualosa > Tenualosa ilisha. The sequence continues at coordinate 1,478,168 of PYXC01002596.1, forward strand.
GTTTAGCATTAGTCAATAGAGCTTGAAGAACTTCTCTCATGTCAGTTCAACATTGTTTATCTGAATTGTATAAGGCTTATATATATGTATAATGTATAATGTATAATATGTAAAAGAACTATTTTCAACACTTACCAGCAAAGTTGTCACTCTGGTCAGGCTCAGCGCTGATGAGGTTGTTTCTGGCTGGTTCCACCTAGAAAGGGCCCCAGAGCCATTAGCATTTCATTGGCTACCTTTGGGAATTCAGATTTTACATGTGCAGCACCCTGTACCTCGATTTTGGCATTGTTGTACACCAACAGAAACACAACAATGCATACTGGTTCTATCATCTCCTGTGTCATGTTAATGCCTTGTAAGAAACTTTTGTGGGGCGATGCTAAGAGTGCTGACACAAATTAAGCGACAGCTAGTGACTGTCACACAGGACTGAATTTACCGTATTTTAATTTTTTTGTTTTGGTGAACTGCCTCTGAAGTGCTTTTTCCCTTGTATCATCAAATATCCTGTGAGTGTAACTTCAGTGAAAAACAGTTGCCTGTTTTAACTATGTTTTGATTCACTTTGATTTAGGAGGTAAAAAAAAAAAAATTTTAATGGGTTAACTGTATTTTATGTCATTTGTGACATCTTTAGAGAAAAAAAAAGTTGGAGATGATTTTCTTTTCCGACTATGTGCACTCTTATAAACTAGCAGTATATATGTTGCAGATAATGTTTACAGTTATGAGGTCACATACACATACTTACATTACGGGCTAATGCTTTCAGCCGTTGCCATTGTAAAGATGACGTGAACATAATTTGACATGACATACACGGATTACATAGCTAATGGTTTAATAACTGTTAAGATGAGGTATGTTTTACTCTAAATGTAGCACTTATGGTCACTTGTTTTATTACTGACGAAGTTCTTAGACATTTTTTTGAACTGGTACTACATTGCACAGTCACTAAGGTCCACAATTTAGATTGAGTAATGACATTTGAGGTTAAAGTGATTTAACTTTGTGTTAAGGGATAGGGGGGTTCTCTACAGCACTGGTGGGATATTTTGTGCTGCTGAGTGCGTTTTTTTTTTTGTTGTGTATTCTCTGCCACTGTTGAGAGAAAAGTAACCATAGAGCTCTAATCGTTGATGGTTCGAAGACTGACTGTAGGTCAAATGCCTCCTTATCCAAAAGAAAATGTTTTCTCAATTGGTAAGTCACTCAAAAAACTGTGATATAAGGGATATAAAATACATGTTTTTGTTTACAAGTGGTTTTGAGTGTGAAGTACCAAACATTTCAAAATTTGAAGGAAACTATATTTTGAATTTATTTAAACTATAGCCTGAATAATTGAGCAGTAATATACTACAATACAATGATCTTTAAGCACAGAGGCCAACATAATCATCTCAATTTCAACTAATCAAATTTGCTCTCTGATGTGTGAGCCTGGCCTAATTCATTTGCTTCCTCTGTCCACAATTGTCTCCGCTGAGTGTCATCCCTGCCTCCTTCTGGTGGACTCCTCTCATCCTCCCCTCTTGAGTGGACTACAACCAACACTACGGGAGGCCCGTGCCAGGACCGACTCCCCTAACAATGGCACTGTCAAATGGACCCTTATTGTTGCCCCCATGACCCATCTCACTCCTTGAGTTTAACACTATGTCTGGCCACTACTACACTGTCCAGTCATAATTCCTGATAACCACTTATAGGCTGACTGCCATGTAATGTAAAGTGGGATAATACTCTGGAACTATTATGAACCTTAGCTAAAACCATTGGCAACTTGTAGTCTGTCATGGTTACTACTGATTGTAATTTTTTTGCATGACTCCTGGCAGTTGAGTCGTGGATCTGCCCAAGGTTTCTTCCTAGATTAATAAGGGAGTTTTTCCTTGCCCCCGTTGCTCTTGGGTGCTCCTTCTGTGAAGCGCCACGAGACAATACTATTGTAAAAGGCGCAGTATAAATAAAACTGAATTTAATTTAATTTCTTCAACGTAGACCTTTCCTCATGGACTAAACTTCCACAAAGTTTTGAAATGGTTAGTACTTCACGCACAAAACCACTTACAAACAAAAGCATGCATTTTATATCACTTTTTTCACTTATTGTAATGGTGCAGTACAGCTGACCCAAGAGCAACACTTTGCAAACGCAAACAGTTTGAGTTTGGAGTCAGGTAAATAGGGAAAAGTGGGCCAGGCAGGTGGTGGCTGGGCCCGACCTGAGATGCAGGACTCCGGGATGCAGCGGGAAACGGATGGACCAGTGGAGACACCCAGACGAGGAGGGAGACAGAGCAGAGGGCAGCACAGAAATGTTCGCTGAACAAGATTAAAAGTAGTACCAATCAATGCTAGAGCGACTAACTAGAGGATTGAGATCAGGAACGGCTCCGACGATTCGCTCTCGAAAGCAGGGAGGAAACAGGAGGTGGACTGCGGCTCCGTGGATCATACCAGGAGCTGGATAATCCGCACACCGGAAACCAGACGTCGATCGTGGAGGTGGCAGGGCAGGAAACACACGGGCTAAACTTAGGTTGGAGAAACAGGCAGCAGATCAGGATTACCGGGGCAGAGGAGCAGGGGCAGCCAGGTCAGTCCGGGACGATAATGTGAAGTCAGAGAGACAAAGTTGCAGAGCTGAATCACCACGAACTTGAAGACGATCTGACGAAAACCAGCTGGAAACTGTGGGTTAATATACTGTGGCAGGTAACAAGGAGCAGGTGAAGGCACTGACGAGTAGAGACAGGTGCAGTGATGATTGGGTCACTGCAAGGTGGGCGTGCCAGGTGATTGAATGGGTGCAGTGTAATGGGAAGTTACCGGAACAGAGTGAAACCATGACACTTATGTCAACTTTTGAATATGCTTTCAAGAAACACTGATATAGAAAAGTTTGATCTAACAGTGTAGAGCTGTTGACAGGATGGCAGTCTATACCCACAATTAGAAACTGTGGGGGTTTGAATCCCAGTAGTTTTGGCTCCTTCCAACTTCAGACATGTTCTAAGGGATCTGTAAAGGAAAGGAGCTAGATCTTTCACATTTACATGCACATTGACAATACTATTGCTGCAAAACGAAGAATTTTGTCTATATTTCTTCCTCTCCTTGAAAGAAGGCATCAAAATTGGCATATTAACAGAAAAAACACCATTTAGGAGAACAACACAACAAACCATCTAATTTTTTCAGCTTGTACATTTCCTCAAAGACTACACATCTACAAAGTTTGAAAATGTGAGTGCTCCGCATTCAAGAAATATTTGGCTTTTTTTTCTAGATGCTGAAAAAGATAATCTGGTTTATTTCAATGAATAAGACATCAGTGGTGGGGCGGACTATAATTCCAGTAGCCACTTTCCATTTCCATTAGGGGGCCACCTCGGTGCTAATAGCCTCGGCGGTAGCCCCATGCCACAAGACCAGTTGTGTTCACACTGTCAGGCTACTAGCCAATCCGGGTTACGCCCCTGTTTGCGAAAATGTCACTGATACAGTCCATTTTGAAACAGAATAGGCGGGCAATTCAGTAGCATGATTTGTAGAAGAAGATAGAAGATGATTTGTACTTGACCAATGTGATCTTAGACATCTGCTCATGGTACTACCCAAGGGTGCAAATTATAGGGAAAAAATGTCACTGCATTAAGAGGGGAGACGAGTATATAAAAATGTGGTCCTAATGAAAAACTGAAATTTGCAATGTTTTTCTTGGTCATGTCTATCCATGTTTGTTTGAATTACCTGTCGAAAAGAATGCAACAACTTTGGCATCTCGTTGGAAGTGTGAGTTTGTGTCTAGTTTCTGCTTGCACTGTCACTGAACAGAAAAAGAAAAAGATGGAGCAGTATTTACCTGGTTGTCCCCTGCCAGGGCCTGTAGTTTCAACATGGCGGCACAACGAACATGGTCACTTGCAGTGGCTACACCAACAGAATGTATATATAAATGGAGAATACAAAGCCTACTTAAACACTGTGATTTTTGATGGAGGTAATTACTAATTAATGAGGTTGTATTTGTCAATGAAAAAAATATATTTTTGTTAGACATAGACAACCTGAAAAATTGCACAATGTGGCTTTAAGAACACACAACAATGTTCCATATAGCAAAGCACAACCTAAAAGAATACAATAAAATATCTTGTATTTGTCACAGGGTGAGTGAACTGGAAAAGTGGGGGAGGGCAACAAAGTCCGGGGTCCTCACGGGGCTTAATTGGGTAAACACTATGAGGCATTAATTTGTTTACGTAATTGCACACAGGTGTGCAGAGTTAATGGTGAGGCTGGTGATTGGTACATTAGGTGCGAGGTTGGGCTTTTAGCAACCCTGCTCATAGTCACATCATATGTCTTGGTGGGGAAATGGTAGCACAATGCAGAGTATGATGGACTTCCAGTACTGGAGTGAAGCTATAGAGGCTTTGCCAACTAGGAGATGGGCTGCTCCGGGACCAATGTCTTGCCTGTGGCTCTGCGAAGCTGTCTAGGTGAATTCCGCTCCCACACACTGCACTGTTGGATGTCCAATGGGTCATTAAGTTAAGTACTTGTTTGCTGTGCTACCTGTCACTAATCCCTTGTGACTGTGAAGCTACCATATTGCTGCATCTCTGACCAGAGAACCATACTGGTGCCGGTTCCTGCACCTAATGTTAGTTCATGCTGAAAATCGGTGGTCAGGAACTGAAAAGTTGGTTCCCAACAGACACCAAATAAAAAGTTGATCCTGGTCAAAGGAAACCAAGAAAACGTAAGTGTGGAAAATGGACGAGAAACCGAGTGAGAAGAAAATTCTGCAGTGGTCAGCAGTGTGAAGAGTACAGATGCTCGCGATCCATAGGACTGTTTTCTATTGTTTCTGCCATGAAAACATCCACTTTCGTATGGCCTTTTTTTTGGTGCCGAAGCTACGCGTCATGGGCTAGCATAATAGTATGAACGGGGGGGCAGCACTTCGACAATGGACTGGCTGGTCTGAAAACAGCTTGTGTAGCTACTATATGGCCTTTTCAATTGGTGAAAACCTGGTGTCGCTCTGTTAAGAACTGTTCCATGCTTTATGTGGATGTATTCCCTCAGTGACTGTGAAGCTACCATATGACCCTCTCCCAGTGACTGTGATGGTTATGCCAACAGTATTATCCCTGTGACTGTGAGCTACTATATGCCTCTATATACACTGCCTCCTTACTAAAAGCAACCCATGTCTAGTAACCTATTGCTCATGTTTTGAAGTGACTGTGAAACTATTATTGCCCCTTTGTCTTGACTGTGACCCTTTTACAAGAAGTCCAGAATTTAGAGCCAGGGTAACCCGCCAACAGCCTAAAGCCTTACCTGTACCAGCCTATAGTGACAAATGTGTGTGTGTGTGTGTGTGTACTAAGGATTATGTGATCTCACTGTTAAGTGCTGACTGGAATTAGTCTATCCATTGTTTTTGTATGCTGAGTTGTGCCGTGCTGTGGTATGCTGTACCCCACGTGTGTTGACCTGTTACTCCAGACTAGCTAGGTTGTTGGGTACTGTTGGGAACTGCTTAATTGTGTTTACCCGTTTGTTTAGGCAGCCACTGCTGTCCAGTGTAAGAGCCTGGACTGTGGCCAGGCCTGATGTAACCATTGGTGACCAGCTGGGTGGAAAGCCAGAGCAAGTGCAGTAGCTTACATCACATCTTGCACACTTAATGCCAGACCCTTGACTGACTGAATGACTGACTGGAGGGGGCAACAGAAGACTCTGGTGGCTGATGTGGACTAGTTTCTACCCTTTCCTTTTGCAGAGAAAAAACCTCTTTTAATTGCTATATAAATAAAAAAATTAAAGATAGCTCTTCTGTCCGACTGCACTTGAAAGGTACAGGGTAAGGAGGTGGCAATAGTGTCCTTTGCCTGTGACATTGGACAAAGTCGGCAGGATTCTACCTTGGGTTTAGACACTGTGCCCTTCAAGGGAAGGGCGAGGGAAGACCAGCTGACAGGCTCCAAGTACTGCACTTTTTATAACAATTTGGGGTTTTTACATCTAAGTTTTGCAAAAATGGACAGCTCAAATGAAATACCTGATTGACATCTAGAGGCTGACAGAGACGCAACAAGTTCAGGGCTCTTTGGAAGGGGAAGCAAAAAGGGAATAACTAGCTGTAGAAACAAACCGTAATACTTCAAATACATTTTTCACGCTTTTGAAGGGATTGTATGGGGACACCACACCTGTACATGCCGTAAGAGCACAGTTTTTCAACTGACGTCAGGGCCCCAAACAGTCCATTCATGCTTTCTCTCTGCAGCTACGTGAAATCTTTTCCCGGCTTAAAAGATGAGGTGGTGCTACGGCTCCCCAGTTACCTCATGCACATGCCCACTCCACAGGGTCATGGGAGGGGCATGGTAGGGGCACTCTACAGACATTTTCCAACTTTCCAACAAGAGGGAATAACATACTGGACCTTGTTTACACCTCTTACAAAGGAGCCTACAGAGCGACCCCCCTCCCCCACATCTGACTATCAGACCATATCAGTGTTATGCTAACGCCCGCATACAGACAAAAGGTGAAACTCGCTGAACCGGTCTTGAAAGAGGTAAGTGTGTGACCAGAGGGTGCCTCCTCTGCTCTTCAGCACTGCTTCAAAACAACAAACTGGGACATGTTTAAACAAGCTGCCACCTACAACAACCATCTAGACATTGGGAAGCATACAGATACTGTGACCAGGCGCGGCTGCCTCATGTGGGCAGGTGGGGCAGAGCCCTCCCAAAGATTCCACCCCTAGGAAAACTAGATCCATTCATTAATTGTGAGTAAAATGTTGTTTTGTAAATGCAGTGCGAACGAGAATCTTGTTACGTTTTGTTATGTATTCTTAAGAACTTGTAAGAGAAAAGTTTGCAGATTTTCTTGCTTGTCACGATCACCTCCACTGTAGCTGCGATTACGTTAAATTCTATTGCTGGGTGCAGCGGATCTCTCTGCCCCTGAGAAATCCCGCGCTCCGTATCGTTGTCATTCTATGTAAATCTGTGCTCAGAAGCAGAGAACACTGCAGAAAAAGCGCAAGTTTGTAGACGTCCACGGGGCAGAGGGAAAGATTCTAGAATCCTTGCTACTGTACGTCAGCGCGTAGTGTAGCCTATATTACTCCGCACAAACTATAAGTCACTCAGTCAGTAGTACAGTGTGAACAATGGCAACCGAACATGCATGCAACAGTGTGGAGTTTCTCTTGGAGAACTCTTTCGGACGACTTGATATGGGGACTAAATTGGCTATAGAAAGTCTTGGACCCCATAAGCCAGACATGTATATCATTCAACAAACGAAGGACAAGGATAAGTTTGTTTCAAAACTGATTGATTGCATTCAATTCTGTGGAGCATTTGAGCTAGCACTTAGGGGACACGAGGAGATTGATTCATCTAGTAATCCAGGTGTTTTCAGGGGTCTTGTAGATCTGGTAGCCTCCTTAGACAGCGTAATGCATGAACACCTACAAAATGCCACCGTGTTAAGGGGTACCTCCAAGACCATTCAGAATGAATTACTGGATTGCATGTTTGATGTTATGCAGGGCCACATCATAAATGATCTGAAACGTGCAGAATTCATTTCTATCCAGGCAGACGAGACAACTGACGTATCTACCCACTGCCAACTCGTTGTAGTCTTTCGCTACATTGATACGGCCAACACTGTGCAAGAGCGATTTTTTTGTTTCAAGTCCATCGACGGACAGACAAATGCAGATGGGATCTCTAGAGTGCTTTTGGATCAGCTCAGTCTTGTCTGTTTACCTGAGAGCAAAACAGATAAGAGTAGACTGATTGTGCAGACATACGATGGGGCTAGTATGATGCGGGGAGCATCTGGTGGTGTGAGCAGGAAAGTTCAGGACGTTTACCCTCATGCACATTTTGTGCATTGCTATGTGCACCAGTTGACCTTGGTGATGGAGCAGGCAGTGTCAGCATTGACCCCAGTGCGTTGTTTCTTCTCCGGTGGATTCTCTGGGGTTTTTTCGCGATCACCGAAAAGAACCGCACTGTTAGACAAGGTAGTGAATACTTTTAGAGTATTTTGAAAGGATCCAGGCTTCTCGAGATTTTGATTCACAAACAGTTCGGGAGGCTAAAGGATTTTCTTGTATGCTTGCAGACCCCGAGTTTTTTTTCTTCTTGGAAATTATTTTTCCTTCTTTGAAGTTATGCCCCGCGTAGATGTGCTCTATGTACAGTTGCAGAAAAGAGGGACTGACGCAGTGGAGGCACACAGGGCTGTAGACACTTTCGTGGACCGCATAAACAAAATTTGTGACAATGTTCTATCTATATGTACGAGGCACAGCGGTGTTATGATGACACGTAGGGTCGCTCCAAACTTTGCGCAAATTGTTTATGAAGTTTGTGACACAATAATAGTAACAGTTAAAGACAGGTTTGAATTCACTGCCCATCTGTCTGCTGCCATCCTATTTGATAGCTCAAATTTTGCAATATTCTCGAACATTTCCTAAGGAGCTTGTACGAAAAACAGCAGAGGCCTACCCGGTGTTCAACGAGCAGCGTTTAAATACCGAGCTCTCTCTGATATATAAGAACCCTGACTTTAGGTCATGCAGTGGTGCTGGCACACTGTTTAAGTTTATCATTCGCAACAATCTGCAGGAGGTGTTTGCCGAGTCTGTGAAGCTGTTGCACATTCTTATCACCACACCAATGACCACAGCTCTCAACTCTTAAACGAATCAAAACGTTCTTGAAAAACACCATGTCACAGGACAGAATGAATGCATTGGCCATGCTACCTATTGAAAAACAGTTAACAAATGACATCCCAAATTTTAACAAAGCTGTCATTGAAAAATTTGCAACTTTGAAAGAGAGGCGTGCCAAATTCTTGTATAAATAAAAAAACAAGGCTATAGCCTTGGGTTATAGGCTAGGCCATAACATGTTGACTAGTTAGGGTGAGCCCAATTCTGTTATACAGTTATTGTAAATAGTTCTATATTCACCTGTTAACCGTTATACTAAATAGACATTGGTTATGTATATGTCTAGTGTGTTTAATTTGCTTTTAATCCCGGGCCTGCTTTTACTGTCCACTTGTTTTCTCACACTCTGTTGATGTGGTGAGCCTATTCCTAAAATAATAATTATTCCGTATGGCTAAATTCTGTTTTTCAGAGGCCTCATCACGTCAAAATGTGTTAGGCTACTTACTCCAAAATAATCAGATTTTACATTACATTACACTTTTATCCAAAGTGACTTACAAAAGAGAACATAAACAATGATGTTCTACAGATGTTCAGAGGAATAGAGTAACGAACAGAGGAGTGACGTGCGCCCTTTTGGGTTGATTGAATACCAGACGCGCAGCCGTTTGTATTTGTAAAACCATTTGTAATCATTTTTTTGTGCAATCGGGTAGGTCAGCCAGAAAAGAGTTGTTGTAATCGAGGTGAGATAGTGGCCACAGTGGCATATTGGGTGTATATCCAGTTTGCTTGTCTCACGTCAGTTTCCCTTTATGAATTACAGCTTACTCTACTGCTACGGTTGGTATGGTAGAGGTGAGTGTTCTCCAGTGGGAGTGGGAATAGAAGACGTGGGAGAAGAGCTTCCTGAACATCTATCATTTGAGTCCCACAACTCAACTTGATCAACAACTACAGCTGATCAACAACTGATCAACAACTACAGCTCAGCCGGTTCCTGACAAGGTGGCAGTATACGTTTTCATCTCACGAGGAGGACTATGAGTGTACCGACCTGGTGATGCATCATTTACGTACAGGTGAGGCCCCACCTATCTAGCCTGTGTCCTCCACTCTTTACAAAGAGATCAGGACCTTACTACAAGGTATTTTAGAGAGTGAGGTGATTCACAAAAGTAGCAGTCCTTGGGCTGCCCCAGTTGTGTTGGTCCAGAAAAAGAACGAAATCTGGAGATTGTGGGTACTGGCAAGTCTGGATCAAGGTGAAAGACCGGGAGAAGACTGCTTTCACTACCCCATTTGAGGTGGCCGCTGTTAAGAACTGGCAACGACCTGGGACCCTAAGATAAGTGAAATCCTTTGGTTTTGCCGGATTTTACAGGCCTTTTATAAAAGATTTTTCAAAGATGGCAAAGATGTTTAATGCACTGCTGGTGGGTATTGGGTGGCAACAATGGCGGGGTTCTTCCCCATCGAGTGGACTGCAGAATGTGCGTCAGTGTGCCAGTAGGAGCCTTCTCCCAGCCAAACGAAACTATGCTAACTATAGCTTGTTTAAGCTTAAGTTGTTGAGAAGAGAAGTTTAAAGATTACCTTTTGTGGGCAATGGTGATTACTGACAATAACTCATTGGTACACTTGAAAACAGCTAAGCTCGAAGCATTGGAGCACAGATGAGTGATGCAACTAGCTAACTATGAGATTAAGTATAGGCCAGGGAAGTAACACACCAATGCTGATATGTTCTCTAGGCTCCCTGCTGCAGGTAATGCTACTCCAATCCCTAGCCCAACCATGATGGATAACAAACTGCTGTTGGGTGTTGTTGAAGCACCAAGAACTGCTGGGGGTGGGGCCCTGTCCATTAGCGCCATTAGGTGCTGTGGTTAAAGACAGTGATCCACCTACTTGCTTGCATAGCCTTTTTTGACCACAGTTGTTCCCCAGAACCAGATTAAAGCCTTGCTGGAGATGTACCATGACCAGATGGGCCACCAGGGCCAAGACTGGACCCTGTCCTTGTTGAGGAGGAGGTTCAACTGGCCATGACTGGAGACCTGCATTGATGCCTTTGTCCAAGCCTGCCCATGCGGTACGCTTTGTAAGACTAAAATGGATTGCCGAGCCCAACTTGTCCCCATTGTTCCCCAGGCCCCACTTCATATGCTTGGTGTGGAGTGTCTTGCTTTGAACAGACCCACAGACCGATATCAGAACATCCTTGTAATGACAGACCAGTTCACTAAGTTTGTTTAAAAAGTTGCAACAATGGACCAGAAAGCCATGACTATATGCTACCCATATATATGAAATATCTCACAAAAGAGTTACTACAATTTACAGTGTTATATTGGAGAAAATGAAATTAAACCCTATTACAATTAGATCTATGTCTATGTACCCTGTCTGACATGCTTCCAATCTCTATTTTTCAGCGTGCCATCATCATTTCATGTTTACAAGACAGGAAACACTTAGACGTTTAACTACAACTAAGAATCACAATATTTTACAGTGAAACTTATGAGATATAAACACTTTGACCTAGATGTTATATGGTAATTATGGAGGTTAATAATCATGTCAGAACTAGTGTCAAAATCAAATGCTTAATTTCTCAAAGCAGCGATTGGAAGTACACAAATACAGAAAGTATCCTGCAATGCTCCTGAATGACATGCTAGAGAAATCTTGAAGGCACAGTTAATATATCTTTGCAATAATGCTATGTTTAACAGAAGATAAATTCTCTCTTTCGGGAAGCATTACGTAAAGATGCCAGAGGGTGGCAATATTGTTATAAATTTCTTTTAAACCCAGGGCATATGTGGCCACTGAGTGGCAATGTGTCAAACTTTCACTGTCAATTAAAGTGAGCAGGGTATGTTCAAGGGAAGTTGCTAGTTACAGACCGCTTGAATTCACAATTTGTTCAACGGTTTTACAAACTATCTACCATAGTGTACTTTATTATAGCAGGGAGGACTGAAACGGAGTGAGAGGTGCCTGAACTAATAAAGGATCTCTACTTTTATGTGTTGACTTTATTTGAACATAACCACTATAATCAAATATTGGTAAAAACAAATCAAATTTGAGTAATATTATTGTTTTTCTGCAAAGCTAAGAAAATTTCGACGATTTCAGATGTAAAGCTGCAGTAAACGCCCACAAGATGCCGCTACAAACTACAACATAGCCAGCTGTATTTTCTCAAAAACTAACATTGGCATCCTTCATGTAAATGTGTGATGATTCAGATCAATGATTGTTGTCGAGCATTAATATAAATAACTAATGCACTAATGCATATTGAGATAACGAAACAGGCACACCCGTGATTTTGCACACTGGAATAGGGGACAGGATAAGCTTGCTCAGTCACAAGCATCGTTGCGAGCTAAAGATGTTAGTTAAGGGCAAAGGTGACAAAGAACCAAATGTGGACAACTGCTTGGCCTTTCACCCATGTCAACAACAGAAAGTTAAGTACAACAAAGCAGTTATTAGCACCTACTTGCAGCCATGGAGACAATTTTAGCTATAACCTTCAGCTAACTTCAGCTACAGCCATCATTATTTTAACTCACCACTACCCCCATTCCAGCCGTTCAAACCAAGCAAAGCTGTCCTCTAGGTGAGCCGGTTTGAGTCTATGCTTGAATTTCTCATTTTCTTGTGTGGCTGTAATTTCATTCTTCATAAGTAGCCAGTTATAGCCTGGTTGCAATGTCGCACGAAACGTAAAGTTAGCAGGCAAAGAAACCAGTCATCCAATGGTCTTAGTAGGCCGTGTAGCCTACCAGCTGATTGTGACAGTAGCACATTTCTTCGTTCAAGGTATAAATGCTATGGCACATGGCATATGCTGTAAGCCTTATGTTTCTGCCTGAATATGGATTTCTATTCATGTGGAAATCTAAAATCTCTAATTTAATGTACATGGTCCTGAAGCAAGACAAGTTTGAAATTAGACTACAATAATAGTGTCAAGCATGATTATTTACCCATGAGTTAATGTAAGCTAATAGAACCCATCTTATCAGAATGACACCCATTCTGGCTCACGGCATACTCTATGCCCATTGTCTCACTGATCTATCTTGCTCCACTCTAGAATCTTAATATATCTCACTCTTCTCTGTCGTTCATTTTGGTTGCCAAGAGAGTTCACAGCTGTTGTAACAACAGCCGTCTAAATTCCACCGCAAGCTGACATAGATCTCACACTACAAGAACTGCATGTGACAATCACCAAAGTGCAGAACTTACATCCCGAGCCTGCTTTTATCATTGCTGGAGACTTCAATCAGGCATTTCTGAGAAAGATACTTCCAACACATCGATGTAAACACACATGGAGACTACATACTAAATCACTGCTACTCTCCCTTCTGCGATGCATTCAAGCTCCTCCTCCGCCCACTGTTTGGCAAGTCAGATCACTCTTCCATCCCGCTTCTTCCAGCTTATAGGCAGAAACTGAGGAGGAAACTGGTCTGAGGAATCAGACAGTGCATTACAAGGCTGTTTCGATTGCTGTTTGCTGAATGGGGTAGACAAGTATACCCGAGGCAGTCACTGGATTCAAACAGAAGTGTCTGGAAGATGTTGTTCCAACAACAACAATCCGGGTATATCCTAATCAAAAACCATGGATCAATAACACTATTAAAGCAGCTCTTAGAGCCTGCGATTGAGCATGTAGGTCCGGTGACAAGGAGCTGGGAAAAAAAGCCCAATATGACCTGCATAAAACAATCAAAGCAGCAAAACAGGACTACAGGCATAAGACTGAGGAGCAGCTGGAGGCTAGTGATTCAAGGGGCATGTGACAAGCACTACACATGATTTTTGATTTCAGAGAAAAGAAATCTGGGGTCCAAGTCTTTCACCCTTCACTCCCAGATGAGCTAAACAGCTTCTATACCCACTTTGAGGTTACCATCGACCCTCCAAAAAGAACCCCCTCCATCACTAACCTCTCAGTTGAACCAGCTGACGTCAGGAGGTGAGAATGGGCTCCATCACTTCAACCCCCTTGACCATCAACACAGGTGCTTGTATAAGAGGTGATGCATCAGGAAAGCCAAAAGATTCAGGAAGGACCCCACTCATCCTTGTCATGGACCATTTCAGCTTCTACCATCTGTCAAGTGAAATCGTAGTCTTAAGGCTTATATATTGAGGAGCAAAAACAAAAGAATTTTACTCTGTAATACTAATATAATGAGATGTCATAAAGACTATCTTCAATCTTGATTAATATGTTCATTGTTGAGGTGAAATTATTCTGACACTAACAAAAATAACAAAAAGATTACTTTTTATCCCACTTTATAGTCGTCTTTACCAGGGGTGCCAATAATTATAGAGGGCGCTGTACATACTTTTATTATCCCATAGGAAACACTAGTATCCTTAAGCTTCCACAACATCGCATGTACATGACATGCATACATTATAAAAATACAGAGAAAAGGTGAGGTCAAGGTATAGGACATGGGGTCACTGTACAATGTACAATCAAGCACATCAGTCTATCTTACTTGTCCTGTGTGGCATTGTAGATCTGTATGTCCCATGGGACAAAGAACCTTCTCAGTCTGTCATCTGAGCATGTCAGGGACAGGAGTCTGCTACTGGTCATTGTCTGGTATAGATCTGTTCAGGGTCCTCTTTTCTGCTACTGATATCAGTCTAACAAACTGGGGTCTTTGTGTGAGGTAGTCTGTGATCACGGTTACCTGGCGCAGGTCCACTCTCATCTGCAGTAGTTTGTCTCTTAGGAGGAGGGGCTGAATGGTGTTGAAGGTGTTGGAGAAATCAAAGAACATGATTCTCACAGCAGTGCCTCCTTGGTCCAGGTGAGAGTGCACCCTATGTAGCAGATAGAGAATGGCATTCTCCACACCCACCTTCTCCTGGCAGGTGAACTGTAGGGGGTCAAGTGCATAGCAGTCATTCAAGAGTCTTCAGTAAGTGTGAAGCGAGGGCAACTGGTCTGAGGACATTGAGTTCCTTGGGGTGTGGCTTCTTGGGCACCAGCATGGTGGCTGGTGGTGGCACAGGTGGTAGTGGTGCTGTTTGGCAATCGAAGGGTTGCAGGTTCGAGCCCCACTCTGGCTGACCCCATCTGTCCTTGAGCAAGATACTGAACCCCATATTGCTCCTGGTGGCAGGTTGGTACCTTGCATGGCATCCTCCACCACCAGTCTGTGAATGCATGTGGTTGAATGTGAGGCCTACTCTGTAAAGTGCTTTGGGTACTCGTAGGAGTAGAATGCAGTCAAAAAGGCAAAGGCATAAATGCAAAGCCATTGTTAGTAGTGGCAGAGTCATCAAACCTGTTGTAGAAATTATTTAGCAAGTTTGCTCTGGCCAGATCACCATCTGCCCTAGTGCTGTTTCTCCCGCAACCTATAATCTGCTTCATTCCCTGCCATACCTCTTTCATGTTGCTCTCTTGCAATTTCTTTCCAATTTCTTCCTGTAAGACTCCTTTGCCTCTTTCCGATGCACTTTGAGCTCACTCTACATGTGCTACAGCTAATTTAAATCACCCTCCTTAAACACCCTCTTCTTCTTGTTAAGGAGGTTTTTGACACTGCTTGTTACCCAAGGATTGTTGTTAGGGAAGCAGCACGCAGTCCTTGTGGTTAAGTCCTCTTCATGTGTATCCTGCAGCACACTCCAGTCAGTAGATTCAAAGCAGTCTTTTAGGGCCTCCTCAGCCCCAGGGGTCCACCTCCTGAAGGTGTACATGGTTAGTGGTTGCCTTTGCACTTGTGGTTTGTGCTTTGGCTGAAGGTGAATGAGGTTATGGTCTGATTTCCCCAGTGGTGGGAGGGGGGTATGCATCCCTCATGTTAACATACATCAGGTCTATTGTCCTGTTTTTTCTTGTTGAACAGTCCACAAATTGATAGAAGTCAGAGAGGTGGAATCGACATGGTTGAAGTCACCAGAGATTGCAAAAAAGGCATCTGTGTGCTGAATTCAGAGCCTTGCAACTGTAGAATGGCTGACATCACACGTAGTGTCAGCATGTGGCTGAACGTGCACACAAACCACGTGGCGTGAGAAAACTCTCTCGGAATGTAGTATGGGAGAAGACTAACTGCTAGTCACTCCACATCCTTACAGCATACAATCTTTGACTGTTACATACCCTGGATTGCACCATCTGTTGTTGATTGTCACAAACACCTCGGCTCAGGGGGTAAAGACATAGGCTGACAGACACCGTCATGCAATGTTAAACAATAATCTTAATTTATATACGGAAGATATTTACATAATTCAGTGGGTATAAAGCAGAAAAGGATAAAAAAAAGCGTCATGTATGTCAGCTTAGTCTATATGTAATGCATAAGAAAAAAAGGGAGTCTCTGCAGCCGGCCTTCTGAAGGGTTAGCAGCAGGTCGGGGATTACGTTCCAGCGGCCATCACCATGGGACGACGGCCCTCATTAACAGACACGAGCCACACTTCAACTCCTCCTGCAGGTCGGAATGCATCTGACATTAGAACAGAGCAACTACAGAGTCTGGTGCTCAAGAAGCATAACTGTACGGCACGGCAAAACCGAGGCATCACATCATGTATAATGGCCACCGCCCTTGTTCTTGCCACACAGTTTGCCATCTTTGTCTGCTTGAACAGCAGAAAAGCCCAGTAGCTCCACGTTAGCACCAGGGATGTTGCTAGTTAGCCATGTCTTGCAAACATGCAAGCTACATTTCTTCCAATTTTTCTGTCTTGTTAGCCAGCGAGTTCACATTTGCCATCAATACCGACAGAACTGCAGGCTTGAATCTCCACCGCTTCTCCACACTGGGACCACACTGGCATTACTCCTTAGGGCTAACAGCTGGTTTCTTGTATAAAGAAGTTTGCTGCTGCCGTTCCGATGTTTAACAAGCGTCATATCTATAGGATAGTGAGGAACACTCACCACGGAGTGTGTAGTCCTTGGTTTGTAATTAATAAAAGAAAAAAAGTTAAGAAAAAGTACACAAAAGACAATAAAAAGACCATGAAGACACAGAGCTTAAGGAAATGCTGTCACTCAGTTATCGCCAGGAAGTACTATCCTATAGCACTAAGGATTGTGTGATCTCATTGTAGAATTATCCCCTGTTCTTGTGTGCTAAGTCGTGCTGTGCTGTGCTGTACCGTACCCCATGTGTGTTGACCAGTTACTCCAAGACTAGCACCCAAGCCAGCTGGGTGGAGATCTGGACCCTTGACTGACTGACTGGAGGGGGCAACGGAAGACTATGGTGGCTGACGTGAACTATTCTACTGTATGCTTTCCTGTTGCAGAGGAATAACCACTTTTAATTGTTATTTAAATAAAACATTTTTTAAACATAGTTCTGGCGAGCATGCTTGAAGGGTACAGTGGTTTTCCTGGGGTAGATTGTGGTGTAAGAAGGTGGCAATAGCGCCCCTTGCCTGTGACATGTTCAACACCCTATTTCAATGTTCACAAGGCTCAGAAAGTGACCACAACAATGTATACCATACTTGGCTAAGATAAACCAGAACTTGTGGGAGTGGCTTAAATAGGTTGATGTATATGGTTGGATTGCAATTTCTGCATTACTATCTACAAAAACATATTCATTCAAAGAGGTCTTTAAGTTTGACTAAATGACTACTCTGAAGCAGTCTCTCTAGCTTAGCCTACCTCTTTTAAAGAGGCCATAGAATGGATGAAGAGAGTATTATGTAAGTTAAAATAGAATATTCAACCTTGATTTTGATACAACTGCCTTGTGCTATTTGACATAACATGCAGGCTTTGTTCTAATTCACTTGTGTTTTAGTGGCTATTTCTAAGTTCAAGATTATGATATTGATAATATTTTTTAGGTTACTTCAGTAAACAGGAGACCAGGCCACACTTAACCATTGAATTGAGGAGTAGATTTATTCCACCGTTCACAGCAGGAGAGAGGCAAGATACAGAGTGGCATAAAGCATCCGTGATCAGAGCGTCTCTTAAGAGGTGCATGAAGTTTAATAATTGAAGATAAGGATTGATCCAACCCAGCTACTGGGTCAGCACAACCCTGCATGAAAGGACATCTACTTTCTTCTATTTTCTATGTTGAGGGGTCAGGCTACAGGACACACATACAAAAAAAAAAAAGATATTTTGAAATTTCACTACAACCAACTGCAGAAGTAATAAGGTCAACATACTGTAAAGAGATGAATCTGTTGACTGACTTACTCTATATGTTATATCATATATTAAAATTCAGTGTTTCGAAATAATTTATACTTAATAATTATATTCCACAGCCAACATTTTCACATCCCATTCACATCTCACACCACTAAAGGGAGCCAAAGTTCCAGGGCCATTCAGAACTCCTTACCCCTGGCAGGAAGCCGACTAGCCTTCTGCCCTTTAAATGTTCCTGCAAAGGTTCCTACAAGGCCATTCGCTCCAGTGGAGACACACAAAAGGTGTGAGACCCCTGAAAATTAAGCTACCTAGTGGGCCTCATTTTACAAAAATAAATATACATGAATTCACCTTGTTTGTTTATCTTGTTTTTGTATATATTTCTATTTTGTAACTTTGCTTTACAGTGTCATGTGACCCAACCGTATGAAAGCAAAATATATGCAGCAAAATTCAAATGAGAATGCAGTCTGCAATTCAAAAAGACATTACATTATGCAATTGCCAATTCATTATGAAATTGAATATTGCAATTTGCAATCATGTCTTACAAATTGCATTTTAATATGCAAAGTGACGATGCAATATTCAAATGAATTGCAAATTGTAATCTCATTTAAATTTCGCTGCATTACTCCATACAGCCGGGTTTACAGCGATCGTTCACTCTGTTGTCGATTCGAACCAATGAAAGCCTTTGTGCAATGATTCGATTGCTTCGGTCTGTGTCATGTTTTGATGAAATTGTCAGATACAGGGACCAAGCAGCACTGGCCTGTCATTGTAAGGTAAGAATGGCTGTTCAAGTGAGCTGTATGAGGTTTTTCTTACGACACGAATAGCTGAAATACACGCTTCATTTGGAGTGGAAGTTGGGCTTCGGTCCATTTAGGAAGTGCGCGTTAGCTAGTTAGCTGAGCTAGCAGTAGCGTCCACTAACGTCAGCTGGTTAGGTAACGTTAGCCGCAGCGATGTATGGGCAGGGTGCAGCAAAATTCATCAAATGGACGAAGCGAAATGACATTACTCAATAGGGTGTAATGATTTGACCATGGATACTGGGAAACTTGGCTGTGGTCTCAATTCCCCTATTGAGAAACTTGGACACAAGACTGAACAAAATAACTCAGTTGCTTTTTCTCTAGTTAGCTATAATATCTGTTGACAAGAAGGACATCACCGTTGGAGTAGGTTGCTACAGGATTACGTTATACTCTGAATTATTGTAGGCCTACTCTAGGCCAACATCAAGTGAGAACAAATAGGCTGCACTGAAATTATATCAGAATGCGGTTAACGTTAGTGTCTACTGCACATTTTGAAAATCGTGCTATCAGGGCCACTGATATTTTACAATGATTCTGCTTACTGACAGCAGGAAGCCTAATGTAACATATTGGTAGGCTAAAGAAAAAGTTTCGTTTATAAAAGGAAACCCACAATAATATTTTCGGGTAGAGCAGCGGAGTATTCGAGCTAGGGTGGTGACGTGATAAACCTGGGTTAAGATAGAAGAAGTGGGAAATCAAACAGAATAGTCTGCTTGCTTTGTTTCGTTAAAGGGGAAATCTGATGTGATTCAATCCATAGCCCTGTTTTAGGTCAACAGGTACTGTATTTTTTTTAACCTACAACAGTGTGGGAAATTCTCACCAATACATGTGGATATTTGCATGTTTATTTGTACTTGGCAGACACTTTTATCCAAAGGGACGTACAACACAAAGAAACACTGTATTCAAATTAAGAAGTGCATAGTTACAATGTAGCTACTATTTGTTTTAAATGCATAACTTAATAAAGCTAGAACACAGTACTTTTAAAGATCTGAATTATTTACAAAGGTTTCACAGCAGAAAGTCTATCATCGACTAGCCTATGAAACCCAATTTATGGGCAGATCTAGTTGGGGTCAGTGTGAATGAATCAAACTTGACATCCATGTTCCTGGAAATGTACTAATTTGTTTGCTAACCAATGCATAGCTAGCAACCAGCAATGGTAATTTTCGAAGAGTTTCAGTTTCATTCAGTTTTGGAGTAAGGAGTAAGTAGGGTGGGACTAACACACATTCTGCTTACATCACAAAGAGTAAGCTGTGTCAGTGATTCAATTTGGAATTTAGAAACAAAATTATTTTCACTGTCTTGGGTCTTTAACTGAATGGGGCATAGTACAGCGGGATGTCTAGTTAATGCCCCCAAAATATGAGGGCGGGGTTGGCATGGGGGAGAACTAGTGGTCAATTTATCACTCAAGTAAGTGGAGAAACGCTGTGGTAAGTAGACGAAATTGCTTAACAATATCATTAAGGCGAGACACTACAGGTGAATAGGGTAAATTTTTTAACACCAGTTGATTGCATAAATATAAGAAAAAAACGTTTAAATGTTTAAATATGGTAGTAAGACTATTAAATATGCACTAATTTAAATATATTTGAAAACCAAAAATATGAACATTTATAAAAGCCTGGTTCAGAATCCTTTTTTTCATTTTGTTAACATAAAAAATTAAAAAAGATTTACCAAGGGGATTATGGACACCTTATTTTGCTATCCAGTAAATCAGAAAATACTGCCAGTAGCCTTAATAAATGGATTTTTACCCTATTTTTAGGAATAAAATGTCATATAATTCAGGCTTAGAATGATATGTCAACAAATCCCTCTGTAGAAATCTTCAGAATATAGTTAAGTATAAGACTGGAAAGTAAGAAAAAACTAATTTAGAGAAAAAGGCCTTTAAATATTTTTACGGCAAAAGCAGACAAAATATGTCTTCAAGTCCTATTAAGATTATTATATCACACTGTGTAACATCCATAAGCCTTTAACTGAAGACCATCACATGAATATCCAAAACTGCCAACGGAACTGCCAAAACACAACCATTACACAGCTGTCTAGTTCCTCCAAGTTAATTCACAGTCCACATGTCAATGCCAGCTTTATGTGGGGCCCACTTCCATCTCCTGTTGGTGTCTTTTGACCTTTTTGACTACTTAGACTATTATGCCTCCAGTTTGCATTGGCGGACAGGACAATATTAGCTTTTGAGATCCTGAGCATGTCATCAGTCCTCATTGCATTCAAAATCACAAGTGAGCTATGAAGCCACAATTTCTCAACAAGCATGGCAGAGATATCCTCATTAAAAGTAGAGATAGTCATATTGGCTGCTGCTTCAACCCTACTTTTCCCTTCAGATATTATTGTTGGCCCATAACAAAGTAGAACCATTAATTTGCATTCAGAGTGCCTCCAAGCTGCATGCATTGAAGCAGGCTGTCACTAGACATACAGGAATAAACTTCTGACCCAACTCCTGTGGCAAAAATTTCCCTGCGTGAAGTTTATGGCTCTCTGGCCTTTCACAATTCTTGTGTGCTCTCCTGTACCAACACCAGAATGGAGTGCATCTAATGTGCAAAGGGTTGCCATCGTTAGACATGTAGTGGAGGAAACTTACCTACCTGTCTTCATCTGACCCAGTTAGCCTTTGTTGTTGAGAATAGGTCCCCTGTAATAATTTTGGACAGCTTTACATTTATTAGCAATTAGCTGCCCATGACCTTTGTCCCCTAATTAATGCTCAGCACGTAGTTTCCAAGTGCTGTATCCATGCGCTTGTGAGCATGATTGATTATGAGCATTCAAGCTTCACTATTTCATGACTAGGGTATGGGTTGAGAGCCATCACCTCCAGCACACATGCTTCTGTCCAAAATGACACAGATCAGAATTAGAACTGACCACTTATTATCTGTGTTGTGCACGCACATACGTGCCTATGTGTGCTTAATGTAACAATAGGTTCAGCTATTTCTTTTGTTTTGTAACCTGAGTACAGAAACCACTTTTACCTACTTTTTCTCTTGAGAGGATATCCTGCTATTTGTTTATGCTGCATTATTTTCATATCCACTATTGCCTTTGTCTAAAAGAAAATATCTACGGTGAAATTAAAAACAGAGCAAACAAAAGTTGACTTCCCCAGCTTCAGAAAACACTGACCTATAAATTATTGGCTGATCTGAAAAGCTGATTAGAAATTGGAAAGAAATAAGTAGAGACAGAACATCCGAACATACTTTCTGAACCTCTGAATGCTGTCACTGTCACTACCCAAATCCTAACTTACATGTGTCTCTCTTGGACACATGTGGATGTGTGCACACTTCTGCAGTACATGTCAGCCTCACGCAACAAACTTGCTTGAGCAACAAACTTCACAAAACAATTTGGACAAAAAGCCCATTGATTATTTCATTCAATCGTGCAACATGAACTGAGCCACTGTGGCATGATAGTCACTCACTGTCTGCACTGATTCACTGCTTAAACTCTCCTGTTTTTTCTAATGACAATTGATGCACTTTTCTGTTTTATTGCTTTGTTTTGATTTAGATTGTCTTACCAGTGTCAATATTAGTCTGGAAGATTTGAATCGTCATGCTGCTGCAGGTCTTCTCCTCTTTAAGAGGTGGCAGCGGCATTTATTTTCATACTAGTGATTACTGTGGTCGACGGGGCAGCTATAGCAGTTCTGTCTGTGTGCGTGTCGTGTGTGAGCATGCATAAGAGAGGGGGAAGGGGGAGAGAGAAAGAGAGCGCTATAGCTGGGATGTTTAAGTGTTCAAAAGCGATTCAAATAATAAATAGTTACCTAATTACATCCAAATGCAATCTGCTTTTAAGCTAGCCTGGGGCATGAGTCATGTTATGATATCGCCTTCGACAAGCCCTACCGCTAATGTGCCAAAGCCAGTACAATTTTTCACTGGAGAGCTTTAAAGTATCAACAGATAGCCTACACTCATTGATGTTAGCTCTCGTATTTGCTTGCACTAAATGGGTCGCTGGTCGAATGAAAGCCAAAATGCAACTTTTCTGTAGCCTACTCTTTGTGTAGAACTATCCAACACATTCACACTCTTGTAGGCTAAACTACTCAAATGCATCAACGACAAATGATGAGGATTTTAAAATTATGTTACATTTAGCAAATAGTGAGACTGTTATGCTTCACAGTTTCACTGGGACCGGTTATGGTTGTAGTTTTTACACGAAGATTCTGTTGCTTCCTCAGGTCAACTAAAAGTTTGTCCGGCTACACATATTGGTAATGCTTTAAAATAATATATGTTAATAAGGTATTAATAATGCATTATTAACAGTTAACAACTGCTAAGATTAGTTAACAGTTGTTATTCTGTAATAACATTGTTAAGCGTTAACATGAAACTAATACACTACACACAAGCCTTTTCTTACCATAATCCTAATCTAAAGCGAAGACTATGTAGCCAATACTTCACTCAGCCTATTGAAAGGCTACAGGCTTGGTTCTGCTGTGGGTAATGGTTTTCTCTAAATGCTGCATTTAAAACACTGGAAATTGAACTTTGGTCTCCAGCATCATAGTCTGATTTGAAACCAGCTGGGCTATGCTTCAAATAATGTACGTCTTCTCTACATGTTTTTTTTTTTCATATCAGCTGAGATACAACCTAAGTGTGTTTGAGAACAGTGGAATGAAACACTGTTATTATGGAAATAGTGGATAAATAATGCACCTTTCCTGTCAGTTTGTCTGAATGAGGTAGTTTACTAAGAAATGCATTTTCCATATTTTTTGTTGCTTTTCTATAATTAATTATGTTACATTATGATACACCATGTTATATTCCACTATTCTTCAAACACCCTTAGGATGTTCAATATACAAAATGCTCACTAAAGCTTAGCTCAGTTGGTATCAATCTATGCTCTAATGCTGAAGACCTGGGTTCAGTTCCCAGCCTCTGAAATGTTTTAAATGTGGCATTTAGAGAAAACCATTACTCACAGTTGAGGCTACAATGAGTTGAGTAGC
Organism: Tenualosa ilisha; assembly: GCA_015244755.2. Lineage (NCBI taxonomy): Eukaryota > Metazoa > Chordata > Actinopteri > Clupeiformes > Clupeidae > Tenualosa > Tenualosa ilisha. The sequence continues at coordinate 1,501,996 of PYXC01002596.1, forward strand.
CTTTCAATAGGTGAAGTAAAGTGTAGGCTACGTAGTCTCACTTTAGATTAGGGGGCTGCAAAAAAAATTGGAAAACAAATTGGTAAGAGAGGGCTTGTAAGTGCATTACTTATTATTTTGTTTTGTTTGTTTTCTAGGAGATGAGAATTGGTTAAGCATTTGCGGTATGTGTATAAATAACTTACAAGCAGCCGGTTAACAGTAACAAGCAGCATGTGAACAGTTAACTAATATGAAACATATGAAACATATGCTATGTGACTTACAACAGTGGTTCTCAACCTTTTTTTCTTGCCTGTGTCCAAGACAAGCCAGGCCCCCCCAACCCTAAATCCTACCCGCATACGCACCAAAAGAAAAAAGTGATGAACTACAAACTTTCATTTGCAAAAATTCTTTCTTTAATGTTAACACACACACAGTTTAATTTTTGACAACAGAACAGAATAGGTATACACCATTACAACAGAAAAATAATGACTCATTGTTAAGATATATCAGTATCTATACCGCTTTTTTTCCTTCTGTGTGTCACCAGGTGTATAAAAAATTCAGAAATAATCACTGCAAGGACATTTAACTAGGCCCAGTGTCTTTTTTTCTCTCTTTTCGTGAGAGCTAAACATTAAACTTGAACAGTTTTCCTGAATAGATGAACAGAGTGGATACTCACACCTTACATAAGGAATAAAGATAGACTTTTAGAGATGTATCAGCACCTAGGCCTATACATACAGCTCTGTCACAGATCTCCATCAGACAGTTAAATAGGATCTGCTGATATTCACTTCACGTCATGTCAACACAGGTTGGGACACCTGTTATTAATTATATAAATATAAATAAGAAACAGTGATAACAATAAACAAGTTATTCCTTAAGTTTTTACTCTGTGCCAGTTTATTCAGTCATAAACTAATGACCACCTTGGGCTTGCATACCTTTGGCCAGGGATGTGATATCAGGTGTGATGTTTGTCACAGCCAGTCTAAAGTCCTGGTGGACATCAAGTCTGTTTCTGGCTTTTGTTTTTATTGTCACAAGGGCATTGAATGCTGTCTCAGACAAGTGTGTATTGCCTAATGGGAGAATAACCCTTGTTACTGCATGTTTGGCTAGTCTGGGAGCAACAGCTTGCCCTTTGACAATCCAAAACCTTATCCCTTCTCCTGTAAATATTTTTTTGACACAGAATCAGCTTGAAGGTCGCACAGCTCATCTTCACAGCCGAGGTATTCCACATCCTCGAGGCTGGAATTGTAAGGGTCCAGCACCCACGATTCCTTTGATAAGTACTCACTGACGTCTGCGAAGCAGCTCTTAATCTCCTCACGGAGCAGGTTCATATGCCTGGTAAACTCGCAGGAGTGGAAAGTGCTGTATTTCGCCGTTTGCTATTTTTTCAACTCTGTAATCCAATTTGCGCACAAAAGCGTCTAGGGTGTCTTTGCGATGCATAACATTTGATTCAGGTCCTTGCATCCGCATGTTTGTCTCATTGTGTCAAACACCAGGACAGACAGGAGGCAGACCCAATAGCGAACTTTCTTACACACAAGTTAATTTAAGGGTTTGGGGAAATGGGGAAAAAGGCAAAACACCCCGGGAGGGGCGGACTAGTATCCGGGGAGACGCTCGCCCGAGCGCGCAGCACTGGAACCAGGGAGCCCCAGGAGGAGGGGCCGAGGCAATGGAGCGCCTCGTTGCGAGCAGGTGGCAGTAGCTGGGGAGCGCGGGGCCGGCTGGGTCGTAATCCGGAACAGCAGGATAGAGCGGAGTCGTGAGCAGGCCGAAGTCGATGCCAGGGAATGGAGAGCCGAGCAGAACCGTAGACAGGCAGGGGTCGTCAACAGGAAGCGGCAGAGCTGAGCAGAGTCGAGGGACAGGCAGGAGTCAAAACCAGGAAGCGGCAGAGCAGAGCAGAGTCGTAGGACAGGCAGGAGTCGAAACCAGGAAGCGGCAGAGCAGAGCAGAGTCGTAGACAGGTAGAGGTCGTCACCAGGGGGTGGCAGAGCTGAGCAGAGTTGAGGGACCGGCAGAGGTCGAAGCCAGGGACTGGAGAGCCGAGCAGAGTCGTAGACAGGCAGGGGTCGTCAACGGGAAGCGGCAGAGCTGAGCAGAGTCGGGGGACAGGCAGGAGTCGAAAACCAGGAAGCGGCAGTAGGGATGAGGGGAGCAGGAGACGGGTGAACTGAAGGCAGGGGAAGAGACAAACGGGCAGGCAGAAAACACGGGAGGCAGATGGGCAGGAAAACAGACAGAGAAACCAAAAACTCACGACGAACGGGTAACAGAAAACCGGGGAAAATGGGGAGCGAAATCTCAGCAGAAATGCAGGAAATCGGAGCCAGAGTCTAAACGCTTGCCAGGAGTGTGATTCGCAGACGGACTGACAAAGAGTGAGAAAAAGGGGCGAGTCTAAATAGTGAAGGAACTAACTAACAGAACGAGTGTAAAGTGGCGATAAGTGGGGAGTGCAGGTGAGACGGATAATCACGGTGATCGGGAAACGAGGAAGGCAGGTGAGAGTAATTACAATGGCAGTGCGAACGGTGCGGGGAGCAGACTGGTAGAGTGAAACTAATAACGAAGTAAGTGAAACAAAGATGAACAGACAGAAAAAAACCCACGAATACCAGAGATTCAGAGTTATTATTGAGTTGTAGCTTGAATGTTATCCTCTTTTGTAAGTCGCTTTGGATAAAAGCGTCTGCTAAATGCCTAAATGTAAATGTAAAATGTTCAGAGCGACCCCGTGACAATTGTAGAGCATGAACATGCCAGGTATGCCGTTTTGATCCAAAAACACTTCAGTCGGCTGTTCACACAGTGGACGATTGTGATCTTGCAAAAATTCCTTTGGTTTTTCTTGCAGCTCCATAAAACACACAAGCACTTGTCCACGCGACAACCATCGCACCTCCGTATGCAGCAGTAGTGTTTGATGTGCTTCATTCTCCCACAGCTGGGCAAAAAGTCTCTTGTTAGATGGGCGAGCTTTAATAAAACTTACAACTTTAACAACAGTTAACAGGGTGTTACTAAGGTCTTCTGAAAGTTTTTTACTTGCCAGTGCTTGCCGATGTAGCATGCAATGGAAAATCAGGCACCCTGGGACTTTTTCCTTCAGGCGACCCCAGGTTGAGAACCACTGACTTACAAGCTGCTTGTTAACACTTGTTAACAAGCTTCGTATTAATGGTTAGCTAATGTTATTAAAGAATAACAACTGTTAACTGTTAGTAATGCATCATTAGCTGTTAATGACCATTAAGTAATGCATAATATTTGTTAAAATAATAAAGAAATCAGATAAAACCATGTAAAACTTGTCAAACTGCAAAATTAATCTCTCATTTGCATTCATATTTATAGACTTCAAAAGATATTTTACAACATATGTCAAAGTCTTACAGCAATACATCAGCTAATTTACATGTTAAATACATAAACAATGAAAACACCTTCTAGGTTTAGGTCTGCTCAAGTGAAGTCTTAACTCACATTTATATGGGACCTACAGGGACTGTGACAAGGCACAGACACAGTTGCCTCTAGACTGAATCATAATCTCCTAACAATTGTCCTTTTTTATTTGTTATTGTATTATTTTCTCATCTTTCTATCTTTTTTTTGTCTTTCTGTCTTTCTTTCTTTCTTTCTTTTTTCCTATCTGTCTTTCTTAATTTGTTTATTCCATCATACAAAGCCTAAACTTTTCAGGACTAATTTCTGTTAAGATGCACACCTATAAATGGTAAATTGACTGAGGATGATCTACTAGAAATCTATGTTAAATTCATGTTCATGAATTGTCAGCAGGGTATTTCTCACTGCAAACTAAATCTGCTGTTTATTAGTAGACTCCCAAAACCTAGAAATTGTATGAGTATTTGATTAGAAAGTCACAACAGTGCATCCCTACCTACGTTGCTATGTGCATCCTGTAGCCTGGCTTCTGATTGGTCGGTCCAGCGCTTGACCTTCTTTGTCACCGGGGATTCCCTCCGACTTCTCCGTTTGTATAAAAGCAGCAGGAAAACAGTGGCATGATCTGTTTTTTTGAAAGCTGGTGGAGACTTAGCTTTGTAACTCTTTTTGGACTATGTGTAGCAGTGATCCAGTGGGTTGAATAAATTCAGGCATGGACCAGTTTAGATGTACTTGGTTGAAATCACCAGCCACAATAAGCACAGCCCATGGGTGCTTGTGTTGTTGTCTGTATTGGCTTGTGGAGGGATATAGACAGCAGTGAAGATTACCGATGTAAATTCACAGGGTAGGTAGAAGAATAATTAAATTTTTCGAAAATGTATGCAAAGTAATAATAATCTTCATATTTTGTTCAGATTATATTTTGGCATGCTGCACGATTCTGTAAGCATATTTTTAATTTGGAGAGGAGTATATTGTCATTTTAAACCATTACTAGTAAGGCACCAGTTAAGCCCACTATGTCCCATTTAGGCCCACTTTATTTCTTTCAGTGGGGAATACTCCCTGTTACCATTTTTTTTCTAAACTCTTATGCGAAAGTGTTGATAACCATTTTTTTCCCAACTTTTGTAACCTAATTTGCAACTATAAAACTAGAAAAAATAATGTGCATATCTTGTTCAACATAGGTAGGGATGCACTCTTGCCCAGTAATGACAAAAAATAAAGAAAGGACAACTGTGAGGAGGTTATGATTCAGTCTAGAGGCGATTGTGTCTGTGCCTTTCCACAGTCCCTGTAGGTCCCATATAAATGAGCGTCAGGACTTCACCAGAGCAGACCTAGATATAATACCCAGACCTAATATTTTATGTATAAAAAATGAATTGGGCTAAAATGGCAGCCTTCTTTCACATCAATGCATCTTAAGCCGATCAACTGGCATGTATTTTTTCCATGGTGGGCAGATACATTTTTACATTGATATTGACATGGTTGGTAGGGAAGATATCTTGTCAAACTGCAAGATTAATTTCATTTTAAATTGTATGCATTTGTTTTCATATATTTTAATGAAAAGATAGAATAAAAATATTTGATAAAATATCATTGTAAAATACACTGGTTAATATTAACACTTCCGCACAAGAGTTTAGAAAAAAAATGGTTACAGGGAGAAAATCCCCACTGAAATACATTGAAGTGGGCTTAAATCGGGTATAGTGGGCTTAATTGGTACCTTACTGAGTAGTGGTTAAAGATGGCAGTATATTCCACTCTAAATTAGAGATATGTTGATGATACAGAATCGTGTATTAAACCAAAATATCTGAACTAAGCATGCAAATGAATATTAGTTTGCGTACATTTATGAATATGAAATATTCCTCGTCAAAGTTGTCTTATGTTGGCTGTACCATTTAAGCCCACCTTTTAAATATAAATATTCAATTCTCCAAAGTGATTAAAGATGTGTTAATGTATAGATGAATGTCATTTCAGTTACAAAACATTCATTATACACACCTGACATGTTTCATTTTTTGCCATAGTATCACTCAAAATGGGTTGTGATTTGACTGGCTGATCAGCTCTGTGCACTAGCTCATAAAGGTCAGTTTAAAATGATAAAGTATTTATAATGTCTTAATATACAAATATCAAATCATTCACCTCTCATTTTTTATAAGCTAAATTAAATTCTGAAGAAAGTGGCTAAAAACAATATAATTCTTATGAAGTTTGAGTGGTCCTAAAACACCAAGTTTTGGGGTAACATTTCATGAGTTACCTAGATACTATATGCAAAGATGTCAGTCTGACTTATGGCTTATGTGATTGATTTGAAATTAAAACACATGCAGTTAATAAATGGCTGGATTGATTAAGATGATGTATGGAACAAAATATTTGTTATTTTTTGCTAAATTTGACTTAACAGGGTAGAGTGTAGTGTTGGTCATCAATGGTCAGTAAACTTTCTATTACTATTACTTGGCAAAACAAAATTTGTCATTCAGTAAAACAGTTTTGGCATTTTTTAGCATTCAGCAAAACAAAATTTGTCATGCAATGAAGCAACTTCTACGAATGACATAAAGGAAAAATCAAGAATCAATCCAGAATCAAGCCCATATATCTTTTCTTTGAAGCTGCCGAGTGCTGTTGGTAGGTGTGAAAATGGTATGAAAATGAAATTGTATGAAATGTATTTTTGGTGTGCCTCATTAGGTTCCTTCCAAGTAGAGGGCCTGTAAGACCCCTAGCAACACCCTCGCTGAACCATGGATGCCTATGCTAGAATCAAAGGAATTCCACTGAAAGGTCGTGCCACCATAAGGAAAGAGGTACCTTCTTTTAATAATTCTTATGATGATTAGACTCATCTTTAAAAAAATCTGTTTGCCACAACCTGATTGTCAATAAATAAATTGTCATACATTTTTGTTCAAAAGTTTGGGATCACCTGGAAATGTTGTTGTTTTCCCTGTAAATGCAGTTAATGTAATAAATATAGGATACATGCAGTCATCAGAGTTAGAATTAACATAATGCGTGTGAAGGTGTGTGACATCTTCATCGATGAAACCATGAAAGGCTACAAAGGTAGAACAGAGCTATGTACGTGTATGCCCCTAAAGCCAGAGAAGTTTGCCGTTAAATTCTGGGAAAGGTGAGATAGTAACACAGCCTACATGTCAGACTTTCAGTCATAATCAGGCAAGCGTGATACGAGTCCTCTTCAGCAGCCTCATGGGCTAGGATATCGAGTCATACATGATTTCACACAGGATTTAATTGTCCTCAACCACTAGGTTTACTTCGACCGTTTTTCACCTCTTCTATTGATCGAGCATCTCCTATCCGACCACATATATGCCTGTGCAACAGTGCTGACTACCAGAAAGAAACAGCTAAAGAAACAACTACCCAACACAGCTGACACCATGCCTTTCATAAAAAACAAAGTCACTGTGACCATGTAGAATGGCAATAACATTGATTGTGACTGTTCAAATGGTTACCTGTGAATGGCAGGTGGGCAGACAGAAGTTGACTGTGCCACAAACCTGTCAACAGGTACAACCAACACATGAATGCCGTTGATGTTCATGATCAAAAATCCGCAGCATCACGTGCCAGCAAAAAGTACTGGAAGTACATTCTGACGGTTGTGGTTGATTGCTGCTGTGTAAGTGTCTGGATCTTGTCCAGGTTGACATTAACCAGACAGGTGGGAAAGAGGAAGAACTACCCCCAGAAATACTTCATTTTGGAGCTGGGTAAGGAATTGATTGATGCATTCTCCAGCAGGAAGTGATCTGCCATTTGCGAGTGTGGATCTTCCATATACATTTAAGTGCAGAAACACAGGGTGACGCGACTACCTGGAAAATGCGGATGCAAAAACTATTACAAAAAGGAACGCCGCTATGAAACTATACAAGGCTGTTCAACATGCAACACACACATGTGTAATTACTGTTTCTAGAAGGTGCATCCACCCGAGCTCTGAACTGATGTAACACTGTCATAACTCACCTGTTGATAATTGAGCCACACCTTTCAGGTTTATCACAAGCCTTGCAGATGTTATAAGATGTTCCTAAGTTGGAAAAAAACAGTTTGAGTTCACATTTTCTTTCATACCAAACGGAAATAAGCTAATTTATTATACAATACAAACCAGGTACAAACAGGTGCACATATGTCTATACTATGTATGGTGATGTGACAACCTGGTGTAATACTTACATACAAATGTATGTTTAATCTTTGTTATGACTATAGTGCTCAGAATATGCATGTATCAAATGCTGAATTTATTTTGCTTTTGAAATTTTACACCTGAGCAGGTAAAGTTTAATTTTCAGTGAGCACTTACTCAAATTAATTATTCATATTTAGTTGAATCACATTGAAACCCCATTAAAATGATAGTTCAGCCTTACACAGCCAGCTCAGCCTTACACAGATATATAGTAAGTCCATATTTCAATTCAGTTTCAAATTTATTAGGGTAAAAGTCATTTATAATCACTCTTGGAGGTTTGTTTTCTTTTATGCGAATATGTTCCATGGGTAGCCCTAGTAACATATATATGCATTCAAGGGGGAAGGGGTAAAGAGCCAGGTATTATGGTAAATTAGCCCATGTCAACATGTCATCATTAGTAAGTTTCATTAGTATCATTTTATGGCTGTATCTGAAATAGGTATATCAGGGGGTCAAATGAAGGGCAGATCACAGTCAATCAACATGTTGCTCAAATGCCATGACGCCATCTGAGTTTACCAAATGAAATGATTTTTCAGCACCATTAAGGTGGACAGCTCTCCTTAAGAATGTCTTAAGAGCAGTTCATACACATTCACGCTACAAGGCTTAAAGGCTTAAATGGATCCAGTCTAGGATCTGTTCATTTGTTTAACTTTTGCAATACATCATTACATGAGCCCTACAGCTGTCAAAAAGTTGGACTTGTCCATCTGTTACTCTCACCTCTCTGTTGGTAAGTTATATGCAAAGCTAATTTCAAGTAACCTCCCTTCTGTCTTAAGAAAAGCTAAGGTTGGTGTGCATCTTGACAACACAAACCTTCGTGTAAAGAAGTCTTCATTTAATTGATGTTATGAATTGTCTACTCAAGGTCAGAGACTATATGACCGCTAAGAATAACTTTGTTGGAGTGTCATGTCTTATGTTGGTTCACGCTAGCATAACCAGTTTAATGTTTTGATGTTATTTTTTCACTACTGAATGAATTCAAAAGGCATAGACTCTTACAGAAACATAGGCTACACTTACTCACTTTCAAAAGTCAAGCAGACATCATGAACTATTTGCTATAGGTAAATAATTTGTATTTTTGAATGGATGTCTATGGCTTGGTGTGGCACTTTCCTTGCAGTGGAATTTTGATTGTTTAGTCTAGGATGGCTTCCTGGTAGCAAAGGTGTAGTAACAGTCAAATATTTGAGATAGACAGACATATCTCAACATCTCAACGGTGAACGAATTCAGGCCTCTCAGACTGTTATGTAACCATTGGCCCCAAAACATCATTTATTTTCTCCATAGGACTTTTCCCTTAGGAGCCCAAACGTTCGAAATGCTAATTCATGGCACACAAAATTATGGTGCCGGCTTGCTTGATTACTGTTGTCACAGCAACAGCATAGAGACAGAGCATGACTTGTCATAATTTTAAAAACCACACCCCCTAGGGGGATACAATTATTCGCTCTCCATTCAGTTGTGTTGCAAAATCGGGTGTCCCAGTAGTGATTGGCTTTTACCACAGTTCAAGAAAAATGGTTGTGTAATCAAATTTTTCCCCAACAAGAAAAAGAATACAAAATGTCATTTTTATAAATTGATAAACTGAAATACTGAGGCTGCCAGGGGGGAGAAAAGCTACAAGCAATCAGGAGGGAATTACATTCAAAGGAATACAGAAAGTTTTGGGTCCTGAGAGTATACGTGCAGCAAGGACTTTGTGACTGGTAAGGCAGATATTCTTAAGTCAATATTAGGCAGGCTGTTACATTTCTGAAATGAACCTAAATTAAGTGTTTTTGATGTCTAGAACTGTCAGTCTAGAGCTGAAGTTAGCTAGTTATCTTGTCATTCCCAAGTGCCTGAATTCCTTACCAAACATTATGTTGACACGGCATGATTATCAGCTTAGTAACAGTGATGAACTTCTCTGTTCACTGTCTTGATTTTTTCAATAATCTAAATAGTGATTACTCCAACAAGTGAGATATTACAGAGTATCTGTAACGGTTTTAAGGTTAGCCTATATTACGATAGACTAGCTGAAGGTGCAGTTAGGAAGTAATGGAAGACAACATTTGATTGTTTACATTTTCTTAGCAGATCTTGGCGATATGACTATCTAGCGATACAACAAAAATAGGGTCCAAGACCATGGCCTTGTTGGCAGTGGATTTTGTCACAAAGCAGCTTTTAGGCATCTTCCATTTTTTTTCCCTGTAAGTCACAATTATGGGTGTGACACCCTCCCACTATATAAAAAATTAATCAGGGCATAGGGGCTTGTTTCCCCCCCCTGCAGGGGGTGTGGCCTCAATGCGCTTTGTCTCTATATCTCTTAAGCGTAATTTATGTTTATGTGTCACATCGTCACTGACGTCTGTGAATCCCCTCCACAGAGTCAAGTTCATTCACTGGCTTTGTTTTGTTTGCTGGTGTATTTCAGCAGCTCACTGCAGGTACTTTTAGCAACATGCTAGTCTATTGTATAGGCTTTGTAAATAAGACATCATTTTGAATTCAGTGGCAGGATTTCCCAATTGTACTGTGTCTATTTTTCAGTAATGTTTCAAATTCAGTGCTTTGTGAACAGGCAGTACTTTGTAGGCAGTCATGAGATGTTTGCTTGTTAACAGAACATAAACTGACTGCCTAGTAATCTTGTAAGTAGTTCTGGTATATTATTTTGCAACAGCAAGGTTGCTGTTGCCTGTTGCTGTCTCTCTGTTAACAGTAATGTTAGCAAAATAAAAGCATAACATAGGAATGAGCTAGACTCGACTGCATGATCAAAGGGTACATAGTGCCACTCAAAGCAATTTGGTTAAGTGTGCTACATGAACGCAGGCGCACTCAATGCAGAACCATAACAGGAAAATGACAACGACAAGGAAACGCGGTGCCCTTTGCATTGAGTCAACAACTGACTAAACATACAAAGAACAGTCATCAAAGCATTATTGTCCATCAATGCAATGCAACTAAATCATTCAAGACAATTAATTAAGATCTGGATTTTCAGTTTATTTTTGGTCTTATATTCATGTGCATTGCAGAGAATATTAACCTGTAAAGCTCAGTTGTAGCGTGCTGTGAAAACAATCAACTTTCTTTTTAACCCTATGAGCCCTAGGTTATATTGAAGGTAATTTCACTACCTTTTCCTTAAAAGCTTTTATCTCAGTTATTATTAATGTCATCTACACATGCTATATCTTATTTTTTTCAGGACATTCTAGTCTAGTCCTGTTTGACATGATACTAGTTACATGTGGCTTACATCAGCCTTAGATCAAGAGGGGGGTGGCAGGGCGTGGAGACAGTGCAGAAATTTAATGTGACAAAACGGGATCACTCAGGAACTGCTAATCATAGAGAGGAATTGGAATCAGTAGGATCTCCTGTTTATGATATGTGGTTAGCCATAGAGAAATTAATAAAAGAAATTAATAAAATGTTATATTATACAGAGAAAAATGGTTATGACTTGGACACAGAGCTGTATTAGTGATATCAATTTTGATATAAATTCAAAGCTAATTCGCAGACCATCACAGAAACCAGCGACTAGCACTGTTGGAAAAGTGAGGTTGTGCAGTTTCACGTGATGTGCATGTGTTATTATTGTGATGAAAACTCAGCAAGTAATGTAACGGAGAAGACTGAGTGAGTCAAAAAAGAAAAAAAAGCATCTAAGAACCAAATAACTGCCATATTCCTTTGCAGATCAACTATAATAATGTATTCATCTAGCCAGTTTTAGGCATTTTTGGATTGTAACCATTTTATTCATCAAAACAAGGCCAGGACAGGAAATATATTTTTACGGTAGAACAACATTTGAAAGACCATTCCCAATGACTTCACTGTGGTTGGAGACCTAGAGGTAGCAAATAGTTTTACCCAGCATGTACGTCCAGCCATGCGCCATAGGGCTTAAGTAGGTTTTCTACCAATGACCAATCACAACGCTCAACCTTTGTAGAGAGTCATTGGGCAGGCTTAGTATGATGACAACAGGGCTGTGATGGTGCAAAACAACTACATTTTTGTGGCCAAGGAACAACAGTCAAATCGGCTTTTGCATGCACTTTGGAAGAGTTAGTCTGGGGCTTTTCTTTGAAAGTTGAGCAGAAAAGGCAAGTTATTTGTTTCAAGCTATGGCGTATTTGCTGTTTTGCTGACGTTGCTCTGATTGATCTTAGCACTGTCCTATTGCATGCAGAGGCAGTTTGAAAGACAAACTGCTGAATCCACCCACAGCATTGAGCTTGATCTATTAGTCATGTCTAGACTATACATTTTGATGTTATAGTGTGGCTTGTCAGACTAGACATGCTTCTCTTCCTTTAATCGTCATTGGCATAGTGGCCTCACTGGCATTCAGTAACTAAAGGGAATTTCGTCATAAAACTGATTATCCTTGAGCCATACAAAAGTTAGTGTCAACAGTTCAGCTAGAGATTTTAGTTGTGGCAACATTTTCCAACGTTTCTGTTAACCTTCCCATTCATTGGTGATGTTTGCAACATTCTGTCATCATGAATTAGTGTGAACGTGCGGCCGTACCACAATATAAATAAAGTACTTGCCCTGAAGTTATTGGTAGTTGACAAATATAAGTTTCTTTGGATAAAAGTGTCTGCTAAATGCATATGTAACCCTTATAAATTACTGCACCACACTTACACACTGTTTCTTATTTTACTACACTCACACACTGGTTCTTACATCTTCATTACATCTACACACTGACTCTTTTATGCATTTGCTCATAGTGGATAGTTCCTCAATGTTACATTAGCAGTAGTGGTAGTGGGATATTGGCAGATGTTCCCTAGGACCTCCCATGAGGAGAACGATACATTTTTCCTTTCTTTTTCCCCACACGCTCCATCCACCCCGACATGGAGATGAGGAGATAAGACAATAAGACATCAGGTTCATTTTAGATTATAAACACAATACCACTACACGAGTATACACTGACACAACAAATGTTTTTGATCCTGAGAAGTTGTGATTTATTTGAAGATTTTAAAGAGTTTGCTTTTGTTTTGAAGATATCCTGGTGAGTTTTAAGCTAATCAACTATACTACGTTATGAACATCTTTTACTTCTTTTTCTTTTGGGTTTGTTGGATCCAACATAGACTTATTGAGTGAATTTTGGCTATATGATCTGCATTGATATTGATATTGTGTCTGTTCCACATGGTTATGCCGACTTTTCAGGATCTGCATTGATATTTCATATTACATTGAACCTGTTTTATATGGTTCAAGTGAACTGTAATGAGCTGCATATTACTCAGTGCCTGTTTTAAAGGATTTATTGAAGGTACAGGACAGTTCAACCCATCTGATTTCTGTTTAGTTGACATTTTACATTACACAACATTGTCATTTTTTACACATTGTATTGGAATGTATTGTCCTGCATTGGACATTTAATGCAGAACGCTTTTTTCTATGTAACTTGATGTATGTGCATTTGTTATTGTGGGTTGGAATGGCATAATACATTAATTAGTATTCACTCCTGCAGTCCTCCTGTACGAACTGTAGGATAAGACAAGTCGAACTGACTCATTATAAGATGTATTAGATACTAGAGCCTACCAAGGTAGGCGGAGTCACACATAAATGTACAGTAAATGTATAAACTGTGTTGCACTATAACTCTTTTGTGTGACCTGTGCAACCTAAATACTTTGGAAATCTGTTTATTCATGCTGTTATGTTTGTCTATGCAAACACAACATATTTATTCTTGTTGTTATGTTTGTCTATGTAGACTATGCGTGAAAATGCTGCTGTGTGTGTGAAAACTCTACTGAAGAACAGGAGGGAGCTTTGCAGTGTGATTTTGGAGCTTCAGAACATTAGACATACACAGTATCTGACAGAGGTTTGTAACTACATTCTGTATCGAACTGTACATTTATGGTAAGAGCTAGATTTTATTTTGTTGAATTTAGTATTTAACAGGTTATGAGTTTCTTGACATTATGAACACACATACAACGCACTCCATGGTTATTGGTACCCGGATAAAGTTGACTAAAAACACACACAAAAAACCAAATCTATTTATCTTAATCTCACAGTGAGAAAAATCGAACCTTGAAAGGAGAAAATGTATTCTGAGACAAAACAATTCATCGTAGGTTAAATAAATATTTTTACTATTAACAAAGTGCCACAATTATTGCCACCCTGCTTTTATTGCATTGTAGAGCCCTCTTTTTCACAAGCCACAAAACTGGAGAATGCAAGAAAAGGATCTGATACCAATTCCCTTTACACAACCTATCAGATCTTCTGAGTCCCAAGTGCATTCTCCACCATGACTGTTTTGCTGTTAACATCAGAGGACTCGGATAACCATGTTAGAGACTTGATTTTGGGTGCAGTAAACCATTTTTGTCTTGATCCAAATTCATGCTTTGGTTAATTGATCTGCTGGTTGATCCAGTCATGATTCATCTTCAGTGTTGATTTACAGTTTTCCACAGTTGCTAAAACACTAAACCCTATTCTCTGAATCAAATTCTCAAATGCCTGAACACATTTATTGAATTAATCTCTTTTTTGGCTGCTTTTACCAAGGTAGCTAGTTTTGTACTCAACTTGACACTTTTTGCCAAACTCTAAACTAATTTTGCATTATTATGCCCTTCTTAATTATATTGTTAACCAAACAAGGTAGAAGGTGAACACAATTAAAGATGTCACTATTTAAACACTACAACTCAGAATTGATAACACTTGTGTCTAATCATGTTACAACCAATATATACCAGTTTAGGTTAGGCTGGTTTAAGTTTCATATCAACAATGGACAGAAACCAGAAGTGCAGGGGAAGAGTGATCCCCCCCCCCCCCATTCTTTATTTTTATTGTAATATTTTAATTTTTTATTGTAGATTTTCCCAATTTATTTTTATTGTACATTAGATGCTGAATCCTGACTTTTTTGGCCATGCAAAATGTATTTACAGTACTGTAAATGTGTAAACATTTAGGCTGCAGGCCAAATAGGTCTGAGTGCACTCAATAAGGCATCATCTGTCCCCATGAAATTGGGACCAAGTTGACATGAAGTGGCATTCAATATGTATTTCATGAATTTCTTATGTAATGTTTGGATCAAGGATTTGTATCAAGGTTTTCATTTTGAACATTTCTTCGTCAAATTTACTGCATTACAAATATTGATCATTCCTTTTCTGGCGGTACATTTCCTGAGTTCAGTGTTATTAATTTTTCAATGTAGTGTTTAATGACTGCTATGTAGAATTACAGTTTTTAGTGGCCTTTGTGTAAAATAGCAGAAAGTGTTTTCTTTTGAACACCGTTTTAACAGTGATTATTCAAATTTCAAGAAGAATGTAGGGTTTTGTGAATTTAGTCTGAAATTTAGGATTTGTGTTTACTGTTTTGAAAAAATGTTTAGAGGTTTCTGGAAATGTGTTTTAGCAATTGTGAAAAACTGTAAGAGAAGCCAGGTACCATATTGGCCCAAATATAGCATGACCCTTAATATAAGTGAAGTTAATTTATTTATATAGCACATTTCACACAACAGAGTTGAACCAAAAATAAACAAAATAGTAATGTGTGTGTGTATATATATATTTATATATAATAATAATAGATAAATTAAATAGAATTGAAAGCTGGGCAATTAAAATAAGAGGAAAATGATCAGTGAGTATTAAAGGCTAAGGAAAAAGTTTTTAACTTGGATTTAATATGATCAATGGCATGGATGGGAGAGTCTATTCCAGAATAGGCAGAAACAGAAAGGCTCTATCACCTCTTGTTTTGAAATGAGAGGGAGGACCTGAGAGGAAGGAAGTTGGGAAGAAGATCTGAGTGACCTAGCAGTAAAGTAAGGATTTAATAGATCGCAGATGTATTGTGGTGGTGATTCATGTAAGCCTTTAAAAACAAATGGTAAAATTTTAAATTATATTTTATATTTCACTGGTGACCAGTGCAGTTCACACAA
Organism: Tenualosa ilisha; assembly: GCA_015244755.2. NCBI lineage: Eukaryota > Metazoa > Chordata > Actinopteri > Clupeiformes > Clupeidae > Tenualosa > Tenualosa ilisha. Next base: position 1,517,730 of record PYXC01002596.1, read on the forward strand.
CACAGGAGTGATATGATCAAGCTTTTTAGTTCCAGTAAGTAATCTTGTAACTACTGGAGAGCTTGGCTAGCTAAAATAAAGTGAGTTACAGTAGTCAAGTCTTGATGTAATCAGAGGTGACTCCTCCATTGAGGAAAGGGAGGAAGATCCTCCCTTAAATTTTTAAAGAAAGAACTTCCAGGAGAAATTGATAAAAAATCACAGACATTTAATAGATATAGATGCAAAAACATATCAAAACAACTGAAATAATTCTATTTTATCACTTCGAAAACAGAAAAAAGTCACCGAAATATCGTCTTCCCTTACTCCCTCATTGACATCCATTATAAGCACTACGAACCCGGGCGATTCGCGGGCTCCTCTTTTAACATTGAGTGAATGGCAAAAAGGGAGGAACGTCCTCCTTTTGGGCGTGTCAGTTGAAAATGCTTATCTGCCATCAATCAGCCAATCACCGGTGCCACATTCGTCATGTGGGCCCAATCAGAATGAAAGGGTGGGTTGACGGGGTAACACGCAAGGTCTTGTACTACTGTCGACAGACCTGTTATTCGTGAAGGTGCGGACGGCAGAGAGTTTGAGCCGTTGTAAGTTTTGCTTTGTTGTGTCAATAACAAAAAGAATGGAAGAACGAGATGTTGTATTCATGATGTTAAATACCCCATTTCACACACTGGGGGATGATGAGAAGGTGGAAATCAAAACAGAGGGGAGACATTGAAAAATCGAATGGTAAGGTCAGTGTGTTTAACACCACATGATATCAAAGATACCCATAGCTAACTGCTAGTGTTACCACTAGTTGTCTATGCTGGCCTTGCCTGTTGATTGGGAAATCTCAAACATGGTCTTTGCAGGGATTTAGTGACCTTAAAAATTTGGACAGGGCCACCAAGCGTCACGACAAGTGCAACTACCACGTTGGTGCAGCTATTCACGTAAAATTGCTAGGTAGTGTACCCGTTGATTAGCTTGAGGACGAGGGTATCCGGTTGCAAGTGGCACAGCACAATGCTAAAGCATGTAGTAATAGGGATACACTGAAGCATTTGATTGATGCTACGGCGTGTTTGGGCATGCAGGAGCTGGCATTTAGGCGACGGGATAAACGGGATAAAGGGGGTGGTGGTAGCGTAGTGGTTAAGGAACCTGGCTAGCGTGTAAGTAGCCTGAAAAGTTGTGGGTTCGAATCCCGGCTGCCACCGTTGTGCCCTTGAGCAAGGCACTTAACCCTAAGTTGCTCTAGGGGAGACTGGCCCTGAACAATTGATAGTTGATGAGTTGTAAGTCGCTTTGGATAAAAGCGTCTGCTAAATGCATAAATGTAAATGATAAAGGGCCAAATTCAGATAACAAGGGCAACTATAGCGAGTTTGCAGAGCAGTTGCAGTCTTCTTGTGTTTCAAAATAGTATCCGCCACTTTCACAATATTGCTGTGTAAAGCACAAAAGACAACTGACATTACCACAAACAAACTATACTCATTGCACTGTATGGTATTCCCCATGCTGACATGTGTCCTCAAAAAACAAATGTTATTTAACACAATCCCCCTAAGAGCAAGTACCAAGGCACCTTTCTGGTTTTGTAATTCTTTTCTCTCTCTCTCTCTCAACAATCCACCCATCCCATCTACTCACATTTATCCGCTCATTCACCCACCTGACCCCTTTACCCCGTCCTCCCCTATTTTTGTGACCACCAGTCGCCACTGGATGTAATAAATGCATGGATGGGAGTTTGCAAATCTTTACAAGAAAGGAAAGATTTTAATTTTGCTGGCCTTCACCACAATGTTGACTTTTTTTGCCATTGTTTTTGTAGATTAAATATGGCTTCATATAGAAAGTTGTTTTATTCGAAAACCCTGGTGATAACTCGATGTAAAGCATTTTAAAGGTTATAGTTTTTCTACACTAAAACTAACGCATGAGATCAAGGTAATGGGATAAATTTGTCTCAATAAATTGAATGAATAGTGCCATTTGAAGGATGATTTTCCATGTAAGTAGCAGTAGGCTGTAGCTTATCTACCAAAGTAGAAAAGGCAGGCAGAAAACCATGCATTAACCGTAGAAGTCTGACTATATAATTTGGGTATGCCTTGCATGTCTAAGGGGGGAGTTTGGTCCCGACCGTGAGACACTCAAACGTAACGATGATTCGCTTCTCTCATTTACATCATCAGTGGGAGGATTTTGGTCCCAACTGCGAGACACTCAAACACAGTGATTGCACAGTATGCATTTCTGTATACCCTGATCGGATATGAAGTGTCCCGGATTTGTGCCCTTTTGCCAGTATAATATCCAAATTATTATCAAAACCAGGTCCAGGGATACTGAAGTGCATGTAAATTGCACTCTTTCATTCAGTCAGTCATTGTTTTACGCAACTTGAGGCTTTTTGAATAATGAGATAATAAGATAATCTCTTACTTCTCCACTGCTGTAGGTCTATGCGACTCTGCCATTGTTTCTGGTGCTCTATGTTTTTTCCCTTTTTTGTCTAGTTTGCGCATATAAAACAACTTCCCTTTTTTCAGAAGTATTTATTGGAAAAAATATTTGGACTAATACAGTATTCCATGGAGTTCATGGCACCATTCACCCATGAGGCTCCCAGGGCCTGTGGAATTAAAACAGCAACAGAGTTTCAGATAGTTCACCATACTTGCCAGTATTCCAAGTAAAACCACATTTGCATTTAGCAGCTTAAGTCATTGAAATTAACTTACAAAAAGGGTTTTTTCCCCTGATATGCCTATGACTGGATGTTACTTTTTAGAAGTTTTTTTTTGTTTTTTTTTAAGAAAAATGTGTTTTTTTTGTTACTCTCCAACCATGGCCCTTTTTTCCCTCTCTTACTGTCTTCCCCACCATACACTGGGGCAAGATGAACATTGATGTTTATGCAGGTAACTTTGTCACTGTGTGAATTTCATTGGAATTTTTTTATTTATTTATTTGTTTTACTGAAAATAAGACATATTACACCACATGCCAATCTCTTTAGCAATTCCATGTCTTACAGAGATCAACACACTTTCCAGAATACACTTCTATCTCATTTCTATCATGTTGTCTTTTCTCTGCTGAAAAGGGTTTTTGATCTCTGTGTCATGTAAATATGTATACCTCAATGATCCAGTAAATCATGAAATGCTGTTTCCAAGTTCAGGCACTGCAAGCAGCTTAAAGAAGTTGAACTTACATTGAAAAAATATTATTTTACATTTTATTTATAATATATTCTAGGGGTGCCCAATAATTGTAGCACATATTTTTGTTAAAAATATTTGTTCATTTATAGGGTTTATTTTTTTTTCTCCAAATGAATTTGCTTCCGTTGGAGAATGGATATTTTCATTGTGAGACTAAGATATATTCTGAAGAGACAAATAAATTTTTTGAGGAGATCCAACCTTTAAACAGATAAAAAGAGAATGCAGGAAAACTGAAAGAAAATGCTGCAAATTCATTCTTTACATTGACTACCAAATTCAGAGAGATACATTATGTATGTACAAATTTGCATATCAAGGCAGTCATCCTTTTTCAGTATTGTTAACGAGAGTACAAACAATGCTTGTGTACTATTTGCATACATTGTACATTGTTGAAAGACTAACAAATCCATCTTCACTTAGCACCTGAGCTTATCTCAGTTGAAAAATGTGATGAGGTTGCATCCTTTTTCAATAGCAAAATTGAAAAATAAGACGGTACATAACATCTTAGCTGCAAGCAACTATATTAGACCTACCAGTCACAAAGAGAGGGGTTTTAAACTTAATGTCAGAATTAAACCTTGTTGGTTATCAAACTCTTTTCAATACACTACAAAATCTCAGCTCATTCACATCTCAGCTGGACACTCTGCCAACTTGCCTTTTCAGATCTGTTCTTCATCTCATTGCAGCTGGCATACTGATTATAAACTCATCACCACAGAATGGCATATTTCCCATGTCCCTAAGACAGCTGTTGTAAAGCCTCTTCTTAAAAAGAACAACCTAAATGTTTTAGTGTTGAGCAACTACAGAACAATATCCAATTTACCATTTATTGGGAAGGTCATTGAAAAAATTGTTTTTAATCAGTGAACTTCTTTTTAAGCATCTAACAGCTGCTTTGATGCCTATCAATCAGGCTTTCGTGCTAACCAAGCACAGAAACAGCCCTTATGACCCTTATGAGCCCTTATGTTTTAAATGACATTTTTGATGACATACTGACACAGGCAAGGTGTCTGTTTTTAGTGGTATTCGATGTCAGCGCAGCATTTGACACTCAGTGCGGTCACATACACAAAGAAATCAGATTAAAGCATTAATTAGACTAGAGTATTCAGAATCCTGAAATATCTCAGTTTATATGCTATAAGAAATCTTTGATTCCAGAGCCATAGAAATGTATCAATTGGTTAAAATGCTACATACAGGAATGGAGTTAGGCAAATCAACAAGAAAACTCAATCTGTTATCATAGCTAGACTCAAATTGGCCAAATTTACCCAATGACTATGCCCCCTGGAATCCCTTTATCAGTGCCTTTACCAAATTCCCAACTGACTACTGTAATTGCTTTTTGTATTGGACTTTAAAAAAGATAAAAAAAGAACAAAATGCAGTAACTAGGGTCCTGACAAGGACAAGAAGAGATGAGCATGTTGTCCTGGTTGTGAGGTCCCTATATTGGTACCCAGTGAGTCATAGAATTGATTTTAAAGCAATAACGGTTGTGTTTAAAGCACTAAATGGGATTGGACCACATTGCACATCTGACAGGCTCCAGCAATACACTCCACTCAGGTTCTTCAGATTCAAGTTCAACCCACAGTTGAAACGAAATGTGGAGAAGCAGCTTTTAGCATTTATGCAGTTCAGCTCTGGAACTCCCAGACGAAATTTAAAAAATGCTTCCGTGGTATCCAGTTTTAAACCTAAACTTAAGACTAAGCTTTTGCTGAAGTCTACAGATAAATTAGTTTGATGTACTTGCTGTTGTACACTTTGTTTTTTTTTTTTTAGTTATTACCTCCACCAAGGAGGTTAAATTTTCACTAACGTCTGTCTGTCTGTCTGTCAGTGTGCAAAATAACTCAAGTAGTACTGCACAGATTTGGATGAATGTTTTGGACAACGTGGGTATTAGGACAAGAAACAGATATTTAAGCTTTGGTGGTGATCCAGAACAGTGTCTGGAATTTGTATTGTGTCAGTGACCCTATTTTGCCCTGGTGGATGACTAGCGATCTCCAACTGCTAATGTAGTCCATCTATTTTGTTATCTATACTTATTTATTTATTTTGTTTCTCTTCTAAATTTTCTCTGCCTCATCATGTTATTCAATTTTTAATGCTATTTTACTGAATGAATTTATCCAATCACACTTACCCTGCTTTTTTGTGTTGTCGTTGCTTCTGTCTCTGTTTTTAATGTTTCTTGGTAAAGCACAGTTAACTGGCTTGTGTGTATTAAATATACAATATAAATACATTTTCCCATGCTTGTTTTTAGGGGTTCAAATAGCTATATAATAATTCAGTTAGCTAAGTTTGTTCAAATAAATGGCAATAGTGATTGATATTACTGTTAAGAATCCTTTTTGTCACACAGCCCTAAAGCACATTGCCCTGAAAATCAGATTTTATCTGACTCATGGAAATGTGACTGTTAGTATCTCTGTTAATCTTGACACTCTGTGCCAAAATAATGGCCCTGAATGTGTTGGCCCAACATCGATGTTAATGTAGGCAAGTTTATTTAGAGTGGAAAACATCTTCACATTACTCTCAGAAATGCCTATTACTGCTTGATTGGTTAGCTGTAGTCCATCTCATAGCAAGTGATTTTCTCTGAACGCTGCTGAAAGCATTATAAATATTGTTGACTGCTCCCTTTATTTAATCAAATAATGATTTGCAATTCCCAGGAATTACGCAGTGCATGCAAAGCAAATGTTTAACAAAGTTGTTTTTAAAGTGCAAATTTGTGGAAGTGGTTGCTAGGAAGCTGCTAGGGGAGTTTAGTTGAGTTGCATATCCCTTCAAAAAGTAATGATTAGGAAAGTAGTAGCCTTGCAAGGGGCTGGTTATCAAATTAGTGGTGTTTTATCATAGAGCAAGAATGCCTTCCTCGATGCACTGTTGTGCACTGTGCACTGGGAGCCTGTGGGTGTGTCCAATTCTACCAGCAGTGGTTATTTATTGCCTATTGTGTGCACTTGAAGATTGTAGTATATTAACAGTAAAATAATTAGTTGTTCAATGAGCTTAACCCTGAAAAGAAAAACACTGATAAAGTTGATGAGTAGTAGTTCAGGAAGTAGGAATATAAAATAATTACAGGATTTGGAAGAAATAGAGCAAACATTAGTAACCTAACAGTCTATTCTTTGTCTTACACTGCTATCTAGTGGATGCAAAATATAGCAGCATGAAATTTAGTAGCTGCAAGCTGTGGCTGTATACTGTATAATGTTTAAACATGAGAACTGTAGAATATTGACAGTTATATAATTAATTGTCTTTCTTAAAGAGAATATGATTTTTTTTTTAAATGGGTAGATGAAAAAGTAAACATTGTAAGACGCATCCTGCGCCTGCGTCCAATTCTACCATTTATCACAGTGTGGTGTGTGTGTGGTGAGCCTGGGTCTTGGGGCTGGGCTTAGGGATAGCGTAAGAGCAGTGGACAAGTAATTGATAAATTAGTAAGACTGGAAAAACATTGAATAAGTAATGAAAATAATTTGAGAGCATGAAGCAAAAAGACAACCACACAAATATAAAGTGACCTAATTGATGGATGAGGTTTAGGTAGATAAAGGGCTACAGAGCTAAAGTAGTTAGTTAATTTAATAGAAAATAGTTCATAGTTTAATAATAGTTTATTAGGTTCATACAGTTGATTGTTTACAGGTAATATTAGGTAGTTAGGAAGATAACAGGAAATAAAATTTTCTTGGTAAGTTAAATCACAACCCAAAGGCTTACACATTACGTTAAATTAATAGATAAAAGTCTAAATGCTGAAGAGATAATTATAAAGGAAGTGTAAGCAGAATTCAGAGCACAGAAGAGCAAGACGCAAAGTGGCTTACATTGCATTGCACTATATTTTGTATTTTCTTGACATGAGTAGACAAAAGAGCATGCAAACTATTATTGAAATAGTTTGTATATATTTCATGTAACTTCTCTAACTGACCCTAAAAATTCATATAAGGATTTACACCATAAACATATGTGGCGACTCGAAAATCTTTGTGTGAGCTCACCGAGGACATAACCTAATCTTGATGGTTAATAATCACCACATACAAGTAGCCATGTTACTTGTACTCCAACCAAATCGGCAGAACTCAAATCATCAGCCAGTGCGTCAGTAATTAGGCCTACAACAATATGGCAATATCAGCATCCCACAGAGAATCCACAAGCTCACCAAATATACATATAAATGGCAGATGAAATTAACCTGCCAGTTGCACTTTAAATTAGATGATTTTTTATGGAAAAAGCAAACAGGATAGTGTCACAAACAAACAGAAACAGGTGTTTTCTTTCAATCATTAATCATTTAGAATATACATCATGTTTATGTCATGGTCACTGAAACACCAGAAAACATGTAGATAAAATTGTTGATGGTCACTCGTATAGATTGAAGGAATTCATTTTTTTTCTAAATATCATGCAGTAATGCCAAGTTTGCTGTTTGTAGATCCACTTTGTGTGTTTGCCCAGTCACTCAGAAGGGGAGGATTTAACAACAAGGGTGAGTGAGAAGTTTCTTTATTCCACATTGTAATGTGTAGTAGTTACAGTGACAAAATTTATTTCTTCATATAAAACATTCCTTTTTATGAACTCAGGTCCTACCATGTGGCCTCACTGATCTGACTGAGTTGCTTAGATCACTACATGTACATAGTCTGAAAAATGAAGAGGTGTTGCTTCTTAAAGACTCCAAGAAGCTCCTTGAGCGGAAAGATGCCCTTTCTCAGGTGAAACTGAACAAACATTTTTTTTCTCAAAAAGAAATGCAACATTATTTGTGTCCTGTATCTTATTTATTACTCTACTATTCTAGTAATTACCCATCTATTATTTTATCTTTTGTTGTTTCACTTGGTAGTGTAAAAAGAGACCCTACAAGCACAGTTTACAGTTTACCAGGCCAAGCAGTCCTTGTTGAAATTAACTGATGAACAGATCCATGGCTCAAGGTGACTGCTCAACTGCCAGGAATCATTTAGGAAAATTACAATCAGTAGTTACCATGAAAGACTACAATTTGTCTTTTGTTTTAGCTGAACATCATAATAATTCCAAAATATTGTTCCACAACATTATAAGGTAGTCAATCCATAGGTGGTTGTCAAAAGTTATAGCTGGACAGAATAGTAGCAGCCAGACATAATGTTAAAGTCAAGGTGTGAGATCGATCACGGGGTTGACATTGGGAGGGTCCATTTTGACAGTGCCATTGTGAAAAGCAGTGGGGGACCAAATCCAAACAGTTTTTTTGATCCCTAGGGATATCAAAATAACAAAGCAAAAATATACCAATTTTAATGGAATAAGTTAAAGTTAGCTGTCCAAATTTGGGGCCTTCATCATAGTGAAATCACTTTTACAAAACAAAATTAATTGCACTAGCAATGATTCATAGGTTTTATTCATATGAATACCCTACTGATCATCCAATACCTCATCTGAAAATAGTTCCTCCATGTCAAGTAGTGCAAGCCACTGATCTCATGTTATGGTAGCATAGTTTTTTGATTATTATGCCGGAATTTACGCAAGTGAGGGCAGAAGAAGACTCACAGGCAGATAACATGGCTACAGACCCAGGAACGTAACAAACAACGAGTAAGACGTGCCAAGTTGGTTTTGGAGAAGGTACTTCAGGTGTGTCCCTGTGGCTGAAAAAGAATAACATCAATGGAGAGTCTGAAAATACATCAAGGAAAGAAAGGATCCTTGGAGGAGGGCCAAAAGCATTGAGAAGTTCTGAACTTCTTGAGATGTCAGCCAAGTCGGATGAAGTCAGCCAAGTCGGATGAAGTCTAGCGAGCCGAGACTCACCAAAATCCCCCTTAAAGAAGGTGACTCAAGCACAGCAATCAAGGTAGAAGGATGTAACAAGCCCATTCAGCAGAATCCAGCACTGGAAAGGAAGATCACAGGTGCCAAATTCGGTGTGAAATGGCCTGGAGCATAAGAATAAAAGTAGTTGGAGACAACAAACAGGGACCTGGCTGGTCTCCTGCAAGGGATGAAGGGCATGGCATGGACATCATGCACTCTTATTGAGCAGACCGCTTTGAAGTAAAGAAAAAACAGCAAAAGACACAAGCAAGTACAAATGACAACTATAGATCTACTGGCTGATCCGGTAGAGAAGGCAGGCAGTGGCGAATGGCTTCAGATGAGGAGGATGGCATTCAGGTATGTGTTCTGGTGTTAGCTTGACTCAGAGATAATGAAGCCCCTGCTTTGTATAGTCCCCAGACACCTTGGATTGCTAACATCACCTTCAGTGTATTTGAGAACTACAGGGAAACTTCAAAATCTGTCCAAGTACTGCGATGAGAAGAGAACCTGCGGAAAGCAAGGAGGAAGGAAAGAGCAAGATTTGTAGGGTCACTCTTTACTAAAAAAGGGAGGTGAACTACTTACATCAAGACAGGAACTGGAACATCACCTGGAGAAATTGTATGCAGATGAAAAGAAACATGAGCAGCTACCTGTCCCAAAGGACACCCCACCAATCGAGCAAGAGAAAGAGCTTTCTCAGCCCTAGGGCCAAACGGAGTTCCATACCGACTTTGCAACATCCTTTGCTTCTTGTGAAGACTCCTGAGAGTGGCCTAGGAATCATACCCAAAGGCTGTTGCAGATCCAGTGGAATCTTGATCCCAAAACAGAAGGACTGCATAGATGTTCAGATTTTCACAGATTTTCTTCAGTGTCATAGCTCAGAGAGTGGTCACGTATTGGGAAAGTAAAAACCTTGTGGATACAGCAGTCCAAAAAGCAGGCATTCCTTGAGCACACTATCATGTTTTGGCAACAAATTCAAAATACAAAAGAAGAAAGAAAAAATCTCCATGTGGTGTTATTGAACCTAGCCAAGGCATGTAGATTAGTCCCAGACAGTTTTATATGGGCACCTGTGGACTTCTTTAGGATACCATCTGGTTTATGTTTCACCTTGCTGGACTTTACCACTGCTTGGCACAACAATGAGATTGACATCATTGCAGGATGTATTTATGGTATTGACCACTGGCAATGGTCATCATAAGAGCATCTAAGTGGGTGGCTGGTGGTCAAAGGCTCGAGTCGGCCTACCATAAGGGTCTACATGGATGACATGACAATTATCACAACAACTGCAGCATGCACCAGACATCTGTCAGAGAAACTACAAGAAAACATGAATGAAGTTCAAGCCAGTCAAAGGAGCATCTCCATAGTTAAAGGCAGACTGGTGGAGCAAAGGCACTTCAGCAATCTCAAATCTGTTGTCTACAGTTTGGACTACTACCCCGTCTATTATGGCCACTAACCATCTATCACCCTCACAAGAGTTGAAAAGAAGGAACGAACAATCAACTCCTTTGTGAGTGGTTAGGTGTCCCTGCTTAGGCAGCACAGCCCTGTAAGGTCAGGGGCTACTCCAGCTGTCCCTCTCAGGTCTTTCTGAGGAGTTTAAATGCACCAAAGATGACACTAGCAGAGTCAAAAGACTAAAGTGTAGTTAGAGCCACTGCCCCAACCCTGTCAACAGGATGGAAGTACACTTCACCATCGTGACATTGTCGGCCAAGTCTTAAATGGAACTAGAGACCTGGGTTTTGGCAAAGGATGACCCTGCTGGAGTAAGGCAACCCCAGCAGAACAGAAGAAGATGGTGATAGGTCTGAAGACACAAAGAGAAGAGCAGGAATGCCATGGCTGTCTCACAGACCAAACGGGGCCAATGGACAATAGTGGAAAAGCACAAAATTAGTTGGAAGGATATGTGGACAACGGAGACGAATAGGATCAGTTTCCCTAGCTAACTATGAGCCTACCTACCCCTCAAAACCTTAACCAATGGCTTGGTGAAGATCTATTATGCCCCCTGTTTTCAGAACTAGCTACACTCCAATATATCCTCACAGGCTGCAAGGTAAGCCGCTCACAAGGAAGTTACACCTGGAGACACAACCAAGTGCTTAAGTCACTTGCAGTGACCCTGGAAAGCAAGAGAACTATCATCAATGTATTCACATCCAGCCAGTTCATGTTTCCCATCACTACCGATGGAACTGTGGGCTTGCACCTTCTCCCGACACCTAGCTTTCACCTTAGCACTGGCTCCTCAGCCCCAGTAGTACCACAATTCCTTGGGGATGATATCCGTCGGGACCCCACTGGCATTACTCTTGAAAAACTCTCTCCGATTTTATAACACTAATAAGGAAAGAGTAAGCATTCACGCTGAAGATGAACGACTTTCCACATACATCACCCTCACTGTTATGGGAAGTTGGAAAGGCATTCATCAGAGGTAAAATAATTTCACGCTTTTCATACAGGAAAAAAACAGCAACAACTGTTGGAAAATACAATAGAACTCAAAATGAAATCACTAACAAACAAAATATTCACCAATCTCAGTGCACCAAAAAAAAAAATCTAAGCAGAATTAGAAGGCATCAAACATAAAAAAAACTATTTCTAATTCAAAGCAAGCAATGCCAAAAATGGCAAAAGCAGTCGATTGTTTCAAGATATAAAATGTGTGTGCTAAAGTGGTTGAATTTCTTATTTCAATAGTTAGACAGTATAATACCTATACTTTCATATTATTAATGAACCGTTTCGAAATTCATACCTCATATCATTTAAAATTGCTTTTTTGAGAAGGTGTATTCATGTCAATGTAAGCTAGCTGTGGTTTCATAGTTTTTTAGCGCTACTGTGGGGTTTACAGTTGCGCAGGTAGAAGTATGGTGTACCTTAGAAAACACATATGAGCTACAGGTCAAGGGACATTGGCATTATCATATTGGCATTACAAATCCTGACATTTTGAACACCATCATCTCTGTTTTGTGCTCTTTCATGAAAACCTAATAACTTAATTTTGAAAAAATTGTCGCTGTGACTTCTTTTGCCATAGAGGGTCACAAATGTTTGGCAAACCTCCAGCATAAAAGATAAATCAATCATCCCCTTAGTCATGGACTCTTCAGACACAATTACTCAGAACCCACAAGTAATAGACAAGGTTTTCCAGAAATGTTACAGCCACACCCCCAAAATTAAGACATTCTTTAAAAATCTGGATTTAACCAAACTGACAGCAGAACAAGTATCACACCTAGATGCACCCCTCACACTCAGCGAACTCACTACCTCTCTGAACAACATACCAAGTAACAAATTTCCTGGACCTGATGGACTGTCGGCCGAATTGTACCCACATTTTTGGACATACTGTTGCCACTATTCAACACTTACAGAGATTAACTACAGAGATGAAAGCCACTTCTACCATACATACACATATGAATACTGCTGTTATGACACTGCTACTGAGATCCAATAAAGATCCCACCCAACCCTCAAGTCGTGTTTATATGGATCTGTGAGTAGTTTATCATTTCGACTTCAGCGAGCTAGATAACTAGGTTGTTTGGGCAACATAACGTTAGGTTGATGGTCAAATTATCTTATGTAGTGGCTTCAAGTGAACACAAGTGAACACAAGTGAAGTGAAATTATAATACTGGACATATTAGTGAAGGTAAATAGCTTGATGTTACCTTTGCACAGACTCTTGATGGCAATTTAATATTGTTCATTTTGTTGGGTTGAAAAGAATTACATCTGTGGACATGTTTGGGAGTGTGGTTGTTTGTGTGGAGTGGTGTAGAGCATGGATAGTAATGGGAGAAGAGAATGCGGTTTCTTTTTCCAAATGCTACGGTAGACAAACAAACTTTTTGCTGAAACACTGCCCCCATTGGCATATGGAGTATGACTGTAATGTATGGCTTTTATGATTTCTGTTGAAAACATTTTCCTACCACCTCTTCAGAGAACCAGAGCTACTTTCAAGGAGCGTTCCCGTACCCAACAGATAACCTTCCCAGAATGTTTCCGGAACCAAAAATTGTTGGGTATGGCCTGCATTGTCGACTGACAAGCGACTGTAAGAAACGCTAAGGAATGAGTTAAGGAACAAAGCAGAGGCAAAGGACTTTGACCATAATATTGCATTGACTGCGTTGCATTAAGAATTAGGCAACAGTTATTTGGGGAAGATCACACGGTAATGGAGTTACACTACCATTACATTTTTTAATGCCATTTGGCAAGTTCTAAAACAATATTTAAAAGCAGTATGTCATTTTGTATGTGCCTAAATGTATTTCATAGATAACAGAAAAAATTCTAACAAAATTTTACTAAACTGACTAAAATTACAGAAAATGAACATTAACATGATCACTGTTGTGCATTAAAAAATCAACATCACTAAATATGTGGTTCTCAGTTTATAATCTTTTGAAAACCCACATAGTCGTGTTTCTATATGTTTTTTCTATAATACAGCCAGATATTTTGAAATGTTTTGCATGGTTATAAGACGTTTAGGTTTCATAAGTCATGGTAATTGAGTTACATGGTAACAGAGATTATAACATGGTTACAAATGTTATTGTTATTAAAACAGGACAAAATTTTATATATTTTTTCCTAAATCATCATTTGTTCGTTGGTAATAGTATTAATTAACATACGGAAACACAAACACCACAATACATGTCCAATTTTAGGTTCCAGTCATACCAGATAGCCTATAGCTCTGTTTGGTTAGCTCTATGCTAGCATTTAGCCAGCATAAGTTAGCATGAATTAGCAATGTGAATTATGCAAAGCTGGTAGTTTTTTGAAGAATTCAAGAAATAAAAAAATTAACCTAGCCTCACATTAGCCAAGCAGCACTTAGGCTAGTTTTATTCAGACAGGTAGTGACAGAAGGAGTGAGACTAAGACATGGAATGGGAATGGGAATGGAAAGTGACTGCTTTATGATATGGGCACTATGACCATTAAGTAAATAAGTATATAAACTTTACCTCTGTAACTAGATGGGTGTTGATATATGAAGTTAGATTTTTTTACTCTAAAATTGCGCAGAAAGGTTATGAGGTTATGAAAAACTATTAAATTGCTAAAATATGTGTTTGTCTTACATGCACGAATGGGGCGGGTGCATTCTAAGTGAGAAAGAAAATGAGAGAGAGAGAGAGTGAGGGCAAAGAAGAGAGGCTGCAAAGGTGTAATAGGATTTATGTAATTTAATAGTAGTCTACTACAAAAAAAATAATGTTGCGGCGGTCAGTAGGGTATACAAGAAACAGTAACACTGAGTCTGCTTTCTGTCATGCTAAAAACAAGTTTTATGTTTTGCATAATTTGATTGGCCTCCAGAGAGACTGCTGATTTTTGAATATTGGCCAATTGTGATCTGCGGCCAATTGATGAGAGCATCCCTAGTTTTGTTTTGTTTGCTACTATTATTAATTTCTTCCCCTTGGTGTTGTCTTTGTCTTTTTTTAGTTTTGGAAGGAGGGGACGTAATCCTGATATCTTAAACCTTGCCTCATTCTGTTAAAATTCAAAATACATCCTCACATATACAGCATTAAAAAATATTTAATGCTGTATATGTGAGGATGTATTTTGAATGACAATAAACTTTAATATTTTTCTCAAAAATTGTGATTAATATATGGTTGCGGTTAATAAACAGTTTTATTTTTTTAATTTGCATAAATCATTGCCATGCGTTTTTTTCAGGGTGCATCTAATATTTGGGAAAATACAGTAGCAGAAAGAGTAAAAAAAAAGTACTAAAAATCATGTTACTAAATGGGTAAACATTTTTTCAAACAAAAGTTTTAGTCATGAACGGTAGCATATAAAAAGCTGAATGTTTTCTCCAGTAAAATATCTGTTGTGCAAATTTTTTGTTCTTTAAATTGGTACAGAGCCATGGTCTTCAGAAATTTTAATTCATGCCCTAGACGCATACTAATATACAGCATTACCAATGCTTTTACTTATCATTTTTATGTTTCTACGCTTTTTTTCAGACTGGCTTGTCCAAAGCCATCTGTATATTCAGGCACAGTCATACTTCACAGATCAACGTCACCACCCTCCTGGGGCTGCTCATGCGGTACACAGCCGGAATCAGGTATGCTTTGGAACTGCAGTCCCTTCAGAAGGGGATTTCAGAGTCAGGTCAGGCAGAAGATGATGACACCAATCATTCCGTTTCATCTATTGAGGAGGACTTTGTCACTGCCTTTGAGCACCTAGAAGAAGATGAAAATGGAGACTGTTCATGTAGGTCAATTTTTTGGACACAACATGAGCATTGGCCATACATAGCTTTGTCTTATGACCTGTATTGTTTATTATTCTTTGTGCCCAAAATACAGTATGTCAATACATACAAGTACACAACAGTAAAATGTGACAGCTATTTACAAGTGTCAGATGTAATATATCTGTATATTTCCATATTTTGTGTTCTTTTTTTGTAGTCTCCGCTTCCTGCAGTCAGGGAAATCAACGTGATGTTGCCTCCCAGACAGTCTCCAGATACTGCAAAGATATGTCAGGCACTCGCATTATTGTAGGCACTTCTTCCAGGAAAAGCTCAAGAAAGAAGAGGCACACTTCTGAGAATCCTATCTCAGTTCAGTCGGGTTTTTCAAGAATGGAGAATCAAAGTAGTTTGCTTGTGTCAGACATTCTGTGTAAAGATCAAGACACCTCCCACTCCATGACTGAAACAGATGAGTCAGACTGCTCCAGCCCCAGTCCCATCATTTTCTTAGATGAAGTGGACTATCAAAGAAGTCTGAAAGCAAAACTTGAAATACCCAAGATCCCTGTCCTCAAAGATGGTGTAGAGGACTCAGACTCTGAGATAAGTGAATTTTTTGATAGTTTTGATCAATTCGAGGACTTGGACCTAACACTCCAGTCTTCCATCGTGGTGCCAAAAGGTCAAATCACTCCTGGCCAGTCACAGCCAATGACGTTGTCAGAAGACCCAGACTCTAAGTATGTGTCCAGGGTTCATTCAACTATGAACCCTCACAAATTTGACCATTCCATTCTCCCAGACAACATTAGGAAACCAACCCCATTGAGGCCAGGTTCTCCACACAGTGTTCATACTGATTCAGATTCTCCTAGACTAGTAAAAACATCTTGTGATGAAAGCGGGGCACTATTCAGTCCAGTCTGTTCTTCTGCTTTCAGCCCCCCTGGAGAAGGAGGCGCCATGGAGTATTTCTGGAAGTTAGATGGAGACATTTCAGAGTTACGCAAACCCCATGATCTGTGTTCCTTATATAAGACTTACTCGGATTTTGCAAGTAACCTGTCCAAAGAAATTCTTGGATCTGTTTGTGGGTACTCATCCCCTGTTGATATCAATATGAATAAGAACCTGAGTTGTGTATGTCAGAAAGAATTTAAGAGCGTCAGTGGGCATCTTATGAAGTTGGCTGACATTCAAGAAACAGTAGCAGTTTCCCAGTCACAGAAGAAATACCAGTCATTTAAAGATGGAATTCAGAGATTTGCCACAGATCTGGTTGAAATTAGTCTTGGCAGTGCCTTAAGAGATATACAGAAAGGGGTGTCCTCCTGTACTACTACACTTTGCCATTTAGCTGCTAGGCTGACATCTTCAGTGTTTCAAATGGCCTTCCATGAGATAGGTATGCGTCGTGCATGTGTGTTAAAAGAACGTGCCATAAATGGATTAGCTGGTTTCCTTGTTGGAGAGGCTGTATCTGGGGCACTTGGAGAATTCTTGTCTTTAAGAAGTCAAATCTTTAACAATACTGTTACAAAGTTTGCTACAGATTTGGCTGAAGAATTAGTCTTTGAAGGTATTATGGAGGTTTGCCAATTTTCACATCCCTCTTCACCATTGACTTCAAAAGATTTTTCTTTTGAACAGGAAGAAGTTGTTTCTTCCTATGCCACAGACCTATCAGAATCTGTTCTTCAAGAGGCTTTCATAGAATTGTCACAAACTGACACTACATTTACAATCCAAGCAGCCATCAGTGTCTCTGTAGACAACATTTGCCATGTCAGTTCTGAAAAGCCCAAATCAGCCTGCAGTAATCCTGAACTACAAGGCCGGTTTCAACCATGTGATCAAGTGCAGGATGATTGCATGCTGCAGAAAGCTCTTTTTTGTGTGTCTGGGATGGCTAGTTCTGTGTCAGTGCCTGTGGCTGGAAAAACCATCTCTCATTTACAGGGACTAGAGGAGACTGCTGATAATAGTGCTGGCTTTCAAGGAGCATCTGTGACAGTCCCACAAGATGGCAGTATTTCAGGAAGAGCATCTTTCAGTAATTTGTCTGTTACCATGGTGGACAAGATAGTAAGTGAAGCATTTGACCTAATGACATCTTCTAAAGTTAAGAAAAAGGTAGAAGACTGTGCTGATTTTCTGAGTAAGTCAATGGGAAGTCACTTATCAGTTCAAGAAGAGACTCAGGCTTTAAATTCAAAGCCACATGATTCAGCTTGCCCAAGCTCTGGATGCAACCTTTTGACTCTGTCTGTCTCCAAGGGTCAAAGAGAAGTAACCTCTGATCTCTTGCCACAACATCCATATGCAGTCAGTGAAGCAACCACAGAAGCTGATCCTATTTTAATGAAGGTCACTTTGAATGCACCAGTTTTTGATCTGTCCATTAGAGACAAAAAGGTTACCACAGAGGAAATAGCTCATGGCTCTGGTCAAAAATGTGATTCAGACACAGGAGTGCCCTTTAACCTACAGCAACCTTTAGATGATTATAATGACAGAATTAAGCAATTTTCAAAGAGGTCCAAAGGCATAATTACCAAGGAATCTTGCCTTTTAACATCCCCCTCAAGCTCTCATTACTTACCATCTGGTAAGAAAAAACCAAGGTCAGACTCTATGTTGACAAGATCTTTGTCGGAGGAGGTATGTAACAGTGAGGTGGAGGAAGTTCTAGAGGAAGTATATCATTCAGGTATACTGAATAGAGGTGAGGCAGAACATGACATCAGTCTTGAAGAGAACATGGAAAATGGAGCTCTACATTATGCTGGACGGTTAGCATGCCATATAGTCTCTATGGCAACTGAAATGGATTCCATGACTGTAGAAGGTGTCACATGTAACTGGGACACAGAAAGCAAAGATGTTGTCTCACATAGTGCAAAGTTTTCACAGCGGACCTTAAATGTTTTATCAATGTATGCAGGTGAAATTGCAGGAGAGGTAATGAGTGACGTGAAGAAAATGATGATTACAAATCATAGCCACCACAAAGTTGTCCAAAATGACACATTCAGATTATCACAGAGATATGAACCGAACTGCAAACGCTCAAGGTTGAGTGATACAGACAGTCCGCGGTTTAGTGATTATCTACCATCAGTTCTCAATGCCCATATCAGTAGTGCCAGTGGGATGTCATGTGAGTACCCTAGCAGTGAGAGTGTCTCAGATGAGTATGCAGGGTTCCTTATAAAGGTTTTGAAGAAGGAAGGTGGAAGCAGAGAGCTTATTTTGGATCAATATGCCAGTCAGCTGGCCTGTAGATCAATAAAGGCTGGACTTACACATGCAGCTAAGAAATTAAAGGAGAATTCTCCCTCTAGACTTTATTCCTTTGGGAGTTTGCACTGCAATAGCGCCAACAGTGTTTGTAGAATGTCAGCATCTCAAACAATCCCAACCAAAGGTATTACTGGTAAAGCATGTTCCAGTGATGTGGCGCAACCTCTGCGTGATGATGGGCGAAACAAAAAGAATGAGTATGTGGAATTCGTAAACTTTGCAGAGTCTTTGGCATACAGTATTACCTGTGATGTTACAAGGAAGCTCAGAGTACCCTCAATGCGTTTGCCAAAATCACTGACTGACTCCTGTCTGTATAAAAAAACAAAGCTTGAGGACATGGCTGAGAGTTTCATGAAAACAACATTTTCTTGTTCTATATTGCCTAACAAAGAAAAAAAAAAGCGAAAGTATCATAGCACTGGGAACTTAAATGATGGCTGTTACAACAGTGGCATTATGCAAGTGATCGACCACTATGCCCAAAAAATTGTAGATGACACTTTGGAAATGACTTTAGGAACTGTTGCCCACAAGTCTACAGAAAGAAAAAATCTTGAAAAAGTCTCATGTTCAAAAAGACTATGGGATGCAAATGCCAGGGCCACATCAGGATTTCGAGTATGCCACTACTGCAAGGTTAGTGATTGTTGCTGTTATGCTGTTAAGCCTTCTGGGCATCATGGTCAGGGTTCACAGAGTAGGGGCAGCAAGTGTTCTGATGCAGCAAGTGGACATGAAATTCCCAAGATTCACATTCATTTGGATAAGAGAGCAGAAGAAATGGTGTCAACAACAATTGCAAAAGGAAAGAAGGAACTGAGCAGTGCTAGCTTGAATGCAGACAGTGGAATTGGTCATGATGGAGCAAGCTTTGCAGAAAGTCTCACTACAGAGATTATGACATCAGCAATGTCCAACGTCTGCCAAACAATCAATCTGAGGTAAAATCACTTGACGTCTTGCCTTGTCAATGAATGAATGAAACCTTTATTGCCCCAAGGGGAATTTGTATTGCACTTGGGAGCCATAAATAACATAGACCAAAGCAGCACAACAGACCACAATAGACATGTAGACTCATACAATGATACAGAAAATGACAAACTAATTTAAAAAAACATATAGTAAAAAAGTGTATAGTGCATACTTTAGAGTGGTGTGTCTGTGCCTGAATTCAACCTGCAACTGAATGCTCCTTGGAACAAAACATGTAATGGCTCTGTTGCTTTTTGCATGTGGTATTCTATTACGGAGTACTGAGGGGAGAGGGGAGTACTCAGGGAAGAGGGGGTGAGATGGATCATCCAGTATCTTCAAGGCCAAATTAATGGTGTATTCATTAGAAATCTGCATAATACTTTTCACTTCTGATCCAGTTATTTTAGTACTTATTTCAGTAAGTCTTTTAATATTGTCCGGCATATTTCTGTTTTGTACAGACAGACCACCCCCAACACTGAATTACAGATCACTGTTTCGCTGTATAGCTGTATCATTCTCTTGTACAATGACATGTTTAAGAGGGGGCCTTTTCCTAAAGTTGATTACCATTTCTTTGGTTTACAAAATTTTTTACAAAAAAGGAATTTGCATTACACCATTTATTGAATTGGTCAGTTTCCTGTCTGTAGCCTATCTCATTACCTCCCCTAGGGGAACGCCCTATTTATAATAATGGTGAATGACTGACAATTACCCGCTTTAACATATTGGACTGTCTGTAACAAAAAAAAACATAAATCTATTTCAGAAGTGAATGGTTAACTCCCATTGACATCAGCTTCTCATTGAGGGTGTGTCTGTAGTGTTAAAAGCTGATGAAAAAATAGCAAACAGGATGCGCATATATGATGTTTATTAATGTAAATTAGTGTAAATTATGAAGTTAATCCAAGTGTTTGCATATTCTATTTAGTAGGGTAGTGATTGGGGTGATCTTCCACACCCCTTTTCTCTCTATATGCACACTTGAGTGTGTCAATTTGAGCTCCTGTTTGTTTTTTTAAGTGGGTCAGAACTATCTGCTCCAAACATTATATTGCTACAGATGTAAGAGCCACTGGCCTAAAATCATTTAAATTGGACAGTTTGGGTTTTTTAGGCAGAAGCAGGATTTCGCCAGTTTTCCAAATTTTGGGTACCTTGTGTGTGTCCAGTGACTTTTGAAACAAGTCACTGAAAACATGGCTGAGTTGTTCATGGCACGTCCACTCAGCAACCTATCAGGGCCGGCCGCTTTATGGGGTTTAACTAGCAAGAACACCCGCTCGATTTCCTAGCTGGTGATGCTAATTGTTGCGCATTTTGTCCCTTTGTCCAGCCAGCTTGGTAAAGTCGGCCCATCACTCTCCCACCTGGCAAAATGTTCATTCAAGGCATTTGCCGCTTTGACTGTGTGCACAGGGATTTTGTTTGATGTTTAGTGCTGCATGTTGTTTTTAGCCATCAAACTTATGTTGAGTTTTTGTATTCAAAAACGTGTTTTTTCATTCATCAAGATTCATGACATTTATATTGCAGCATGTCTGGAAAAGACGGTATCAATGCAACAGAGTCAACTATAAGCCAGCAGCTGAGTTTTAGTGTTGGTGATGACAGTCTTGGCAGTTGGTCTAACTTGAGTTTTGAGGATGACCATCCAGATGAGAGCAGCAGTTTTTTCCATTTGAGTGACAGGTAAAGGACCTCTATAATCTTCTCACACATATAATCACGTAACATTTATCCCATTTTCTCATAACTTCAGTCATACCCTGTATTTTGCAAATGTTACTAGTTTTGTATTGTTTATTTGTTGGTAAACCTGCTTCAAATTCAGATTTTCTCAACAATGCTCACAAAAGTTTAAAGAAATGGGCTGTGTTGTGCAGCAACATTAAATTGACAATTTAAAAGTACAAATGATTTTGCTTGTTAGTGGTGAGTAAAACTTTAAACAGCAAAGTAGAATATGTTGTTGCTTACAACAGCAACATGTTTGTCAATATATCAGAAAAGTAGATCTTAAAGTGTATTTCCAACTATAGCCGTGTTGTTCCAACTCCCCGAGTGTTGTCAGTAGGAAGAAGAACAAGAGAATTTGTTACAACAAAGCCAGAAAAGCGAAATACCAGCTTATGCTAGAGCTGGACTGCATGACCAAAATTCTATAAAAATCAGATATAACTGTATATTCAGTATTATGCCGGTTTCACAGTATTTGGCTTTTTTTTTTCAGACGTGATTTTCCACTTAGGAGAAGAATTACTGTATATTAGCGAAGAGTAGCTAATCCCATGGTTATGAGCATTGTAGATTGTACAAAAATCATTTTAAAGGCAATACACATATTAATACCGGTTTGCATGGTCCCATCAAATGATACAGTTTTTAAAGGGGTTGGCACTAATAAATGAATCACATTGCACAATAGGCCAAAGTCAAAGTACAGGCTAGAACATACAGGCTTTTTTGATGTGCATTTCTAAATGTTTAATGTTTTATGTTATTGTATATGATTTATATCTGTAATATAAGGAATCTGACAGATATTGGGGTACATATTCTGTAGGCTAATACTCCAATTTGTAGACTAAGTCTATGCCTCCAGTTAGAGTTTATTTAGATTTCCCATTGAAATAAATGGGATTTTTTGGGTTTAGGTGGAATTAATATACAACTAGTACATTTTGGCCTGTTTGGCTTACACCCTCATGATATGAAGTGATATGATATGATATGATATGAAATGACAAAAGGTATTCCCCAACCTCCTCATTACTGTGTAGCCTATAATCAGTAAGTGTTGGTGAATTGTGGTATGGCTAGAAATATTAAGGCCAGCACCATTTAAGGAAAACAAATAACCACATAAACCATATGTTATCTGAAAGTATATGCCTAAAGTATTTGACCTACATCCATTTTTGACATGTCCCACCCTCTTTTTTTCAAATCCATGCATGGAAAGGCCTGGTTCACAAAGAAAGAAGTATCCTTGCCATTCCCCTAAATCATATCATTTCTGAAAGCATATTCCCACAGGATATCATGAAATAAGTTGACACAATGTACTAGTAATGTATTGTATATTGTATAGGGTATTATCAGTAAGGCTGGGCTAAATGTTGTCAGCCACACCCCCAATTTGCCAACAGCCCCAGATAAGGTGGGGCACCTCATGTCATCTCATATCCCAAGGGTGTAAGCTTTCAGGAAATAAATCATTTCTATGGTAGAATCAATTTCCCCTTCATTATTTAGAGACAAAAATGTACTGACTGTAAACACTTTCACCTAAATCCTCTAATTGGAGAGTAATTTCTGCCTGGTTGGACTTTTGTCCTCAATGGTAAGCCTTTTTTCAGTTATTATCAAATTATTTTCCTTTTACAGGGTAAGGGTCGAGACAAATGTAGTTGTCTATTCACTTTTATGCGCATGAGCAGTTGATATACTGTGACTGATTGCTGTATTGCTAGACACAACAGCGGTATGTCATCTTAAGTATCTGGATACGGTTGATTACAACTCACTTAAGGCCTGTATTTGAATTGGCAGTGCTGACAAAAGAGTACTCTTTTCTACTACTCTTTTCAACAAAAATTATGCTGCTCGATGATAATCCTAATCAGATTTTAACTGCTATTTAGCAAGGTTATTTTGTTATAACAACAATCCTTGCACAACAAACTAAAATTTTCACTCCTTAACACATCCACGAACAAGTGCTCTGTTGTCTACCATGTTGAGTGGTGCAGCAGTGAAAAGGTCCCCCCCGACAAACAGTTCAGACTGTGTCAAGTGTTGAATGACCTGTTTTCGGTACAAACCGGTATACCACTCAGCAGTTTTCTCATTCTTTTTTCTGCTGATTGCACACAGTGAGTCAGAAGAATATGGCTATGGTTGGAAGTACTTTGGACTTTACTTCACTTTAAATTGGATTCAGATGGTGTGAGACAATCAGTTATTTATCATCTTAATGAAGACTTACAGGATGATTATTGAAATCAGTAGGCTGTCGGGCTCAACAGTGGGGCCCCACCCCTGTGGCTGTTCAGGCTCTGGACGTAAATTTTCCATTAATTTTCTCCATTGACGTTTCAAAACATACACAAGGGGTTTTTTGCTTGAACTGAGACTAACTAGCTATGCAATCAAATGGGGCCATAATATATTTAAAAATGGTAATAACAGAAGGACTAAAGTGCATATATTATATTTTATCAGTAAATTAACCACTAATTCTGTAATTTTTAGCACATTTTTTAAAATGATCTAGTGCAACAATAGTTTATGCTTCTCCCTCTTGGAATGGAAACCATATGATTACTAATTTGCTGCGGGTAACATTGAGCAAATTCAACTGTCAATGTGAGAAAGTTGTGTTTTACCTTGTAGGCAACTGGACTTCTTATTGAGCTTGACAACGTTTCGTCTGTTACAACAGACTTCGTCAGGTCTAATTCTGGTGTGGGAACATATTTTACAGTACATTACATATTTTACATATTTTAGACAAAGAAGATAGATTTGAGAGGGAGGTGAAAGAGGCCATCTTTGCCCATCTGGAACAGCCAACCTTAAACAGAGGAGGGGGGCTATGTCATCAGTTATCTGCTATGTACCACGCTCCTTTGAGGTCCCACCCTAGAAGGTACAATCACCTGGACTCTGGAGAAGTGTGAAAACCTTAACGACTCTCAGGCCAATTCACACCTAGACCAAGGGGCGGGCCCAAGAGGTTCCTCCAGAGATAAATAGTACCTCTTCCCACACCAGAATTAGACCTGACGAAGTCTGTTGTAACAGACGAAACATTGTCAAGCTCAAAAAGAAGTCCAGTTGCCTACAACTAAGCACTTTTGACTAAGACGACCTGGATGAATGAGAATCTTCACAAACTTGTGTTTTACCCATTTGATCCTCACTATCCCTGCAAAACAAACAAAACTTCTCTGCAAAAGTGTGGAACCATTTGATTCTTTTAGGTGGTTATAAGTAGAGCTAGGCAATAAATTGATTTAATCAATTAATTCAAAGTTGCCGTGCAGGATGATGTATTTTCATGAATATCAATTTTATCTGTTTTTAACTGCTTTTTCCAAAAGGTGTGCTTTGCCTCACACATTTTTTTCTCTTAAAAATGTTAAAATTCTTGTTCATATTTTGAATGCCTGCACATCTCACGCATAACCTATGCACACTGTTTTTAGACTCAACAATGCTCTTCTGTATCACAAGTAGCCTTTCTGAGCGCGTGTAAGTTTACCTGAGGCAGAGTTTCCCCTAGCGCTGTATAGTTAAGGCCTTGACTACGTCCCCTAACATTTTTTTTAAATGCCGCCTGCAAAATTTCCAAAGTAGTCCATTCTTTTCTATCAGATTAGTTGCAGAGTTTTGGTCACACCAATAGCATACGCTTATCATGTGAAACGGTACGACCTGAGCTTTCCAATGGTTTTACTCACTAGTTGATGTGATGAACATTTGCGAGAAAATTTGCTTTGAATTTACTTAAAAATAATAATAAATACAGCTTTATTACACTCCTTTATTGCAGTTATATATATCATGATCTTTTTTCTCAAATAGGGCGAACCACATATCAAAATAAACAGGAGAACCTACCGATTCCAATGATTCCTCTCTATGATTAGTGGTTTAAGTCTCAGTTATCTGGACTTGAAATCACATCCCCATCCCCCTACCACAACCCCCCAACCATAGGAGGAGAAGATGGGAATTGGTTCAGTTCATGTCGGGGTCAAATCTAGAGGGAATATGCCTTGTAAATGACATGTAGTTTTATCAGCTCCCCCTTAATTTTAGTGTTCTCATTTCACAAATCTAGAATGTAGGCCAACAGCATGTGTGAGAAGGTGATACATTTTGCCTATTAACCTTAAAGGAAACCTCTGGATAAACAGCATAAGTTATATGTTTTCTAAATATTCATACCTTTGAAAAATATAAAATTTTAACATGCATTGCATGGACTATGCACTTTCCTGTAATGTATTTGCATTGCATTGAAACACATTGTTAAAGCACAGCTAATCATTGGGCTGAATAGGTAGTGCTTCCCACTCAATGTAAACATCTAGATTTATATCCAGCAGTTTTTTTTTTTTTAAAACTTGGTTTGATTTGGAGGTGGAGCGGAACTATCTGGCCCACAGCCTAATATCTTTTAATTACATTTTTTTGTTTTCATATGTTTCCAACTGTATAGTACAAGGTGCCCTATAAAATGTATCATTATAAATACATCTTGAATATAAAGCAGTACTTCGCTCATGTTACTTACTTTGCCATTTGTGACCATTCCTCTCACCACTGACCATGGACCATTGGAGACCATTGGAGACTTGATTATGTCAGTGTTTCACTTTCTTTCATTTGGAACACCTTATACACTGAGGAATGTAGCACCATGAATGTGCATGCTATATTTACATATTTGGTATTGCTGGTATTGCTGGGGGCCCATCTGCCACCAGTGTTAGAAGCACATGTTTTAGAAAAAAAAATGAAACAATGAAATTGAACAAGGCACTTAACCCTAAGTTGCTCTAGGGGACACTGGCCCTGAACAATTGATAGTTGATGAGTTGTAAGTCGCTTTGGATAAAAGTGTCTGCTAAATGCATAAATGTAAAATGTAAATGTGAACAAAACCTGAGAGCACTACGTAGTTTGGTTTTAAGTAGGGGAAATAATCAATTAAAGCCGAAAATCTGTGTTTTTGTGAAAAAATACAAGATTTTTTAGGCCCTATTGCCCAGCTCTAAGAATAAGCCCTAAACTGTCCTGTTGTAGCTTAGTTTAAATCTATCATGGGTGGATAAGATAGATCAAATTCTTAATAGAGAAAATGGCTGTGATCTTTACTTCCAGAATCTCACTGTTGAGCTCTATAGAAACTGGAAAACAAACAAACATGTTATCTGCTGTAGACTGGGAATGTGACGCACATAGCTGTATGTTTCTCCTCTCTCCCTCAGCAGTAATGGCAACAGCAGTAGCTGGAGCAGCCTTGGTTTAGAGGGAGAGGTTTATGAAGAGCACTTGTCTTTCTCACCATCAGACAGGTTAGTGTCTGCCAAACACAACCTCATTGATCAACTACATCACTTCAGAAATTACATTCTGCATGTGCTTAAATTTGTTGTGTACTTTCTTCCGTCACTGAGGAAAAAAAAATATAACCAAGAAAATGTCTTTTCTTTCACTCAAACTGTTACCACATTGAAATAAATCATTCAAGTCAGTGATTTCAAACTAAATGATTTGCAACTGCAGCAAGACAGTGGCACTTGAAAATTACTTAAAAAGTATCACTCATGGATGCAACTCCAATTTTTACTCATTGGTGCTGCAAGAACGCTTAACTTTGCAGACCTGAAACTTTAGTTTGTGAAACTGTGAAACATTGGAGACAAATTGTGCTAGAATTACTTTGAGGCTTCAAAACAGTCCACCACAATCCACAGTATGTGATCTGGTTGATTGTATTGCCAGTGGTTCACCAAGGCATATAACACAAGTTATAAGCTAAGCAGAATAGTATCTGAAACACACTTATACTGCACTGAGTCCGATCTGCATCAAACTGTCAAGCAGAAGTTTACATATGGGTATGAGGGGTTTAAAAATATAGGTCCACAGAGAATGAATGGTCAAAAACCTGTTGAAAACCATTCTTTCAAGCAATTTTTGTGTTAGTATATCAACTAACACCACTGACCACTCAGGTGAGTTTCACATCTTTACAAATAAATGCTAATGCGTTTTAGGAAAGATTGAAGGACTGCACCTATCCAGTCATTCTGTAGATATGGGGGTGCTACTGCAGCAACCAAAAATGTTCAGAACAGACATTGGTCAAAGTTTAAATCTTAACCATTGTATTTCATCATAAATAGTCAGAAAACAGGGCTATACATGTAAAAATGAACATTTGTCTTGTTTTCATCCTTTGGTTGACTAGTTTTTGGCAAATCTGGTTAGTTTCTAGACACTGGATTTCAAAAATAAGAAAATGTATCTTATTTGCTAACATATCTTACTAAGAATACTTAAATCAAGACACTGTGTTTTTTTTTTCTTTATTTCTTATTTCAAGAAATCATACTAAGTGCAGTTTTCTTACTGCATCTGGCTTGACCATAAGTTAATTGTATACATTTTTTTCTTATTTTTGAAAGGGCTTTTTTGCAGTGATTATCTTAATGAGTTGAGTCTGATTTTGAATATATAAGATACAATTGCAAGATACAAGATAGAATACCTTCCTTGATAAGATAAAATTTACTGAAACAAGCCAAAAAAGTCTGACTTAGTAAGTAAATAAATCTTAAAATTGGTGTAACATGTAGAACAATACACTGTATTGTTCTTCGGTGGCTTATTATCATTATTACAGTGCATGCAGAGCAATGCACTGTATTATTCTTCGGTGGCTTATTATTATTATTATTATTATTATTATTATTATTATTATTATTATTACAGTGCATGTGGAGCTATTCTTATTAGTTCTTATTCTTATCAGTTCTTATTATTCTTTTATACTTTATACTATTTGTGGATCTAATTCAACCTCAATCGTTTAACGTAGAAAAGTCATTCAACCATTGTTACGTAGGTCTACAAAAGTAGACTTCTGCAATCTATTTTCCATTTTTATACTATTTACACTTTAGATCACACTTCATAAGATATCTGTGAACGAATGAAAAAGTCCCATTGAAAATGAATGATGGAACTTTGGACTTTGGAGAATTCTATTTCCAATTGTTCTCTCCCTAGCTACCTACTCCTCTCTGTAAACATTCCACAGTCCTTTCTGCTGTCTGTATTGATCAAACTAATCAATAACTGAAGCATTTTGTGAGATATTAGGGTTTTATCCGCCTTTTAGTACAAGAAACAATTTAACTGTCACCAATATGTAACAACCTACTTCTCCAAGTGACAGTCAAGCACCCACCTCAGCTACAACAGCAACGTCCTAGTAACCTCTTCCAAAATGACAATCTAGCAACCAACATAGCAACCCACATGATTAACCTAGCAACCAGCATAGCAACCACCTTAACTACCCTAGCAATGGCCTAGCAACCATCTCAAGTATCTTCACAACTTGTAAACCACTTCCACACTGACGACCCAGCAATCAACATAGCAACCACCACAACTGCCCTAGCAATGGCCTAGCAACCATCTCAAGTACACTTGCTGCTTCCTCGCAACTACTTCCACAATAACAACCCAGCAACCAACACATCATTAACCATCAACATTTCGCACAGCTGAAGCAATATGCAACCATCTCTATCAATGATGAACCTAGCAACCACCATAACCACCCTAGCAACAGCCTAGCAACCACCTTAAGCACCCTTGCAACTTCATGGGAACCACTTCCACAATGACAACCCTACAATCAACATAGCAACCAACTTGATTATCCTAGTATTCAGCATAGCAATCACCATATCGGCCTGGGAACAGCCTAGCAACCACATGAAGTACCCTTGCAACTTTTTGCAAACCACAATGATGACCCAGTAATCAACACGACAAGCAACATGATGAACTTAGCAACCAACATAGCAGCCACCGTAACCACCCTAGCAATTGCCAAGCAACCACCTCAAGTACCATTGCTGCTTCCTGGCAACCACTTTCACAATGACAACCCAGCAACCAATATATGAACCAACATGATGCAGCTGCAGGCTGCATCCAACTATTGTCTAGGAATTGCAAATCTCATTATTATTATTCCACTAACCAAATTTGTGCAATTAATTCAGTTTAAACCATTTAACATTGCAACTTCATTCAACCATTGTTGCATAGGTCTACAAAAGGAGACTTCTGCAATTATATTTTAATTTTTTCATTTTGTAGCATTTACGCTTTTTGAGATATCGGCAATAAACGAGCAAAAAAGTCCCATTGGAAATGAATGGTTGAACTTTGGAATTTCACAACAATTCTATTTCCCATTGTCCTCTCCGTAACTACCTAATCTCTTCTGTAAACATTCCACAGTCCTTTCTACAGTCAGTATTGATCAAACTATAAGACACATCAAATGCTAAAACATTTTTTGTACATTTTTAGTGTTTTATCAACCTTTTAGTTCAATAGACTGTGAACAATATACTTTGAACTGTCAACAGTTTGTCATTACCAACTTTCCTTAGCAACAGCCTAGCAACCACCACAAGTACCGTTGAAACCTTGCAAACCACTTGCACAATGATGACCTAGCAACCAGCATAGCAACCACCATAACCGCCCTAGTAACGGTCTAGCAATCACCTCAAGTACCCTTACTACTTCCGGGCAACCACTTCCATGTTGACAGTCCAGCAATCTGCATAGAAACCAACATCATCAACCATCAACATTATTCCACTGTTGGAGCAATATGACAGCCACAGACAAAGCATTGTTGACTATCATTAACACATTCATTATGACACAACTTGAGCAATATGTCACAGCCATAGGCAGCATCTGACCATCTCTACCAATTCAGCAACTGAAACAGCCTAGCAACCACCACAAGTACCCTCTCCACAATGGCAACGTGGAAATCAACATAACAGTCAACATGACAAGCAACCAGCATAGCAACCACTGTAACTAGCATAAGAACAGCCTAGCAACAACCTCAAGTACCCTTGCAACTTTGGGAAACACTTCCACAATAATGACCCAGCAATCAACATAGCAAACAACATGATTATAGCAACCAACATGAATGGCGTAACAGCCACCACCACACGTACCCTTGCTACTTCCTGGCAACCACTTCCACAATGATGACCCAGTAACAAACATAGAAACCAACATCATCAACCATCAATTTTGCTGTTGAAACAACACAATGCAGCTACAGAATGCTTCCAACTATCTCTACCAATTCAACTGCTGAAACATTTTTATCACCCATTTGTAGTTTAATAGCCTTGAAATACAATAAACCACAATAGGCAACTTGATTAAAACAATGAACAATTTGTTAAGCAACTGTCAATATTATGTCACTGCAGGAGCAATATGATGCAGCTGCAGGCTGCGTCCAACCATCTCCACCGATTCAACTACTGAAACATTTTTACCAATTAGAAAATAAACTGCTGCGTCGAACCATCTCCAACAAATTGCCAGTTGTAATTAATAAACAACAAACAGCCACCAGTTGCGTCTTACAATCTACCTTTTGGTCTTACTATTTGTCCTACATTAATATCACCATTATTCAGTAGTGGCATTTTAAAACATGTAAAGTGTTACTGTTATTTCAGAAGCTTGTCAAACAATGCTTTCAATAGAATCGTATGCATAACAGCATGTGCGTGAGCTGCTGTTTGAAGCCACCTCATGCAATTTTGCAATTGCAAATGCAATTTTGTGTTATTTCAACAGTGATCACCTAGCAACCAATATGGCAACTAACATCATTCCAGTAGTAACTAGAATAGCAATCACCATGACTACCCTAGCAATGGCATAAGCTTAATGTTTTTTTCATTGTCAGATATTTGTGCACAATTGCACATTAAAAAAGCTTTTTTAACGTTTGCATACACTGTGTAATTCCTGGGAATTGCAAATCTAGTTATTATTATTATTCCACTGACCAAATTTGTCCGATTAATTCAGATTCAACCATTCAAGTAGCAACTTCATTCAACCATTGTTGCGTAGATCCACAAAAGGAGACTTTTGCTGTTTAATTTTTGTAACATTTGAATTCTAGTTTTGAATTCTATTTCCCACTGTCTTCTCCTTAACTGCCAACTCTTTTCTGCAAACACTCCAGTCCTTTCAGCATAATCTGTGTTGATCAAATTATCACAGAAAATCAACATGTTTTGTAAGTTATTTGTGTTTTTTCATTTTGTCATTTTGTAAGTTATGTTTCATCTGCCTTTTTGTACAATAAACAATAATTTGCCATCTGTCAACAGTATGTAACTACCAAGTTTCCCTTGCAACCACCTCGAGTACCCTTGCAACTTCTTGGGACCACTTCTTTAATGATCTCCCAGCAATCAACATAGCAACCAACATGATTATCAGACAACAAGCATAGCAACTACCACATCAGCCCTAGCATCAACTACCATATCAACCCTAGCATCACATCAAGTAGCCTAGGAATTGCAAATCTAGTTCTTCTTCTTCTTCTAACTAATTTTCTGCATTTACTGCAGCTTCAACTATTTAATGTAGAAACTTCATTCAGACTGTGTTGTGTAGGTCTTGAGGACACTTATGTATTTTCTGTTTTTGTTAACATTTATGCTTTTTGAACTATTACTTAAAAACTACTAAAATTTTCCCCAAAGACTTAACATTGGACGATGACAATGGAATCCTACATAGCAATTAGAATCCTATGCCAGGTGTCCTGGCCACCGATCCTGTTTCCTCTGCCCACAACTCCTTCAAAATAAAGTCCTTACTACAATAATTCACTATCAAATTATTTACCTATTTAAACTATGCAACTATTTTACTGTTCAGCCATTCCAATGCCATCTGTGCTCTGCCTTCAACTGTTTCAAAATAAAAATTCTCATTACAATAATTTCTCCCTTGCAATAATTTCTCCCTTCACTTCTCCCTGCGGTTAATGCTGTCATGCTGTCTTCTTTATTGGCGTGCAAAAGTCAGACCTACTTGTTTTCTCATTTAGAGATAAGATAAAATGATCAGCATGAACTATTTTGTTAAAAACACTCTTTCCCTCTCTGTTTGCAAATAAATCATCATAATATGGACATTTTCTGCTGTCAGCTTTTCAGTCTAATCTCTCTGAGTGCATGTGTGAATGGGTGACTGTGAGACATGCAGTCCATTTACCAATTACAAAAATGTTGTAAAAGACCTGAAAGTTAATATTTTACCTCTGCCAAGTGCAGGTGCTTTTTCTATCCTGGACAAACCCATTTGGGTGTGTTTTGAAACAGCTGTTTCAGTCGTCCCTTTACAGACTTTCCTTATAGGCTGGATTACATTAAAAGCAAACGAGCATGCAACATGAAAGTTTTGGATTATGAATAACACTAACTGGGCTACTGAATAGGCATAAAATGTATCCTTTATATGAAAAAAACTCTTTTTAACATTTAAAACAACCACTAAATGAAATTCACTTTGGATGCTTATCGCCTGTAATTCTGAGATAAAAAGACCATAACCAGAAGATACTTGGCATGTAGATGTAGGCTATGATGCTATGTTTTGACTAAATGATGCCTGTTTATATTCATTGCACTGCATTTGTTGCCCCCATTCTAGTCTTATGATTGAGGATATTTACAATGTTTTAAACATAAATGAAAATGAACATAAATTAAAAAAAAAAAATTGGAGAGCAAAAGTTTGCACTAAAATGACTGAAGCCCTGCCCTAAATAGCCACTTGTCCCAAACATAAGCAGGGGCAGTTTTGGAATTTAGGCAAATTTTATCTTTTCTGAAAAGCTATCCCACCTGTGTTCTTTTAGTTATTACCATATTCATGCCATCACAGTTACTGCTGTTGTGTACTGTTCTCTTTCGTGTCACTGTAGAATGACTTTTATATTTGACTTTTGCCTTTGCAGTGATTGCACTGAAGAGAAAGAATCAGAAGCCAAGGAGGAATCAAATGGTAACTAGAGATGCAGTTAATTACAAGTGCATGCTATGGTTTTGGTAGGTGAGGAATTTTATTTTGGAAAATATTTGGAAAAGCTCAATAGGAACTCTTGCAAGAGACTAAGATAATATACACTACCACTCAAATGTTTGGGATCACTTGGATTTCCTGTTTTTCTATGGAAACATTAATAGAAACATAGCAAATGACATACAGTTCTTGTTAGATATATAATTAATAATTTTATGTAAAATGGTGAATGTATTATTCAAACTTTGCTTTCATTTAAAAAGTCACCTTTTGTAGCAATACAGCCTAGGCATTCTAGCTGTCAAATTTTTCAGGTAGTCTGATTTCATTTCACCCCATCAGTCCACCCCCCCTAACATAAGATAGATTGATGGACTCAGTATCATAGCATCATACCATACAATTAGGTTTCCAACAAAAGCTCCATAATATTCATATAAAGAACTTTTGTTCTATGTATAATTCTGTCAGCTGTCAAAATTCAGGTTGACTGATTTTCTTTACATGTTGCTGGCATAGTTTGCAGGTGTGTATTGGGTTGTTATTCTGTTGTAGGATGAATTTGGCCCAATCGTGTGCTGTCCACAGAGTATCGTATTGCAGAGTCGTATGATATTGTTCTATTCTCAAGGTCCCTTGAAATCTGTACAAGTCTCCTCTTTTACCACCTCCATAGCATCCTGAGATTGTAAAACCATGCTTGATTGATGACCATAAGGACAGTTCTTGCATCTTCTCATTTGTTCTGTATCACACAAATGAAAATTGCTTGTTTCTATCTAATTACTGAAAAGATGAAATTTAAACCAAGGCAAAGGTTGAAGAGCACATTCATTTTGTTTGCTCTTCCTAATAAAATCATTAATTATATTATTTTAACAAGGATCTGAAGGAGTGTGACCGAGTGGATGTAAGGGTCAAGAGTGAATGAGTGAATGGTGATTTCATTCTTTTTATTTTGGCTACCGGCAGATTTAAACAAGATATAACTTACAACAAAACAAACAACAAACAAACAATGCCCAAAGGTTTCAAGGAACAGCTAGATATCTGCCACAAATAACATGTCCTCTCACATCAGAGGTATCTCCCCCAATGAAACCCACAGACACCCTATATAATCCTGGTCACTATAACTACCATAAAACATTCATGTGTAAACTCAACAAATTCTACAAGATGCTCTGATAACCCCTGCGCCAATGAGCACTTCCCAGTCGGCACTGTTGTAGAATTAGAGTCCGGTCTTGAGACCATTTTCTGCTTACTTGGTCTCATCACGGACTTGGCCCTCCAAGACTTGGTCTCGACTCGGTCTTGGGCCACAGTGGGAAGAGAAGGACTCGTAATTTCAGAGTAAGTCCTCAAAACAGATTTTTTTATGTTCATGTTAACAAAATATCCATTATTACAAACCAAATTAAATAATGAAATAAATAAATAAATAAAACAGGGAATGTTGACGAGCAGGGGTTAAATTGGGCAGGGGCTATCCAGGGCTGAGCCCCGGCACATAGGCAAAGCCAAGTCTACTGGTGTAAAGTCCAGTGGCCAATTAGCCTGTTCCTCATATCCTAGGTTAAACACCTTTTAATTATTAAAAATAAAATATATCTTCATCATTTGTTTATGCTGTAATAAATGTGGGCTACTTAGGACAAACTTCAGCTTTCACACCGTCTCTATTTTTATTTTCTCTCAGTAGGCTGCGTCATGCAGATTGCCATTTGTATCGATTCTAGGCAGCTAAAATAAATGTTACAACAACGAACAAACTTTTATTCAAACTTTAGAGCAAGCCAGTATGATGGCACTGAAATCTCCCAATCTTGTGCAGTAGTTGCTTTGGCCTGTCAGTGCAATACGGGTCTGTTACTCTGTTCAGTGTTGTATAGTAGCACATCGATAGTAGCATTTCGATGACATTACTAAAGAGCTAATGATAAACGTTTTTGCTCTGTCCTGAAATGCCCAAATGTTTGTTCAGTTTTTATTTAGGCTAGGCAGTACTATATGCAAAGGAAAACCATTCGCTGTGATGCAGTGCTTATTTTATTTCCAGTTTTTGTGTCAAAGCCGTTTTCCACATATGGTGCCTATACGTCAAAGCTAATTCACTGAACCCAATGTTACACATGAAAGTCTTGACATTTACTGACATACGTACTCGTTCTGTAATCTGTTGGTAAACCTCAGCATTATACTGTAGGTGGTCCCCTAGTAGTGGTAAAATTTAAGCCTTGTGGCCTCTGCGCAACTTCAAAGCAAAAGGCTAGGTTCTTTCGCAATGAGACATCTTTTGCTCAAAATCCAGTCTCCAATTGAAATGTTTGTTTTTAAATGTCCTACTTGTATAAACAGATTCTCTATAAGCAAAGATCAATGAATACTGCTCCACTTTTACCCTCTCTGCTATGAGTAGGCTACATAAGCATGCATTTTCTACTAGAGATGCATTCAGGTCATCATGGAGCAGAAAGCACGTCTGGAAATATAGACTTTTTCACATTTAATAACTATTTTGTCATGGACATGGATACCTTTCAGAAAGCATACAGGTGACTGTAGCAGTGCTATGCTAGTGTGCACTGTAATTTACACAGGCCAACAATATGAAGAAAGTTTGGATGTACTCTTTGTCAAACCAGAAAAGACAAGCAAACCAGATGCATCTGTTGATGGTTGTCTTATCTGTAATTCTAAAGTGGTCTAATTCTTTCCTCAAAACTCACCAGAAGTCATCATTTAAGGAGTTATTTTTCAAAATTTTCTGATGGGGGAGCATGACCCCAGCCCCCCCTAGAATTACTGGGTTCAGGACACTGACTGCACCTCTGCTATAACAGGAAACAGAAAGGTATATCATGAGCAAGTGTATATTTTGATATTTCATTTCATTTGCCAAAGAGGGTGTCATTTAGCCAAAAGGACCATGTCAATACCCAGCCTAAATGATTGCATTTGAGCTTATTTTTGGTATATTAATGTTGAATCTGTTTTATTTTAACATCAGAGAACAACCTACAATACTTTACTTTGAACCTGGGATACCTTTCTCTTGCTATGGTCAGTAACATGGAAAGCCACTGTCTGAAAGTAGCATGTAGAGAATATTAAGATCTTTAAATTGAAGTGGTAGAGATTTAGACGTTTTTAATACAATTTTTTAACCTGGGCCTGTCTTTTGGGTCAGCCTTTATTTGCCTGCATCAACCACGACCCTGGCCATTATCTTAGGCCCTGATTCAGACGCAAATTATGGTATCAACACAGTGCATTGCTTGCACACACAAACACAAGCGTATGCACACAGAGTTGCCCACATTCAAAGAATTCCCTAGTTCATCTTTGATACAGCCATACTTTTGGGGCTTCTTAGAGGGGAATTTACCATGCACTTGTAAAACCACACTTGATTTTCCCATCTCTCTCTTGAGACTTAAGACTCTTAAGAGTGGATGTGAAAGTGTCTGCAGATGATATTGGTCTAAGTGTTGTGACTTGTCTAGTCAGCCCCAGAGCATGGGAAAAACAGCCATCTTGTGGGCTTGCTGATGAGAGTTTGTATTGTGATTTAAGATACAGTCCAACTCAGTGTCCATGTCAGCATGTTTACACCAAGGTTTTTTTTCTAGTTGATGGCTTGTGAGTTCAAATTTTGTTTATGTTCTATTAGTAGTTCAACAAAACATAGATCAGGGTTACACAGTCCTTCTGCTGGGTCTCCCAGAATTGAATGTATTTTATGTATCCATGCTCCAAGCTTTGATTAGAGCATTGTTAATTTTCCTGATGAACTAGTGAACTATATTTCTATAGCACTTATCAGGATGGCATTAATGATTGCAGTCAGGTGTGCAGGAGAGATGGGAATACATAGTGCTGGATGGCTCTATGATTTTGACTGACAACCTCTCATATACAGCAAATACAAAGATGTTTATGTTGTGCATGACAGGCACAGCCCGTGTGGAAAGGGTCCATGCACAGGGAGAGCGAGCACTGTTAGTGATCAACACGGAACTAAGGGAGCCAGGCCTTGACCCCCAGCTGAGAAGTTTGCTCCAGTGGATTGCAGCCTCCATTGCTGAGCTGCCTGTTCTCCAACTGGCCCATCAGAACAGCAAGGAGCTCCAACAGGTGACATTTATTTTTTTTCTTTTGCATAAATATTTCCTATGCATACACCAATTATCTTACTTGCTCACATGTGAGTGGGAGAGGTTATCAGATTAGTGCACTTCAGGTGCTTTTCTACTTAGGCTACATAGTTACAGCTGAGGGTTCTAGGTCTGATACTAAGTTAGAACTTTTTTAACTTGGCTCATTTATGGCAATCTTGAACATGCACGTAATTGTCAGTGAACAACGTACACAATTGTATACTAAAGTGTGGGTTTAAGAAAATAAATAAACAGGGCTGGGGGTAGAGATTTAGACGTTTTTTTTTTCTTTTAATCATTGCTTTGCATGCATGGTAATAATACTAAGAACACACACTATTTTTCTTAGTAAAATATGTCTGCCTTAGGAGAAATTCTGGACCTGGGCCAAAATGTCAGGAATTTGCTGCCGGCACTGAAAAGGTTCAGAGCCGGGAGTCTGCCCACCATGTATTTCATGTATAGACTAGACACATTTTTGAGAAATGTTAATCTTAGAAGCGTTTTTTAGTAAAAGTTGGGAACCTGTACTTTTACCATGATTAAGGTATGAATATAACTGAATATAACTAGCCCAGTTCCCAAGCTGAATTTAGAGTTTTTGACCACCTAATTAACACAACAAAATGGCTGCCAAAATTGGCAATTTTGGGCACTGTTTTTAAACAAGCACTGCTGTTCCATGTAATTAAATGCAAATTTCACAAATGTTCCTAGAGCAAAGAATCAAAGGTACAGGCCAAAAAAAGATTCAGGCAGATCGAGACATATTTGAGGTATTTTTTATTTTAAGTTTACAGGATTACCATTGCTGGCTGCCAAATTGGTGTCATATTGACAATTTGAGTCACTGTATTTGAGTAAGCCCTGATATGGGTGGTGGTAGCGTAGTGGTTAAGGAACCTGGCTAGCGTGAAAGCAGCGTGAAAAGTTGTGGGTTCGAATCCCAGCTGCCTCTGCTGTGCCCTTAAGCAAGGCACTTAATCGTTAATTAAATTGTTCTAGGGGAGACTGGCCCTGAACAATTGATAGTTGACAAATTGTAAGTAGCTTTGGATAAAAGCATCTGCTAAATGCATAAATGTAAATATTCCATGTTCCAATAAATGCATGTTATTGGCATTTTTGCAAATCATAAATTTGAACAATAAATCAGATGTACAGGCCAAAATAATATCCAAAAAGGGAAGGAAGGAAGTGAGGCCCCAGTGATGTTTTCAGCCATCCTCACAGTCCGCTGCAGGGAAACCACACAGTGATAACACTGCTGAGGATACTCTCAATAGTCCCTCTGTAGATGATTGTCAGAATGGGGGAGGGGAGATGGGCTTTCTGTAGCTCCTGCAAAAAGTAGAAGCATTGCTGGGCTTTCTTTGTCATTTTTGTGGTGTTCTTAGTCCATGTGAGGTTGTCTGTTATGTGAAAATTGAGAAATTTTGTGCTTTGAACAATCTTAACTGGCAGGTCGACAAAAGGGTGTGCTTTCCTGGAGATTGTCTGAAATCAATGATTAGTTCTTTGGTTTTGTCCACATTGAGGAACAGGTTGTTGTGAGTGCACCAGTTGCTGAGCTGTGTCACCTCCTCTCGGTACAGGGCCTCCTAGTTACTGCTTATCAAACCCACCACATTTGTGTCATTAGCAAATTTGATGATGTGGTTTGAGCTGTATGTAACTGCACAGTCATGGGTTAGGAGTGTGAACAGCAGGTGGCTGAGCATGCAGCTTTGACGGGCTCCTGTTTAGCATGGTGGTGTTGGAGGTCCTGTTTCCTATCCTGACTGCCTGCGGTCTTCCTACTATCCAGGATCCAGCATCAGAGGGTGGTGTTCAGACCCATCTGATCCAGTTTCTTTACCAGCTGCTGAGGAATGATGGTCAGCTGAGCTGAAGTCTGAACAGCATTCTGAACAATACGCAAACTGCATGGGATCCAGTGTGACAGGTAGCTGGGCCTTGATGTGTTTCATGACTAGCCTTTTAAAGCACTTGATGGTGGAGGTAAGTGCAACTGGGCATTAGTTATTGAGACAGCTCAGGCTTCCGATAGGGAGCTATCACCCGAACAGGAGAATAGAGCTGGCCTGCAGTTATTGATTGCTTGTATTCCCTGCCAAAGGCGCCTTTTTGCTGTTTGCTGTTGATGGCCCGGGACAGCTTGACTCTTGCGTTTCTCTGAGTTGCCTCTTCCCCATTCTTATAGCCAGTGTCCCTGGCCTTTACTAGTGCTCTCACAACTGATGTGTATTCCTTTAAGTCAATGGTGTGGTTGTAAGTGGCTGCCTGCTTGAACACATCCCAGTCTGTGCATTCAAAACAGTCCTGAAGAGCTGACATACCCTCTGAGGCCAGGTCTTTGTCACTTTATTGGTTGGTTTTGTGCGTTTGAATAGAGGCAGGAATTACAGTAACTGAGATGTGGTCTGAGTGTCCCAGGCGGGGAAGTGGTACGACTCGATAGGTACTGGTGATGTTTGAGTACACACAGTCCAGCACATTCTCCCTTCTCATTACAAAATCCACATTTTGGTAGAAATTTCTTGAGATTTGCATGATTGAAATCACCTGCAACAATAAAAAGTCCATCCGGATGTGCGCTTTGGAGCTCATTGATAGCTCCATAAAGTTGGTAGCATTAGCGCTTGGTGGGATGTAAACTCAGAGTATAAACACAGCCATAAATTTGTGTGGAATATAGAATGGTCCCTCCCCACAAGTGCGGGTGTTTTCATTCTTGGACCCTTTCAGCCCTCAAAACGAATCAGACTGTGACTCAGCTGTTTTTTGTGCATATGTGAACACTCCAACCGCACCCAGACCCCTGTAAAACGAACCACATTGAGACCATCTCGAGAGGTGGTCTCACTGCAGTTCGCTAAAAAATCTGCAGTACAGTTCACTTAACCAGTGCATTCTGAACATAAAACGCTCTGGGTTCACTTTGCCTTTTTTGCCTTTTATTTTATCCTTCTAGGCTTGCTGTTGTGGCATCGCTTGCTCCTTTACATTCTAACCAATAATATATTACTACTAGTTGATAGTAAAACATGCTTCAGACTTGAAACATACAGACAAATGTGTTCTTTTCAATGTGTATGAACAAGTTTCTACCACATAACGTGACAAAATTGCTCACCATTTTTCAGTATGCATCTATCAAACTCTTTACATACATGTGACAAGAAGCACAGCACACTATTTTCATAGAGAAAGCTGCAGCACAGTTGTCACTGTCATTTAGGAGAGTTCAGCTTCTTACACCTGGAGATCAATTTTTTTGTAAAGTGAATTTTTGTCACATCCAAAACCATAACACTAGTAAAATAATTTTTTTTCTGATGTAAATTAATATATTACATTTTAGAATTTGCTGTAGGCCTACTCAACTATAGCCTACAGCCTACAGGTCATAAAAATAATAATGATGCTTGCCGGAAATGCAACTGCAGCCCCCGTAATCCAAAGCACTAGTAAGAGGTCTGAGACTTCCCGAAGAACTATAGTGTGAACAGAAAGAAAACTGAGGCCTCATTAGAGCTGAAGCA
The DNA here is from genome assembly GCA_015244755.2 of Tenualosa ilisha. Lineage (NCBI taxonomy): Eukaryota > Metazoa > Chordata > Actinopteri > Clupeiformes > Clupeidae > Tenualosa > Tenualosa ilisha. The sequence continues at coordinate 1,558,849 of PYXC01002596.1, forward strand.
GACCAGAAAGAGGTCCGGGTCCTCTGTCAGATAAATACACAATGTGAACACAAACGGAACTGAGTTCATCAATGCATCAGTTGTGCATCAATTTTGAGTCCCATAAGTCCATTGTGAACATTGTTCAATTGGCTTTTCACTGCCCTGTAGGTCACAATTCAAACTATGTCACAAAGAAAGTGGACCTCTCCCAAAATCTTTTCAATCATCATCTGCTCCAAGAGCCTTGATGCCCCATTTTTGTTGAGTTTCAGGAAAGTCAAAATATCCTGGCGGAGTTCACAGAACCGGTTCAGTGCCTTTCCTTTGCTGATCTGTCTGATGTCATTATGGAAGAGTAGATCAGAGTGTTCGGCGTCAGTGTCATCAAGGATCAGGCAAAATAAGCGAGACTGTAAGCTCGAGGTTGAGCATATGAAATTAATGATGCTGATGACTGTATCCACTGTGTTTTTCAGATTGCCACAAGCTTGTGCACTTAACATAGACTAGTGAATCATACAGTGTAAAAACTGCATCTTTGGGGCGATTGCTGATGCCTGCCTACGAGCCCCTGCACTCTACCGATCATGGCTGATGCTCCATCAGTCGCTAACAAGCAAATTTTTCCTAACTCCAAGTCATATTCATGAAAAAACGACACAATCTTTTGAAAAAGTATTTCTCCAGTTCTCCCCTCCAATGGAATTAGCCTGAGGTGTTCGTCACAGAAATGAGTGCCAAGTTGTGCTACATCTGTATTGTCTGTCGACTCGTCAACAGCTATGGACACATCTTCAGCAAGCAGCTCCACTCTATGTAGAGTAGATGTGTCTAATAGAGGCACTTTCTGGGTGGCCAAAATTACACTTTCTTTCATTTTTTCGTCAGCTATCACCTATGACAGCTAGCGTACTCTCCTTCACTGTCTCTGCCTCACAGTGATGCTGACATCACCCTCTCCTCCTCACTGAACTGTTTTTAAATGATCCGACCAGTCCTTTTACCCTTTTGCTCTGTTTTTCCGAACCCTCAGCAAAGTTTGTGGAAAAGGAGCTGTGGTTTGAAAAGAAATGCCTCTTGACATTATATTCCTTCAATACAGCGATGGATTCACTGTACAATAAACATGTAGGTCTCGTACTATTTGCAGAAGGTAAAATGAATAAATATTTGTCAGTCCATTCTGCCTTAAACTGATGATTTTCGTCATTAATTCAGTGTTTCTTAGCTTTAGACAAAGACATCTTGACTCCACTAGCGAGCGTGGGAATGGAATTGTAGGAGTTTGTGATTAATAAAGACACGCTCTAGTTGTTAGCGAACTAATGCTAGCAAACTAGCTAACATAACATTTTAAATTTAGTAATGTTATTTCACTGCATGACAATCACTTGGATAACATTACTGACTAGTGTAAGTGGATAGAGCAAAATTAGTTACAACTAAAGTTACAATTAAAGTTACAACTAGGGCTTGGTGATATGGCCGAAAATTCATAGTGCAGTATAATTTCAAGCATAGATGTAATACGGTATGTATTGTAATATATTCCTCATATAACTTTAAAATACAATTTCAAATGTGCTGCACTGATCAGGTGAGACAGAGACACAAGTTATATTGAGCTAATTGTAGAATGGTTTCAGCCAAAATACTATAATACTATAAAGGTGAACCTCCCAACATGGATGAGTCAAACTTTGTATTTGAATGCAGAATACAAATAAATTAGGTTCAAATTATGTTAAATGTTTACATTTAAAACATTCAGGACATCTTTAATTGAAAAATACAAAATACAGAATTAATTAAACTAAAGAAAATCTGTAAATAATTGCAAAGCAGGTTTAGAATAAAAAGCAAACAAAGATGTCTGAAGGTGTTCCCTTGATAAAGGGAGCAATTGAACTGGAATATTGTGGAAAGTGTGGGCCTTTCATGTCAAAAAGATATTTCACTCGGGCACCACATAGCGATGCATCATAGAGCTCTCAGTCACTCTGCACACTTCAAAGTTTTATTTAGGGAGGTGACCACACCTGCTAAAACTGCTACCTTACTTAAATTACCTGCAAATTTCTAGGTTATCAACAAAAATGCATGCATTTATCTGTGTGAACGTGTAAGATTGCTTAGGATAGCAATCTTCTTTGCTCCTGTTACATGATGGTTAATAAAGCCTCCGTATGAAATCAAAAGTAGGCTATACATCTTGTGTTTGTACTAAGTGTTAGTTTGAAAGTGTATGCATACATTATATGAATACATAGGCTAATGCAAATCAAAATGAAATCTGAGCTGCGCTATTGTGGTAGGCCGGTATAATAAAAATATGTAACGTTGGCCAAATTTATATCATATGTACCTGTTGCGCTGTGAAGCGAGTGTATAAGGCCAAAATAGCGCATGTCCAGCAGGCTGAGTTTGATTTAGTAGTGGCCGAGGAATATTGTGTTGCTATCTAATTTCTATTCCTCACTTTTTATTACATCATTACATTTATGTGAAATGATTAAAGCATATGATTATTTTGTGATTTAGATTTTCATGTTTTATTTAATTTTTTGATTTTGGGATTATTTTTACTTATAATTATTCATTTGATTTTCTTGATTTTCTTTTTGGTGTGATCTTTAAACTGTCGTTTGGGGAAAAGGGGGAGTGTAAGAATTTTATATATATTCTCAATACTTTTTGAAATATTCAGTAAAAACTAATATTTCAATTAATTCTTACAGGGAACAGGGCTTACAGGGAGCTGAGGGCCATTGTGATGTCATGGCTGTCCAGTCAACCTAATGAAGCACCTGTCCTATCACAGCTGTTTATAGCTACTCAAAGCCCCTCTAAGTTGAGCTCCCGTTGTCTGTCCCTCACTCTCTAACTTGCAACTTTTAGCTCTTTCTCTATCAATATTAGCTTTATGCTTTATCTACAAATTTCCTGGGGACTGGGGAAGTGATTTTGGGGAGAATCATCTTCAATCAGCTGTAGCAGCTTTAAGTAATGGGAACTATTAGAAATAAAGCAGTAATTTTATGGTTTTATGGCTTTTTAGGTTTATCTTATTTACCAAGCTGAATTTTGGGGTTTATGCCTCCTAATAAGTATAAAAACAAAGCTAAATTAGCTAAATAAATGCGGTATGATTCTGTAGCCTATATAATGTTAATGGATGATGTTAGCTTATATGCTAATGTCTATAAACAGGATTTAGAGCTGTTCTCTACTAAACAACTTCAACCTTTGTAACTTTATTTACACATTTACACATTCATTTACACATTCTAACCAACATTTGTTAACAATTTCAGTCACACTTTGGCTTACATGGCTACTTTAACTAATTAACAAAAAAATGACACTGGGCAGCAGCCTCTTTAAGCTACTATTTCTTTGACAGGTTAGAAAAGTACTTGGGTAAATTGTTTTAAATGGTGCAATGACTCCCTCTAGTGGTGGCCTAGTGGGAAAGCCGTGTAAATATGCTGCCACTAGATGGCATCTTTGTACCATTTAAAACAATTTAATCAGGAACTTTTCCACTCTGTTAGTCGTCTGTTTAAGTTGATAAAATAATTTTACCTAATTTTGGGATTTTTATTGTCTTATTTACCAGGCTGAATTTTTGGTTTATGCCTCCTAATTAGTATAATAACTAGTGCTGTCAGTGTTAGCGTGTTAACGCCTGTGATTAATGTAAAAATTGTAGGGTTTTTTTTACGCAAATTAATCATGTAGACGGATACATCACCTGCCAGCGTCCGCCTCACTTATACACACGCAAGGACTGTGATTGGTCAAGTTACCCCTGGTCAGAGATGACCTGTGGCAACAACACTCTTTCATGTTTGTTGTGAAGGAAAACGAGGAGCGACACTTTGCTGAAGTGTACCCTAACCAGGTAGCCTGATGCATCAGCTGCTTTCACATTGTTGTGGTGAAAGCCAAAAGAAATTGAGCAGAAGCACTAGGCACAAAATTTGATTTCCCTAAAACTGAAAAAATCCTTGTTTCCTAAATTCCTGCAAATACGGTAGCCCCTATAACAAAGGGATAGAGTATTTGGTTAACCTCTGGGGATAGAGGAAGAAAATGTAAAATCACTGCTAAGATTTGCCCAGTGGTATCAGCGGGTGACTTTTTGCATGGATATGAATGATAAAAATCGTTTCTGTTTCCACTGTATTTGAATAAAATTTTCCCTCCTCATTTAGCTTCCAGAGGTCATGCAAAAGGTGAGGGAGAGGCAGTGGCGAATTGGTGAGCTTCTCCAGGCCCTGTTGAGATATTACGAAGAATTACAGCTTGAGGATCCAGCAGCAGACAACAGGATGCATGGTTATAAGTCTCTCTTCCAGTGGCTTCTGGAACATGCCTAAGTATCACTCCATCACTTGCCTGGTATGTTTGTGCACAGCTGTGAGTTGTTCCAAGAGAACTCCCGCCTAAGAAGTTACCATGCAGAATTCCAATGTTACTGCAATATGCAGCATGTTTGCTGAAACTAGATATCTCCTCTGTAGGAAACCTTTCCCCTGAGTTTAACATCCATAATCAGGGCGTGTCGTAGAGATGGTATAATTGCTTAGCATATGTGAGTTTGTCTTGGTCTCTATGGATTGAAAGTGTTATTTTTCCCATTCCTTGTGTTTAATAATAGATTCCATGTCACATTAGCATATCTCTGTTTTGTCAAACAGCCATCTCCATTGAATGAACACAAGTGGTGTTTTCTGTCAAGGAAACCCCACAGCTTGGGGCAAGATGAAGTCACCACAATACCTTTCCTCTGTGGTGATGTTTCCATTAAGTAGAGGGTTGTCCAAACACATCTCAGTTGTGCATTTACCCCTGCTCACTGCAGAATGTCTCCAAAGGATGATAGTGTTTTAGTTTGTCCCCATTGTAGTTATTTGATTAGCATTGTTTTAGCATTAGTTATTTTTTTAGCATTGTGGTGATTGCTTGTTTTTTTTTTTTTTCTAGAAGCATAACACCCCATCTTCATGTCATTATTACATTAAGAGTATGTATATTCATTTCATACATTTTATAAGCCCCTGTCACTGGGAAAAAAATATTTGGTTCTTTATTATTTGGATAGAGTCTAACAGATTTTCTTCATATCTGTAAGGCTTATGCATTTTGAGAAATTGAGTAATCTCATATTGGGTTTACAGATATTTTAACACCACTACATATGACCTGCAGAAAGTGCTTTTTATTGTTACCATTATTGTTATGCTTTTGTTTTTAATGTCAACTAGAGGAAAACTACAACATGATTACTAATGGCACCTCTATATCATCTTGTCTGGAAACTACACTTATGCTTATCCTAAGGAGTCACTTGTCATAATTCTTATTTCTCATCCTTTTTAGTGGTTTCTACCGAACCATAGTTTGTCAGATGAATTGTGCAGTGTACTTTTTACAGATGTTTTATAGTTAAGTTTTATAGTTAAGTTATTCTGTAACAGTGCATTCAAAAGTTAGTTTGGACTGCAAATTAAATTAAATTCAATTATATTTATACAGCGCCTTTTACAATAGTATTGTCTCATGGCGCTTACAGCAAGGACAACCCAAAAGCAACAGGGGCAAAGAAAAACTCCCTTATGTTTAGTTAGTCTAGGAAGAAACCTTGGACAGATCCATGACTCAGTGGGCTAGCCAAACTGCCAGGGGTTATGCAGGAAAAATACAATCAGTAGTAACCATGATAGACTACAAGTTGTCCATGGTTTTAGCTAAGCATCATAAAATATTGTCCCATAACATTACATGGTAGTCAATCCATAGGTGATTATCAAGAATTATGGCTGGACAGTGAAGTTGCAGCCAGACATAATGTTAAAGTCAAGGAGTGAGGTGGGTCATGGGGGTACATTAAGGATCCATTTTGACAGTGCCATTGTGAGAGGGGGTCAGTCACAAAGCCTCAGGGAATGGGAGTCGGTCCTGGCATGGGTGTCTAGGAAGGGCCTCTAAGATGGAAAGTCAGTCCTGGCAGATGATCAGCCCATCTCTTGTATACCATTTGAAATATGTTCATAACCCACACAGAGAACTGCCACCTTTTCAAATCTAAGCTTTGTGTATCATTTTTGGCCAGTCATTCATGCCTATATGCTGACTTTGCTGCCTTCAAGTGATGCAGCTTAACCTGTGCCATAAGCAGAATGGCATTCTGTAGTGGCTTTCATTTAGCTGTGCTCATTCTTGCACCCCAACCTGCATGGCTTTAGGGTTCATAGTGAGTCAGTCATCACTTTTAACTGCTATTATAGGGACACCCACTTGTTGGTCTTAAATGCTTCAGTAGCATGACAAGTAAGTGTAAGTGTTTCTGTTTCCTGTGTTTTTGTTTGTTTATCTGTATGCTGCCAAATCTAGGAGCCTTTACAAATGAAGGAAATATAAAAATAAGCATCCTTATCAAAATATCTTATAAAAGAGAATATACGTTAAGTTCTATAATATGGTGAGTAAACCATAGGCTATGGAACAAGAGATCTCTCTCTCAAAACCAATCTGCATCCCCTGTGTGGTGATACTGAATGAGTGCTTGTTCCTATAAGTGTGTGTATGTGCTAAAAGATGCTAAAAGGTGTTGAGTCTGTAATGCAATGCTTTTATTCTCTGCTTTGTGTACATTCCTATCCTTCACTGACTTTTTACTGCAATGTTGTGTTATTTTAAAGCAGAATGTCTGTTAGATGCAGCTCAATATTATAAAGGTAAATATTTTTGTTATTTGTGGTGTTGCTCTCAAATACTTATTCACTGACTTTTATTTTTCCCCCTGTGTATTTGTATAATCTTGACAAATAAATATAAATTATTAATTGTAACTTATTAATAATTGTTCCTTTTTCATGGTCTTTAGTCTACATGTGTCAGTGTTGTGCAGAAACTTTGAGCTTTAAATAAAAACACTTGATTAAGTAATAGCACTTCATTTGTTATTGTTCAAAATAAGAATAAAGCTTTATGATGTGTCATGAGTGGCAAGTGCAGATCTTTGAAAATATTGCTTTTTTTACTTCTTGTGGTCTTTTTTCTTCTTCTGGCAGGTAGAAAGTGTCCAACTATGTGAAGTTATTGTAAGTGTGCAAGTCCTTAGGACAAGCTTAGCTGGCTTTACAGACATCATCTAAAAAATGTATGGCATGAGTTGAACTATCACAAAATATGTTTTCCTTGTATTGTTTTAAATTAAAATATAGACACAATGGCATCATTCACCAATATCTTCTTAAGAATTTTCTTACATTTTTTCTCAAGAAAATCCTAAGAAAATTCTTAAGCAGATTCACGAAGTTAGCTTCATTCTTATGCGGAATCCCATTTCTTCTTAAGGTTTGGGGGTGGGACAGTTTTCATTAATTACCATAGGTAACCCCAATCAATCCCCACAAAAGGACACAATGCTTCAGGGCTGTATGCTTCCAAACTGAGTGAGAAATTTAGCAAGCCAAGTAAAAATGTAGTGAAGGCAGAGAAATGGACACCAAACATAAATAAACGTAAAATAATACATAAATACATGCAAATGAGGCTTAATTTTTAATTTACTGTTCTACTGAGACATCATGCTTTTGTATCGCATATTCATATTTATATAGAGAGTATATGTTCATGATGATTTCATTACAGTTTATGATGACTTTTTAAAAAAGTGAACAGTACACGAGTTCTTATAGTACAAGCAATATTTACGGATTAGATGTGAAAATGTTATTTGTTATGTTTTTTACTGTAAAACACAATAATGATTAGGAAAATAATGACAATAATCATAATGAAAATAAATAAAATCTAAATATATTTGTATTTCAAATTCATGATAGTTTACAACTGCAGAATTGATGAAAATGCAGTAACCATCGATTTTGTTTTGAAAACTCAGTGCCTAAAGGTTCATAAGAGTGCTCCTCTCTTTGTGAGTTGAGGTAAATCCAGTTCTCTTTGAGTAAAAGAGAAGAAAGTGAAAAGACAGCATGGAATATTGTCAGATTTCCTATGCTTCAAATAAGGTTTGCATTCCTGCACGGATGAGTTAACACACTTAACACAAGACAGCATTCAGCCCCATATGTAATCAGCACAAGATGAGTTCCACTGATGTCTCATCACCTTGACGTCCCGACTGGTGTGGTCTGAAGTCAGACAGGTTTGGTCAAGAACTGGAATCCCCAATCCCCATGGGTTTGGTGTGATTCATCCTGTCTACATGACCTCACATCCTACAGCACAGACAAATACGCTTGTGTTGCTAGCTGATTCTACAGTAATCTACTCTGTTGGTATTTGTGACGTGCAGCATGTGGTAAGTATGGTGTAATAAGGGGGATCCCCAGTCAACATTAGCAATGATGGAAGTTTTTCTTTATCTCTGATCCTTAAGGAAATACTTTGCTTATAATCTAGGAATTCAGAACCTTGTGGTTTTGTGTACATGCACATAGGGGGAAATCAATGGTAAAACTGGAGATGGTTGTCTGCAGCACCACCACCCTCCTTAGCAGCTCAACAGTGGTTTCCATGCAACCACGGGGCATTGTTTTACCTCACGGCACAGTATCAAATGACAGTATCCAGGATGTCTCTGACAAAATGACGACACATATGGCAGCAGTTCGTGTTGTGTTTCTGGGCTGGGCTGGGCTACGCTGCGCTTGCTGAGCACACTGTGGAAATGAACTGAATCTGGTGGGCGGCTCTGAGGCTCTCCCGCAGATCACTGCTGGACCAGACAAGGCCTTCATTTGCCATGGAAACGCTCCAACCATTACATAGTTCCAGGCCTGTAGATACAGCGTGGGACCACTCACTGAGGCACTGAGGGGGTACAGCTGACTCACTTCAAGAGGCAAATGTTTATCATAGGGTTTCACATGAGAAAGGAAAGACCTTTGCTGATCAGTGAGCATTACTTATGAGAAGGAATTGTTAATATTTCCCTACAGTTATTTTGACTACAGTGATAGAAAACAGAAAACCATCTTGTTTCATTGTTTTGTTTTACCATGGACACCTCAGCACACTTCCGTGTAAAATGTGTTTACAGTGTGGTATCGTTAATTTGTGTGGACCCCAAACCAAACTTTCTTAAATCACTGCTGATGTTGGGGAACATACCTCAGTACTCAATATGAAGGATTTGGTTGTCACTGCAAGAAAGAAGAAATTTGTATGACCTTTACTTTTGCTTCATTAGTCTCATTAAAAAACTTAATGCAAACAGACCACTTTGAAAGTTATACACACTTTTCGTTCTGTGAATAATGGTTAGTGTAGACCCTGAAGAAAATTATAGACTGACTTTTAACATTTCACCTATCCAATAACAGATAATCAAAACAAAAAAAGAATAGAAGTAATTAGATTGTCTCTGAATCTAAGATTATAAAAGCCCACTTGTGAATAAAACTTTTGGTATGGTATTTTTTTCTAGTCTAATCTCCAAACTTTGTAAAGTTATATGCTGAGGCAGACCATTTGCTTCCAAAGATGTTGAGTGATATTGCCCAAAACATATTTATTAACTGTAATATAACATTTTGGTCTATGTGATTTTCTGTACATATTGTCCGGTGAAATTATTGTGTTAATAGCTGCATCAGAACTGCGATTATATTATATGTGGAATATGTATTCCTACCTGCCACTTACATGGTGGTTACATAGTATTACAACAACATTATACAGTAACCTAGAAACAACTAATTTTGTCTTTCAATTAATTTTAATGGACATGAACAGACAACGGACAAACACATCTTGATTAGTAGCCAAAAAAGCTGGGCACTATGTAGTTCTAAGAAGGGCCTCCCCATGTGGAAGTATGAAAAGCTTTGATCGCTTGGCACTGACATTGACACAATAATTTCTGGAAGGCACTGATTAGCAACTTTTAATCACAGGATTTAACATTTGTTTTTTACAAAACTGCATACCCAACCAACGCAAATGAATAACATCACAGCATTTTCACACTGCATTTCTTAACTCATAAACAGAACCTCTGCCAAACTATATCATGTCTAGACTTGGTCATTATCAAATGGATAAAGTGTCTGCCAAGTTCGCATAGAGGTCATTTAGAGGATAATATTTACTAGCATTTTTTCACTCAGACTTATCACTCTCAGGGGGTTTCTCACAGAGCATGTTAACACATGCATCTGTGTTTTAAAATGCATAAAAATAACTGATGATTTGGATTGTATCCCTAAAACTGCTTTTGTCTAATACACCATTTTGTATTTAATTGAACTAACCGATGATTATAATTCATTTATAAAACAACAGCATCCCCCTGTCTTTTAATGTCACATCAGAGGATATTTCAGTTGCTATAAGGTTTTGACAAAGCACAATGTGTGATAACTGCAACATGAACGACCATTAGCAACAAAATCTTTTTGTTGGGAGCTAGGATGATTCCAAGGGCTGGCACTGATAGGGGGTCCTAGAGAACATTTTAATATTATAATCAATGCTTGGGAGGCCCAAAATAATTCAGAAAGGAACACTGTTTGGAGCTCAGCAGAGGATGGGGGAGGGACCTGAGGGTTGTAGCTTATCTGTTGCAAGTGTTGTAAATGGGGCAAAGAAGCCATAGGGGGAGCTGAGAGAGCCTTGATTCACCTTGTAATGAGCATAGACAGTAAAGAAGTGGATAGAGGGATCATGTCAATCTCAGTGAGAGGCACTGAGGCCAAATTTTCAATTTTCAGTCAGGTTCAGCGTCTACTGCACATACTCCTAGCCGATGTAGTCACATTGATCTGACAAAAATTTGGCTAGTAGATATAGCAGCAGAAATTCTCACAGATATGATACAGATGAAAATCTACTGTCCAACCTTAAGTGCTCCTAAGCATTGTGTTTGAATTACTTTAAATGTCAGTTATTTCATTATCTATATATGACGCTAACATACCTCAACTGCCAAAGTCTGATGGAACACTATCAAGAAAGTATGGTAAATTCCCTCCTGTGCGACAGAAAGTCACTAGCTGTTACTGAATTTGTGTCGTCACTCATAGAAGTCTCTTACAGGGCAATAACATGACACAGAAGATAATAGAGCCAATGTGCATTGTTGTGTTTACTCCGGTGCACAACACCAGAATCGAGGTACCGGGTGTTTCACATGTAAATTTATTTGATATTGACGTGATGCTAAAATGACTTCCAGCCAATTAAACACTAACGGCTAGAGGGCCCTTTCCAAGTGGAACCAGCCAGGAACAACCTCAATAGGTGTTTCAACTTCTGCGTGTATTCTTACCCCCTTAGCAATGAGTCATTTAACCATGGGTGCCTACAAAGCTGGTAAATTAAACTAAAAACAGCAATTTATGTCTGAGCCGGCAATCGTGAATCACATGCTGGCCAAACTGACAAAACACTTTAAGTGCAAGTGGGCGTAGGCCTACTTGAATGTTGACTTGAACATGCTAGAGAGCTTGTTTATGGATTCTCAAGGTGTTCAGTTATATGCAACTGGACTTCTTTTTGGAGCTTAAAGACGTTTCACCTTTCACCCAAAAGGCTTCTTGAGTTCTGGCCTGGTGATGGGAAGACCAGGAGATTTATCTCTGGATGTGGGTGTAACTGTGGGCTGTAGACATTTGTCGACAACTTTTACCAAAAACAGAGGTTATTCAAATTCACCAAAGTAGCACCGGAAAAAAACATGTTCAATACCTCCGTTTGCTACTTGGGAATGTTTGCTGCTTGGGAATCTTTCATAAGATTTTATTAGATACAGCCATACAAATTAAAAAAATAAAATAGTGTATTGTTATAATCATTCTTCCGCCAAAACATATAGTTCCTTTGGGGAAGTGGTTGCCAGGCAACACTAAATACTACTACGGTGAGATGGGCTAAGGGCTATTACTTTGAACACTTTTTTAAACTGAAGTTCACTGCGGGGTAATATAGAAGAGAAGAGACAAACCTGTGTGTTTGTGCTGGATTTACAACGGCTTGGAACGCCAAATCAGCCAAACACAATCAAGGAACCAAACAAGCAGTTTTAGAAACCAGAACTATTAGTCTAGTAGGAATAGGGACCATTCCTTGCGTTGATCGAGTAAAATCAACATAATGTCTTAACTATACATTTTGCAGGGGCAACTGACCCAATTATGGTTTCATTTTGGCATGAAGCATTGATGGCGATAGGCAGTGACAAGACTGGGGGATTTATAGAATTTATTTACTGGAGTATTATCGCCCAACCTGGCCATGCCTTCCAAGTGCTTCCGTTTGATTATCCTCTAGCTAGTCTGGATTTGATCCCATGAGCTTGCTGTCTCAGGAGGCATTTTAACTTGTCCAATCAGTGAACGGAGGGAACGCAGAGTTAGAATATCAGTCAAGGCAAGCTATCAATCAGGGGCTGATCCAAGCTTTTTAAACTTAAACACCTCAAGCAAGCAATCCAATCTTACTAGTCAATGTCCAGACCCTCTATACGAAATGAAAGTGTTGAAAGAGGGTCTGGTATTATTACCAGGCTAAAAATGTATAAGCGGAATTGTGCCTTAGAGAAGGAAAAAAAAACACCCCAAAATCTCTTGCTCCTCATTGTCTTCCTCATCCATCTCCTCGACTGTTTCCTCCAAGAAGTCAGTTAGTATAGTGGGGAGGATTGGGCCACATGACCACACTGACTCACCGGAGATCAAACCAAGGTGAAGAGGCAGACGAGGAGGCGTAAGAACCAGACTCTGAAAGCGCCCCTTCAGGCCCCCTCTCTCTTCCATCATACTAGCGAATGTCCATTCGTTCAGGAACGAACCTGCAGCACGCTAAGAACTCCATGGAGAGAGACTACAGGGATGCCTGCATCACTGCGCTCACAGAATCTGGTGGGATCTGCATCTATGTCAACAACAGATGGTGTGTTAACATCAGGATCCACAACAAGATTTGCACACCAGACGTGGAGATGATGACTGTGAGTTTGCTTCCTTTCCATCTCCTGAGAGAATTCCAGACGGTGGTTGTCACCTGTGTTTACATCTGCCCGAGTGTCAATGGCAGAGTAGCAGTTAGTAGCTGACAATGCTAACACCATGCTAGCTGCCTAATCGGAGGCTCCGGCATTTATCCTGGGTGATTTTAACGACTGCAGGCTCATCGATGTTCTACCATCCTTCCACCAGTTCGTGTTCCAACGAGGAAGGAGAACATTCTGGACTTGTGCTACAGTAATGTTGCTGGTGCCTTTACCACACGTGCCTTCCCGCCACTTGATTTCTCTGACCACAACGTCATCTTCCTCCTCCAGCAGTACAAACTGGAACTGAAACAGATTAAACCAACAACCCACAGCACCACTCTCTGTTCGGAGGATGCCATTGACATGACTCAACATGCCCACCACCATCGTCACTGCTGACTAGGTTAGAGGAGTGGTTAGAGGTATCAAGCCCAAGGCTGCGGGCCCTGATGGTGTCTGCTCAAGACTGCTCAAGGCCTCTGCTGTGGGATTAGGGGAGCATCTTCAACACCTCTTTAATTTGAGTCCGCAACTAGGTAGGGTACCTGTATTGTGGAAAACATCATGCCTGGTACCAGTCCCCAAAAAGGCACACCCTAAAGAACTTAACGGCTTTAGGCCGGTCGCCCTCACATCACACATAATGAAGACCCTTGAATGCCCGCTGCTACATCTTCTAAGACCCCAGGTTCGCCATGCGCTGGACTCCCTGCAGTTTGCTTATAAGAAGAATGTGGGTGTGGAGGACGCCGTTCTGTATTTACTGCATAGGGTGCACTCTCACTTGGACAGAAGAGGCAGCGCTGTGAGAATTATGTTCTTTGATTTCGCCAGCACTTTCAACACCATCCAGCCCCTCCTGCTTAGAGACAAACTGCTGCAGATGAGTGTGGACCCTGGCCTGGTGACTTGGATTATGGACTGCCTCACGGCCCCAGTTTGTTAGACCGGGAGACCTAACATCAGATGTTGTCATCAGTAGCACAGGGGCACCACAGGGAACTGTTCTCTCTCCTGTACAATTCACCTTGTACACTACTGACTTTAAGTATAACTCAGAGTCGTGCCACATGCAGAAGTTCTCTGACAACACTGCAATTGTGGGGTGTATCAAAGATGGACAGGAGGGGGAGTACAGGAGCCTGGTGGAGGACTTTGTGGGATGGTGTCAGGAAAATAGGCTGCAGCTGAACACCACAAAAACCAGAGCCCCTCCCCCAGAACCACTGCCCCTCCCCTGCTGCCTGTAACCATTGACAGGGTGAATGTGGAGACTGTCAAGACATACAAGTACTTGGGGGTACACCTTGACAAAAAACTGACAAAAACTGGTCTGCTAATACTGAGGCACTATACAAGAAAGGGCAGAGTAGGCTTTGCTTCCTCAGGAGGCTGAGGTCCTTTAATGTTTGCAGCAAACTCCTGCTTATGTTTTATGAGTCTGTCATGGCCAGTGTTGTTTTCTATGCTGTGGTAGAGCAGAAGAGCATGTTCAGCAACAGGTTTTTGTCTCTGTCACGTAAAACAGACAGGCTGAGAAGGTCCTTTGTTCCTAAGGCAATTCAGCTCTTTAACTCCACACAAAGAAACATGATTGACTGGAGAGCTTAAGACTGTTTAGTGTCCCGGAGTGGGCAACTAACAAACTGCAGACACAGCCTGTATGTGTGTGGGGAAAGGGGGATGTCCCTTCTTTCACTGGGATACAATGTGTATATGTGTACATGTGAGGTGTGTATATGATGTATATGTGTATATGTGAGATGTGTATATGATGTATATGTGGGATATGTTATATGTGATATATTTATGATGTTTATATGCTGCTGGACACCTTAATTTCCTTCAGGATAAATAAAGTAACTCTTCTACTCTACAAAACAAGCATTCCAGAAAAACTTACAGCTCAAGAAAAAAATCACCACCACCCACCAAGCCTGGACCCTCTTCATCTTGCAAACTCCCTGAACAGTTTCTTCAACCGGTTCAACATCCATGATCACACCCCCACCTGTGAAGAACTACTCAGGACCCTCCCCCCTCATGAACCTCACCACGCACCCTTCACAGAAGAGGATGTGCAGCGGGTGCTGGCCCGGTGCAAAGTTGGCAAGGCACTTGGGCCAGACAGCATCCCAGCAAAGGTGCTGAAGTGCTGTGCAATGGAATTCCCCCCCATACAGGACAGCAACAAAACCTTAAGGAAAACTTCAACCATCACACCTGTACCCAAGAAACCACGCCCCTCAGAACCAAACCACTTCCGCCCAGTTGCACTCACCCCAATAATAATGAAATGCATGGAGAAAATCATATTGCACCTCAACCCACCAACTGTCAGAACACAACTGGACCCATACCAATTTGCATACCAGCCAAAAAGAGGGACAGAGGATGCAGTGGCATGCCTTCTCCACTCCCTCCTTTACCACCTCCAGACTCCACATAACTTCACCTCAGTTCTGTTCGTTGACTTCAGCTCCGCATTCAACACAATCCAGCGGCATCAACTCATTAAGAAACTACAGCACCTGAATGTCACCTCTCTCCTCTCTCCTTATCCACTGGACAACTTTATCAGCAACAGGCCTCAGACAGTGAAAACAGAGACAACAACATCATCAACCATTTTGTACTGTGGTGCTCTGATAACTACCTCCAACTCAACACTGACAAAACAAAAGAACTGGTCATACATGCATCAGAATCACCCCCTGGACTTAATCACATCTCCATCCATGGCCAACCAGTTGAGCAGGTCAGCACCTTCAAATATCTTGGTCTAACCACTGACAATAAGCTTAACTTCAATGAACATGTCATCATCACACAGAAACGTGCACAACAGAGACTGTATGTCATACGCAAACTGAGATCACTGTCTGTTGCCCCCATCTCCTTCTGCTACTCTACAAAAGCATCATTCAGCCCCCTCTACTCTACTGCTCCCCCAGTTTCTTTAACATACTAAATGTCACCAGCAAGAACAAACTCACTAAAATCTCACACGTAGCATCCAAAATAATACACCTTCCCACCCCCAGCCTCACTAATGCAAAAGGTACAGCCACCACACACCTCCATAGTAAGCAGTCCTGACCATCCCCTGAACCATTTCTCCACCTTACTCCCATCTGGCTGCAGATACAGAACCCTGGACTGGAAAAAGGCACACTTTAAGAAAACCTTTGTACCCTCAGCTATCACTGCACAAACATTTTTCTGTGTTTATGTTGTCTGTTTTGTCGATCGTTGTTTACATTGTGTTACAAGTGTGTGTGGGGGGGAGGGGGTGGTGCTGGTAGTAGTGTGTGCTATGTTATATGTTATATGTATGAGGCTGTGTATGTGATAAAAGCTTGGAGGTAGTGTATGTATACATGTATATATCCTGAGACGTGAATCTTTTACAACCATTGCTGCTGGCTTTTTCTCTGGAACTGAATGTGTGAAAAAGAAAATCCTTATAGGGCAATAAAGACTCTCTATTCTATTCTATTCTATTCTATTCTATTCTATTCTATTCTATTCTATTCTAAGTCCTCAATCTGGTTCCACAGACCAGTCCTTACCAAGTTTATGATATTACAAATAACTGTAGACATATCATGCTTCTAGAAATCTGAATAAAAACCTTAATGCTGCCTGGTACTTGGTCAAGTCAAGTCAAGTGGGCTTTATTGTTATTTCAGCCATATACACTGTATAAAGTGAGATGAAACAACATTCAGAGTGTCTATTTACACCCCAGGTACAAATAGGCATAAAAGGCTATTTACACACAAGCTAGCAAACGCATTTGCACATGTACAAAAAACACTGCAAATGTTCATGTTTCTGTCTGTTGGATAGGTTTCACAAGAATTTTCTTGATAACATTTACAGTGGAGAAATCAGGTTTTGTACTTGTCTTATCTTCATTCAGTGATTGCATACAATATTTAGGCTGTTAATAATGGATTGCAACATCAACAGAAACGATTGAATCAGTGGTTGTTTAGCAATTCACAAAAACGAAACCAAATCTCCAATCTGAAGCAGGTTGATGGTAACCTTGTGCTGGTCTTCTTGTAATCCTGAGAATATCAAAATCTATGATAGGAGGCAGAACCTTTTGCTACCATGTGCCCCTCCTGTGGAAACCCCCCAGCCCCCCGCCCCCCATATATGTATGTATGTATGCTCACATGACACGTATGATCAGTGAAGTGAGCCTGGCCTAACTCATTTGCTTCCTCTCATCTCTGCTGTCATCCCCACCTCCTTCCGGTGGACTCCTGTCACCTTCCCCTCCTGGGTGGACTGCTACCAACACTATGAGAGGCTCATGCAAGAACTGACTCTCTATCCTAGAGGCCCTTCCTAGATGCTCTTGCCAGGACCGACTCCTAGCTTTGTGACTGGCTCCCCCGACATCGAAGCTCTGTCAGAATATGGTGTAAGGGATGGCCAAATGGTCCTAATCAGAGGACCTCAAGTGACTGTGGTCAGAAAGGGATTGTGTAATTGATTTGTAGAGGAGCAGTACTTTGTCAGAGCCTCACACTAAGGAAGAGGAATACTTTAACTGGTGGATCCAAGTTGTGATACATTTAAGATATCTGAAAGACATTTGAGACAGGCTACATTGAGTGCAAAAACATTATAAATATACGTAAAGTACAGTTCCTATTTACTACTTAAGTAGAGTATTTAAGAAAGAGGTAACACTTTACTTGACGGCTCCCTTCATAGCCCATTCATAGCAGCTGTCATAAACTGCACATAAAGCATTCATGACTGTTTCATGAGACATGACTCAACATTCATACCAAACCTTTCATGAATGTAGAAGACAGAACGACGACAACTTGTCAAAATAAAAGTCCAACAATTGCATCAGCAGCATTGCCGTTTTTTGTGTTTAATATTTCATGAATGTCTACATCAAATGTCACTTTACTATACAAGTTGTCAAGTATTTGTAATCACTGAGTTTAACACTGGAAAGTAAACTAGCCTACATTCAGCTGAACTATAGCCTATTTGTGTAACCTGGATACCATTGATTTAATCTCTGCAGCCTTTGTAAATATTTCATGAATATCTTATGAAGTCTACTTCAAATGTCACTTTACTATACAAGCTGTGAAGTATTCATGATAACTGAGTTTAACACTGGGAGGTAAACTAGCCTATATTAAGCTGACCCATATTTGTGTAACCTGGAACGCTTGGACATTCCCATTAGAGATGAGAAATCATCAGCAAAGGTAACATTATAAAACAAATACAAAAATACAATATACAATATACAAAAATACAAAATACAAAAACCAAAAACTGTTCTGTCTTTTTGGCACTATACTAGCCCATTGACTCAGATGTGACGTGATCAGGTAAGAGGTTTGGAACAAAAATGGTAATGCTGCTTTGCGATTGTACTTTTATGTTGACAAGTTGTCATCATTCTGTCTTTCACATTCATGAAAGGTTTGGTATGAATGTTGAGTCATGTCTCATGAAACAGTCATGAATACTTCATGTGCAGTTTATGACAGCTGCTATGAATGTGTTATGAAGGGACCCGTCAAGTAAAGTGTTACCAAAAAAGACAACAGACAACAACAGACAGGGCATAAGTAGACTTATAACAGAGCACTGATTGTTATAAGTTAGGTAAATCAGGGTCACAGTGAGGTAGAGGTAGAACATATAACATTTAGCAGCATAGAAAAAGTGCAGGAGTGCTTGGGATAGCTCTGCAGCTTTTTTAGAAGCCCAACCTTCCCTTTTCCCTTAGAGGTGCTTGTAACATCTTCCCCTGTGAAGACATACAGGCCCAGTAGTGTTGTGCAGATTTCTGTGTCCTTGGATTCGTTCAAGTTCGCTGACATTTATAATTTTCCTGTGCTACCCAGTCACAATGTCCATACAGATAGTCAGTAGGATGGATTGGGCATGGTGCAGGAGGATGAATAAAATGTCACTGTCTGGTGTCCTCACCACAGCCGTCTAGTAGACCAGTTTAGCGGCATAAAGCGGGTACAGAACTACCTTCTCGTCTTGGGATGACTCCAGCTCATGAATCTCAGATGTGGTCACCTGAGATAAATAATTGAGTAACATAAAGCACTAATTTCACAGTTTCTTATGTCTGATGGGGTTAGAATACATGTCCTCAAAGTGTCTATAGAATCATATAGAACAGAATTATATATGAGACTCAAAGTTGCCAACTCACATTGCCACCAGATGACTCCAGCCTTGCCTTCCACAGGTACCACCACTGCATTTCTCCTGCCATGATGTAGATGCTTTTCTTGTCCATACCTCTAGTAGAAGTCTGCAGAGTTGTGTCTTGTTCTCATCATTTGCCAAAAAGAGTTTGAAGTCACTCGGCTTCAACGCAATCAAATGATATCTTAATTAAGGATTGCAAAAAGCTAGGTTAGAAAAATCTCTCGGGTGCATGGGACCCCCATCCTCCCATACACACTAAAATATATAGAAAATAAAGGTGCTAATAACAGTCAGACAATAATTTTCTCCCCACAAATTTAGATAACACTTCAGACAGCACTGTAAGTGTGTGGGATGGTGTGAATTTTACAATTACTGTATCTCCAGTACAGATGTAAAATAGTAGTAGAGTAGCTCCCAGCCATGTTGATCTTGTCAAAGAAGCTCTTGGAGGTAAAAAGGTTGGCGACCCCTTGTTTAAATTAATCTCTCTGCTCACAAAAAGACAGAGAGAAAGAATTGAGCCAAGCTGAATTAACGAAGTGTAATACATATTTTTACTCAATGAAAAGCTGCCACTTTGTCTCAGTCTGCAGACAAGAGCTGAGAGGGAAGCACTGGTTAATTTTATAGCACTCATGTGATGTCTGGCTTATTTTGCGATCCTCCCAAACTTTTGACAACCATTAAACAAGCCCTTGCCTAGCCCATTTAGCCTATGCTATCAGTGACTACCTCCTCTGTTTATCACTGAGCTATGCACTGGTTGAGAAACAAGACAAGTAAACAAGTAAACAGATTTTCTAAACATATATTTCTACCAAGATGTTAGTCTTTCCTTCTCAGTTCTCGACTGACTGATCAAGTTAGTGCATCATGACATGAACTTCGGGGCTAGTAGACTAACAGAGACTGTTTACAGCTTAGGACTTTGGCAAACCTCCTTCATTTCAACAGGTGTAGGTTGTGAGCATCAAACAAATAAATTCAGCTTCATTACAATAAGTTGCAGCTTTATTCAGTGAGTCAGACAATGCATTAGGCTACACAGAAATTCTGCTTCGGTCATTCATTTTCTTTCACTCTGTCACACTGCACTGGAACACAGGGACAATAGCGGTAAGTAGACAGAGCATCTGTCCAATCAGAGACATTTCCTTTCAAGATTGTTAATTGCTGTTGTGATATTTTCCGATGTGTTTTCTATCTGCT
Source organism: Tenualosa ilisha (assembly GCA_015244755.2). Lineage (NCBI taxonomy): Eukaryota > Metazoa > Chordata > Actinopteri > Clupeiformes > Clupeidae > Tenualosa > Tenualosa ilisha. The sequence goes on from PYXC01002596.1 coordinate 1,579,295, forward strand.
GTTGTATCACTAGTTGTGTCATACATTACTTAAAATCCTTAATCAAAAAACCCTTTCATTCTTTTTCAGACATAATCATTTAGCTTCAAAGCAGTTATATACAATACACTATATTGAAATATATAGATAATGAGCATAGATAAAGAGCACAAAGTTCTTGTGGGGAAAATACATTACAGAAAAAATATACATTCACTACTATTTAGGTACTAAGTGTACTGTTAACATAGCCTTTTGAATGACGTCTCTCCACAAGGGGTGGTCTGAGAACTGACCAGAAGATGTAATTGGTGCAAAATCCACTGCTGGTCCAATAAATGCTATTATGAATTAGTAGACTGCCAATCAGACTGGAAGAAGTGTCATGTACCTTTGTGTGACTTGGCAGTCTGTTAAAATGTCTTAAACATGCACAGCCCCATTTTAAATGTGTACAAAGCACAGCTCCTACAAGGGCTAAGAATAATCTTCAGAGTGGCCTGCTCAGCAGGGCAAAGCCTGAGAGAGAGCCTGCCTGTGGTTTTGGTCATTTTGCATTTAACAGTGCAATGGTTTTGGCTCCCTGACACACTCAAGGTTCAGCTTGTTCAGCTACCTCCTGGCTTGGGCAAGAACAGCTCACATGGCAAAACAAAGAGTATAAATACCACCCAAACCTTCCTGTCCTAACCTCTACACTCTGTGGAAAATAGCTGAGGGCACAATCAGCCACAGCAAAACAAGGGTTCTCACGGTACACTAATGATTCCTGACTTAATATGAAGTGCTGTAGGCTGACAGCCCCTGAGAGGCCAGCCAAGTTCATAAGGTCACTGACAGGGCATTCATCTAGGTAACGGACACCAGCCTATTTTAACATGATTAACCTAGGATAGCCTGCATCTTCACAAACCTGTGCAAGTCTGCATACCAACAACCATCCATTAGCCTACTCAAAATAACTTGACTTACTATGAGGTTGAAATTACATGTTATGAAAAGGCTACATCTTTAAGAACATTCATGTTAAATCTACGTCCATTCTTAAGAGATCACCCACTATAATCTGATTGGCTGTTTCTCTTCAAGAGAACACAACTACACTGCCCACCCACTGTTTATATTCATTCTCGGTCATTACTGACTTCCTCCCTCGGAGACGGATATTTGAAACAAGCGCTCATGGCAGCTAATGAGTACCGTAGTTACCTGCGGAACCACCTCGAAATGGAGACCGTTCAGCCGCGGTTTCATGCTGCCCAAAGTACTGCACCGACTTACAGATCACTTATTTTTGGAACGCTAGCTGTAATTGGATTGTTACAAGTCGCATCAAGTGTTGCAATTTTGTTGCACTTAACTGGATATCTCCGTGAGGTAAGGGGGCAAAATGTTTATAAGCCTTAATTATTGCCAGTAATGTAGTGGGCGACGTAGTCTTGAGTTCGATGACACCTGAAAAGTTTCACTTGCAGTCAAGACACCAGTTTAAGTACAGGATATTGGTGAAAGGTTCAAGCATTGTATGTGATTTAGCCTAGTGTACAGTCGTATTTCCTCCTCAGTAAACGCAGTAGCGTGTTTTATTACCAGCCGTGCATGTTAAATTGTTGTTAGTTTAGTTAAATTGGTCGACAGACAAGGAGTAAGTTAACGTTAACGAAGTTGTGTTATGTTATTAGCGCGGTCTTAAGAGTGGAGTCAAGGGTTTGAAGATAGGACGACGAGGAGAACGTCTGTGCGCTCTATTACACTATATTTATCAAAAGTTTTTCGCAATGTTAATTTTAACCTGCAAGACCCTATCAGCAATAGAATGAGACAAGATAGTATTATTATCATTATTATTTTAGATTATTTTATCGTAAAATTAACATTTGTTTGACATTGGCGAATTTTAGTATCCCAGACTTTTTTTCTCTGTAGAACTACGGTTATAGGACAAAGCACGATCAGATCCAGGGCAGTGTTTAGTGTAGCCTATTTTATTTAGATGTGTGGATTGGTGTAGCCTAGGCCCACTGCTTTGCGACATATGGCAGGAAAACAGCAACTGCTTGCAGACTTTTTGCTACGCGAAGTCGCAATGGAGGACGAGAAAGAGTGATCGCAGGCTAATATTCCAAGCGCAGTGTAACTGCATTGGTTGTTTTTGCATAATTTGCTCACGAACAATCATGTTTTAGCGACTAGTGAAGTGTAGTCTAAGAAAACACGAGTTTTTTATTCCCCTTAGTGGCTAAGATCATTTGTTTAAACCCTCCCACCCGAGAGGGGGGGGGAGTCTCGTTCCTTTTCTAAGATGATGGCTTCAAGTGAGCACCATTCAGCATGGTCAAAGCAAAAGTAAAAAACATGTAAATGAAACCTTTAATTAAGAAGGTTATGCCTAGCCTACAGCCTGCACAGTTTAATAAGTCAAATAACTTGGATTGAGCATAGGCTAACCTACTTGGTCTGATCTGAAAGTCTAACCTAGAGATGAGTCTACACATGAGGACACACAAGAATGGACTTAATTGTTGTTTAAACTGCAGTGAATTTATATTACGAGTGTGATTGTATTACATAGCCATACTTTCATATTTAAAACCATTATAAGCTAGTGTGATCCCTACCTACTGGTTGCAAGGAGTGTTTAACAGCAGAGCCACTAAACCCTACACCTGTATTGCGTACTGCAGGTCAGATTAGCCATTTAATTGGGCCAGGTGACCTTCTGACCAGTTGAAGACAATTTTGAATTGAATCAAAGTTGATTTGTTTCTTTGCTTGTACTTCCCAATACAACACAAAGAGGAACACAGCTGAAAATGAACAGATTTTTTTCAGTGTCCAGGGTTAGGGTAAGAATCAAGAGAGCTATACCGGTCATAAAACATGGAACTTCATGATAAATATGGTCGCTGTTGTACAATATGTTCTGCAAAAAAATCTCCAATTTGTTGCATGTCTGATGGATTTGCCCATATTCCTTGCATCAGTATTTAATGGCATTTAATATTAAAGATGGTACAGTCAGTCAGTACAGGGTCATGCTCATAACTCATTAGCAACATACGCAATCTCAAATGTTCCAGGTGCACATGGGCAATGTCACATTTCATTCTCTATCCTTACAATGATGTAGCAGAATTAGTTTAAAGCCACTATTTCAAGGTAAAAGAAACTGTATGGTGTTGCTTTAAGATTAAGCGCCAAAGTTTAGGGAAATTGATCAATATATTGGTCAACTTCTTATTAACAGTTGACGTACAATTTCCATCTGAAATAAGGGTTGTGCCATGACTTTGGAACTTTTTTTCATGTCACTATATGACACTTTTTCTTTACAGCCTAATGTCAACCCCTCTAAACTTGTAATTTGTACCTGTAGGCCTTATTCACTGGTTAGGACTAAGCTTGAGTCCTCTGTTTGTTTGACATAGGTTTTATTACCTCAGCAACTCTGTTTTCATGTGGTTTGTTCTGTGGGAGTTCATACCATGCTCTAATCAACTTAGCTTATATATAGCCATGTTAAGGAGTTTTGTGATCCTGGTCCAAAATCCCTGGGAGAATATAACAGGTTTTAAAGCGCTGTGAAGTCAATTGTCACAGTAGGAAGATAATGTCAGTTGTAATGCAATTAGTCATTGACAATCAAGTCTACTGTCTACTGCTATCTAGCTTTGTACAACACTGTTGGTTTAACATCTACGCTGAGATTGAGGTTGTGTGTTTCTCTTTTTTCAGGTAGATATTTCTTCAAGCCAGCAGAAACCATTAGAGGTGAGTCAAATCAAGATCAAGAACATGTCAGAAGTTCTCCAAGTTATTCAAACAGAATTAGAATCTTGTTGGTGTAGATAGGTTGTGCTAAATTGTTATAATTTTTATACACTGTGAAACTGTATAGACTGGAGATCTACAGAGAAGTTTAGGGATGCTTGATTTGGGCATTGGTGTATGCTAATGCCTAATACCAATACACAAATGCATTATACATACGTTAATACAGTTAATCTTTCCAAAACATCACTATGTCCTGTGCTGCATGCCTATGGTAAGAGTGGCAGAAGTGATCTAAATGGGGAAATATGAATATATAAAGATAAAATTATCCTATTTAAACGTCCATGGGTTTGTCCATTCCAAGGACCTTTTCATAGCACACTTTCTCCCTTTTGTTTAACAGTACAGTATATGTAATGGTTTCCTCCATTTATGTGGAGTGAAAATTGTACAGACACTTGTATGTGTAAATCTCTTATGTGATGCCTATGCACACCAACCTTCTGTGCTTGTAGTATGTGCTTAGTGCTTTCCATATTTGTATATAAAGAGAAAAGTAAACATTGCAGCACAAACCACAAGTGCAGTGAAATATTTCTCTAGCCAACATGGTCTGGTTGCCTGTAAAGAAGTCAACCTAAAATTCAGATGCTTTAGCCTCATTTGTGAGACCATTGTTGCAACCTCTGGAATTGAATGAAGGTTTAAGTTACAACCTTCAAAGTTGAGTTCATGGCATTAACATAGTAAAACCTTATTCCGTGACCAAAAAATGCCTTTTTAGAATTTGAAGGTGTGTTCTAATGTCATTGGTAACAGAATAATGTGTCTTTGTATGTATGAGTGATGTATTGGCCCTCTAGGTTGTTCTCGCTTCATATTTGGAATATATAATATATCAGGAAACAAAGCTCATGCCACTTTCATCCTGCTTTTCTGCACATCTGTTCTGATAATTGTTAAAGGCAAGCATTTGTGCATTTAAATAAGAAGTCCCACTCCCATTATTACATAGAGACAGCAAGATTTCTTTTGTGCTCTGTAATGTTGTTAGCCTGACAAGTCAGACTATAGCATCATAATGTACAGTCTGGACATGACCAATAGACCAGGCTCAACCCTAGGGGCAGAATCAGCGGTTGTCTTTCAGAGTTGATGCAATAGGATAACCCTATGACCAATCAGAGCAACGTTGACAAAACAGCAAATATGGCATACTTTGAAACACCTTTGCCTTTTTCTGCTCAACTTTCAAACTAAAGCCCAAGTCATGGCCGAAGCCGATTCAAATGACCGTTCCTTGGCCACAGCCATCTTAGTTTTTTTTGCACCGTAACAGCCCTATTGTCATCATGCCAAGCCCACCCAACGACTCTCTACAAAGACAGATCATTGTGATTGGGCCCTACCAAGCCTCAGTAGAAGACCTACTGAGGCCCTACCTGCTGAGCAAAACTATCTGCTACCGCTAGTGTGCGTTTAGATTTCTAAGCGCTTCTAAGTTGTCATAGCTAAAAGGAAAATTCCAGCCATCTTCAACCCATAGTTCTGTTGTTTGATTTCCCCGAGTGCTGTTAGTAAGGAAAAATAGACTAAATACTGGGAAGTTGAAATCCTTGTGGCACTAAACTGAAACAGAATGAAACCATTTATTAGCTATAGTTGCTGGTTCACTATTCTGTTCTGAATCAGCTCAGACATGCAGTGTTATAGGCTGTTGGGATGTTATTAAAATAAGAATAACTAGAATTTGAAAATGTAGGACATTAATGTCCATGATATATCTATCTTTGTTAAAACTTTTAATTTATAGTTTTGTGAATGCTAGGCAGTCTGATGGACTGAGAACATTAAACCTAATTTGCAGAATTTACATCTTGATCAAATATTTGTGTGTTGTGTTGGTAGTTAGTAGCAGATCCAAGTGTGTTTGTCAGCATTCCTTTTCAGTAGCATCAGCAAGATGAATTGAAATCAATAACTAACTAAACCATTCTGGAAATATCTTAAAGTGTTTTACCGTAAAACTGAAAATGACATAGAAAATAATTGTTGTACATGGGCTACATTTGGCTTCTGTTGCTGTTTGATAGCACCTGGGGAATGTCACCTCAAAGTTTGTGTACTCCTCTGATAAAAAACAAGTTGTCAACTGAAGGAGAGAAATAATGGAAAGTTTATTCATGCTTAAACCATGTTTATGTTAAACAAATTCCTGCCCTTATTTCTCAGTGCTATTTTTATAAGTGTTTTTCATCATGCAGTAGTCGACTGTGTGCTATGATGTGGATTATTTAGAGATATTTAAAGTGTATCCTAACAAGTGATGGAAATAACATTACCCTTATAATCAAACACTGAGCAAAGATAAAACAAGTTGCACCTGCAGTGTTGCAAAAAATCATTCCATTATTTATAATTAAATCACAGGATTTTAAACAAATCACCTAGGACCATTCCTCAAGAAGTTCTAGAGAAATGTGTAATAAGACATTCAGAGGCATTGAATAACCCTTTTTGATATACAGTACATGTTTTTATAGTTATAGAATGTGTGCTGTTGTGATATAGTATTTTCTACATTATCCACATGTGAAGGAACTCCGAACGGAACCATACCTTGCAGATGCCCTGATAGATCAAAGAAAAAGGCCAAGATGCTCCAAAAAGAGAGAAGTGATGCCTGAAGCTCATCTTCCTATTCAAGTACCAATTGTCTCCAACAGTAAGTATCAGCCATTGATGTTTAAAATTGAAAATATCTTAATGTTTAGATTTTAAAAAGAGGTTAGTATTCAACTGAAAAAGGTGTACTATCCACACTTACTGCACAAACCGTAAGTTATTCTCAGCCTTACATATACTCAAAGTAATGTTTAGCCCAGTGTTCCTGAACAGTGCACAAGAAGTACAGGATAGGGACTGAATCTCACTAGATATGTCTTGTGATATCAATGTTTGCATTAGCAGAAGATCAGAAGACTGTTATGATCCACTGGAGCAATGAGTATGGGCGCTTGAAGAAGATCAAGTACAATGATGGGCGGATTCTGGTGGAAAAAGGTGGATTATACTATGTTTATGCCAAGACTTGCTTCAGGTACTATTATCAAGGTACAGGCTCATCTCCTGACCAGCCAGATGTGAGCAACGCCCAATTGATTCAGTATGTTTACCATGAGAAGCACACGCAGTCTACTATCAAACCTATCCTGCTCATGAAGAGTGGGAGTACCATGAGGTGGGATGACAAACACTATAATATGTACTGCGTGCAACAAGGGAGGGGTATCCACCTCAGTCAAGGGGATGGAATCTTTGTGAATGTGTCAAACTCATGGTTATTGGACCCAGAACCAGAGGGTAGTTATTTTGGTGCTTTAAAATGGGGCTCCACTAATGAACTTTGTTAAAACACCATTTAACAGCTTTATGAACATTTTCAAAATGTTTTTTAAAGAACCACTGAATGAATACTGAATTGGTGTATTGCAGTTAGAAATAGCAGATGGAACAATTGAATTGCTATTGAAACTAAATTTAATTTTCCTCTATTCACACTGATCTTTTTTTTTTTTTTAAAGAAAACTGAAACATTGCTGTTACATACCACATTATCTTGCTTTAAAATTCCGAAGAAGGCCTACTGGTTGCAGTTTGTTTTTAATGACTGTCACTAACCGCTGTAAACCACATTATAGCATGTATATCTTGCCTCACTTTCATTCTAAACCAAGCAGAGGTCCAAAAACAATTGAAAAATGTGAACATGTCCATGGTTAAATGTGTGAACTCCGTCAAGGGCTGAAATGTAAACAATCCCCAGCATAAAAAGTTCTTTTGTTATTGGTTTATTTATCAGTTTAGTACATTTGTAGTCGTACTGTAAATAGCTTGCAAAAATGTAGCCATGTGATCTACTGTGTCGTTTCCTAAGCGATGGAAATGGAAATTCTAACATAAGGCTGTGTGTGACTAAATAATTCAAAATGCACCACATGGCTGTGAATTAAATATACACATTAGACATGGTTGTAGGTAATGCAGTATGTGGTAAATCATTCCATGTAAAAAACAGAGATAAAGATGGTTGTATTTTCTAGATGTCTGCTGAAGATGACTAGGGATATATTTGAGCAACATCTTAATGTGGATATCCTTTTTTTACATGACTCTCAAGCTTATGAGTTCAGATTCATACAAGTGGCCTCTTGCCCACGAGGTTTTATTGTGGCACATTTACTGTTGGACTTGTAATCAGGGTTAGTGGTACCTTTCATAGGATGTATACAAAGGATGACAGAAAAAGTCTATGCTCACCTATTGCACAGAATTCTATCCTGCATTATAAGGAAATGTCAAAATGTAAAATTTAAGATAGCTGGACTGTCTGTTTGTCAGTGTTACAGCTGAAATCACTGACTAAGAAAAATGTGGAACCAAATTGACTTTGGTACACTGTTAATTTAAAATGTATGTGTTCTTTTTTCCTGTACCTCACTGTGCACAGTGTGCAAGGGAAAATGCACTAATGTATTTATTTATTTGACATTCTAAAATAGATCATTACTAAATGTTCTATTATATGTAAAAACATGTACATTGTTTCTCTGCTTTTCTATAGTTTGTTTTCAGATGATGTCTTCTTTTTGTCAGTTCATATTTTTTTGCTGATACAAAGTGCCTCTATTTGAAAGCTTAAGTGAGTGGTTTCTCTGTTGAGGAGCTTATTTATCTTCACATGACAATTCTGTGTGCAAATCCTCAGTCAAAAACAGAATATATTAGTTTTTTTAAAGTTTATTATGTTAAATAATGTTTATTTATATCATTTTGATTAATAAAGTACTTTTCTATATTCAGTTGTTCCTGCTTTTCTTTTAAAAAGTGTTTTTTGACATTGGTGTTTGGTCTAAACTTGTATTGTTCAACTCTTCTAAATTATACCAACTTCAATTTGAAGTTGAGCCTTTAATTTTCTTTAATATCAAGTCTCTATAGATTACAGATGGAGAATTACATAGCAGTAAATCTATTTTCTGGAAACTTTTAGGCATTTAGCAAACTTACATACCATAATACCATAGGCTAAGACAGATAGTTTCCATCCACCATGGTTAATTGAAAATATCCCTTTTGGCCAATTTCAAAGGCTCAGACATATCTGCGACTTTAACCTCTCTGGAGAACAACTACTAATTAACCATCAGGACAGAACACTAGGCTAAAATCAAGCGTAGGCTATTTTGTGACAGTACAATAATGAAGCACACAAAATCAAACATTATTAAAAAGAACTGAGATATGCTAACTAGTGATGTCTCCACCAGGGGAAACACTTCCTATATGAGCTTCAAAAGAGCCCCAACTCTAAGTGACAAATTGGTGAAGAGCTACCCTCCTCAAGTTCATATTAAAACATGGTTAGACACTAGAAGAGCTAACCACCAATGCAGAAATTGTAACCACTTGGAAATATGTACAAGATTAATTGTTTTATAGACATAACTAGACATAACTTCAGATCATGATTAATAAGATGCAATATTTTATAATACATATGTTGTTTAAAGGCTTGAATGTCCATGTGGTTGCTTCAGTAGGAAGGATGAAACGAAAACTGAAACCAAGGTTGGCTGAACATAGGTATGCTATTAGAACTGAATTTCTCCCCTTTCCTGGTCTGGCCATTGTGAGTGTAGGTCTGGGTATATGTGTATATTGTTGTATGTGAGGTTACACAAATATAAAGGAAAGCTTCCTCAGAATACTTTTCTGCTGCTCTTGTTCAATATTTGATTTTGAGATGATAAAATGTATACATGAGAGAGCTTGTTTATTTTTGTACATCTTGATTACGACATAAAAGAGAAAACTCTTGATGTGAAAATGCTTGCATTTTTGCTAAACTGCCATGCTCCATGACATGTTGTGTAATGGTTTCAATTGTGTAATTTATTTCATTGCGCTAAAGATGTACTATGTCATGTGATTTAATCAACCAGGTGATCCCTGCTTTGTCATGTGACTCATTTGATTGACTTCTGTAGAAAGAGTGGCAAACAGGCAGCCATCTTTGAACTGCCCTGATGAAGGTCAGGCATGTTTAAATAGTCTAAGATGAAATAAATTCTTTTTAAATGCATTCTTTCTGAGTGTTTTGGTTTTGTCATTAATCTTTTATATAGAATCCCCAAGCCAAAGTATCCGTTAATTTAATCACTTTGTAACTCAAAAGTCTATAATCCTTATCAACAGATGAGTAAGCTATACCCTGTACAGTGATTTGGTACTCTACCATAAACAGTACAACCACAGGCATGACCACATGAACTTAGACATAACAAACCTCATGAAATGACATAATGAACTCTATCAGAAAGCAGCCTCCATCTTTTGTTGTCTCAAGTAGAATTTCTAGCTTTTTGATGTCCAGGGGCTAATACAGTCATGTTCACTGATTGGTACCATCCAGGGTTATAGAGTTTTAGCTTTGCTTTCCATAGGTTAAGTTTTCATATGATTGCTATGTGTATTTTGTAGAAAAGTATCACAACTAAAAGTAAACAAACCCATCTTCATTAAGGCAAGACACTAATAGCATAAAAATGAACTAAGAACCCTAGTATCGTTGTTGCCTTAGTTTTCTAAAATGGAATGTTTAAATATGAAAATGATGCAACAACACCAGATACATTACAGATGCTTTAAGTCAATTAGCTGTAATAATTAGCTTCCACTATAATCAATGTAACTGGCTACACCAGACACAGCAGCTCAGCAAGCATTCAAAAAAAAAGAGACTAGTCTTCTAAATGTATTCTGACACAGCTGGACTTAACGCTTGGGTAACACATCCAGTGAAGCCCTAGGGTAACTACTTAAATATAGCCTACACCATGTCCAACTGTATAGAGTGTAGCAGTTCAATTCAGTTCAACAAAGTCAAAGTAGGACAGAAGTGCATCTATAGAATATTTATCAATTCAGTTCAGTGTAAAATTAAACTGTGAATTCTCCAGAAACATTACCTAGGCATCATTAAATACATGATCAGAAATAAAACATAAATAAACTAGAGATGCAAATCCTGAAGGAATTACCAATGCCTGCAAAGCATTTTAAAAGTTAAACTTAAGTCTATTCAAAGCAACATGGACTTGCAATATGATATTATACATTTCTTGAATCAAGTTTGTCAGACGATCGTCAGTCAGTGATGTTGCTGCTTCTTTACCACAGCAGCAGTAAAGGTTGTATTCACCAAAAAAACATTCATTCTAGCGAAGGAACTGCATGCACTGTAATAAAAAGAAAAGAATCCATCAATAAAAATGCTAGCCGCTGGCAGCAATGATGGGGCCAGAGCACCTCTAGTTACACAATCTGCAATTTCAAAGATAAAACCATGGGGCCTTATTTTTTAAACGTTCTTACGCACAGATTTGATGTTATGGCGCTTTTCCATGACATGGTACTAGCTTGACAATACTCTGTTCTACTCTACTCAGTTTGGGTGGTTTTCCATGACAATATGGTACCATCTCAGCGTGCTTGTGGTGGGTTGGGCAAAGGGCTGCTATACTTTGTTTATAAATTAAAGTGTAGGCTTATTATTTATTCTCATCGGTGATCTTAAATTAGCACAAAAAAGAAGTAAACGAGCCTACATCCCAACAATTTAGTGTGTCCATGAATTCAAGTGAATGGTAGTAACTATATGGCAACATACCTATGTGCTAACTAGAACCTAAATATATATAACATTCATGCTGTATTGAACACCAGGGCATGAAAATGGGTTTTAAGGTGAGATTTAAAAACAGCAAAGGAAGGAGCCAGGTGTATGTGCAGTGTCAGCTCATTCCAGAGCTTAGGAGCAACCACTGCAAAGGCCCGTTCACCTCTGCTTTTTAGCCTAAAGGGTGTAACATATAGGTGGGGTTGGTTGGGTAAGAGTCCTAGATGGTGTATGAGCTTTTAGAAGACCTGATATGTAAGAAGCCATGTAAAGATTTGAGGACAAATAAAAGAATTAAGTTGATCCTACAACAGTCAGGGAGCCAGTGAAGGGCTGCAAGCACAGGTGTAATATGCTCCCGCCCATGCATTCTGGTTAGAAGGCAGGCAGCAGCATTCTGAACCAGTTGACGGGATAAGGAGGAACAGCTAATACACGAATACAGGGTATTGCAGTAGTCTAGGCGGGATGAAATGAAGGCATACATAACCTTCTCAAAGTTTTGAATGATAGGAAGAGCTTGACCTTGGATAAAAGCCCTAATTGGAGAAAGCTAGATTTTACAACTCTGGGTCCAGTCTAAAGTTACACCAAGGTTTTTTGCAATGTCTTTGACATATGGAGGGGGCCTAGGTCTACACACACATCACGGGCAGCACTGGGCCAAAAGACTATGTTTATGTAAACTTTTACATAAAAGTTTTATTTTCATTACAATTTTTAAAAATTTATCCAGACTTTGATGTCCCCTAGACAGATAAATGCAAAAAGCCCAGAAAGCAACTCCAGAAAATAACTCCAGAAAAACGTAATGACCAATTTATTTGTAAAATGTGTGCCATTCACTTCAGTGCAACAAAGCTCAGGAAATAAACAAACGTTAACACCTCTCATTCCACTTCAACCTTCTCTGATGCAAGGACCTCATAAGCAGCACATGTTCTCAAAAGCAGCACAGTGGTTCAAATTCATGGCTTGGAATAATCAAAGGAATAATCAAACTACATTCAAAGTTGACCAGACAAGACGGCCAAAGTTGATTTTCCCTATTTTCCCTCATAGCCTAAACTTGTTACGACCCTCAGACCAATCAGAGGCCGTCAGTCTGTTGATGTCACATTTTAATATCGGCTCAGCACAGACAGAACCTGGTCAAAGCAGGTACAAAAAATCGTAATGGGTACCAGGTACATTTCCCAATCGAAACTCAAAAAAGCGAGTAGAGTTGAATCGTGTAGAGTAAACTAGTGCTAAAACAGTGTAGTGGAAAAGCCCCAATAGACTGTTCATATTAAATCAATGTCTTGTGTGGTTAGATTTACATTTGTAGATTTTCACACATTGTGACATATCATAAATTTCTTTGCAATTCAAAATCTGTAAAATTTTAATATCATATATTCCCATTTGTAACACCAGAGTTCTCAAAAGGGCTGATAAAATGATCAAGGACATTACCCACCACAACACAAAAACTGTTCATGCTTCTGCCATTAGAGGAGATGCTAAGAACTTTGGCATACATGATGTATAGAAGTTACTCATGTTAAATTGTGAAGGGATTTTTGATATGTTCAAGTATGTTGAAATGGCGAGATAATGAATTTTAATATCTTACCACATAGACAAAAAATGTGTCATAAAGTCACAGTTCATTGAATGATTTGTTTGAAAGTTAGCCAAATAGTTTTTTGAAATTGTCACATGATCAATTTTGACACACTTCTCCTAGGTTATCATAGTGGTGTCAAATATTGTTTTTTTGGCTTTCACGTTATGTGTCTAACATATTCCTCTGGAATATTAAGTAGCCCACTTTGGACTGCTGTTATCATAATGTAAGGATTATGCATTCTGAGCTATATGGGTGGGCATATGAAGCTTTTCTGCTCAACAACATCACGGTCAGTGGATTGCTGATTTGTTTGTGAAATTTCTTAAGGCCTGTGTTCCAGGGATTGAAAAAACTGAAAGAACCTTCTCATCATTGATGATCATCTTGATGATGTTTTGCTCCTGCCAGCCTTTGTTCCCTTCAAGTCCAATTAGCCCAGTTGTTGTTGGAAGATTTTTTTCACTGTGAATCTTACATGTAGGGCTATATCTAACAGTAGCTAGCTGGTTGAAAGCTGTGCAGTATGAACATTAGTAAACCACCCTCTCAATGCCTTCACATTAGTGAGGACATTTATTTCCTACAATGTAACTCAAATTTGATTTTCTTTCATCTCTCTCGCTCCCTCATATATATATATGCATATACAACACATATGATCAGTGAAGTGTGAGACTGTCCTAAATCATTTGCTTCCTCTGTCCTTCTACTCCACAATCATCTTTGCTGAGTGTCATCTCTACCTCCCACTGGCTGACTCCTGTCACCAGCTCCCCCTGTGTAGACTGCGACCAACCATGCCAGGACCGACTCCTAGAGGCCCTTCCTAGACACCCATGCCAGGACGGATTCTCTTTCCTAGAGGCCCTTCATAGACGCCCATGCCAGGACCAACTCTCCTTCAATGGCACTGTCAAAATGGACCCTTCCAATGTTACTCCCATGATCAATCTTACTCCTTGACTTTAATATTATGTCTGACTGCTATTACACTGTCTAGCCATAACTTTTGACAACCACTTATGGCTTGACTACTATATAATGTTGTGGGACAATATTTTGGAATTATTATGATGCTCAGCGGAAATCACGGACAGTAGTGAAAAAACCTGGTCATTAGTGACTACAAAGCTGGTAAATGAACGTAAAAACATTGCCAAGTGTGCTTTTAAGTTTGAACTGGGAAATGTATTTTGTTGTTATCAACAACCAAGGACCAGGGAGCAGAGTCAGAGTTTTACTAGGTTACTGTTTTACTACTAGTAACAAGAGCAAGCTTTACATATACACACATGCAACTTAGTAAATCGAGAGCAGTAATGAGTAAAACATGACTAAATCGAGTGCACAATTTAATAAAATGTGCACACAATTTACTAGATTGTTCACACGTTTTCTTGATGCCACCCTCCAAAAATTATGCCATGACACCTCCAAGGCTTCATACATTTTAGAGGCTGGATGTGTTCATATTAAAGGTTCTGTGAACAACTGATTCTGAAATTAAGAATGAAAACACACTTGAACAGAGAGACTAATATTATGTCATATATATGTTATAATATTATTATCAGCTCTCTCTCAATATATATATATATATATATATATACATATATGTATGCCCAAATTACACATTTGCTCTCTGATGTGTGAGCCTGGCCTAATTCACTTTCTTCCTCTGTCCACAATTATCTCTGCTGAGTGTCACCCCTGCCTCATTCCGGCGGACTCCTCTCACCCTCCCCTCCTGAGTGGACTACAACCAACACTACGGGAGGCCCATGTCAGGACAGACTCTCCATCATAGAGGCTTTGTGATTCACCTCCCCTCACAATGGCACTGTCAATGAACCTGTCACTGTCAATTATTGTTACCCCCATGACCCATCTCACTCCTTTGAGTTTGACACTATGTCTGGCCGCTGCTACATTGTCCAGCCATAAATCCTGATGACCACCTATGGACTGGCTACCATGTAATGTAAAGTGGCATAATAGTCTATTATGTACTATTATGAACCTTAGCTAAAACCATAGGCAACTTGTAGTCTGTCATGGTTACTACTGTAATTTTTCTGCATGACCCCTGGCAGTTGGGTTAGCCCCTTGAGTTGTGGATCTGCCCAAGGTTTCTAGATTAACTGAACATAAGGGAGTTTTTCCTTGCCCCTGTTGCTCTTGGGTGCTCCTTCTGTGAAGCACCACAAAACAATACTATTGTACAAGGCACTGTATAAATAAACTGAATTGAATTGAATTGAATTAAATGTAGTAATATGATATGATTTGCACACAAAAAACACACACAAGTCCACATGTAGGCTCAAACCTCAAACCAAGACACATGTGAAGCTTTGTGTTGCTACAAACGTGGCAAATTTAATGTCAGGTGACAGAAACTATGTATAATAACACTCCCTCAAAACGCTGATTGGATACTAACCAGATTGGTCAGTTCTGTTGATTGGTTCACTAATAGACACTAATTCACAAGACTAGGAGTTTCCTTGGTGTCCTGGCTAAAGTCCCAAACTAGCTGATTCAGTCAGACTCCCTAACAATCCCTGAGCACAACTGGCTGATTCAATCGTTCTCTCACTCTGTGCTTCAAGCTGGTGTGTGGTAAGTGTTCTGGCCCAGGTGGGGGGGTTACACTTTGGTGGTGGTTAGTGAGGCTCCCTCACATTCACTTATAAAGCACTTTGAGTAAAAGTATGGTTGTGTTAAAACCCGAGCTTTTGACAAAACCAACCCAGAAGGAGGATCACAGTCTTCTCCTATAATGTCAAATGTAAACAACCAGAACACTGCATTGTTATGGCAAAGCTAAACATAACAGCCTTATTTCAGCTTTGTGTTCATCATAATCAGTATGCCGTTGTGTTGAAAATGTAATGCCTATACAGTTAGATGATCTCAGCAACATCTCTTTAGTACTGTCCTAAAGATAACATCAAGATTATCTTGAAGAAGAGCTCCATTGTCCTTTTTGGTACCCTTATGTTTAAACAGTCCTACTAGATTCTACTATTTATACTGCAAGATGCCAAGTCTTGTCTCAAACATGCATGTTTACCACATGTCTAATTTTCACCTCACCAATAAGGGTTTCATGTAATGAACTGCATGACAGCTGACCTTTCTGCAATTGATTATGAGACCACTACTACTACCACTAGTACTACTACTAGCACTTTTCAAGATACCCAAAGCACTTTACAGTGGAAGGCGGACCTCATTAACCACTAGAATTGGTGCTTGTGATATTCTGCTTTATGCTGTGTGTGATTATAATGTGTTTTGATATTGCATGTTGACATTACAGGCCCATGTGCTCCTCCAGGGCTATTTGTTGTCTTTGCCTGTTTGACCTCTGATGTAGTGATGGTTCAAATGACTCAAGCTGGGCCATGCCAACACATGTCAAATTTAGACCTAAATCAGCTGTGCTCCCAGACTTCCCAAACCACCAGCAATAACAAGCAAACACACCCAGGCTGAAGACGACAAGGAATGTCATTCATATGGTCCTGATTTTCCTTCCCTCCCCATCACATGTGGATAGGAAGGGGTTAGACTAAGAGAAATGGCAGTGACTCGGCAACATTTGGTTACATCCTTGCATAGACAGTTAACCACGAGCTGAAGCCAAACCATTGGTTTTCAGCTTTCTATGCTCATATGCTGAGTCTATCCACTACTCATTTAAGCTGTTGTACAAGATGTTGCTTTAGTAAGTGCATATGCATGGTGGACATAGAGAGGGCTACTTAAAAAATAAGAAACTATGTCAAAATATGGATTTGCCTAATATGAGTATTTTAGGCCACTGACTGATGACATACATTTCTCAGATTGTATTTGCTAGTGCAGTATTTGCAAGGCATTTATAGCGACCACTTCTCTTGTGCTTCAGTGTATTGAAGCATTTGCAACATTCTGGGCTGATCTCTATCTCCACATGTAACACGAGAAACAGCAGTGAAACACCAAAGTAAATGGAACAGACCACAACCTAGGAAAGTTGCAAGTTTGTTTTCAGCAAGTGTATGACAATACTCAGAACTGTTATCAGCCCAGAAATCACACCCCCACATGGTCATGTTCGTGTTGCAGTTTCCTTGTTATCTGACTTAGCCATCTACATTTCAAATGTCACCTGCGTGAACATCCAGTGAACAAGAATACCAGATAAAATGCAAATGTGTAAGTTATCATGGGTTTTGGTATAGTATCAGCATATAGTCTGAAAGTCTCAGAACTCATGTCAGGAGATTTCTTGTAAAGGCCTATGCCTATGTATGGTAAGAATACATATTCCAAACCAGTGCAATCACAAGCACTGGCATTAAGGTATCCATAATTCTGCCATGTTAACTAGATTCCTTGCCTTTTCACTCCAATCAATATATTTAGAGGAAGTACACAAGATGTTACCTTTTCACTCAGCTAGATGGAATCTTAAAAAAAAACCAAAGCTCTTTATATTTACAGATATTCACCTACTCAAACATGAACATAATATCTAGTTAGTATTAATTTAGTGCAATATGGACAAAGAAACAGGAACTGTACAGGTGCTGTAGTTTGAAAAGTTTAAGATTTTAAATTATGCAGACGTACCATAAAGTTATATAATAATGGCAGCCAATAAAATATTGGTGTTTCAAACTTCAAACTTACTTTTTAACAAACAATCTAAAGGATCAGTACCAGAAGAACAAATCCAGAATACTCCACTCACAATCACAGCACAGCAGAATTTTTCACATTTCATACTGTACTCTTGCAGCAGGAGGGAACGCAGCAGTGATTTGTTTGCCTGCACTCTATCAGAAAATCCAATTCCACCAAGAAGAGCAACTGAGAATTGGCATATTCATCTGTGGCTTTCTGGAGCAACAATCAATTTGGTATCATTATGGTGCATGAGACAGAAGACAACCGACATCTGTTTGGCATTACTTAGACTATGTGATGAACCCCGTGACAGGATCTGTACTCATGCAACATGCAAGCATGCAAACGTGTATTGGAAAATCCCCCTCAGTCAGTCTGAGGACATAGACAGCAGTTAATGGCATTTACATTTAGAACTGGTTGTAGAAGACAGATTAGTATAAGTATTTTGGAAGAAATTCAAAATGCACAATGACTAAGCTATTGACTGATCTGTCAAAAACAATCATGAATTTCTTAAATCTACAAAATGGTGTAATATACAGCAAATTTGTAACCTATATAGCTGATATAGTGCACAAATAACATATTCATTCCAGTGAGAGATTAAATTATGTTTGGCCTGTAACATACGTGTTGTATTAGTTTCAAAATACATTTAATCCTCAAGGGACAAATATGAGCAAAATGTGTATATTAGAAATAAAGAAACAATGCTGGGCTGTATCATGAATTATCTATAGTCAGTAGTGTAATGCAGCCCCAGTCATTTAGTCTGGATCTTGAACACTGGTTTGTGTAATAACACTAATGATAATCATAATTAGGATAATGATATTGTTATTTTTCTAAACAATATGCTCATAAAAACTGTAATCAAAACACCAAACCATGCTCTCCATTTACGCTTCTTTATTAGACACTAATGCTATTGTAATTCAAGTGCATAACTTTGCAAAAACAATGATAAAACCATGCAACATAAACATACAATTACTTGAGATATGGTAATTATATGTTGACTCTCTTTACAACTAGATCTTCAATGTTGATAATGAAATTGATGTGTTATTGAGTGTTACCTTTTGTTTGTTATTTTGTCCTCTGCTGTCCGGGGGGGGGGGGGGGGGGAGGGGGTCACTCAGCCTTATTGATAGTTTTCCTAGAATCTTTACTAGTTTCAATAGTGTGTGTGTTTATAATGTTCTCCCTACTCCAGAGGACCTCAGTCAGTGGGTTGGTGAAGACAGAAGCTGGAAACTTTTTTGCAGTGGTCATGGCTTCTTAAGGCATATGCTATCCTGAAGTGATTGTTCTTGATATAAATGAGAATAGGCTGGGAGTTCACTGGCATCACAGATTATATTATCGTGACAGAGAGGAGACCACAGTATGGTCAGGCCTTTGTTTCATTTAATTTCTAAATTAAGTCACTGAGTTTATTTGGCAGGATGCTCTCAGAAAACCAAGTCGACCTTCTTTTTTGGGTTCATTATAATTGTTTAGAGTGTTGTTGCACTCATTTTGACAATACCCTTTATGCGCTCTGGGGCAGTCAGAATGTTTTTGTTTTGATACTTTTACACAAAGCTTGAAATTCTAGATGCTCTTTTCTCAGTCATGAAATAAAAACATTAAAATAAAAACATTAAATACATCACAGTCGGTCAGACAGCAGAACTTAGGGAACAAACAAAGCCCAAAACAAGCCTTGTTCCTTGGACTTTCACAAAGTTATGTTAATTTCATTTTAGACTACTTGAATGGTCACTGACAGCTAGTATTCATGTTCCTACAAATGAGAGTGATGTAAACCATCCCCAGTTTTACTCTGGCCTTTAATTACCAGGCTCTCAGATTGCTGAATATTCTAACAGTTTGGTCACAGAACAGTGTCCTGGTGGTTTCCAGCATGGTGTGGATCCTATCTTCTTTATTCCTCTCCTCTCTGTAAGTAAGAGGTCAGACAAACAGTTGGGCTGGCAGTTGGTTTCTAGGAAATAACAGCCTGGACAGAGGAGGTTCATGGGGTCCATTAAGTATCTCACATCATCTCACCCTTACAAAACCCCTCAGCCATAACAAATGTCTGTTATCTATATCTATTTATCTCTCTCTGTCTCTCTCTGTGTGTGTGTATGTATATACATATAACAGCTAAATTATTAAAATGTGTTTCTCCCATCCCAGAAAGAATGTACTACTATATTACTGTAGCCTAACTACTGTAGTCTTGCAATTGGGCAGGCTCTATGAGGAAAGACAATACCCTGGCAATATGCCAGTTGGTGTGGAAAATATGATTTAAAAAGCTCTCGCCATAACTGGTGTGTGAAATCACACAAGCTCTAAAGGCATTGGTGGTGCATCACATCGGCCTATTCCTAATCTTGGAGGAGGACTCCATCAGGACAGGAACAGCATTAACCTAGTTGAACTCAAACAAACCTGCTAGCAAATTTGAATAATCTGCACGTCTATCAGGAGGATGAGGCACATTTTAGGAACCAATCACGACTGTTTATCTGGCAATGGGCAAGCTTTATATGAGGACAGATAGGACAGTGCATTCACACAACCAATGATGGTGTCACCATGTGACAGATCTGTATTTTCATTAACAATTCAGTAAACAACTGCATTTAAAACCCAAGACATGTTTTCTGCACTTCCAAAATGATGTGGTGAGGGTTTAATGTACAAGGTTAACTTTTCATGTTGATTACCATCTAGGAAATGGGAAGTGAATGACATGACTTCAGACCCACTCACAATTTCAACCGAAACTTGAGAAGTAGGTCTGGGTTTACCCAAGCTAAAACAGGATGACATTTTGGCCCCAGAATTATATGACCTATATGTTATGTT
The DNA here is from genome assembly GCA_015244755.2 of Tenualosa ilisha. NCBI lineage: Eukaryota > Metazoa > Chordata > Actinopteri > Clupeiformes > Clupeidae > Tenualosa > Tenualosa ilisha. The sequence continues at coordinate 1,599,952 of PYXC01002596.1, forward strand.
TCGACCTCTTATCCCATGATATCAGTAACTGGGTACTGGTTTGCAGATTTCAGTCTTCCTCCTAAAGACATCTCATTTATTATTCTGAGAGACACTGTGCACTGCCTTGACAAGATAATGTCCAGATTGTGTTTTGTTGAGATATTGGACCACAAACAACTCAAATAAGAAGTGAGAGTTAATCTATATTTCCTTTAGATCACAGCAGAAACAGTTTTTGTTGAAACAGTGAAAAATAAAGGATATGGCTCAGGAGTCTCCTTCCACCATAATAGTAAAAATACTATTAAAAAGGTGATCTTTAATGTTCATTTCAGGTTGTGCTTTTAAATATTATGATGTGGATCTATTTAGCTTGTATCTTTCCATTCTATTACAACTATATTTCTTCTCACACTATATTTCTGTGTAGGCTATGTTTTGCATGAGAATATCAATGTGTGTGGAAGAGAGACAAAGAAAGATTGCTTATGTGTTTGTTAGTGTAAAAACCTCATTGTCAGCGCTGTCAGCCAGCAGTTGAGGCGTGCCTCCGCAGCCTGTCTTGTGGAGCCGATTTTCCCCAGGAAGTACAGTGACTCAGTTGTGGTTGAGTGTGGAAATCTCTGCATGCTAGAGCCCTGCAGCTGGCATACTTTCCTAGTTCACTTCAAGGTCCTCTGTTGTCCTGAAGTATCCCTGTCTTCCTACAGGGGTAATATTTCATTTGCCACATGAAAAAAAAACACTACACAGTATGTGCACTCTGGCTGAATAACTGACATGATCCCAAATCATCATTTAACAACACATTTAACCGTAACCTAATTTCATTTTGGCCATATTTTATCATCAAGAATTTGAGTATAGTACTTGATTCTGGAAGAAAAGGACTACAATGCAGTCAACGCAAAAACACAAAAACAACAAACCATATGATAGAACACCAACACACACAAGCACAACTGCTAAAAACATTCCAATTAACTTCTCTCTCTAGCACCCCTAGTTCATAACCTCCAGATCTCTTGGGTGTATCATTTCTTTATATTTTCCTCAAAATTCTTTTGTGACATGGGTAATGCTGTGACCTAATTTGTAGGGGGAACCACCCAGGGGAAATCCCCTCAACTGTTGTTGAGGTAATCAGGGTCTTGCTAGCATACCCATTCTACTGGTTTCTTGGGGGAGCATGTGTGTGTTTGGCACATTTCACCATCATATAACTGTACATGGTATAAAGGAATCAAAACAGGCAATCAAGAATGTTGAACTTTTGGATTAGCATTCAAAATTCTAACATCCTGGGATGGGATTGATCCTGTTTCAACAAAAACATTTTGTTCTATTGGTGATCAAACATGACCCTGGGCCCTTAATCCTTTGTTCTTGGTGTTCTAGGTTTCTCTTTTCTCAGAGGTTGTAAAAAGAAGCTTCGTTAATGGTTTATTAGTTCTGAAGCAGTGGGAATGTCCTGTGCAACAGGATGTGATGACTGGATCAATGTGATTTGTGGCATGGGTTGTGTGCCCACCTGCACTCACCTACTAAAAGCCTACAAAAAGCCTTTTCCTCTTATACTTTCTCATAATAACACACTCCTTTGCATGAGTCACATTTAAAGTACATAACCTCTGAGCTGAGGCATGTACAAGCAGTGGGCAAAATAAGCGTATAATATGCAGTACAGTGGGCAGTGGTGGCACAGGTGGCATCCTGAATAGCATGTTAGTAGGGGAGACAGTCCCTTAGCTTATTGAGAATTGTAAGCTGCTTGGATAAAAGCGTCTGCCAAAGGCGTAAATGTCAATGTAAATAGTGTAGTAAGTGTGCAATACTAATAATACACTTTGTCAAAATAAGTTCAAAAAGAAAAAAAATGCTGTTTACATATATCTAGACATTTGAAACAGAGTTTCATCCCCTTTAAATGATGCCCTCCAAACCAGATTCTCTCCTGCAGTTTGTCTGGTTTCCTTTAATCAATGTATGTGGATATGGTGATCATTGTAATCACTACTTGAAATCAGTTGTTTGAACTCCTATGCCAGCACTTGCATGTGTAATGCTGCATGTAATTTTTTCCACTATTTGGAACATTTCAAAATATTGGTGACTGAAAGCATTTACATTTATGCCTTTAGCAGACGCTTTTATCCAAAGCGACTTACAAAAGAGGATAACTTCAAGCTACAACACAAAGAAACTAACAAAAAATGCATAAAAATTGTTGTATTTTAGGTTGAAAGTGCAATAGTGTAATAAAGGTGCAGTATAAAAGAGAGATTAAGTATAAGAGGTCAAGTGCATTCTCAGAATTCAAGCCAGGAGAAATTCCTGGAAGAGCTGGGTCTTCAAGAGTTTCTTGAAGGTGGAGAGGGTCTGTTGATCTTGTAGCATTTGGAAGGTCATTCCACCAGTGTGGAACAACACATGAGAAGAGTCTGGATTGACCTGTGCAAGGTGTTGGCAGTTTTAAGCTTAGCTTAGCACAGTTCCTTAAATCATTTAAGACAGTTAGCATTGCTCCAAAAAGTTACCACAGAACTTTTATATTTTTCCTATTTAAAAGTTGACACTTGCGTAGTTACAACATGTACAAAGACTGACGGAAAACTAAACCTGACAATTTTCTATTTGAAACAAACATAGATTATATTGTAAACTGGCAGCTAATATTAACTGAATGGTGCGTAGGAAATTAAATTTAAAGTCAGTTTCTGTGCCCCAGTCAGTGTAAACTGCTGGTTAATTATTCAGTTTATTCAGTCTATGTTGTATTCAATATTCTTGTTCGTTGCCTTACCGCCAAGGCTATGACTGATTCACAACATATTTCTCCTTTGAAATATTCCCCCTATTCAACCACAATACATCTCTGCATAGGCATGTAATAAAGAAAAACGGTACTAAAACACAGTTACCAACAATGCAATGCTCTGATCTATTTTCTTAAACTTATTCCAATGATACCAAGCCCTCTGGCTCAAGGAATCCCGGACAAGTCTGTAACAGCAGACATGTAGTGCTAGTGGTTGGTGCTCATAAAAACGTTATCTAGCAGTGATGACTGGCAATGGTTCAAATGTCCTCTTTGTTGATTCTTGCTGTATTGCACACACTTAATTTCTTCCTAATTTACTTCAATGTACTGATTTACTTTATTTCCTTTTGACTTTCTAGATGACTAATGCACACATTTTCCCAAGATCATATCTTCAAACTTCCTTTGAATATCAGTTAATAAACTACAAGAGCCAACATTTAATAAATGCTGTAATACTGACTATTTCATGGGTAAAACTTCATGGGTGAGTGCATTGCATAACACATTCATAAACCCTTAAATGAATGCTTCTTATTATATTCATTATTGCTTCATAAAGCATGACCTCACATTCATAAACTAAGTAGGCCAATCATACATGTGAGAATTTTTCTTCCAAATAAGTCCTCATTTGCTAATATGTTTTCTAAAAATGTTAACATTGTAAAAAGCACATGGCTTGGTCCGTTAATGATAGTACACACATTTGTGGTTGTCCTCATCTATTGTCTCATCACTGTTGCCACTCCCGATACTCCAGCATGAAATGGCAAGCTGAACTCATCCTTTCTTCCTTTGAGGGCAGAGATTTCAAGTGTCACCCCATCACAATTACTTAACATCAGTTCAATTCATAGCAAAGTGCATGAATGTTACTTAACCCATTCCTGAGTTTATTATGAAGCATTTATGTATAGTTTTCTAAATGTGCTATGCACCCCACAGGTATGTAAAGTGATACCATTTTCTTAAATCAGTCAGTTAATTTAAACATAACATTGTTCAGTAATATACGTAGATAAATATAAATAATACTAAACTCTAATTTTAAAAAGTGCTAATTTTAGCCAGTACTCATCGATGCTCTACTGAACTTTCTAGTAGTGGCATACATCACGAAAGGTAAACATCTCCATCTGTCACTAGCTGTCTTATTGCTGGTGCATGGAGCATCAGGCATAAGTATTTCATCCACAGTTACAGTCCAGTCATTTGTAAATGGATAAAACATTACTGACTCTGTTTACTTTGTTTTTGCAATAATACAGTGAGTGAACTGTTGAAAGTGAACACATGACTACATCAACGGGACAAAATCGCTTTCCTTCACATGAGGAAGAAATAATAAAATCATAAGCAAATTTTGCACAAAGTAGACTGATTACAGGTGCATAAAAACAACACAACTTACTCATAAATTAATCAGCAGAATACACTATGTCAGTGTGATATACACATATCCCATCAAATAACATTAATATAGGCTACGGAGTAAGTGCAATGTCGGCAGATTGATGCTGATGTTGATGTTGATGCCTGCAGCTAGATACGCAACAAAACATGATCAAAAAGTGTAATTTAAAGTGTTATGGCAAAACTACACACTCACTGACAGCCTGGTGCGATCTGCAGTGTTGCTTGTGGGTGACCCTGCACAATACAGTTAACTAGCCAGCTGTAGCTAGATGTCCAGTAACTTTAACGGAGCCAATGTTAAGTAGTAGGCTAACTGATTAGATGGTGCTCTTTGGGAGTATTCCTGTTATAGCATAACACAAATACAAGTCAGTTGAGTTCTCATTCTAATTATTCATATTCTGATGTAATGGCAAGCTACTTATAGCAGCCTATAACCTATTGAATGTGTTAGCTTAGCCTACTCACTGAGAATGCAAGTGCCCACCATAAATTAATTTGTTGTTCAAATTTGTTGTTTGTTGGGAGTTACTTCTCCAAATCCTTGTCTGTTAGATGCCAGAAAGGTTCATAATTATAAATCCAAGGAATGCATATTCTTATGAGTTGATCTTTCAAATAAGTCCTCATTTGCTATTACATCTTCTAAAAATGCTGTTATAATCAATAATTCTCTATGGGGAATCTTTAATGTTTACCCAACAAGACGTATTCTTAATCAAATTCTTTTTTGGAATGTTTATGAAGTCAGTTACAAAAAAACAGCTGTAAATGTTTAATTTGTGTATTTCAAAAAAGGGAAGCTAGCTTCTTGTTTAGTTTGTTTCACAAGGCATGACTCAACATTCATACCCAACCTAAACGAGGAAGACGGAATGGTGATAAGCTATCAAAATTAAAGTCCAACAGTCTAAAAGCAGCACTGTTGTTTATATTTTAAACCTGTTACGTGATCATATCACATTTACATATTTCATTAATATCTCACAAAGTCTACTTCAAACGTCACTTTACTATACAAGTTGTGAGTTTAACACTGGGAGGTAAACTACATAGAGCTGATCCTAGACCTCGGAATGGTTGGACACATTGGACACACCCATTCTCAAGGTAACAGAAGATGATAACTACCTGCAAAGGTTACTTTAAAGTTTTTATGAAACATTTAAATTATATGCTTGCTCATGTTGTGTCTCTTTGACACTGGCTTGCCTATTGACTCTGATGAGACATGATCAGGTAACAGGTTTAAACCAAAAACGACAATGCTGTTTGAGACTGTTGGACTGGAGCGAGCATATAATTTATATGTTAATAAAAAATTTTACGTAATCTTTTCACATAATTATCATCTTTTGCTAACTTGCCTATACACTCACATGGGAATGTGTCCAACTGTTCTGGCGTCCACAAATATTGGTCAGCTCTATGTAGTTTACATTTCTCACAAAACTGTAGTTTACCTTTCTCAAAAATGCCATGATATCTTACCACTTGTTATATAAACTTCCAACACATGAATATACAATGAAATTAAATTTAAAAAGCTAATATTCACTTATGACATACCATACTATATGCAATTATATCACAGACACTTTTTGTATGCCAACTAAACGATAAATAAATCCTGTTCACTCAGGAAAAACCATAAAATGAACAAAGGTTTAAACAACTTATCTATTAATTCATATTTTTTAATTTTCTCCTACCATTTGAGTACCACTGAGATCTTAATCTCTTCAAGGAAGCCCTTTAACTTAAAAATCAATACGTGAGAACGGAAAATCATCATTCATGTTATCCTGAAATTCTCTCACTGATGCAAAAGATCATAGGCTTGCTGGAAGTCACCATTGCACTGATTGACAATATCCTCTATGAAGGCTTTCTCACAGTGAGGGAAATGACTTAAAAGCTTCATCACTGTCCATTCCAGGTCAGCATCTACAATAAAAAGATACATAATAATAATCAAACTGAGTTGCCTTGAGATTAAAACTGGAATATTTTCCAAGGTTAGATGAGTGGGGAAAAGTCTGAGGGAGAGACAGACAGAAAGTACACAGCTTTGTTCTTTTTCTTCGGCACAGAAATTGGAATAGGGGTGCCCTAACCGGCGAGCAGGGCAGACAGCAGCAGCTCCATCTGAACCATTCAGGATTCAGGAGTGAAACTGTTTGCTGGCTAGGGTGGGAGAGCATTTGTCTACACCACACCACACCACACCACACCACACCACACCACACCACATCCCCTCTGTCAACCCTGCTCCACAAATGGTGGCATCCTGATCAACCAACCACATACTAAATGGATAGAGCAGCTGAGTAACAAAAAGATGCCTCTATGACAACACAAGCAGTCTGGGTACTTGAGTGAAAAGGCCCATCAAGTAACCCTTGAACTGGTGCCAAGACACAGGAAATTGAGTTAGGCAAGTGGTGAGAGGGTATGAGCCTAATCATTGTGGTAATTTTGACAGACAGAACAGATGCAATACACAAGGGCCTGATAGGTTTGTGCTTACTGCAACAGAGAAACGAAATGGCAGCAAATAACATACCAAAAGCCAGATCTTGTAGATGGATGGATAGTGATAGTCACTACCATGAGTACAACAGAATGCCAAGACATATCCAGCTGAAAGCTTGCTGAAACACTTGCTTCCCTCGGCTTACAGTGTGACATGTATACGATGTCTTTGGCAATAAGAAACGGGACATCAGAGTTTGGAAATGACTGTCTAACCCCAAACCGCAATGGTGGATAATGCCACATATTCTCTTTGTGATTTTAGTGTAACTGGGACTGAGTACACAAATGTAATGTATAATTATGCAGTTTGGAAGACATGCAAAGGTGCGGCACAAATACTGAGTTTGCATGACAAAATCATCAGAGGAACCATTGAACACAGTAAGAGAACTAATCAACTAGTGGAGATAGTTTTGGATCATGCACGGGTTTGCAACTGTGGACAAATCCCATCAATAAATAAATATATGTATTCTTCTGAAACAAAGGGGACATATGTGCCAGACTCCTCTGTGCTGTTACATGATATTTCAATACAATTAAATTAGCTGAAGATTTACTATTTACAGTAGGTATGATTATTAATATAAATTAAAATTCTAGTCTGCCTTTTACAACTTAAACAACAGAAGCAGAGTTTGGACTACATCCACTCCTAGATTTGAAGTGATGATGAACCCTGTGGGTTTCATATCACTACAAACCAAGAAGTAAAATAAAAAAACCCTGATATTATATATATTTCCAAATCATTTTATGTGTGCAGCTCATACATTTCTCTCTTGTTTGGATGGTACAGAACTCAAAGATGATGTTCATACGTATGTATAAACCCAGAACATTATAACAGTGCTGTCTGTTTAAAGAAGACATTACAGCTTTGTTGTAAATCTCCTGCTTGCTTGGCTCACCATACTCTTGTTTAACGTTGGTATGCATGTCTTCTGGAGAAAACACAGCATCCTCTTGTGGCTCTTGCTTCAACTGACAACCTCCATCCTGTAATCCCACTGTCTGCTCTTGGTTAGTGGCACCAGCCTGAACTCTGTCCAGGAAAGCCTGGTTGACACTGTTCTCAAAACAGATATAAAGTATTCAAAGACCTGAAAGTTTCTCAAAAAAGTAGTTATAAATTACAATTTTTATTTCACTTAAAAAGTAATTTTGTTTTCTGCTACTGATAACATGCCCACAACAGGTCTACAATGCATAACATATAGCACAAATAAATGAGCATACTTAATATCGACTATGTGCAAACATTTGTAATAAAATGTATTTACGGTCCAAAAACAATAAGTATGTCTGTAAAGAGCCTACTCTAGGCCTAATGCTCATTGTAAAAAATCAAGAGACTGGAGGTATCTGTGGCATCTGTGTCATGGCCACTGCAAAAATACAATGACAGCTGTCAATGGCAACGGGTTTTGCGCTTCAGATTCACATTTTCTTTTTGTGAGTGGAGAAATGGCAAATGACTGCTGAACCATAAATTATCCCTTACTTAATTTCAACTTTAACCCGTTAAAGAACTATTATTGAATTGATTTCAAGTTTTGTTTAAACATTCTGCAATTCTTGTATAGAAGAAATGGGTAAGAATTCAGTGAGAGCTCTGCTTAACTGAGACAAGCACAAGTCCTTGTCATTTTCCTATAAAGAATATCCGGTAACACTTTCTATAAACCCAGTATTTATAAAGTATTATAAATGCATTCATAAAGAGTTGTAATGCATTCATAAAGCCTTATTGATAATAACATTAGTATTCATAACTGTTTATACATTATCATGACTGTACATATGATAATTCCATATCAATTCAACACCAAAATCCTGATTGACACCATGGTCCTCTTTTTCTCCTGATTTTTTGTCCAAACATTCCTCCATGGCTTACTAGAAATAAGTGAAAATTTCAGCCTGATGTCTTGATTTCTGACATATAGCTCTTCAAAAATGGATAGACATTGTCAAGAAAAACACTGCAAATTTTTGTGAGATGATGAAAATGATCTCTACAATGACACACCTGTGTCCGTTTAGCCCAGCAGATGTACATAGACTTAACAGAAGTGTTTGTACAACCAGCACTTTGCAGCGTGGTAATTCTGTGGAGTTAACGTTACGGTGCATTTGTGTGTGTGTGCGCACGCCTGGTTGTGTGTGTGTGTGTGTGCGCGCACATGTATGTGTTTGGTCAACACTTTGGTCGACACTTTGACTAGAAGTGTCTAACATCATTTTCAAGAGAGATTTCACTGCGCTTCACATATCCCTTTTATATGTGTGTGTGTGTTTTATGTGTGTGCATGTTTATGTATGTGTGTATGTGTGTTTGGTCAATATTGGCCACACATTTTTAATGTTTTTTTTATGTTTTGAATGTTGTTAGGTTACCTGTGTATGTGTGTGTATCTGGCCAGAAGTGTCTCACATAATTTACAAAGGAAATTTCACTGCCCTTTGCACATCCCTTTTATATGTTTTTAGGTCACCTGTGTGTACGTGTGTGTGTGTGCACTTATGTGTGTGTCTATGTGTGTGTGTGTGCATGTGTTTGGTTACCATTGGTCGTCATTTAGAAGGGAGATTGAAATCTCCCCTTCTTTTTGTGTTTTTAGGTCACCTGTGTGTGTGTGTGTGTGTGCGTGTGTGTGTGGTGTAGAACAATAGAAGGAGAACAATAGAACACCTTTCTGTGCCTCTGAGGTCTATGTCAGCAATGTCTTCAGGAAGGTTTAATTGCAGAAATGCTGCCGGATTGGATGGGACAGGGTTCTGAAATCCTGCACTGCTGCGTTGAAGATGCCACAGAGTCACTCTGTTCTATGCTGAGCTCCTGCTTGGATCGTGTGTGCCCTCTGTCTACCAGACCCGCACGATCCACTCAGTCTCATGCGTGGCTTAATGACTCACTTTGTTCAATGCGCACTAACCTCAGAGCTGCTGTGAGGAAATGGCACAAAACTAAGAATTCGGCCGATCTAACACAATTCCAGGAACTGCGATCATCCTTCTCATCCAGCGTCACTTCTGCGAAAAAGGCTTTCTATCATGACAAGATTCACAATGCCACGGACACCAAGAAACTCTTCTCCACCTCCAAATCTTTACTAAACCCACCTCTTCCACCTCCTGCAACTAACCTCACAGCTGACACTTTTGCTGCATTTTTTACTAACAAAGTTGCAGCAATTAGCAGTCAGTTCTATAACCAAACTACAGAGGTTCCTCCTCCAAGCCTCTCTAAACCAACTGCTTCCTTTTCTTCTTTCACTCCTCTCTCTGAGGCCAAAGTGTCCAAGGTTCTCACAGACAGCCTGCCTACCTCTTGTCCTCTGTACCCTATCCTCTCCACTGAGATGCACTGTCTGTCTCTGTCTGTCACTGTCTGTGACGGAAGCATTAAAAGAGGCCAGAGTGGCAGGTCAATCCTCAGTACTCATCCTGCTGGACCTATCAGCAGCATTTGACACGATCAACCACCGCATCCTACTGGACAAGCTGACCAACATGGGTATTGATGGCACAGTGCACTCCTGGTTCAAATCCTATCTTACTGGACGGTCATTCAACATATCATGGCTAGGACAGACATCGGCACTTCACCAACTCACCACAGGAGTACTCCAAGGATCTGTGCTGGGGCCCCTTCTCTTCGCCCTGCATATCACCTTGCTGGAATTGATCACCCATTCCCATGGCTTCTCTTACCACTGCTATGCTAATGTGTACCCAGCTCTATCTGTCCTTACGTTATCTAGCACGGCCAACACCTTGCGCAGGTCAATCCAGACTCTTCTCATGTTTGGTTCCACGCTGGTGGAATGACCTTCCAAGTGCTATCAGATCAACTGATACCCTCTCCACCTTCATGAAACTCTTGAAGCCCCAGCTCTTCCAAGAATATCTCCTGGCTTAATTTTTGAGAATGCACTTAACATCTTATACTTAATTTCTCTTTTATACTGCACTTTTTATTACACTATTGCCCTTTCTACTTAAAATTGTGCAGTTTTTATGTTAGCAATATGCACTCTTTGTTAGTTTCTTTCATTGTGTTGCAGCTTGAATGTTATTCTCTTTTGTAAGTCACTTTGGATAAAAGCATCTGCTGAATGCATAAATGTAAATATAATATAATGTAAATGTTCTTAAACAAAAAATAATCTTTCAGGAAAGAAGGAAACCTTCCAGTCAACTTTAGAGCTAATCATAGTACAGAATCAGCCCTAGTTAAAGTCTTCAATGACCTCCTTATCTCATCTGATAACGGATATATATCAGTATTAACCCTATTGGATCTTAGACTAAAACTTAGTTAGTGGCCTTTCACTATCATGTAACACAAAAGTTAAAGACTTCGGGGTAAACAATTTTTTTCACCTACAAAATATCGCTAAGGTTAGAAAGTTCCTATCCTTTGAGGATACTGAAAAATTAATACATACATTTATTACCTCCAGGCTTGATTATTGTAATGCTCTGTTCTCTCAGTGTGGTAATACCTGTATCAGAAACCTACAGCTAATACAAAATGCCGCAGCCTGAACACTCTATCTTACCTGTCCTTGCTTCCTTACTTTGGCTCCCTATTAAAAGTTGAATCGATTTTAAAATACTCCTCCTTACCTACAAAGCCCTCAATGGCCATGCTCCAACATATATTAAAGACTTACTTGTCCCTTACCACCCTCCGAGAACCTAGAATGCTGGTCTTCTTGTAATCCTGACAATATCAAGAGCCTTTTGCTACCGTGCGCCCCTCTTGTGGAATAATCTCACCCGCATCCAACAAGCGGACACTCTCAATACCTTTAAGTCTAGACTTAAAACCTTCCTCTTTACTGTTTCCCATAGTTAGGAATGGTGCATGGTAATCAACACTACTCATGGGTCTTTTGGGAGGGACTGCCTCTGCTGTTGCCCTCAGTTGTGAGGCATGGCAGCCACTGACCATCCCTGCAGTAGTGCTGGGTTGCCATGCACCATACCTTAATTATGCTGCTATAGCCTAGTGCTGCCACAAACCTTTCATCTGTCATGCCATACAGCTCTCTCTATATCTCTCTCTCTTACCCTCTCTCTTTACTTATACAAGTATTTAAATACATATATGTATGCACAAATGACACATATGATCACTGATGTGTGAGCCTGGCCTAACTCATTTGCTTCCTCTGTCCACAGTTATCTCTGCTGAGTGTCATTCCTGCCTCCTTCCAACAGACTCCTGTCACATTCCCCTCTTGAGTGGACTACTTCCCTACGTGAGGCCCATGCCATGACCGACTCTCCATCCTAGAGGCCCATCCTAGATGCCCTTGTCAGAGCCGACTCCCCTTCCCTGAGGCTTTGTGACTGACCCCCCTCACAATAGCACTGTCAAATGGACTCTTATTGTTACCCCCATGATCCATCCCACTCCTTGACTTTAACACTTTGTCTGGCCACTACTACATTGTCCAGACATAATTCTTGATAACCACTCATGGACTGACCACCATGTAATGGTATGGGACAATATTCTGGAACTATTACGATCCTTACCTAAAACCATGGACAAGTTGTAGTCTATCATGGTTACTACTGATTGTACTTTTCCTGTATGACCCCTGGCAGTTGGGTTAGCCCCTTGAGTCGTTGATCTGCCCAGGGTTTTTTCCTAGACTAACTATACATAGGGGAGTTTTTCCTTGCCCCTTTTGCTCTTGACGGCTCCTTCTGTAAAGCGCCATTAGACAATACTATACTACGCTGTATAAATTAAATTAAATTGAACTGAATTAAATTGAATTCTTAAGTAAACTTAAGAAGCTGGGATTGAAATCGTCTGTTTTGGCTAAACTGAACTATAGTTGATTTCCTGAAAGTGACATCACAACCAGGCTTTATTCTAACTCGCCTATTTATTCATGGCTATTTAAGATGCAAGATGGCAACCATATTTCACATTCATGAGGGTTCTGTAACCAGAGATGTGTGAATTGTTTAAATGAATTTGGGGCTAAAAATAAGCAATCCGCCCACCACCCAGACAAACCAGTGTTTCCAATTCAGCTGTATCACCTGACCCAAAAGTTTCTTGTGTGTAAACAATAAATCAGAATCCTGCAGGTGGCCTTGCAGGTGTGTGTCAATGGTTTGCAAAAATGACATTTTGAAAAAGAATTATTACATTAATAATTATTACTCTGAAGACTTTCATTTTTATCATGGAAGTGAGATGTTTATCTCAAAATACTGTGTCTTATGGGATGAGTCAAATTCTGCAAAAAGAGTCAAAAAAAGGTGTGAAGCAACTTCCAAAAAAGTTTTAAATTCATCTGTGTAATTAATCTTTGTTTACTGTGAATGGAACCTACTTTGGTATCATCATCTTGCATATAGGCATAGTAATGCATGCTGTACAAGATCAAAATAAGGTCCCCATACCGTCTGTGCTCCCTCTTCAGATCCTGCTCTCTTTCTCCACCTTGTTTGATGGTTTCCACTGACACAGCCTCCTAAGAACAAAAAGTACTGTATAATACTGTAAATACTGTAAAATACTGCAACAGTTTGAATTATTATTTTTTTTATTTCATTTTCCATTTCAAATTGTTTTCTATTACAGTTTGTCTGATTACAGGTTTTCGTGTATGAATAATCTTCTTTTGACAATAGTAACCTACCCTTAATTTGTGTAATGCAAATTTCCATATAAATTCATTGATATTGCTCCTGTTATTTATAGTTTACATAAATAAGGTACATACCATTTAGGAATATTACCCACAATGCTTGTTGTAGCCCTGAATGTGTCCGAACACTCTCAAAACACTTGCCAAACATCTGGAAACTTTGTTCAAACTTCCATTGTACTATGGTGGTTGCCAATTTGAGAGCAGTCAGACTTGGCCTGCTATGTACTATTCAAACTGCCGTCATGCTATGGTGCTTCAGTGCTAACGTGTAGTTGTATGTGAAATGCATGCCAGACTGAGATTGCAACTTCCAAGACAGCTCGTTTTTGCTGAAAAGTTCTCTGGTGGTCCAAAATTATGTTGAAAAAGATTTCTGCTCACTCATACCTACAGTATCTTTGCAGTTTTTTTATCTTTAGCCTGTGGACAGAGGGGATTCGGATATCACAACTAAATGCTGAACGCTGAACACTGGCCATGGCAGAGAAGATAACTTCTGGGCAGAGAGTAAACAGATACAAGCAATAGACCACTTTCAGGGATGATGCAAGAAACACTGGGCTCACTGTGAAATTACTGTGTTTCATTGTTGGTGAAGAGTGGTGAAGAGTGGTGGGGGGTGTTAGATCTTTTGTGTATTTAGTCAGAGAACCTGAGGACAAAGCAGTACCAAGGGTTTGGAGTGTTCTGTTTGCAGTGGCTAAAGAGTAAGGGGAATAGGTGGATTGACCTGGATATCACACCCTGGGAAGCTAATATAAAGAATCCTTTGTACAAACAGAGGTTATTAAGGAGATTACGCTGTCCTATGGAACCAACTCCGAAATAATAACAATTCTCGGAGCCCACTGAACCACATCAATACCCTGCCTTTCTCCAAACACTTTCATCCACAGGTCTATGACATTTAGATTGGAGCATTGTATTACTTTGTCTGGATACTCTCCAGACACTTAAGTCAATATGGGGAGAGGAAGCACAATCACACTGCCCTTTTCCCCTTCTAAGCATTCAAAGAGAAAAATTATACACTGCACAGCAGAGAAATAACAGAGGAATATGTGTTTTCAAAACTGGCTTTTTTGACTCTTAGATAGAAAACTCATTCCCCTTGATAAGTCATTTTCAAACCAATACCAGTTATATTGAGTGCATGTGTACTTTTACAATTACCATGAGATCAAGTCATGTAATGATAATATAATTTCAAAGGACACTAAACTAGCCTACTCCAAGTCCACTGTCATGAATGATTCCTTACACACCTGGATGCTATTCTTTCAAATACACTTCAGTTCATCATTTTCTCTGAGGCAATACATCTCTTGAAGAGAGTGAATAACCATGATTTCAGTCACAGACTCTCTGGGTTTCATGTTCTTTGTTTTCCATTTGAAAATATTAATAAAAAAATCACACAACCAACCAGTGGCTTCTTGTAGCTCTGAAGTATCAAAACAAAACAAAACACATAAAAAGACTGTGACTTTCTTGCATTCTTTTATTACTACGGCAGTGAGCCACAAAAAACAACTAATTCCAATGTCAGAGTGAACATTGTCATGTTACATGAAAGCATATTTGTTAAGGCAGCTATGTGGGTGATGTAAGTGGGGCTAACCCTGTGATAGACACATTTGTCTGTATCCTCCCACACTTCATCCTGCCTAATATCCTGGCAGTTCTCCAGGTACTTTCAAGAGAACAATGTAGGTTATTCCACACCACTCTGCACTCCCCTTACTCTTCCCTGTCCCTCACAAGCTCTGTAATGCTCTCAGCACTCAGACTTGCCTTGAACTCTGGGAAGTCCCCTGAACTCTGCTTGCCTGTGTGGTGTAAGATCAGAGCGTCCTCATTGACTAAACATGATGAGAGAAAAACGTTCCCTGTATTTACATTTACAAAAACTTCATCATGTACCATAATTCTGACTACATCAATCAGATAACAAGGAGGTAATTGAAGGACGTAAGTCCCACAGCAGGCAAGTTTATAGCTATTCACTTTGTGAGTAAGCAATTACATTCCCTAGAGGGCCATACTGACTTTGGTAAAGAAAGCCGTGGACCACCCATTGGATTATTGAATGAAACACAAAACGCATTGTGCTGTATGTGAAATGACATGAAAGTAGCCTAAATGCACATGATGGATGAATCTACTTACCATATATGAAAGCCCAATCAGAGGCCTGGGTTAGGTATTTACAGCTTCATGCACAGAATCAGCTTCATTTATTCAGCAGTAATTATTGAAACTGAACATGTAATTATGTGCTGAAACTGCACTATGCGCTGTTCCTTACAAGGTTTATTTATCTCTTGTGAATAAAAAAATGTGCGGTAACTGTAAATTCTATAACTGTTTTGTTATACATTTTGTATTCAAATGTATGTTAATTTTGTATGTATAATTAATATTCGGTACTCTTTGAAGACCACAATGATGTTCATGTTTCATGAGTCCACTTTGACATTCTTTCCCATATTTTTAAAATTCTATTTATTTGATTTTTCACACCTGACATAATAACATCAAGCACAATATTTACAAGATGTATTGCTCTTTTCAGGTCCACCCAAATTAAAAAAAGAACCTACAATGCACTCATGTGATGGTTTCACTAGAATCGCACACTTCTTTCAGGTGATGGGGTCAATGCTCCATCTAGCTTCTAGTTTACATTCAATCATTTGTAATTTTTGTCTTTTTAAGCAATGCTTTGTCCTATTTTTGTTGATATTCTTTATATCATATCTATCAGTGCACTTGGTGTGGGAGAAAGGCCTAAATATCTGTCGCTACCATCACTGGACTGAGCCGGGAACATTTTTAATGCAACGTCAACTTCCAACTGAGTTTTTGGCTGGAGCTACCTGCTGCTAATGCCCTTTTCATCCATTAACAAGCCCCCCAGGATGATTTGTCACACCGGATTGCTGATTTTTACAGTCTCTTATCAAAGACTTTGCTTGGGACTTTGGGGATTGCTATGCAACTGTGATAAACCATCAGTCCTGGACTGGTCTTCCCCCTCACTGATGCTACAGCATCTGGATGTTTGGATGGCGTTTGTGACTGACACAGTTGTGTCTGACAGATACCTTCGAGTGGCAGTCAACCAGGTTTCAGTGTCTGCCTATGAAACTGCATGGAACATGGCTTGCTTCCTCCAGGATTCAGTGGACATGTGGTTCAGTGGACTTAAGGTGATTAATGTGTAGTGCATTTATGCAAGGCAAAACACTTTTGCCTATGGCAGGGGTCAGCAACCTTTCTGGCGGGAACCCATTCTGGCGATGCAAAGCAGCACTTTAGGAACATATTGATCTATTTTTCAAAAATAAAGGAATCATTCCTAATGAGTCTATTTAAATGCCATACATGAAAATGCGCGCTACAGACTGACTTGCATAAAGCACAATCACTCATTTCAGATTTGTGCAAATATCTGTAACTAACAACATTGTCAATGCACTTTAATCATGCTTCTCTCATCTCACTGTTAGGAATTGGGTACCCTTCCCTTTAGTAGGCCTACTTTTCTCTGTCCTTATTATTATTAGAAAACATACTGAAAGGAAACATCAGTGGTTCTGTTCAGGTAGCCTACATTTCTAGCCTACAAGTTTCTAGCAAAATGTCAATCATTCGTTTTGTGAACCAGTTCAAAGCCTTGAATTCTGAACTCTACTGCGTTTGATTGACTGTCATTTTGTTTTCTGTCTCATAAGGATGACAGAGGTTGGACAAAAACAAAACTTTCACAATACCACAAACTGGCTTTTTGGCAAAGCCAGCCATCTCCATTCTGTCTGAGAAGTATGAAGCTACATATAAGCAGTCAGCAGCATATCAACACATGCTCACCCTGTATTAGAAAATAATGCTCAAATACAGCTGGGGAAGGTTGTCAAAACCATGTCATATATAACCAACCAGAGATCTGAAAACTGAACGTCACAATGCCAAAGCTCAGTTTTCGCCATCTGCACGCAGTGTCTGAAGCTGGAGTTTTCAGTGACCTCCACTTTGGGCAGAGTTTTCAAAAGTAACTAATTTCAATGACTGAAACCTCTGTTTACGCGTAAATGATAGGTGCAACCACATACAAAATATGCATTTTTATAGACATCCAGCTACATGTAAACAGGGCCACAGATTCACAAGACTCCTCCTGTGTTAACCCACAGTAGGCTAGAAAGACCCTGCCGACTGCTCAGACATAAGCACTGCACATACAATCTGAGACACAGCAGAGCGGACAGTATCACCACTCAGAAAACAAGGAAAACAGCTTCTTCCCTATCACAGTCAGACTGATGGCAAAACAAAATGACTGAATATTTGTAAATGAGAAAAAACCTATGTGCAATATGTGGTATGTGTCATTTTCCCTGACACTGTAATACTATAAATATGCAATATCCCTGCAACCTTTTTCCCCCTCTCAAAATGTGTAATATTTCCAAATAACTAGCCTATTTATTACTTTTATATTATACTCCCTTTGCCCTCTCCTTTGTGTTTAATACTTGTATTCATACACAATGTCTATACTCCCACTTTTGTGTATTATACATTTTATATCTTTATATTCTTTTAATTACACTGTCTTTTTTTACTTAAATTGCTGACTCAGTAAGCTTGCACACAAAGTCCAATGTGCATGGACTGTTGGTTTATGCACAAAAGGCGGATAAAAACCTTGAACCCTTGAACCCTGCTGGTCACACCGCCACACCATATTCATTAACTCTAGCCACTCATAGCCTAAGCATAGCTGGAGCCATACAGCCATTCACACACTATTAACCAATGGGGGTTTGGTCAAAGTTTGGGCAAAGTTCCACACTTTGAATTCTGTAGTTTCCCTCCCTTGCTGGCACCCTCATGAAGCCTCTTCAGGTTTGCCACTGTTTATTTAATTGTACCTTTCATTTAAAGTTTGAGGGCCTGTGACACATTAGTCATCTCCATGACTACTGACATTGGAATTTCTCTCAAGCCTATCCATACGGTGTCTCAGATGTAGGCTAAAATAAAATATAGAATAAAACATTCATTTTACACCAATGTATGTTATTCTCACAATACATGAGGATTTGTTTGCAAACTGAAGAATAGGAACCAGCGATGATGATTTTCAAAGAGTTATGCTGACTGATAAGATAATAAATGTGATTTCATGAGGCTCAGTTTCCGTCAACCATCAAAGTGACTATGAAGCTGGTAAATTAACCTAGAATGACCCAAAATGTCTCGTTTCCCTTAAAAAAATCACACAGACAGGGTCTCTGCTGCCTATGTGGCTGGAGGGAAATGTTATACAGTGTGTCTTAAAATGCCCCACACATTTCTTTCCCTGCAACCAAAAATGCACTGCACTCGTTGTATTACA
The DNA here is from genome assembly GCA_015244755.2 of Tenualosa ilisha. Lineage (NCBI taxonomy): Eukaryota > Metazoa > Chordata > Actinopteri > Clupeiformes > Clupeidae > Tenualosa > Tenualosa ilisha. Next base: position 1,618,805 of record PYXC01002596.1, read on the forward strand.
ATATATTATATATTATATTACAAGTAATATAATCTGAACAAGTTTATTTGTTATGTTGTTTCATGGATATTTCATATTTTATTCCTTTTACACACTCCTTACAGACAATTCAATCTTTTAAGAAGAAATTCCCACAGACTGTCCATTTTACATGCAATTAGTTTATTTAACATGTTTTAAAACATTAAAAAACCCCTGACAAAAAAGTACTAAAGTATATTGTAGTACTGCAATATTTTTGTGTCTAAAATACTGCATTGTGCAGTACAGTCAGTAAAATGCAGTATTTTTGTAGTATTCTGTATAAAAGCAGTCTTTCTCTAAAATATTGCATTTACTGTAGTTATACTGCAGTAATGCAGTGGTATACCTCAGTAATACAGTTTTTTTGCAGTACTGCAGGATTTGTTCAAAAAAGATAAATCGATTGCATGTGAAATGGACAGTGTCCTGAACAATGTTGACGTCACTAATTAGAGATATGGTAAGACCTGTCTTTTATGGGCATTTGTTATAGAGATTTTGATTTACCTATATATCCAATTCCATAGATTGCTCTGAAACTGCTATTTTTAGGCCTAGCATTTCAAGTGAAGAGCAATGTTTGAGGTCTTTAACAAGGTCCTCTGTAACCTGTTGACAGAAACAGACTATAGGGAGGGAAATAATATATAATAATAATCTCATCGCCTTCTCCTAGCAAGGTTCCAACCTCTATGGCGAAATGACTGAGAATGTCTTTTCAAAAAATTATACTTCGGCTTACAGTCTGAAGTTAAGGCAGTGTCATCCATAAGATAAGCATGTCTGGCAACTCTACAGATTCTGGTTATCAGACTTAATTTTTCTCCCCAATTTTAATTGTTTTGAATTTTTTTCTAGTGCGGTGTAGGGAACTACATCAGAAATCAGTGTAATTAAATTAGCTACTGTCAGGAAATATTCATGATTACAATCTTAATTATAACTGTATATCTTCTGCTACATTGCCTACATGTTCAATAATTGTTTTGTGCTGCTGTTTTTTTCATGTGCACATCCTCTATTTACAGCTGAAAGTCTGATACTACTCTGATATGTCTAATTTGGGGCGTGGAACGTCAAGCCTGGGGCTGGATCCAACCTGGCAAAGCCTTTAATTCGGCCCCTGGAGGCAAGGCCATTTGGCTGAGAAAAAAAAAAAAAACGTCCCTCTGATTGGTGCTCTTGCTGGAGATGCTATCATGTAATGTAGCCTCATAATCAGTTAACTAGTCTACAATTGCCTATAGGTTGGCTCCCGGGTTAGGAACACTATTGATAAGATCGCTGTATTTCACCTTCCCTCCCTATATGAAGTTCCCAAAGCAGTGTGTGGCACAGCTCATAATTTTGTCTCTTCCTGTACCATTTTGCATCTGCTCTTAATTGATGAAAACTTTTGGATACGCGTTTTAATGGCATATCAGGCAAGCCTGTGATTTTGTTTTACCTCCGGAGCTTCCCCTACAGTCACCGATTTTAAATAAAAATGCCGTTGTAAGATCTGCAAGTGTAGTGACAGCAGAATATATGCTAGAGGTGGCCAAGAGAGCCGTTATAAACATATCAACAATTGGTCAGTTGGTGTGAAGAACAATATAACCCTAAGGCAGTGCCACAACCATGCCTCAGTAGCTTTGACTTGAGCCTTACCCCACATGATGCTGGCATAGATCTTCCTGTTTCCATGGGTGGCAACCTGTCCTGCTGAAGCCTTTGAAATAACTGCTGTTGTTTCCTAGATGAAATACAGAAATACAATATGTACTGCACAAAGGACATTATGCAGACTGAACTGGCAGAGATTTTTCCTTGTTAACTTGTGTTATCAATGTTAATCCATTTGAATGTAACATCATAGAGAATCTAATATTGCATTGACATGCATAAACATAAACATCCACATACATCAGTTGATCATGTCGGTACTTCTTTTGTCTCTCTTGATCCTCTTGCTGTCTCCGTATATCATTTTTAAGAGCCTACAACACAATTCATGAAGTGTTCAGACAAAACTTCATTTACAACATATATAATTTCCCTCACATGACCAGAATCATATTTTTTGACATATAAAGTAATAGCTGCCCGTGGGTGGATGTCTCTCCAGACTGTCAATGCCAGAGGAGACAAAGAACCCTGCAATTCTGTATAAGGGGTCTCCAGTTGCGAATGTCATCTTGCAACACATTCACAAAGAAATTGGATATTGTGGGCACAACTACAGTACATGTTGGCCAAGCAGCACACAAGGTATTTGATACCTCAAGTGAGTTCTGCAATTAAAGGCATAATTTCACAATGCACAGTCTGCAGAAGGCTTAACACTAGGACGGGAGTGCAGAAAATGGCAGATCTGTCATTGGATCGCATCATACCAGATCAGCCTCTATTTACCAACATAGAGTAGACTTGTCTGTGGTGTTCAAGGTCAAGCGTGGGCGAAGCCACATCAAAAGCTACAGATTACTCTTTACCTGTCTTACTATAAGAGCTGTCCACATTGAGATTGACTCTGGACACTGGCTCTTGCATAAATTCGTCTGCAACTTTACATGCCGAAGAAGTCAGGCTAAGAGCATGCGCTCAGACAATGGGACTAATTTCATTGCTGCTGAGAGAAAACTTTGTGAGGCACTTCAAGATCTGAACCAAAAGAGAATTACTTATGCAATGATGGAAAAATTAGTCAAATGGATCTTTAATGCCCCCGTAGCCTCTATCACAGTGGTGTGTGGGAAAGATATATATGCACATTTACATTTATATTTATATTTATGCATTTATCAGACACTTTTATCCAAAGCGATTTCCAAAAAGAGGATAAACATTCAAACATTCAGCACAATGACAAACTAACTAAGAGTGCATATTGCTAACATGACATTTGTAATATTTTGAGATGAAAGTGCAGTTGTGTAATTGTAAGAGTGTGGTGCATTGTAAGTGCATTCCTGGAATTCAGAAAATTTAAGCCAAGAGAAAGTCTTGGTAGAGCTGGGTCTTTAAGAATTTCTTGAAGGTGGAGAAGGTATCTGTTGCTCTGGTGTCATTCCACCATTGCGGAACAACACATAAGAAGGGTCTGGATTGACATGTGCGAGGTATTGGCCGTGCTAGATAACATTCCTTGCAGGAGCGAAGTGGCCAGAGGGTAACATAGGGCTTTAAGAGAGTATTAAGGTAGATGGGAGCAGATCCATACATCCATCTTTAGGCCAACATCTGCCAACAATTTGAGGTGAGTGGCTAAGGGTAGCCAGTGGAGTTCAATGAACAGAGGTGTGATGTGCTCTTTTTGGCTAGTTGAAAACCAGATGTGCAGCTGCATTTTGGATCATCTGTAGCAGTCTCACAGCACAGTCCGGAAGATCTTGAACTTAATTGTCAGACAGCAGTCACCAGATGATGAGGCATGCTAACTGTCATGTGGGGTGGAGTTCATCATTAACAACAGGCCTCTCACACTGGCATTTGACTAGTGATCTTGACACCTTGACACTCAACCACTTCATACTTTTGAGAGCACAACCAAGGATCCCTCCTGGAAGTCTCAGCAGGTGCAATATTTTGCAGATCTGTTTTTGGACCAGGTGGCTCAGAAAGCACCATTTCCGAATTGCCAGAAATGGTCAAGACTAAAAAGGAACTTTCAGGAGGGAGACATTGTCTTGATAGCGGATGACACTAGGGTTCTTCTAACTTTTTATTTATGATATTTTCGTCACAACAGTGGAGGGGGTGGAGCTACACAACATACCAGGAAAAACGGAGAAAAAAAGAAACAAAAAACAAAACAGAGAACATGAGGTCATAAAAAAGTGTACATGTTATGATCATTACCTATCTGGTTAACCTATGTTGACAGTTCTATGTCATTTGTGTAAATGGACCATTTTTTCCACCTTCTCTCTCCAACTTCTTTTTAAAGCCGTATAGAATAGGTCATCTGTTCAAGGAGGTATAACTCTTTAACTATACTAAAAAATGTGCCCACAGTAGGAGTGTTTTTCTGAAGCCAATATTTAGTGATTCCTTTTTTCCCTGCAGCCATCAGAATTTTTAGGAGGTACTCATCATCTTTGTCCAATCCCTCAGGATACACAACTTTTTGATAATGCCTGCCTGATGCCAAGGGTGTAAGGCGAAGGAGAACTGTTGTGCAGACAAAGAGTAGCCAATTAGACAGATGCAAGAATCAGGATAAAGGACTCAAGGACTCCTGTATGACCCCTGGCAGTTGGGTAGTCCCCTTGAGCCGTGAATCTGCCAAAGGTTTCTTTCTAGACTAACTACCAGTTTTTCCTTGCGTCTGTTGCTTAGGTACTCCTTGCTGTAAAGCATCCTAATAAAATACTATTGTAAAAGGCACTGTATAAATTTAATTTAACTGAACTCAGACTGGTGATAGATTAAGATTACTATTACAGAGAGAAACTTTTTATATATATATAAAATGTACAGGGCACCACATATCCAGGACTAAATGAGGAAATTGACTTCAGTCCTTTTCTATAACTGTCTTTTGTCAAATTGTTTTTTCTTGGTGTTCTTATTTACGTATCAATCTGGTCTCAACATAAGGGTACTGCCACCTGCTGGTTCTTTTTGTATATAGTTTACCTGTTGTATCCAGGTGTTGTAAATCAGTCCACTCCTTAAAAGAAAACTGTTTGTTTGAGCAGTGCACCCTGACGAAGGCTATCTGTGCCACTATGCATGGATTTCTGCCCAGCTCATGTTTTTAATCATTTCCATGTGAAATAGCCATGTAAAATAAAGGCTTTTATATTTTTTGGATAAGAAGCGTACCTTGGATTTCTTCCTTTCTTCAAACAACTCTGGTATAACTTTAACCTATTTATTTTGAACTCTTGAGTGGTAACACTGGCTAGGAGGCCATTTTATTCATGTTACGGCTCTTGCAGGCACCTGACTTGGCCTGACCTTACTTGGCATATAGCCTCAGTCAAATGCAAAATTGTTAAACTGGAACAAGCATTGCAGCAAACCCAAGCCAAGCGGTACAACAGTAGTCATGTGTAACCATCTTTTTGGACTGATGGAAGGAGGGGCTGTCTATTTCTGTAGTTTCTTTTTTTTGATAGGGTAGACAAACTGACTTTATGCAGAGCCATATAAGCTCTTTACATAGGCGAAAGCTCTGACTTTATGCTGACAATACCGCCCCCTTTAGTTTGAAGGATGGTGTATGAATTTATGACATCTATTACATGCAGCTCCTTTAAAACATGGTGTGATATATTCAAACTAACTGAAAATACACTGGGCCTCCAACAGGCACAATATGGTAGTCAAGCCATCTGTGGTTGTCTAAAGTTCTGACCAGACAGCGTAGCAGCAGCTCAATATAATGTTAAAGTAAGGGAATGAGATCAATAATCTACAAAAACTTTTATTTCTTTAAAATGCACTGTTCATTATCAGAATAAATTTTATTCTCTTCAAGGTAGTATTTTTCCTCAATGTTTTCATTATGTAATTGAGGAAAATTTCTTATAGATGATTTTAAAACAGGATTTACATGTGTTTTTAGCCAACTTTACCAGGCGTGCCAATAACCGTGGAGGGCGCTGTAAATGTTAGCAAACTTCTCAAAGAAAACTTTGAAATCAGTAATATAGTATACCTTCTCACGCTGTATGGCCTTCATTTTTTTTATTTCTTCATCTTCAGCTTGTCTCTTTTTCTTTTCCATCTCTTCTTTCTTAAGCTACAGAAAAGAGCACAATCATGAATCAGTTGCAGAAGGCATACATTTTACCTAGCATCTGGCCAGTCTTGAACATTCTTTAAAATTATATTCAAATTTGAATTTGCATGAATTAGTTTGAAGTTATATGAAATTCATCTATCATCTATCTGTCTATCTCTATCTGATGGTTGCTGTAATGACGGATAAAATCGATTGGCTCTTTGACCAGTAATATAGTGACAAGACACATGCTGTAGTTATATTAACACCCCTTTCAAGCTACAGTGTCTGTCAAGAACCTGGACACTGATATCAGGGAAACCATTCATCGAGTCCCTATGCCCTCCCTGTCAGTGTCAAGGAAATGGCACCACTGCATTTCTAAGACACTGGGTCATTTCAGCTGGTCAAGTCCAGCTATAAATGTAGTTACATCAAGTTTAATTTGATATGTCAGGGAATATATCCAATTCCCTGTGACACCTGCAGGGTGGCCATGTATGAGTCTCTTTGTGCCCTACATTTACACATGTGTAGCTACATGCACCAGAGAATTGCAACTGCAACTGCAACGTCCAGTAAATTTGCGATGCTACATGTAAAATGAATCATATCTTTGCAAACTTCCAGCAGTCTTTAAAGGGGATCCCGCAGTTGATGGGTGGCTGTTGGGGGTCAATGGCTATCCACTAAAGGCATGGCTTATGACATCATGCATCAAAGGAGCAGAAATAAAAAGTCGCTTAAAAAATAATTGCTCCAGTAAAGTATAGATGACAAAAATCTCTATTTAAGTAAGGTAACAATGTATTTGTAGTTGGTTACTTGACACCTCTGCAAACAATGTTCACCACAGCCTAGTAAAATGAGAAAAAAGATTACATTTGTGTCTAAAACAAACATTTAATGAGTGCTAGCCTACAGTATTTACCTCTTATGATAATAACTGAGAATGGGAGACTACAGGCTTTTTGATTACCTGCTGGTGGTATTGGTAAGCTTCTGTCTGCTCTCTCCACGCATTGAGTGAACGACAGCAGTAAAACTCATCGTTTGTAAACAGAAAACTTTTCAAGAACAGGAAAAGAACTGATATTAAGTTTTTACCATTATTTTAAAAATAAACATTTCTGTTCTGGAACATAAAAAAATATGTAAAAATGACGTTTCTGGCTGTGTTTTTGTTCCTAGCAAAATACCCAAAGTTCCTGGTTTTCATTTTCATTCCATGAACCGATTTAAAGCTTCCTGTCATCTCTTATAACAAAAACCTACAGCAATTGCAAATACCTGCAGTAACTAAGTATTTTTCTTGGTCAAGCTCAGCTGCTCTCTCCACCTTCAAGAAACTCGTGAAGACCCAGCTCTTCCAAGAATATCTCCTGGCGTAAACTTGTTACACTATTGCACTTTCAACTTAAAATAGTGCAGATTCTATGTTAGCAATATGCACTCCTTGTTAGTTCATTGTGTTGTAGCTTGAATGTTATCCTCTTTTGTAAGTCGCTTTGGATAAAAGCGTCTGCTAAATGCCTAAATGTAAACGTAAATGTAAATGTAAATGCTGGAGGCCTCCTCCTTTTTTGACACTAGGAATGGTGCATGTGGGTTTTTTTTGTGAAAGACTAGATTAAAAAAAATCTAACTTTTACAACGTGATTTATGATAATTGGTGTCCATTAGTGTTACTATGCACAAGCCATGTTAGCGCAGTCCAATACCTCTACACACCATTGCATTTTGTTACTGTAGTAGTCAGGGAACCTTCAAAAGGTCAAATGACTAGATTTGCTCAACAACTCTTAGCATCCAATCTGCAAACAGAAATGGTCAGGACACTGAACACTTTGGTGGCATTATACTTGTAGTTTATGCAATGTTGCCCAGCATATTCAGTACATATATTAAGAAGTTCACCAGTTATTAAGAAGACAATTCACCAGTATTCCACTAGTCATGTTAACATATCGGAAGCAGCTGATGGAAAACTAAACTCTAGGTTGAAATTTGTACCTTCTTCTGCCATCTTGATTGATGGTGCTCCATCTGCTGCCTCTGTCTCACATCGTCAAATTCTGTGACACCACCTATAATAATAAAAATATTAGCATAATAGATCTTCTTAACTATAGGCTACATGGACAACTTCTGAGTTCAGCTTTGATAGAATTGTGACAAACAAATATGACCACCAGCTGAGCTGTACTGCACAAGACGCACAAGTCACATCAGTCTCCTCTATGGTATAGTTACCAATAAAGTAAATCCACCTTCTGCCTTCATTAATCACACATCTCTTTCTCAAGAAAATAATACAGACGACGAAGATGAAAAGTTAGCATGATAAAGGTATGTGTGAGGTGAAGAGGTGATAATGTGAGAATTGGCATCTGTGGTGACTTGGGGGCCTTTTAATTTTTCCTGACTCGTGTATCCGTCGTTATTTAAAACAGAGCGGCGCAGGTGTTTGTACGTTTTTATTACAATGGTAACTGATGCCAAAGACATGTTTTATGCATGTTGATAGCTTTGATTGTGCTTACGTGATGCACATTCTGGAGAGTAATTGTCCTACACAGCTTAGCTGATTGCCAAGCCGACGTTCTTTCAACTTTTCTGTAACGAACGCTGTTACATGTATAGGCCTGTATACGACGTAAAAAACATAGCCTAATTTGTTGTGCAGCTTTCTTTGTAGCTGCCACTTTCTTGGAAACAAGCTCTGGTTCTCCCCCCAATCGCTGCACTACTGTTTGACTCACACAGGGACAGTGAGCCCACCTTTCAGAATGGTGGAGGAAGATCAAGATAAAATCATTTTCATAAAAATACACTGTCCTGAACAGCAAACTTGAATTAATTGATAAAGTCGATTTATCACCCAGCTCCATGGACATGTTATTGCTACATTTATTAACTGCATGAAGGTCATTGCCTTAACATTTAAATAGCTGATTAACATTGACTAAACAAACTGGGTAAGTGATATTACCAGCTAGGAATCACCTCCAGCCAAGCAACAGTACAGCTAACTGATAATACAACTGTAATTCCAAACATGTCGGCAGGCTGTGTAAAATGTTCCCGACAACAGAAAATGATAATCTGTAAAAAATAAAAAATAAAAAATAAAAAAAAATAATAAATATCAGTGCTGTCAAGCAATTAGTCACAATAGAAAATTTAAGTTAATCAGGATTAATCACAATTAATCACACATTTAAAGTTCCAGAATTCTCCTAAATTTTTTGGGGAAGTAAGAATGTCATACATGCCCCTGGTTAGCGCAGGCTTCCATAAAGTGCCGGTCCTAAGTTCCCTTCACACCCAAAGTGAAAGAATGTAGTTTCCACAGGCTGTCTATGACAGCGGTGCCTAACATTTTTCGGCTTGTCAGCTACTTTTGAAATAACGGGGTCAAAAAGGTCGACCACATGATTTTTTAATCATCCGCCCGCCGCACTCGTATTTCCTGCAAATTCTGCACACTCTCCCTTGCTTCAAATCAACATAAACTCTCTTTGAACCGCTCTTGCACATACTGAACTTAGCTCGCAGTGACTTGCATACTTTATGTTACCTTAAAAGAGAAAAGAAATGAAAAACCCAATTTACTGCAATTTAGGCAGTTGTTTGCAGCAGCTGCAGACTTTATGCCAACCACATTTATGTGAACTGCGCATCAAAGCCAGAGCAAGAACGGTGGGACGACAGTGGTGGGAAGTGTAGCATATGCGCCTGCATAATTAATTTATGTAAAAAAAAGATATTCTTTAATTTTTTGCATTAATCACATGTGTTAACGCGTTAACATTGACAGTACTATTATATATATATATATATATATATATATATATATATATATATATATATATATTAAGATCCTCCCTTAAATTTTTATAGAAAGAACTTCCAGGAGAAATGTATTAAAAATATTTAATAGATATTTAATCGATAAACATGCAAAAACATGTCAAAACAGCTGAAATAATTCTATTTTATCACTTCAAAAACAGAAAAAAGTCACCAAAATATCGTCCTCCCTTACTCCCTCATTGACATCCATTATAAACACCATGAACCCAGGCGATTCATGGGCTCCTCTTTTAACATGGAGTGAATGGCAAATAGGGAGAAACGTCCTCCCTTTGGGCTGGTCAGTTCAAAATGCTCGCCTGTAATCAATCAGCCAATCACCGGAGCCGCATTCGTCAATGGGCCCAATCAGAATGAAAGCGTGGGTTGACACGCAAGGTCTTGTACTACTGTCATTGTTGACAGACATGTCATTCTTGATGGTGTGGACGGCAGAGAGTTTGAGCCTGTGTAGAGTTTTGCTTTGTTGTGTCAATAACAGGGTCAGTGTGTTTAACACCACATGGTATCAAAGACACCCATGACTAACTGCTAGCATTACCACAAATCGTCTATATTGCTGGCCTTGCCTGTTGGTAGGGAAATCTCAAACATGGTCTGTGCAGGGATTTAGTGACCTTAAAAATTTGGACAGGGCCACCAAGCATCACGACAAGTCCAACTACCATGTTGGTGCAGCTATTCGCTAGGTAGCGTGCCCGTTGATCAACTTGTGTGCCCAGTTGCAAGTGGCACAGCACAATGCTAAAGTGCGTCATAACAGGGATAAGCTGAAGCGTTTCATTGATGCTACGGCGTATTTGGGTATGTAGGAGCTGGCATTTAGGGGACGGGATGAAGGGCCAAATTCAGATAACAAGGGCAACTATAGGGAGTTTGCAGAGCAGTTGCAGTTTCAAAATCATTTCTGCCACTTTCACAACATTGCAGTGCAAAGCACAAGAGACAACTGACATTACCACAAGCAAACTATACTCATTGCACTGTATGGTATTTCCCATGCTGACATGTGTTCTCAAAAACAAATTAATTTTATTTAACACAATCCCCCTAAGCACCAAGAGACCTTTCTGGTTTTGTAATTCTTTCTCTCTCTCTCAACAACAATCCTCCCATCTACTCACATTTACTTGCTCATTCACCCACCTGACCACTTTACCCCCTGTCCTCCCCTACTCCACCAGTCGCCACTGATATATATATATAATATAAAATACATCCAAAAAATGGAATTTGGAAAATAAAAAACTGAATTTGAGAAAAAATAATACCAATTTCATAAGGCCCTACACGATTTACATCATAAGAAAATTAGCCTTTCAATTTGAATTATTGACCTGACCTTGAATGGACAACCTTTTACGGGAGATTACAGTTTTCCTATAAAGTCTGTGAAGTTTACTGAGAAACATCAAAATCAGTAGCTTTATACCATCTGAGTGAACACAGAAAAAATCTTAAAAAAAACTTGGTATGTAAAATAAGTTGTTTTTGATTGGAGTTATTTGGGGAAAACTGGCATTATGGATGTGATATATATTTGTGTTACGGATGTAACAAATCTAAATGAGGCTTTCAAAACTATTTGATTGCAGTGTTATCATTCCGCAAATCTTTTTAAAGACCTTGCTAGCCCAAAGATGTGAAAAGAGACAATGCAGTGTGCAATGGTCTATACACTTCATTTATCCTCTTTAAGAACACTTTAGAAACTGTGTAGCCTGCTGGGGAAATCTGTTCACTATATATCCCACAGATCTGACCAGCCAAGTGCCTCCAATAAAAGATGGTGTTTTCAGAATAAGCACATAGGCGACAGTAACCTATTTTCAGTTTAGGGTGTGCTGGCAGAGGGCAAGACTTTCAGCGTGAACCACGCATATTTTATGCCTTGAAGATAATGCTTTATATTCTCATATGAAGCAGCACTGTTGCTCACCAGATTTTATAAACACACGCCCCTATTTAAGCAATCTCCCCTTCCTAATCTCCCAACTCCCCTTCCTTGAGGCTTTGTGACTGACCCCCTCTCACAATGGCACTGTCAAATGGGCCCTTATTGTTACCCCCATGACCCATCTCACTCCTTTGAGTTTGACACTATGTCTGGCCGCTGCTACATTGTCCAGCCATAATTCCTGATAACCACCTATGGACTGACTACCATGTAATGTAAAGTGGAATAATACTCTGGAACTATTATGAACCTTGGGCTAAAACCATAAGCAACTTGCAGTCTGTCATGGTTACTACTGATTGTAATTTTTCTGCATGACCCCTGGCAATTGGGCTAGCCCCCTGAGTCGTGGATCTGCCCAAGGTTTCTTCCTATACTAACTAAACATAAGGGAGTTTTTCCTTGCCCCTGTTGCTCTTGGGTGCTCCTTCTGTGAATCGCCACGAGACAATATTATTGTAAAAAATAAAACTGAATTGAATTGAATTAAACTGAAATATTGGGTCGGTCCCTTGGCAATATGACAAAAGCTATACTGACAACTGATATGCCCTGATGTGTTTTCCATTTAGGCCTATACCAATGTTGGTGTGTTGCGTGCTTATTGACATGACAGCTTTGTGACTTGTGACTGGCTTCAAGCTTGTAATCAAAGGGTTTCCAGTTTGATTCCTGGCCAGTGGACCATGGCTGAAGTGCCCTTGAGCAAGGCACCTAACCCATCACCACTCCCCAGGTGCCGCTATCACTTCACTGTGTGCTGTGTGTGTTTCACTAATTCACATTTGAGTTAAATTCAGAGACCACATTTCCCTCATGGATCAAAAGAGTATAGATTATGATTTTATTTTCAATGTTTTGCTAATTAGGTGTAAGGTTTTGTGAATTACCCAGTCTTTCTGGGTGAATCTGTATGGGACCATGTCTGTTCTCCTCTTTGAATCTTCTCAAGGCTTCCTCTTCTTTCTGTGCATCTGCAGGAAGAATTGTAATGTCATTGTTCAAATATTATTACTCATTAAAACAGATGTTACTCACAAATATGCTTAAATATATTGAATATTTGCATATATACAGGACACTTAAATTGATTACATTTTGTTGATGTTATTGTTGCAAAATAACATCAACAAAATTGTGGTTATTTGTGGTAACAAAACTTATTCAGTAAACCAGTAACAGGGTATGGGAAAAACAGTAAAAAACAGAGGAAAGGGACATGAAACCATTCCCTCTACAGAATTTATCCATCCATATTCCTAGGTTTCACCAATAGGAAGGGAAAGTGATCTCATTGCCTTCTACTGGCTTCGTTCCTACTACTCTGAGCAAAATGTATGGAACTTTTGTTATAAAATTACATTTCAATTCACAATCCAAACTTGGTGGAATGGCTCTGACATATCTGGCATCTCTAAATCATACTTTATTTTTTTCCTGATTTGAATTTTTTGAAGCTTTATGATAAAGAAATTTATTAAAAATCACAGATATTTAATAGATAAACGTGCAAAAACATGTCAAAACAGCTGAAATAATTCTATTTTATCACTTCGAAAACAGAAAAAAAGTCACGAAAATATCATCCTCCCTTACTCCCTCATTGACATCCATTATAAACACCATGAACCCGGGCGATTCACAGGCTCCTCTTTTAACATGGAGTGAATGGCAAATAGGGAGAAACGTCCTCCCTTTGGGCGGGTCAGTTCAAAATGCTCGCTTGTAATCAATCAGCCAATCATTCGCCGCATTCGTCAATGGGCACAAACAGAATGAAAGTGTGGGTTAACACGCAAGGTCTTGTACTACTGTCATTGTTGACAGACCTGTCATTCTTGATGGTGCGGACGGCAGAGAGTTTGAGCCTGTGTAGAGTTTTGCTTTGTTGTGTCAATAACAGGGTCAGTGTGTTTAACACCACATGGTATCAAAGACACCCATGACTAACTGCTAGCATTACCACAAATCGTCTATATTGCTGGCCTTGCCTGTTGGTAGGGAAATCTCAAACATGGTCTGTGCAGGGATTTAGTGACCTTAAAAATTTGGACAGGGCCACCAAGTCTCATACATTATTACAATAATGTATGAGACATCTCCTGGGATATTTCCTGGTTTGAGCGTCCCCATTCATTGATCAAAATGTTGATTTGCCTGACTCACTAAACATTGTTTGTAATGAAATGTAATGATGATTGTGTTGGGGTACCACTCACAGAAAATGTCAGCAGTGTGTTTTGTGTCCAATGTGTGTCATAGCCATGGTCAAAGCTCACTGGGCAAAAATAGTATTAAAAATAGCATTGCTTAACATATTTTGTGTGGATAGCATATTGCTGATGTAGGCTAATAGCATATTCAACGCAACAATATAGGCTGTTTCAGCACCTGTAGATCAACCAATACAAATTACAAATATTTAATTTTACTGATGAGCTATAAGTTCAGTAAAAGACAAACAATGTCAAATGTGCTTAGAATTAGCGACAGCTGTTTTTTTTTTCTCAAGCTGAATTTTCATTTGATGGGGCATAAATCAGATAAGGGGGGGGGGATTCTGTTCCCCCCAGCCTCCCTTAACCACACCCCTGATGCAAAGGCAAAATTTCACCTTCTTTCACAATTTTATAGTCCCAATATATATCCCTATGTAAGACTGAAAAATATTTTTGGCATCTAAAGTCAATGTCATATTTACAAGTAGAATATTATTTTACAAAACATTTCAAAATGACAGTCATCTGTTAATATATTTATTTTGGCTTTGCATTTAGTGGAATATGTCCAACCCTGTTATTTTATGTTGTTTGAGTTGCTCACTTTATTTACAAATTAATTGTAATTAACAAGAAATTCAAAAATAATGAAACTGTGGTAAATATGTAAGAAACATGCAGCAATAATTTTGAACCTGACTTTATTTTCTGTCTAAAAATATAATGTGAATCAGTGTATATTTAAGAACATATTTCAATATTTGCCCAAATTGCATATTAAAACAAAATGTCATTTAAATTACAATACAAAAAAAATTTGCCTTAATGTGAGTAGACAACTAGGAAAGTTTCATCATGATATGTCTTCGTTAAAAATTTCTCCCTATTCATATAGTATGACGTAGTGTCACGCCTTAAACATTTTTTAAAAATCTGAAAGGTATGTAGGGAGCCTAGCACATCTGAATGCTAAATGTGTATATGTTTCTCATAAAAAGTTGTCTTTCTCAGGATAAAAAAATCAGAGCCCTACAACAGTCCCTTTTGAACTACAGTGGCCCCAAATTAGCAAAAAAAAAAAAACCAAACATCTTTTTCAGTTTGGTGGCAATGTTGCCTGCTTATGAAGAAGGTAAAACTGCATTTTTAGCAAAAAGTCTGACTTGCAGTCATTTCCCAATCCCACCCCATCAGTCATTTATTTATCTGAAAATCAGCAAGCTCTATTGATTCAGGACTTTATAGTTTTCTAGGCTAGCTAGCTGGTGAGGTTTTCATGTCAGTTCCAATCATTGAGCTCTGTGCTAACATCTCAGATTCAGCCTGGCGGTTTTGAGTGTGTTACATTTATTTTTTTGAAAACTGCATTTCCACAGCTATCCCCGAAATGTCCTTAACTCCTCTATCTGACCTAAATAGGTTAAAAGCAACATGTGTTTATATTTGTAAGAAGTCAAAAGGAAGATATCAGGGTTTAAGTTCAGCACTCTTCAGATGTTAGACACAAAAAGCCCTAAAGCCTCAGGACACTAACCCAGGGCAGGGTGTCAACTGAAAATCCTCAGTTTTGTCAAAGGCAGTCAGTCATTGTAATCAATGGCAAGTACTCTGATAATGTAAGAAGCATGAACTATGTCACTTTTACATTAGGTCTCACTAAGCCTCTCAGACCTTCATCTGACCCAGTACACTGTCCTCAGCAGCCCTCTCTCTTTCCATGTCTGGTTTTAGTATTAGGCTATTACATAGCCCAATTACTGAACACATTGTCTTCTGTAACCACTTGACCACTGCATTACTGATACATCAAGGCAACAGCTTTACCTCTGCTGCCCTTTTGTGGAATTCATATACACTGCACTTTTGTAGAATTCATATACACTATACACTATAAATTAAACAATCATGGCCAAATCTGATGTTACAAATACAGCTCACTAAAAGAATGCTTTTAAAAATAACTCTTTTTCAAATATTATTTAAATTAAAGGGTATTTTCTCAAGGTGTATGTTCAGCTACATGTCTCAAGCATTTGACACAATAAAGCAAACACAGTTTAGAAAGAGATGAAGTATTAAAGATATTACCAAAATGGTCTAGACAAATTTATTTGTAACCAGAAAAATATGCTACATAAAGTGTTTGTCGATAGTTAATTGACAAAATTCAAAGACAAAGACAAAAATACAGACAAGCATTTTAAAGGTTAGTCAATTGATCTCCAAGTGGTTTTATGTTCCTGTGACTACAGTTGCACATTTTATTAAAATGCATAAGGTCAATGCGACTGTACTCATGATGTTCCCCAACTGTACAACAGAATGGAGATAATGCTCCATTGTGCTCTTTGGATACCATACATTGTTTTTGCCAGTCCATAAAACATTCTCCCAGAGCAAGGTGCTCTTTAGCAAATTGTCAACACACATCATGTTTTTTTTAAGAGCAGAGTTTGAGAGCAATTTACCTCTAGCTCCTCATTTTTGGATTAAGTACTGCTCACAGTGTGCTGGGTGTGTGAGTGTGTATGTGAGATCACTTATCGTGGATGAGACAAATTCAGAGCATGAATTTCCTAAACAACACATTTAGGTGAGATTTAAAGATAGCTTTGCTTACTATTCAGCAGTTTATGGCGTTTTGAGTCATTTGGTGGAATCATGGTGAAGCCCCCTGCACTGTTAAGGAAAAATGAAAAAATGGTTACATTAGCCCACAAAATAAGCAATTTTCAAATGTCATTTTTAAATTCTGCTGGTGGCCAAAGCTAAAGGTAACGTTAAACACTCCAAAAGCAGTATAACCTAAACAACATGGTTGGTAGGGTTGTAGCGATACACTGTCAACCAGCAAAATTTCGGTAGGCCTACTTAGAGACAGATAGCAAGTGTTACAGCACAGTAAACTTGAGCATGGTTAAACAACTCCTGTCCAGTTTGTGCGAACACCTGCCATCACCACATTAAGTTAGACAGAGATATTTTTGATAACACAGGAGATTGCTAGATTAGGCTGGGTCTGTAAACACTCACCCTGAAGTTTTTCAATAATGTTCACCTTTTCTGTACCATCATGCTAATTATCCAATACCCAAGAGGTTAAAAGCAATGTCCACTGACTCCCACAAAGATGTTGACTTGACAACATTCACTAGAGAACCATATTGCCATCTCTTGTTGTGCTTTTCGTGTTGGTTAATTGTCAGACATGCTTCATTTTGTCCCTTAAGAAATGATAAGGCTATGGAGTCTTAAAAATGATTAGGCTACATGATTTTGTCCATTAAGAAGTTCAGTAGACTAAATGTCCACATAGCCTAATCAATCGGTATGGCCCATATGTTTTACTCAAGTTAAGTAGCCTATCCTAAGCCTACACAACAGTAAAACTCAGCAGCACACCCTACCTTGACAATGTAAGCCAGATGTCAAGTGTCAAGTGACATTTTTTGTTAGAAAGTTATGCTACTATTTTAGTGGCAGCTTTAATAAAAAGGCATAATTCGTTTTTTTTATTATTTTCAATCATAATTTCTCTGCATTAAATATATATAAAATTATATCATATTGTATTGTGTCATGAGCTTAATATCGTGAATCACATAGCATTGTGGGGTTGAGTGTATCCTTACATCCCTAAAGGTTAGGTGTTCATAGATTACGGAAATAAACAGCCTTGCTGCCAGAGGCCTACCAACTTGACCCCTGAGCAGACATCTACTTCATCCCAAGATTTCAAGATTTTTTGACCCAAGAAAGCATTCCCTTTTCCTTTTCTTTGTCATCTCAAAGCAGCCACTTAGCAAGAAACCCAGAACTAACTCAAAGGTTTGTAGTTTTTCATGTTAGCATCTAATGCCTATCGGTTCTTAAGGTGAGAATCCTTATGAGAAAATGAATGCTTCTGCAAGGAGTGAGTGCTATTATGGTGTGACATAAAAACAATATTTTTTTTCAAAATTACAATGCAGTGCTGCCATTTTTTGTGTCCAAAATAATACATTTTGCAGAGTGCAGTTTTTTGTAGTATTGAATGCATTTTTTACTTGTCCAAAATGCTGCATTTGCTGCAGTAATACAACCGTATATAGCAGCAATACAGAAGGAAAAAATTAAGTTTTGATACTACAGTACAATGCATTTTTTTTCATAATTGCAAAATAACGGGGACAGACCACCAAGGCATTTGGCCTGGTAAGTTAAAATGCATCTCTCATTTAGTCATTTGCAGGATAACTCTTGTCTGTTTTGCCAAAACGATTTTGCAACCAAAATGCTAAAGCAAGAAATCTGCACATGATTCAAAAGGGTTGTTTTTAATTACTTAATTAGTCGTGGATGTGTTTTGGGCACAACATGCAATAATCCAGAGTTTATACTCTCATTCCTTTCAAAAGCCCGGCACCTTTGTTCCATGGCATGTTGGTATTACGATGGTGGATTTGCCTGGACGTCAAGAGTGTTTTAGAGAGACCGATTTGCTTGTGCACAAGGTAAAAGCGATTGAGCAGTTAATCTTCGGGGATGGGAGGAATCCCTCCAAATCCCCATGTGTCAAGGAAGTGTGGGAGGAAAGTGTTTCAACTGAGTCTTTGTCTTTTAGCAAGAGAAGAACTGCCGAACAGTGCAGGAAGAGGTACAACGACGTCAGAAGACGGAAAACAAAAGCTATCAAGCCAAAGGAAAAATCTGAAAAAAAAAAAAACGGTAGGTGAAAGTCCGTCAGACAGCGTGGAGCTGACACCAGCAGAGGACATTTGTTATATTGTTAGAGAACACTAACAATATAACAAAGACAAAAAGTATAACCCATACAGACTTTTATGAGTTTTTATTAAATATATTAATAGATACACTGACAACAACAACAAAAAAACAACAAAACAACTGAAATGTTATGCAGTTCCAACTGAAGATCCTGGGCTTGGGACTAGCACACAAGGTTCAGCAGTGGAAGAGAGAGAGCTACCAAGACACACAGGCCAACCCTGGCCCAGGTCATGCTGTAGCTGCTGTGTGCAACAGGGGGATCATCCCTTCCTGCAGCTCCAGCATGTCAAATTGGGCTTGCGGGAGCTGACAGGGATCCGACATACGCACACGCGTTTTGGGCAGATGGGGATATTGCTGTAGCCTCTGGGTCACATTGCCAACAGCCTTGAAACACTGGCTGGAGCTGTTGAGTGTCAGCAGTAAATGTTCCGTTGATCCTTCCCAAGTCCTCTCCAGAAGCGCAATGCTTCATTCCAGATCCCTAGGTGTCCAGCCCCATTGTGGCAGTCCCCGTCTACGAACCCGAGGAGGGAGAAAATAATGTTATTTTGACTTTTTCTTTAGATCTGTTTTGTCCATTTTAGTTCTTACTACTTGCCACGCATAATTTCCCTTGGTTCTTATGCATATGTTTATTTTAAAAAAAAACAGATTGTAAAATAAATTGTGCGAAACATTTGTGCCTGTTCGCTTATTAACTCGTGGCATTACAGTGTGTGTGTGTGTGTGTGTGGGTGAGGAGGCCATAAGTTTGCTTACCAGGCTACACATGTTGCAGCTCCTCTGCCAGTTGAGCTTGTCTCTCTCATGCAGCAGCAGGTGCATTTGAGTTCAGTGGCATTGGCATATGCAGTTCAGCATCACATCTCCTAAAGTCCTCTAATGTATATGTATTTATGTCAACACAACACCCACGGTTTGTGATGTGCCGCCTGACTTATCCAAACATCTGAAGTGCATTTTCAGCAAGCCAAATGTTCTCTCTATGACAGTGTGTGCATTTGTATGTTTTCAATTGAAAGACAGTTTACAAACTGTTGTCGGCATAATGTAGGGAATCATAAGCCATGCCTTTAGTGGATACCCATACTTAGCCCAGAGGACCTGCTTAACTCACTCCTGGTCAGCAGGGGTCATGGGGAACTAAATATATTCCCTAGCATGTCACACTAGAACTGATGTAACTGCATGCATTGCTGAACTTACGGCAGGTTGTGATAAGCCTCCAACTGAACTTAGAAGATGCTGAAATGACCCACTGGCATAGAAATCCAGTGCTGCCATTACCTTCACAGTGATAGGGAGGACATAGGGACTCAATGAGCGGGATTCCAGCTCATATGCAAATAGTTGGCAGATGTCTGTAACAGCCTGGTGGAATAGACACAGATCACACCTACATTCCTCCTCACTGAGGGAAAGATAAGTTTGCCTGGGCCGGTGGAACCTCTCCCTCCGACACTGAGGGAGCCTCTGTCCCATGAGATCCTCCATTCAACTACGAACCAACAATATACAAGCGTACCTATATTTAACATAGTAATGAAGACGTATAGAATTATACAGTCAATTTTTATGAACTTACATGATGTGGCGGTGTAGCCTAGTATCAGTGTTAAGTTTCCTGGTTCTTGACACCCAAGCTTAAAAGGTGTATTTATATGTCGGCCACTCTTAGTCAAATAGTCAGTCTTACCCATCATTAATTATTGGTAATTACCTACAATAAACAAAGCTAGAATCTTACATAATTTAATAAAATAATATTGTGATGTATGTGATGTGAATGAGTATTTCATATCACCAGGGACTTCATAAAATTTTCCTCCACTTGAAAAACTTTTGCGCATGCACTGCTGCACACTCCTGCTGATTAGAAAAGCAGGTTGTGTGCACATTGTGAACTTATCCATATCCCCAAGCATTAGGTGCCTATAATGTAGCCTTTCAGCAATGCACATTTGGCTCCCGAGCAGGTTTTTCCCAGTCAGTGGTGAACTTATTTTCTGTGTCCCTATATTAGCATCTGGTGAGCTTTGCCCCAGACCACAAAAACAGACAATGCGCTCTCACAGAATAGTAATGAATGGTTACATGAGTCGCAAAGTCGCACAGTGCGCCGTGTGCATGATAGGGCCCTAAGTCTTCAATTTGCTTGGCTCTTACATCAGCAACACCTTGAAATAAGAAGTAAACACCACTCATCATCATCAAAAAGCACAACAAAGACTGTAATCTACCTCCTAAAAGTTTCATGTGGCTTAGGCTTGGACTACATGGCATGACAATAGTCACATGGCCATCCCTTGGTGAATTTCTAAAGCCATGAGATAAACCATTATCACCTCATCACTGTCTGGTATAGTCGACAGTCGCATCAGAAAGAAATAGGAGAGGACAGTTAATGCCTCAGACCAATGGTGAGGCTACATTAGGGCCTGTATGCACCAATGCTGGCCAGCACCTGACACCCAGCTATGATACAGAGGGATAACATTATGAATACAAAATAGATTAAAAACTCAATGTTTGATAAATACTGCACCAAACATAACAAGTCTATATCTTTTAAAAAAAAATATATAGTCTGCACAGAGATTTCATGTTGTCTACTCTGAAACAGTAACATTTTCAGACTCCACTATCTCACTATTCAAGAAGACAACAATATTGTAAATTGCAATACTGCCCTTTTAACAGAACACAAAACCAGGCTTTTTCATGAAATTACAGGGTGGATGTTACTTTTAACCTATAGCTTGTTTAGATGTGCACACATGCCACATTGCTCTAATCTTGGTGGTTGTCTACAAAGTTTAAGCAGCATGCTATATTGAACTAAAATAGGCACACAACAGCCTACTATCAGTTTAATCGCAAAACATGGGACACATGGCCCACCCAGCTTCACAAAAGTCCATCCACATTTCAAGATTTCTGGCCTTACCCCTGCCTGGCATCATTGGTTTTAACCTTGTTCCAGTCTATTCTTTGTATTTTTCTTTATAACACTTGCAGATTTTGACGACAATGTGATGTCAAACCAAAAGGAAACCTAATGAAACTGAAATCACGTCAGTCAACATAACTTCTATAACCTATTCTTTGGTTAGCAAACATATCCAATGTAGTGTTGAGGATTCACAGAAATTTACATTTCTAAAAAAACTGGCTACTGTAGGTAGAGCTCTGTAAGTAAAAAAAATGGAGGCTTACCTGGTATGCCTTTAATGCTTTGGGCCAGTTCTGGACCACATGCATTATTCCATGTGGGTGGATTTGGCACATATTTAGGCTAAATGTGTACCTGCCTTGTCTACACTGACCGACATTTGTACTAGATCTTGTCTGGGTGGGTATTTATTTATTTGTTTGTTTATTTATTTATCTCCCTTCTTGGAGTGAGCTGCCTCAATAACACCTCCAACTTTTTTTGTGCGGCAATAAAGTAGCCTTATCTTATCTTCCTGAAACGCCATTAATTTTCACATTGGGATTTTCTTTCCCAGCTCAGTTCAATTTGTAAATAAGGCTTCCGCTTAAACGAAAGTGAAACTAAATAAGCAACTTGCTGGAAAGCAATAACAATTAAGAAAATATTTGACGTGGTGTACTTTATTAGAGGCATAGAGTAGAGAAAACGTATGCTACTTAACATACAAATATTAGGCTTATTTTCTGATTGTGTTAATTGACCATGCTTAAGGGTTAAACCAGAGACTTTTTAATAGTAAACGGACTCTCGTTAAACATAAACTCACCACGGTGTAGGATCTCGAGATGTAGTCTGACGGCTTCCAGCATCGTTGGGCATTTGATTTTGGTCTGTCGCTTGAAATCTCCTATCCCCGGAATTTTCGCCAGTATCAGTGTTATGATGCATGATACCTGCTGATTCAGTGTAAGGGCAGAGCAGAGTTTTCTCTAGACCTCTGTGTAAGAGTAAACGAAAGCTAAGGACACTTCCTGTAGGTTCCCATTGCAGTATCATCCAACGTAATTGAAACTCCGCCCATTTTTCCATACCGAAAACGTCTGTGGAATTTAATGGGTTTTTCGTGTGATAAACCTTTTTATTTGATTGTTTTCAAACACCAACAGCATTGCAAAGTAAGCTAACAATTATAGAAATACATTCCCCACCCACCCCCCACTGAACTGCTTCTGTGTATGAAATGCACATGGCTACATGAACGTCGTCAGGTCCCAGCCCCTCTAACGTCTGGCCCGATTCAAAGTGCACGGAAATGTATATCTAGTCATCTCGGTTAAATTGCTCGTGGAGTTTCTGTCACACAGATGCCATCCGCACGTGAAACTGCACGATCTCAGCTTTCCATGATACTCACTAGCTGCCTTGATAAAGGGTACGCGAGAAAATCAACTTTCAATCTATATTAAATTTCTTAATACACTCTGCACCTCTATCTGCGTCCATGCAGAGGCATTTTCTTGTTGCTATAGTTAATGAACTCAACAATACATGATGAACCATAGCCTATAAAATATGTAGGCGAACATCATCTGAATTCAGGTAGGCCTACAATTAAGAAGCCTGATACTGGAAAAACATTTCAGCAAATTTCTGCATAGCCTATATACAAATGTAAGTGGTGTAAGTAGAGCTAAGTTACACATTTAGTTGATCCTACGTGCACTGATGGACATATCTGCTAGCATCTTTTTCATGAACATGACCACAATAGGGTTAGCCTAATTGTACCAAAGCATTAACTTATTTAGGCTGTAGTGATAAGGGAGAACAAAGAAGGCCTATTCAGAAGAGATAGAAAAGGAAAAGCAGGGGGGGTCAAAAAGGGCAGGGAGAGAAAATGAATCAGAAAACTGACCCTGAAGAATACTCTCTAACTCAGTGGCGTAGGCACATAAGGGCAACAGTGGGCCGGTGCCACTATGATTGACAGCTGGCCCACCCTATCGGAGGTGCCCAACTTGATTGAGAGCGGGCTCGCTCGAGTTGTTTTATAACGTGAATTTCAATGAGCAGGTTAAAATAATGTAATACAACACTAAACACTTTGAATTAAGTATAATGTTTCAACTATTTACAGAAATTATATTTTTGTCAGTGGTCTTTTCTCTACATTGTTTTGGTAATGTCCGCGTTTTTGATAAGCGGAAAGAAGCCAACATTCCTTGCTATGCCAAAAATCGGAAGTTATCGCCTACCTGACAGAGAATGCTAATTTAGCTGCGCTAGCTTAATCGAAAATGTCTAAACAGACATCGCTGTCCTGTTTTCTTAATAAACCAAAGAGATTGAAATTACAAGAAACAGATGTGGACAATGATGATGCCGTCCCTGTACCAAGTTCAGGCTCTTCTCTCCCATATGCACAAACGTGCGCCAGTGCAAATTGATTCAAGTTCTAGTTCAAGTTCTTCTTAAACAAAACAAGAAATTAATATACAATCAGTAATGTTCAAAAGAACCTACAGAATATTTGGTACACTATTGTGCCCATTGATGTTTGAATTTATAATAATAATAATAATAATAATATTTTACAGTATATCCTATGTATTAAATTAAAGGCTGTTGATTATTCAAACACATTTAAAGTGTAGCTTATTTCATTCTGTAAGTAACTGGTCCTGCATAGCCTAGGCTACTTTTCTGAATGCAAAAAGTTCACCTCATGTATCATAGTTTAGTTTAGTTTATTTGTTGCATCTGTGGTCCCATGTATCATACTGGTCTGCTTATGAAACTTTGTCATTCTTGCCTGTATTCGTGATGTCCAAGGAATGGTTCCCCCTACTGGCCAACGGTAAACTCTTAATTTATTCTACTGCATTAATTTAGACATCAAATGGCCATGTTTTTTTGTTTTTAAATCTCCTTTTATTCTTGTTAAAAATATACTTTCTTCTCTCTTATAAAACAATAAAAAATAAAGATCCATTGTCTGTAATGTAGGTTTGCTTTTGTTTTTGTTGTTTTTGAGTAAGTAAAATGGGGGGTCGTCTTGTATTTTGAAACAAAACATCTGCTCTGAGCTGAAACTTGACACAATTCTTAATCTTGCCATTGATCAGAGGGCTATGAATCAGATGGGATTTGCTAATATATTCACCCTAAAATTGGTTAGAATGCAGGAAATTGCACCTAAGAAATAGAAAATTTTATGGGGGAGGTCCCCCAGACCCCCCGCTTATATTGGGGTCCACTCTATTTCACAAAAGTCCACAGTATTACACATTTCTGCCTACGCCCCTGCTCTAACTAATAAGAAATAAATTACTGTAGCATTTAATGACATATGTCCTTACCCCAATTTTTTTTTCAGATCTGGTAATTTAATTTCTGCTTTAAACCGTGTTAATGCCCATGTTGGCTATGATAGCGAAGTGAGGTAAATTAGTCTAGACAACTATAATTCCCACGGTATGTTTTGATGTGAGGCGTGTAGGTCTAGTAGCAAAACTGGCGAGGGGTTTTGTGAATGAAGTTATAGTAGGCCTAGATTAGTAGGCGTAGTTTAGGGCCTGCAGTTTTCTTGCCTGTTTGTTTGGGGAGATTTACATGGTCGTGGTAACGTTAATTTAAGGCAAGTTTTGGGTGTATACACTTAGATTTCGATACAATTATCCAATCAATTGTGTGTTGTGGGCTGTAAATCGTTGGATTACATAGTAGGCTAGGGCAGCTACCGTCTGGACTGGCAGGCACTGCCGTAGATTACGGCTGCATCGGCTTCAGTCGAGATGGCTGGCATCTGACAATATTGGTAAGTGTGCATTTTCTTTGTTCGTTCATTGATCCCTAGTACTTGGGCGCTGTCAGAAGTTAGGTCACTTTAGTCGGGGGTAAATTAGGGTGACTAGACGGCCTTCATATGAAACTGAGTGCCTGACGTATAAAGCAGTCACTTTCGTGTCTGTAGCACATACAGGTTCCAACGACCTACAAGCACACATAAATTAAGCCAGCGAGGGGTGAGAGGTCATCATCTAAAGTCATCTAAGATCTAAGAGTTTTTTGTAAGTAAATCTGAGAGTACAGCTGTCACAGGCCTAGTGTACAACTTTCTTAAAATGTCATATTTTGTGCCCATACAAATAATTATTTTTTATTTTGTATATATTTTTTAGGCTACCATGTATGGATGTTTTATAGGGAGAAACATTTAACACTTTTGAAACATCCAAGAATTCAAATAGCCTTTTCAGGCAGTGTTTTTTTTCTGCATGTTAGTGTTAGGGCCAAGCTAATTTTAATCTAGTCACCATGTCTGTGGACACATTTGCATTTGCACATGTGATAGGCTTCATTAAAGGAGAAATCCAATGTGAATCAGTCATTAGTCCTGTTGTGGTCACTGAATGCTGTCTGTAAGACAAAGAACCAGAAAATTAGATGCAACATTGACCTAATAACGAACCAATAACTAATGTTTATTGAATGGGGCATAGCAAAATGAAACTGAAAGTAAGTTACTGTGCCCCATTCACTTAGTGTTGTCAGTTCACCTTTTACGTCTCTTGTATCTTTTTCATTGTTTTTCCCGCTGACAGCACTTAGTGACCTCGAACAACAGGGCTATGTTGTTATGTGAGGTGTCCTCTTTTTCATAAACTAAAATCTGGTTACCCAAGGTAAATGTTTAGGGGGAATGCTCAGTGATCGGTTTGCCCTGCTGTGTTAGCCAAGTCAAATTGTTTAATACAGATTTTTTGTTTAACTGAGAGATCTGAGTTTGTTTGTGAGATTGAGTTGATTGTGCACTCATGGGTTATGATTAGTTTACACTCATTGGCTGACACTGAATGTTGTTAATGTTGTGCTCTGCTGGTTATGAGCAAGTTGGACAAGTTTTTGGATGCTCCATCAGAGACCTTGCTGTTCTCATTAATCAAAGAGCAACTTTTTCAAGTCACAGATTATTATTCAGTTATTATTCATCATGCTGCAAAAGTCTGCAAGAAAGGGCAACTTTTGTTTGTGAGCACTTAAAGGCAAAACAGGTGTTCCATTCTTTTGTACTCCGATTATGAATCAGAGTAATCCACCCGGTCCAAAAGCAGATAGTGCTGCTTCTGCTGCAGCTCAGTCTATTCATAATGAATTAACTTTTGAACAACAAAAAGCAACTTTTACAATTGCAGTTAGATCAAATGACATTGCAAATGGAACAGAAAATATTAGGGGCTGTTGAAAGGGGAAAAGAACACTTATTTGATCAAAAATACAGCTAGAGCGCGCTTGTCTAACCCTGATGGCTGAAGGGAAATATGGCAATTCCAATCAGCCATTTGGTACAGAAAGTATGGTTAAGTTTATTCCGATATTCAATAACCCAGACATCTTCTTTACCCTTTTTGAAAGTGTTGCTAGTGATGAGAAGCGGACAAGGGAGGGCAACTTTTTGCTGTTACAAACTACTTTACAGGGCTGGCCCAAAATGCATTCGTCGCCTTGTCTGCTGCTTATCTGAAGGGTTACCAGACTGTGAAAGAAGCAATGTTAAAAACATACAAGCTTGTCCAAGAGGCTTATCGGCAGCGTTTTTCAGAATTATGGAAAGTCTGATAAATAAACATAGGCTGAGGTAGCTAGAGAGCTGTCATCATTGGCTTGCTACTGTTGGCTTGAGGCTGCTGATAATTTTGAGTCATTGTGCAATTTACATTTACATTACATTTATGCAATGTGGGGAATGTATTTTATCCAAAGCGACTTACAGTTTTTTTTCAGCTCTCAACTGTTCAGTTGTACAATTGTTGTCTCCTCCTACGCTACCACCACTATTGTGGAACAGTTTAAAAACATCCTGGCCCATTTTATAAAAAATAAACATAAAGTAGAGACACCCTCTAGTAGAGACTAGTGTCCTTGCGGATGGTTAGTTTTTAACACATAAGGATCACATGCGTGAATTCTCGCCACATAAAGATGATCATTGGCGAGAGTGCTTTTGTCATGTTAAAACGGGTCCTCCCATGAGGTCTGAAACTGCCTGCCAGCAATAATAAAGATGGTAATTTTGACCATACTTTCCATTATTGCCATAAACTAGGGCATTACGAGTGTCAGTGTCCTGATTTGGTCCAGAAAAAGCCTAAATAAGGTACGACTAGCACCATGTCTTCTGTTCGTGCTGCTTATGTAAGGAATACACAGAAAGCAAATGCTGTTAATTTGTCCAGTGCCAAGTGTTCTATGCCAGATAAAATTGAAAGTTTGTGTTAATTAGGCTAATTACGCATTGTTTATTACTGACAGTTTTGTCTCCTTGGTTGGTGACTCTCCTAGAGTGGCAGTCAAAATTTTGCACAACACTAGGGCCTCGGAGTTTCATTTGTCTGTCTCCCGTTTTCCTCTGCATCAGACACTGACAGCATGGTGTTGATTTGTGGAATTAGGTTGCATTCATTTTCTGCATCTGCACAGAATTGAATTAAATTCAGGTTTTGTTAATGGTGAAGTATTGATTGCTGTTCGTCCATCTCTCCCTGTGCCTGTGTTGTCACTGGAGTCTGGTGTCTAGAGGATTTTCCTGAGGTGTTCATTGCCTGCACAGTTATTTGTACTATGGCTCTGTTACTGGCAGAGAAACCTTCAGATGTATCTGGGTCATTGTCTAAAGTGTATCTGGGTCAGTGTCTAAGTGTCTAAATTACCAGCTCCATTGTTGACAAATGAGATTGTTGATGCTAAGAAAAATCACACCACTTTAGAAAAGTATTTTGCAAAGGCTGCAGATAACCAGTGTGAATCATGGGACCGAGATTTAGCCCTAATGATCTTGTTTTTGGCCACAAAATGCAAACACTTGTTAGGTGGTGATTTGGGCAGTGCGGAACCACCCAGGGGCTTGGCGGAGTATGTTCAGGGTTTTTGTCGCAAGCTGTTTCAGGCCTGGAGAATGGCGAGAGAAAATCTGAGAGATGCTCAGGGTAAAATGAAGCAACTTTATGGCAGCAAGGCAGTTGTTAGGGCTTTTAGCCAAGGTGCTCAAGTTTTTGCATTGCTGCCTATTCCAGGTTCACCGTTTGACCGTTTGGCTAGACTATAGTGAAAAGCTAGCTGATTTGGATAGCCTTCTTGGTCATTTAGAGGATGATCAGCAGGAACCTGTATCAGGTTGATCCAACATGACATAAATGTGGGAGATGCAAAACCAGTTCGTCATTTTATCATGTTGAACCGGATAAGCAGAAAAGTTTGGACTTTTGGAAGGTGAACACTGTAACAAAGGTTGACTCGTCAGTGATTCATGAACCAAGTTGTTGCAGGGTTGGAGGGGTGTGCAGTATTTAGATGAACAGTTGTCTGTTATGCAGACACCTAGAATGTACATCTGGCCTGTGTGCATTGTTTAAGCGGTTGCTGGTGACTAACCTGATGGTAAACCTTGTGAAATGTGAATTTGCGCAAGCCACTGTAGTTTAACTGGGCAAGGTAGGTTGGGCAAGGTGTGGTGCGGCCTGTGAGGGCAAAAGTGGTTGTCGACAGGTTCCCCCCTCCTGCCACAAAGAAAGAGCTGATGCGTTTCTTGGGTATAGCTGGCTTTTATAGAAACTTTTGTTCCAACTTTTCAAAAGTTGTTGCTCCATTGACCAATTTGTTGAAGAACACTGTCAAATTTGAGTGGTTGTCTGATTGACAAAAAGGTGCAGGTACAGTTATGCTGCTGAAGGATGATGCTGGCATCGACAGATCCGTGTGTTATTTTTCATGTAAGTTCAATAAAAATCAATTAAACTATTCTACAATTGAGAAGGCTTTGGCATTAAAATGGACTCTGGGAGGCTTACATCCTGTTGCGGTATTTTTAGACCACGATCCCCTCACATTTCTCCAGTCTGTACAAAATTTCAATCAATGGCGCTGTCAAATGGACCCTTACTGTTACCCCCATGACCCATCTCACTCCTTCGAGTTTGTCACTATGCCTGGCCGCTGCTACATTGTCCAGCCATAATTCCTGATAACCACCTATAGACTGATTACCATGTAATGTAAAAGTGGGATAATACTCTATTATGAACTATTATGAACCTTAGCTAAACCATAGGCAACTTATAGTCTGTCATGGTTACTACTGATTGTAATTTTTCTCCATGACCCCTGGCAGTTGGGTTAGCCCCTTGAGTCGTGGATCTGCCCAAGGTTTCTTCCTAGATTAACTGAACATAAGGGAGTTTTTCCTTGCCCCTGTTGCTCTTGGGTGCTCCTTCTGTGAAGCGCCATGAGACAATACTATTGTAAAAGGCGCTGTATAAATAAAACTGAATTGAATTGAATTGAATCAGCGATTAATGCAGTTGGCATTCTTCCTATATTCTTCCTGCTAGTCTAGAGTTGATCACATTGATCTTGTTGTCTCAGGAGGCATTTTAACCTTTCCAATCAGCAAAGAAACCGATAAAATGGGCTCCTTTTTTATGGGGGCTTTGCCGTACCATTCAGCATTACGCCACTTCCTACTTTTGTCATAATCATAGCCAAAGGTTTTAGCATTACAGATGTGTAGCCAACAAATTTGCAACAACTGCATGTAGACGATCATGTCAACATGGACATAATCTCCAATGTTTCCAGCACCTTGCTGAATCAGTTCCACAAAGAATTGAAGTAGCAAAAAGGCAAAAGGGTGTCAATCTTATTAGAAAGGTCTTTTGCTAAATGAGCATACAGTCACTATATTGTCAAGTTAATGAAGTAATGGATTCAAATCTGTACAGCATGCATTCAACAGATGATACAAAATCTGGTGCATTCTCAGATGCTACAA
Organism: Tenualosa ilisha; assembly: GCA_015244755.2. Taxonomy (NCBI): domain Eukaryota; kingdom Metazoa; phylum Chordata; class Actinopteri; order Clupeiformes; family Clupeidae; genus Tenualosa; species Tenualosa ilisha. Next base: position 1,649,129 of record PYXC01002596.1, read on the forward strand.
TTTCCTTCCTACAGGATCACTGAATTCACTATTAGCTATTCATTTTCAATATTTTATGATGATGCAAACCAAAGCATAAGAACAAGCACTGACCATTTTCATGGAGCTATGTTGACTGACCATGGTAATAAACACGATTTCAGTGTCATTCAGTTTAGGTTTTGTTTAACACCAGCTTGTTTGCGCGTTTTCAAACTGCAAGTGCTTGTAACTGTGCAATTAAGCGATAGAGGGTGCTGAAAGAGCCTTCATTCACCCTGCAATGTGGCATTTAACCATCAAAGTGACTACAAATTTGGTAAGTTGACCTATGAAATGTTGCCTGATATTCATTTAAGATGTTGGTCTATATTGGGTTACATGATCAACACTCATGTCAGTATTCTTCAGTTTTGATGTGTTGCATACATCCTCATCAGTAACACCAAGAAGCATAAGAAGTCAACACTCAAGGCATGGTGGATTGAGGGTGGGGAGGAGTGAGAGAAAACAAATAAACAAACCACTGGCCAGCAAGATTTTATGTGCCAACAACCTGCTGTTCTCTTAACTGGAAACCTTCTGCATGAAAAACTGAAGTTCTCGGGGCCAGTTCTAGTCCATTGGGTGCCCAAGGCAAGATTGAACTTTGAAACCTAACCAAAATGCTGCTGCCCGAACACTCGCTAGGACTAAAAAATATGAACATATCTCTCCTATCCTCACTTCCTTACACTGGATTTTAAAATACTCCTCCTGACCTATTAAGGCCTCAATGGCCGTGCTCCAACATATATTAAAGACTTACTTGTCCCTTACTACCCTCCTAGAACCCTAAGATTCCAGAATGTTGGTCTCCTTGTAATCCTGAGAATATCAAAATCTACGATAGGAGGAAGAGCCTTTTGCTACTGTGCGCCTCTCTTGTGGAATAATCCTCCCACAGACACACACATCCAACAAGCAGACACTCTCAATACCTTTAAGACTGTAAATCATCATCATTCTCATGGGTCTTGGGACCTTGCCACCAGCTGCAAGGCATGGCAGCCACTGACCATCCCTGCAGTAGTGTTTAAAAGGGCAAGAGCTATGTGGCTTGCTTGGGAGGGGGGCAAATTACAATACTCCTACACAATAGGGAGGAGCACCCAAAAAATTACATAGTTTGTAACTATGTAATTTGTTTGGTGACACAGAAAATATTGCCAAAAAAAAGTTGCCACTAGAGGTCACGCCATACAAATGTGTCGCCCTAGGCAGCCGCCTGCATACAATCTCAATGCACCAAACACACACATAATCCCTATGCACCACACATAGACACACAACCATACGCGCAGCTCTGACATCGAGCAAAGCAGAGAGAGATGGTAATTCATGGTAAGTTCCCTAAAGGTTCTTGTAATATTGCAAAATATTCAGAGGAAGGTTGTAGAAGAAAAATCTAGAAGGAACGTTTTTACTTGATGGTCCCCAAACCATTCCAAGAAATGTTCCCCAAACAAACATTTCTAATACAAAAAGGTGATAGAAAGTTTTTTGACAACTTATAGAGAATGTTCTTTCCACTAACAGGAACGTTCCCAGAATGTGAATACACCTTTTTTGAAAGGTGGATCCTGAATGTAAATCTTGACATTTGACCATTTCGGAATGTATTTTTGTTATGACTTTTTCTTGATTGCTAGTTCTTCAAATCAATCAATGTCCATGCCAGGAAATAATGCGGAAGTCGATCTTTTATTGCAGTAACCAAAGTTACTAGGAAAGTTCTATGCAGTGTCTGTTCTCTTGTTTTATATTCTCAATTTACATATGGCCAACTTAATCCGTATTATCACTTGGCATATACCCAACCAAATATTAAACATTTGTTTCTCATTAGAATTTTGAACCCATCATTTTTTTCCTCTGCAATGCATTAATTCCCCTTAGTGCCACTCCCTGTTACGCAGTTCTGCCACAAGATGGGGCTGTTCAACCACGATTGTACCCAATTCTCTCAGTTCCTTTGTCCTGTTTCTTTGTTCTGATCTAATTGTTGTTGAGCCCTACTTCTTGCCTGACCATTACCATCTTGACCTTGCCCCTGCAGGTGTCTTTTTCCCCTCATCTTGGTACAATGGTGGCTTGTAGTGCTGTTTTGAAAAACATATCAATTTCTCTTCCAGCCTCCAGACTCTGTTTTTGAAAAACAAGGCTTTTCACCTCTCTCTGTCTATGACACTCTATGTTCTCTCCATTGTACAAAAACAGAATAGAAGTTATCTCAACATTCCCTCCATTATCGGTGCCCAATGCTCATAATTAATTAACTATTGAAAATTAATTATTGTATTAGTATCGTGCATAGGTGCGAAATATAAAAAAATGTGTACTGGTGTGTAATGGTGTAATACAGAGGAACTATCAATAAACTAAAACATAAGCATGAGGACATATTACCTGTTGATACATATACTATGTTGCAAAGCAAAAACTGATACTCTTATGTTGTGTCAAAAACAAGTGATCACATCAATGTAATAAACCATGATCATGCATTTTAGTGAAATGTGCTCAGTGATTGTGACATGGATAAATATAGTAATAATAACTTCAAACAAAATATCCATTAATGTATGATGGAGTACAAAGAGTTTCTACTAGGGTTACCAACCGTCCGGGAAATCCTAAATTATGGGTGATTTTGATGTGGCCCAGCAGGGACAGCTCCAGTCCCGTATTCCAATCACAGCCCTTGTTATAATCCAATAACGATTTTCCTCAAGTTAAGTATATGAATATTTATTTTCACTGGTGCCATAGGAAACGTAATCAAATGCATCCATCTCCAACACTGATTTTCACAACCTTTCAATACCTTACATAGAAACAAAATTACACCGCAAGTTTTACTGCTGTCACAATGGGCTATGCTGACACAATTAAATTGACACATATAATTACACCTAGTCCTACAAATTATTGAGTGTTGGTTTCAACCGATATGGAAAACACAGATATTGGAAGTGGTATTGGAATCAAAAAAGCTGTATTAGTACACCCCTAATCTTGACCATATGCCATTTTTACACAATTTCACACATTTTTTGTACAATTTCATAAGCCAGAAGCTAATATTTCAAGATATATTTTATTGAAATATAGACCATTATGAGACAATATATTGCAGCAGTACTTTCACTTTTAGTAAAAATTTTAATGGAAAAGCAACTTATTTCTAAAAGTTACTTACTTATTACTTTTACTTTAAGGATTGTTGATGTGCAAGTTGTACTTTTACTTGAGTACATATTTTTGCCGGATAATTTGTACTTTAACTTAGGTACTGAGTTCCAGTACTTCCTCCACCACTGCCTCCACCTGGAAGCAAGTGTTCCTCATTCGTGGTTGAGGAAGTTGGTAACCCTAGTTACCCCACGTCTTCCACTGCACTGCAAAATCCACTGCACAATTTGCTTAGGAGGTTCTCTGAACATTTTTGTGCAAACTAATTACACAGCATAGACTTTTCCCACTAGGCCTCAGAACTCAGTCGGATCCAAACTGAGTGGTGGCATATCCACATCCCTACGAGTACCCTATTAAGGTAAGCAAGTGTGTTACCTGGGCTCGTGATCAGTGGCGATGCATGGCCAATTTTACAGAGGAGGCCAGAGAGATCGCAAGCTACTGATTGGCGTCACACCCATATATGTCAGTAATGAATTTAAATACAAATTAGCAGGGGTGTTGCTAGCTGTTTAAAACATTTGGAGCTATACCACAAAAGTCGGGCCATGCTGAGTGGTTTGATGTTTACATTAAAGATAGCCTGTAAGGAAATGAATGTCTCTTTCGCCAAAGTGCACCAAATACACCAGCAGCCAAATTGTGACATTAAAATAGCATGAAACAACTCCAATGTGATGTGAAGCCCTACGTATAAAGAGGAAAGACTAACATCTTGCGACAAATTATTCGAAAGTCCTCAACACATCGGCTCCGACAGCATTGCGGAGCACCTCTGAATTCGACAATTTTGCTTGCCCCCACACACTGGCGGCGCACTGCGTGTCCGCAGTCTATGGGTTCAACTTGTCTATGATTGATGACGTACTGGTGAGGAAGGCACACTGAAGCTGGCCTCCTCATTTTTTTTATTTTGACTGTTTATGGACCTTGATGAGCGTTCGGCGACATACCGAGCTTCAATCTGATTGGCTAAAACCTTTAGGTAGGGAGGCCAAGTAAAACTGGCCTCCCTAGATGGCAGTATTTCACCAGTTATACTCTGTTAATGCGAATAAACTAGGATAGTGCTGAGCACTGAAACGTAACGTAGGCTATAGCCCATAAATGTAGTGTTCGGGGGCGCTGTTTTGCTCGCTACTCCGATCAAAGAAAAACAGGACAACAGCAAGTTTAACACGGCAAATTTGGAATCTAAAATGTGCGTTATTAATCTAAACTCCTGAATATTTCTTTATTTTATATTTATGAGGAGGTCACGCCTCCCTTGGCCTCCAGGAGAAAACGCCACTGCTCGTGATGGGGCTAGGGCACCCTTGGAAAGCCAATCCTAAATGTTAAAAAATCTCTCAGCTACAATGTCTTGTGATAATACCCTTGGATGACAATAGCCTGAAAGTAGTAAAGTAGTAAAGTCTGGGGAGAGAGAAGGGTGTCCCTCCTTTGTTATCCACCCCATCATCCAAATAAAGCATACCTACAGGCTTCTATAAGTGTTTACATCTTCAAAACAGGGAAACATATTTTCTCTGATGTTACCTTAAGTCCTAGTACCTCCAGCCCTTTCTTTTAGGTCATCGGTCAGTATGGATTTTAATCTGTATGGATGCAGTGTTGCACAGTGTGGGATGTGAACTGGAAATGTAGCTGCAAATTCTCTTCTGCAGTTGACTACTGTCCAGTGAGAGTTCAGTCATAGTCCAGTTACCATCCAATTACCATTCAGTGTGATGTAATGCGCATGTTGTGTATCATCAATGTGAGCATCAACGTAGTGGATGCAGTGTTTTACAGTGTGAGGTGTGAACTTGGTGGCAATCCTGCTGCACCTCTCACAGATTTAATGTCTAGTATCCAGATTTGACTGTAGCTATAGAAAATAAAGGGGTCAATAAAGACATATTATAGAATAGAATATATTTCTTCCCACAAATTCAAATTACACTTGAAGAGCACTCTGAGCTGTAAGTGTGTTAGATGGTGTAGGATGTAACATGTATAGGTCTAGCAATAACACAGATGTTAATAGTAGTTAAGTAGCTTGGCCACGTTGATTTTGTCAAAATAGCTCAGGAGGACACTGAATGTATCTATCAAACCAGACAATAAGTAATGTAAAGCCTCCACCACAGAATGTTTCTTAAAACTCCCCAAGAATTTACAATAATAAAGACAATTTGTTTAAGGTCAACAAGTCTTTCATTAAGTCCTCCACCTAACATTAAAATGAACTACAAAGCTACCAGTAATAGCATTTGCTGTCAACAAGAAATTAAGGGTTACCAAACGTCTGTTGTTACTTTCATATCAGCAATCTACCTTTGTGCAGCTAGCTGTCTAACATTACCAGTCAGTACACAGTGTTAATGTCAATGGGCATTGAAACTATTCATGAAGTGGCAGCATTTAATGTAGAGTTAGGATGAAAAATGGATGAGAAAACTGAATGAAGGGTCCAAAGAAAACCGAGCTAGTTATTAAAAGATTTTATCTGTGTCCATGTTGATGTGTACTTGCAATCATGCACCAAGCTAGCCTTACCTGACAGACTTCAAAGTCCGCTCTTGGTTGTCCCGAAGTAATCAAAGTCGAGCAACAGGGGAAGGGTCAGGTCTGCACATTAAGTGGGCGTATCTGACAACGACTATCCTCCTCACTGTGCATACTCAAAGCGGTACGTAGCGGGAAGTATGTTGTTCCGGTTGCAGATTTTACGGTTGCGGAGGCTTCAGTTCCATAGAACGCCATTAACTAAGCTGCATTGTCCATCTATATATACAGTCATTGACTCAAACAATCTAACCCCTTGTTGGCTTAACAGCTAGGTCCAACTCGCGTGCAGAACATCCGCGAGTGGACACTCAGTTTGATGTTGTTTTTATCACTCACTCCTTAACTCATGCATCTTATCTGACTTGCGAAAACAGCAACTTTATCTTTGCAGTATGCTCCAGACCACTTTCCATGTAATTGCTGCTATTTGACCTGATGTAAGATAGACTATCATGTCCTAAAGTATCACAGTTTGTGCATATTGTCACATTTATGATGTAATAATTGATTTATGTCCTATAAAAGTCCTGGAGCTTCATCTCATGGCCTACATGATCTAGCGATAATGCATTGTAAAGGGTGGTGAATGTGGACTGCATTTGTGCAAAAAAGCAAGCACACATTTGTGTAGGGATCCTGACAATTATGGATATTAATCATCGTATTATATGAGAATATTTTAAGCTAAATACACAACCGCAATGTCATTAGATCATTAGATTTCAAATTCAACAAATTGGCTAAACGTCTACAAGAGCGGCACGGACAGGGGCAAGGAAAAACTCCCTTATGTTTAGTTAGTTTAGGAGGAAACCTTGAGCAGATCCACAACTCAGGGGGCTAACCCAACTGCCAGGGGTCATGGAGGACCATGATAGACTACAAGTTGCCCATGGTTTTAGCTAAGCATCATAATAGTTCCAAAATATTGGTCCCATAACATTACATTGTAGTCAGTCCATTGGTTGTTATCAAGAATTATGGCTGGACAATAATCCAAAGCAAACATACAGAGATGGGCCAAACTGTTGATGTATTAAAATGTCAACAGCATTACATCTAAAACTATACTGAAAGGGTTATTATAGCCTACTGTATGGATATTGCGCTAAAAAAAGACATAAAACTATGATTGTCTAACTCCATGTTCCACAGTACTAAACCAATGCAATGGTATAATTGGTCAGCGTTTAAAACAACACTACAGCAGCAGTATCCTTAACGTATGGTAACACCACCATTCTGACAGTGACAAAGTCTGGGATTGTCTATGGTTCTGACTAATCCACCAAGATGTCTCCACAGAAATTTCCTGTTTCAGCTTTAAAGTACATTAAAAGCTTTCCAGTTGCATGAAGTGACTTTTTATTTCGCAAACTGATGATGAGAAATAGGCTACACTCGTTGCAACTTGTCTAGAGCTTATCATATTTATGAGAATGCAGCAGTGTTTAAATGCATTAAGTAAGTAGAAGCCTATCAGCCTGATCACCTTTGCATTTGTCAGTTATCAGTTTGTCAGTTATTATCTGGGCAGTGTAGAATGCACACCTGACAATTTGAACATTCTAAAGACTTTTGCCAACCAACTGCAGAATGCTTGTGTTTGTTGGTGCTTGTTTGGGCAGTGTGTTAAAGCAGTCCTGCATTTATAGATGTTATTTGAGCATCGAATTATGACATAAGGAGCACTAACAGCTTGTGCCATAGATTATGTAGTAACCTAGTTACCCGATTGTTGGTCGAGTCCTATACATCAAAGCGGCCTCCATATTAGTAGGGAGAATATTTCCCAAAAATGAATGGAAGTGAATTAGGAGCTGCAGGTGTTTTGGGCTAAAAAGTGCTAATACTAATACATTTCTCAATAAATGACATAAGCCCCAGTTGACTGTCCTTTTCAAAATTGGTTGAAGATGTATGCAATTAGCCTGGCTCTTGTGACCTCTGAGCTTAGTCTGGATGTCTGGTTGTCATCCTCCATTTCTCTTAGGTAGAATAAACAAATGTAGATCAAAATGCATCTACTGGCTGTTTCTTAATTTCAGTTTCCGGTGTTCAGCCCGTCTACATCATGTTGGATAGAAGCCTGTTTTTGTTCCCTGTCTAATCAAATGGGCAGAGTGGCCATATTGAGTTGCAGAGCAAAATCAAATCAAATCACAAATCGCAGATCAGGATGGATTTTCCCAGGCTAATGTGTAATTAGAAAAAGTCGCAGTCAAACAGATTTTTCAACTGCCATAATGATCACTAAATGTGCAGATTTAATATGCTAATTTAATTCTTCCCCTGTCTAAAGTCTCATAAGGAAAGGTCAATGTAGATAAGCTGATTTCTACACTGCAGTGGTGTAGGCAAGGTAAGCAGTGACAGTGCAGTGCGGTGGTGATCTCTCCTGAAAAATTGATAATGTTAATTATAGCTTACCTTTATTTTGAATATTAAGTTATGTTAAACCGGTTTTAATTTGGATGAAAGGTATCAAGGGTTTTTGCAACCCATTGTCTCTGAACATTTCTAACACACATAGATCTACCATTGGTGTTTTTCAGTCAGCTTGCCTAAAACTGTCATTAAAAATGCATCCAAAAGCTTCCACTGGGATGCTACTCAGAAATGATAGCACAGAAAAAGCAAGATCACCTTATCAGTCAACAGAACCCTGAAAATATCATTGCTGGTTCCTATCCTTTGATTTGTGAGCAAATACATATGTATTGACAAGAATTTAGGATGTTGGTGTAAGTTATAGAGAGAGCAGGGGTTTTGGAGTCATGTGACCAAGATGGCAGCTTAGTGGAGAAGCTCTGAAACCATGGGCTGCAACTCTCAATAAAGACACAGTGCAGTATGTCAAAGTGATCTGCATTGAAACAGTGCAATATTTTCACTCATGGATGCAAGCCAAACACTAAAACAACTCTGTTGAGTCGACTGAGCTAACACAGATGCTAATATGGTTAACATAACGGATGTGCTATGCGAACTAAAATAATTACAGTCAGATTTTCTAACAAAGTTGAATAATTTCAACACAAGACTGGCTGGAATGGCAAATGCTTTGGCTGAGAATAAAACAGAAAGATGTTTTGACTAATACAGCTTGTGCTGAAAAAGACCAAACTCACATTGACCAGACAGAGAGGACACTAGAGAACGTTGAGACTGCTTTGGAATTGGCTACCAAGTGAATCACTTTCCTTGAGGCCAAAACATACGACCTGGAGAATAGGGAAAGGAGAAAGAACCTGCCAAGCTGCCAAGATGGCTGGAACTGCCACCAGAAATGTTATTCATATTGGAGCAGGTTTATCGTACAATGGCCTTGAGGAAACCAAACCAAAACAGAGCGGTGCTGGTCCACTTTCTAAATTTCCAAGAGAAGGAATTTGTCTACCGGGAGGCTAGGGAGACGGGGTTTACCAGGTCATGAAGCTGTTTGTCCACATCAATTCCATAGAATATTACGCAACCCCTGCAGGCTTAGGATCCTGTATGACGAGAAGATTTATATCCTCTCGACACCACAGGAACCCGAAGAATTTTATAAAAACCTGCAGCAGCAGCAGAGGAGCCATATAAATGAGTTGTGAGGAACATGTTCCTGATGTAGACAAGTCATGGGCTACATAAAGACACTTTAGGGGACTGTACTACACAACGAATCAAAGCATATATATGGTAGAAATGAGTGCAGTCAAAGTGCTTGATTTTTTTATATTGGCCTATAACATAGGCCATTGTGTTGTTCAAAGGCTTATTACAATTCACTTTGTTTGAACTTTCTTATTTAAATGTTAAAAGCTAAGACTTCAAAATAAGTGATGATACTTTTGATAAGGGTTACAGTAATTATTATGTAAACTTAAAGGAGTGATCTGGAGTAAAATGCTTCCTAGGCCAATTTTTTGATGATGAGGAGTTCATATGTTGAGTTGGTAGCACAGTCATGTCAATCGGATGTGTTTTGAGAAAGTTTGTTTTTGGAGATTTCAACTGAAATGCATTTACACAAATCCAGTGGAATCCAGAAAATACAGAGTTTTGAAAAATCTCCACTTTAGATTTCTATTTAAAAAATATTCATTTGAGAGGGCTAAAACTCAGTTTACATGTAAACGAGAGGCCCAAACGAATAAAAAAAAAAAATCTGTTGATAAAAATATCTACATACGTGTAAACAGGGCCTAAGTCAAAATCGGGTAACTTAACAATTGACCCCACAGAGATAAACAATAACTTTAGAGCCAGTGACCAGTTACAATTCCAGTCATTATCAAAGTAGGATAAAGCAATACTTAATCATCTAACAATAAAGGACCTTTTAGAAGCTATTGGAGATCTGAATAGTGGTAAAGCACCTGGACCAGATACGCTGCCAGAATTTTTATAAAGAATTTAAAAGGTAAATTAGTACAGCCACTTCTAGACATGTATAATGAGTCATATGAATTGTGAATGCTTCCATCCACAGAATAGAATGGAATTTTTTCCTGGAACTTCCAAGATATGGATTGGGTGGGTCTTTCCTCCAATGGGTTTGACTACTATATACAAATACAGCAGCACAAATTCTAACCAATAACAACATTTCAAAAACCTTTAGCCTACAGCAATGAAAAGATAGGGATGCCCTTTGTCACCACAATTTTTTATATTAGCAATAGAATCTTAAAACACATGCAGGAATATCAAGCATAAGAATTTGTAAGAGACCACCTAGTTTCTATATTTGCTGATGACATCATAGTTTATCTAACGGATTTTTAAAAAGAGCATCCTGAATCTGACAAGGTTATTATTATTAGGTTAAGACTTGGAAAAAAGACTGAAAAATTCTCTGGGTACGAAATTAATAATTTTAAAATCTGTATTGATGTTTCTTAACGAGGAAGATAAGGGAAACCCAGTTTAACAAGGTTTCAAATACCTGTTAAACTATCAATTTAGTCCTATCTGAGGTAATGAACAATTCAGACCTGGTAAAAAAAATGGGGAATATAGATCATAGCATGTGAAACGCATCCAGACCATTAAAGATTTGAATACAGATGGGGTGTTTACTGAAGGTAAAGGCACTTATGTGAAAATATCAGATTCCTCCAAAGCATTTTCTTAAAATATCTACCATTGCTTTCCCAGGAGGTCTTCCATCCAAGTGCTAACCAAGCCCACCCCTGCTTACCTTCAGCTTTTTGGCTGAGGCAGGGTACCATTGGTCTGACTGCTGGCAGAAACGGACAAAACTGGACTTTGGACTTCTACAAGCCAGGAGAGCAATTGCACTTAATTGGGAGTGTAGAGGCGCCTTCTATGAAACAGAGTATAAAGGAACTTTGAGAGTGGCTTGGTCTAGAAAGACTAACATATATTACTAAGGGAAAACAGAAAGAATTTGTTAATTTCCATACATGAACATTATAGAGTCTGGAATGTAAACTATTCTTTACTAATTCTACTAATTTTTTAAGAATAATCCTTTTTACATTATGAATTATTATGTATTATGTGTGTGTGTGTGAGAGAGAGAATGTCATTGGTTATATCTGACAGGTGTTGCAGTAGTTTAATTGTTTCATAATGGAAAAAAAACAAACAAACAATAATACCTTTGACAGATAGATAGATAGATAGATAGATAGATAGATAGATAGATAGATAGATAGATAGATAGGTTTAAATTCTGGTGTCCTTAGGCTTCCACAGCATGGCGTACACATGACATACATACATTACAAAAATTCAGAGTACAAATCCTATTATGTGTGCCCTTTAGGGTACTAGGTAACTATACTAACTTGGTTGACAACAAACTGGGTGTGTGAGTCACTGAGCCATTGCTTGCTGTGAGTCAGCGAAGTTGTGTTTCACTTACATGCATGTGTGTATCGCACCACTGTTTGTCACTTGAATCAGTATCGCCCCATTGCTGGATGCTTCAGATCTTGATAGGCATTACTGTCCTGAAAAGATATGATGGGTGTAAGCGTGTATGGCTTCCTAAACTCCAACCTGGAGAGAGTTATAGATTTTGTAGTCTTTGTGTTAAACTGTGAGGTTTCTTTTAAACCTTTGAAACTTTGGGACTCCCCACATCTAGAAAGAGACATTGAGACATCTTGTATTCACAGTGCTACGTTGGTGGATTGAAGAGCTAAGCATTTAGAAGAAAGCTAGTCAGTTAGGATGCACATATAAGGCACGGTTACTGTGCTTCAGAGTCCAGCAGAAAAGGTGGTGAGCCAGTATTTCTTAACACAATGAAAGGCACAATGTAGCAGAACTCAATCAAGTAATTTGCTTTTATGTGTTTATGTGTGTGGCGTTATTAAAGTAGCAAAATGTCCAGCTCATTAACAGGGCATTAATAGTCAAGGCTGAAAACGTAAGCGTACATTACGTAGCTGTTACTTATCTGAAGAGCCTGAGTGGAGGTGTGTACTCCACTGAGTGTAATTTGACCTTACCTGGGCTCTTATGTGTTTAGTAGCCTTTTTCAGTGGGTTTTGCAACCTTTTGCAGAAATAGAAAAGTATGACTGACAAACACCTGCTGTGGTCGTCTAGTGTAACACCTAGTCACACAAAGTTGTTGCTAGATTATGGGTACAGTGGCAAGTCACGGCGCGTGTATATGTTTGATTGTTTGTAATTTTCAATTTATTTGCCTTTTCTTTTTGAATTATATTAACTAGTTATTTATTTATTAGCTTGCAGATTATTAAATGCAGTTCTTGTAGTATTTACACCATAAATTATTTAATACCTATATTTATGTTTGCTTCAAAATAAATAAAGAAATACATAAAACAAAACCTTTTCCTTAACTGCAGTAACCCTTATTGTAACGTAGGAAAAACGAGCCATTGACTATGGTAACATGCAGAGAATATTCCTGTTCTAACTGGAATATTGGCAATATTCAGGTTGTGTGTTAGTCATGTGCTCTTCAAAATTTGTCCATATTCTGGTTTCTATAAACCCCCAGGTTTATGCCTGAAATAACTGGAATACTGGGTCATTATACCATAATCAGAAATGCTCCTTACTGGAACAATTTTTTCATGTGTATGCATGTCCAGTTGGTTCAGTACACTTAATGTTAGTGACCTAACTGGAATATAGCGATTGATATTTAAATGGAAATATTCCGGTAGCACAGTACTTTTCCACACATGTGAACAAATTATTCTGGGTCTAGCTTTAACCAGAATATTAACCTTATTCTGGATTTGCTCTGCATGTCACTGTAGTCATTGTGATATCTATTCTGCTCCAATTAGCCACTGATACATTTTCTGCCCACACAAATGTTGCATACTGTGTCATAGGTCTCTGGATCAGATAGATTCAGCTTTGTGATGGAGTAGGGGATGTCAAGCTGGTAAGTCAAGGTGTTGAGTCTTCATGATGACCTTGGAGAGTAGGACATTATTGGTTGTGAGGTGAAGGCTGAGCATTGATGGGAGTCTTTATTCACTCAGGTGGATCTCCCTATTTGGCAGAAAAGATCATTAAAGCAAAAGACCTTCTTGAGTCAGGCCCACGACGTTGACTCTGTGCTATCTGCAGCCAAAAACGGGAGTTGAGGAATAGATTCCTATTTCCAGTTAGCATACAGACTATGTTTCAGTAGTCTGCACCAGTCTTCTTAATTCCATCAGTGGCTCTCAAAGACCAGTGGAGCTTGAGCTGATGGGCTGGTCCGCATTTTTTCTGATGTTAAATGACCCATGTGTGAAATCTTTTCCACAGGGTATCAAAATATGGTTTGGTGTATTGAGCAGGGCAAAAAGAATAATGTCACAAGCACATTAAACCCATGTCCTGCTGCTTCTAAGGTTGCTGTTGAATAATATTGTAATGGTTTTTTTTGATTGCAGATTCATTCAGAGTTTCAGAGTCATCGATGTATACTTTCTTGTGCATATATTTATTTAAACTGAATTTGAGGAAGTGTCCACTGAGTTATCTATCTTGCTCTTGAAAGCATGGAGTGAAATCTCATCAGATTACTTAGAAAAAATCTGGAATGCCTCATGTTTTTTTATTTTTTTTTTTAACAGAGTGCTTACCCTTTTTTGAACAAAACATTCCAGACATTTTCCACACTTTTTCCAAACTTACTTGCTTTTTGTACGTCTTTACGGATGTTGCTTGTCACTCTAGAGAGCAATAAGTCTACCGGTTCACATAAGCATGACAGTGGGGGGGACACACTAGACTTTAGATTTAAGCCCTGAGAGGCCATTCTACAATGTGAATATAGCACATCAAGTCAAGTTTTATTGTCGTTTCAGCCATATACACAGTACATAGTGAGATGAGACAACGCTTCACCGGGAACAACTGGTGATACACGTAACTGTTAAAACACAGTATGGACAAGACAGATACGTAATAGTGCCTACATACACTATTGCGGGACTACACAGATTCACTCACCCACTCACACACACACTCCCACACACAACTACACACGCACGTGCACACTCTCGTACACATATGTACATACATTACAACACAGTTGTAAACAATTGGCAGGTCAAATTACAGATGGTCTAAAACAAACACGCTAGACAGGGCATGGCTTTTAGCAGAGCACTGTGGCTAGTGGTGTGATTTGTAAACAGAAGACTGTTCTACATAAATAATAGCAGCTAGGCTAGGTGTTGTGATTTGTAAACAAAAGACTATTCTACATAAATATAAGTGATAGCAGCAAGAAAGTGCGGGGGGCATAAAGGTGCAGTGTGCTGTAACGCGCTGGTTTGCATCCTGAGTTACTAAGAAATTCCTGTCCAATTGCACTACAGGTTGTTAAGCAGTCTGACTGCCTGCGGGAAGAAGCTCTTCCCCACTCTGGAGGTGCGGGCAGTGATACTGCGGAACCTTCTGCCAGATGGTAGTAAGGTGAATAGTCCATGGGAGGGATGGGTAGTGTCTTTGGTAATGTTCTTGGCTTTCCGCAGACAACGGGTGCTGTAGATGTCTGAGAGGGGGGGCAGAGATATTCCAGTGATCTTTTCGGCTGTCCTCACAATCCGCTGCAGGGCCTTATGGTCTGCAGCGGTGCAGTTGCCGAACCACGCTGTGATGGCGCCGCTGAGGATGCTCTCAATCGTCCCTCTGTAGAAAGTTGTGAGGATGGAGGTTTGGAGATTGGCTTTACGTAGTCTTCTCAGAAAGTACAGACGCTGCTTGGCTTTCTTTGTGATGTGTGTGGCGTTAAGAGTCCATGAGAGGTCGTTAGTTATGTGTGTGCCCAGAAACTTTGTGATCTAGACAATCTGTACTGGAAGGTTGTTGATGCACAGTGGGATGTGTTTATGCAAAGTCCGCCTGAAGTTGATGACCAGTTCTTTTGTTTTGTCCACGTTGAGGGACAGGTTGTTGTTGAGGGGTATTGGTAGCCATGAAGTGAGCAGAGTGAAATGTTTCTTGACAAATAGCATACAAGACATAGACATACATATGTGTTATCCTTCTAGGCCTACGTTTGGTCTGCTGGTGCTGACTTCGATATGCTGAATTAGACCAGACACCACACAACCTCAGTGCTATGTTCCAGGAACATTCTGACAGTTTCATAATAGGAATACCACAAAAATGACCAAGTGGGAATGTTATGTGAAGGGCACAATACAATCATGATGTAACGTTTGACTTTTTGGTACCAAAAACGTTAGGAGAATGTTAGTGAGTGTGACAACCTACAGCTAATGTTTTATGAACTTGCACGCAAGGTTTATCATCGGATGTATGGGAGAGCCAGGGCTATTACAACATGGACAAACAAGACATTCTGGTTTTCTCAGAATGCAATGAAGACAAACAGGCATTATTTCTGTCGGTGCTGCAGTCAGAAGACTGCATAGGGGAGAGTGGGGACAGTTGCAATGTTGCTAGACCGCAGTTGCTATCCGGTCTACATCGTATCAAATTTTTTGGTTCATCATACAGACAGCATGCAGCATGCAGGGCTATGGATTGGAACACATGAAATTTCTCCTTTAAGTTTGAGAATTAGAGTTTCAGAATTGGTGTTGGGTAATTTAGCCCAGCTGAGCATATTTTATGTGTTAATGACCTACATTAACCTACAAAAGGGCAAACACAAACTGATTTGTTGACAAGAAAAAGCAAAAAGCCATATTAGTAGCCCCATGCTGATGTTGGAGGCTGTGTTGCTGCATAAGAGCATTGAGAAAGATAATTAGGCCTAGACTACATTGACATTTTGAAGGATAATGATAAGACTGCTGTCAGTTTTCTTTTGGGTTCCCACTAGGTCTTCCAGTTAGGCACTCAAAGTACCATCCAAATGGGTACAAAGACACTAAAACATGATCTTGATCTCAATTCTGATTGAAAATCTGAATCTGGGGTAGAAATAAGATTAATGTCTATGATGGGAGAACCCCACTGTGCGATGAGTGGTAACCATTTTCTATAGGAAAATGAACTATGATTCCTCAAGAGACATGGCAATCCAGTTAGGGCCTGTACATTTTATGGCATTACACTATTGGGCTTGTCATTTTTGCATTCCTCTTGTGTCTGGTCAGGGCAACAGTAAAACCTGGTGGAGATTTTGTATTTTTGTTTTGAAGCAGTCCAACTGGCCTCCAAATATTATGAAGTCTAAGCCCAAAAAAAAAAGTATTGGGTGACTTGGATTTCCTTGTTTTTCATAGAGACACACAATAATTCTTTTTGTCAATAGGAAACAGTTTTTATTACATAAATAATGATTTTATTTTAAATGATGACCGTGTTCCTTCAACTTTGCGACCATTTAAGAAAGGTGGTCAACTGTCAAAAAGACTTTGTCAAAGTTTCTTCTTGAAACATTTCCCCATTCACATACACAAAGTATATCAATGATTTGCTTGCTTGGCCATTACTTTTGGAAATGGAATTCATGCCTTAAGCCTTACAGGCACAGTTCTCAACTGGCTTTCTTGTCAATGTGCTGGGAGAGCTGTCTCTGTTGACAGTTGTAAATCAAAGGAAGGCAATATTTTATAAAGCTTACCTCAGGGATAATTTCTTAGTTCATGCACTTACTTGATTCCATCATTCAACAACAATACAGCTTGCTGGTGACAGTTTTGTTTGTTTCATCCAGCAACAGTTGAGAGGACCTAATATATTATTAAAATATTGGATTAAATTTTTTTCTTTCTAAATCTGTATAGTAGATTTAGCAGGCTCCCCCAAAACCCTACTCGTTTGTTATGGTTTTACCTTTCTATGCCCTTTCTATGCAATATGTTTACCCTGTGCCTTTTGTGATGAGAATTTAACCAAAGCTTCCTTAGGTTTTTTAAAGCCGATAAAGTGATCTGTGGGGATAATTTGTGGTTAGTTTAGGTTATCTAAGTGACAACAAACTCTTTGAAATGCTTGTGTGTACCTAGTGTCAATATATTTTAAACATACATACATCATTTGTTCTTGATTGCACTAGTCGCTGCCATACAAGATCTGTTCATAATCCAGTTTAACTTTCACAAAACTGGTGTTAGCATGTGATGACAAGTTCTATTGCATAGTCTTTGACATGTATATCAAAAGAATCATATTCAGCAAATTTTTGGAAGGAATGTCCCCTCCTCTCTATCAATAATTTACTATTTGCTGTATTCTCAACACTGTCAGGCCTCTGGATGCAGTACATGCCGTTTGGATGTTTATCAGCTCTAGATCAAATATGAATCCAAATGAACATGTCACATCCAATTTCCTGGAAAAGGCTTTGAGGGTGATTCAACAGGGATGTGAACTGAAATCAGCTTTCATCTAAGCAAAAGATGACAGTGGAATAGCAATGACCAATCCAAAACCCTTTATTTTTTGTAATAAGGAAAAGAAAAACATACAATTTACACCAACTGTCAACAACTTATTAGAACAAATAAGAATGAACATTACAATGAGTACATAGTCAACACAACATATAAGACCAAGGCATGGCAAGTTCTGAAATGTTCAGGCAAAAAAGTTGTCCACCCACCAAGACAACATTATGAACAGCATCTCACAATAAGTTATTATGCTGCATGATGTAAAAAGTAGAATTGGAATAAACAGCCAGCACATTGATGTATTTGGAAGAAAAAAAGCCACTGATCGTCATCTGTGTATATAGAGATTCAGGCTCCCAGTCCCAGTAGTACCATCTTATTCATTGATATCCTCTGTCTGGCAGTGGAGTTACAACTGACCTACAAGTCTCCAGAGAAAGGCAGTCAGGATTTTTCACAGGTCTTAGTCCTCATATTTTGCTGAATGTTTTGTGTTTACAATAACAGCCAACAGGACATTGGCCAGCCTTTGGATGTCACTCCCACATGCTCTCCCACAAGCTGTGGTGCTGCCATGATCCTGTAGATCCTGTAATGTCCTGTAGGCTCTCTTCTTTCTAGCTTTACCACTATAATTCTTAGTCCATTGATTTGAGTGGTCTTTTGGGTTATGTCAAGTTCAAGTACTCAAACCCACAGAACTTCCAGCGTTTCTCCAGTGTCGCACCAACACCGCTGAACTCCTGTTTGAACATATTCGGTAGTCGCAACATGAGGCATTCAAGCTCCCCTGCAGATATCTGTAGGCAGAGGTGAGGGACACGTTCAGTAACACAGACTGCACATGGATTAGACCCTAGTCAGTAAATGGCTCTGTTTGTTCTGCTCTGGATGTGGTGTAGTGATGGCTAGGAAGCACTTATGCCCAAATGTAGTTTCAATTCAACACAAAAAATGATGAGTATTGACAACATGTCTGTCAAATTTGTCAGTGATTATGCTAAATGAGATGAGGTCAAGGGAGGCACCTCCTCTTCAGTTACTCTGAGTCCAACCAGCTGGGCTCTTGTCCTACTAAAAATGCTGAAATTTTCAGTAAAGTGTAATAAAAATGAGAATTACAATGAGAGAAGTTGATAATGGCAAACCTATGTCTTAATGAAAAGCCTGTTTAATTATTACATACAGACTACATTTAATTAGTAATGGTTTTAACTTTACTTAACACACAGCACAAAATTTCACTACTAGGCTACTATAATTTCTTATGCAAAATACCTTGTGGCTCTCCTGTTTTTCTCCTAAAAATCTTGTAGACCACTCCTAAAATGGTAATCTTAAAACATACCTTTGTGTCCAACCTCTGGATATATGACCACAAATATTCAATATTTGCTCCAAATGGATGAACATGGAGAAAAGTTGATATAATTCCTGCAGAGATAGGGGAGAGAGACCCAAATACAGTGAATCTGTATTGGTAAGTATTTTCATCTGCATGTTGCAAGCCTAACCTCTAAAGTAAACTATAATAAAAATGCAGATCCATGAAAATATCAGAAATCAATCACTTGAACTGGGCTCAGCGTAAACAGAATGGTAATATAATGTGAAATGAAAGAGAATATAGGATCCCTGGAGAGAACTTTCAAAAAAGAGTTTAATAATATATTTATTTGATTAATGTGGTTTAATATGATCATTTTTAGAAGGGTGTAACTCACTCATTTTACTCAATAAGGCTGTTTCACTGTATACTGTAATTTCCCAATTATTAACCGAGGTTAATGCATTGATTTTGCAAAATTTAATTATCTATGAGGTTAAAGGGGAATTATGCAGGAATTTAGGGATTTTTTTTTTTACTTTCACAAATTTTCTATGTACAGAGCAAGTGGTGTAATGATGTCTAAATAGAAGTGTTTTGGAAAAGTTTACTTTGTGTGTGTTTTTTCCCAGATTATGACATTTTTAATCATTTGTTATTGTTATTATCTCGGGATGGCATGTTCTCGTTCATGTGAAGACTTTCTGAGTTCAAGATGACAGATCGTTGCAAACGTCACCGACAGAAATGAATGGGATAAATGTTTCAAAACATTGCCACCACTCAAATCTGTCCTTTACTCCTCCCTCCTCTCTCCCTTGTCATGAGATAGAAAGGCTGTAGTCAGCAGTAGTGTGGACATTAGGCCAGTCTCAAAAAGAATACACTTCAGCATTATGACGTAGATGCTCTATCCAGGTAATCTTAAGATCAGTGCCCCTGCGCAGTGCAGTGTGATCTTGAATTCGCTAACTAATAAGCAGTCATTGAAAGGGACACAGCAGAGAGTGGTACAAGAGGGCAGCTCATTGAGTTACAATGATAAGACAGTTATTTTATTTGAAAAATAAAATGCCACGGATATCCTCTCACTTGCATTAGGCCTGCTTCCATGTTTAGAAGTGATAATTAGAATATTAGAATAGGTGTTAGAATATTATTAATTCACTGTTGTTATTTACAGAGAATTAATGTATTCAGTAGGCAAACCTACTTCTCAAACCTACTCCTGCTGCTGTTTGTACACAGAATATAGAGGAGAGGGGAACAAACACACCCTTGAGGTGAACCAGTGGAACTAATTAGGTAACCTACCCAAGATCATGGGGTCAAAGGTTTAAGGTCATAAAAGTGAAGGCACAGCATTTTAAAGGAGAATTCCATTGTGAACCAATCCATAGCCCTGTAGTCTGAGGTCACAGAGTACTGTCTGGTGGAAAAAGAAAGAACATGTGATATAACATGGCACTAATAACAAACCGACAGCTAATGTTAACTAAATGGGCCATACAAAATGAAACTGAAAGTGAGTTTCTGTGCCCAATTCAGTTAGTGTTAGCTGTCTATTCGGTCTATATTGTATCAAATTTTTTCATTCAATTTCCTTCCAACAGCACACTGTGACCTTGAACAACAGGGCCATGTACTGATTCACACCAAATTTCTCCATTAACACTTAAATATTTGAAGAATAGACCTGTAATGATGTGGTGTTGTACTGTAGTATTAGGTGCTATTTAACCTGGTGTAAATAAAATACTAGATTACTTCTTCACTACCAAAGCAACATTTTTCAATATATTAAATAATGCAATTACAGTCTGCACAATTTGCTTGAATAGTTAATGGAATGAATACAGTGACATATTTGCTGTCACTGAGACTAGGACTGTTATTAGGACAGGTGCCTACAACTCCTAAAAAACTTCACTGCAAAAATACAGATATATACTACAACATAAATGTCCCAGTGTTTCATGTTATTATGAATAATCTCCAGAGCAGCTTGAAGAATCCTCTTTGAACTTGGCATTATTATTTCTTTAAGGGCCTGATTAGACTTGAACTGTTTAATGTTAACTTGGTTGATAAATCTAATGAAATTATCGTCAAGACTGACTGTTTTATGGTCACATGGGCCAAGGGGCAGATTAGTTTAATAGAAGCATAATATCAAATATCAATGAGCTAAAGTAAACCTATGTTGGATACAGAGGTATAGAGGTCTATTATTTGTGGTCTTTCTGTGGTCATTCTACAAATGGCAGTTAGTAACACACACACAACATGAGGGTATAAACAACATGCTATACTCTCTATACAAATAAAAAAAGACCAGAAAAAAATTGTTGCAGCAGTGAATCTCCAATTTTGTGGCAATAACCACGCCCAGTAAGGCAGACTCTAGTTCTGCTCAAATGCCATGAGAAGAACAGCGTAGTGTGCATGGTGAAACAAGCAATGTAAAAAGGTGGGATATGTTTTTCTTAACATCAAGAGGGTGCATGAATGTATAGTTGTAGGAGTTCACCTATATAATGCAGGATTATTTACAGATCATGCTCAACAGAATATAGCCTAGAATAAATGCATAAATAATAAAGGGAGGTGCTCAGCTCATATAGCCTTAAAGTTCTTAACTGCGCTATAATGCATGAAGATCTATAAACTGTCTTGGGAGATTTTGCCCAAACACTGTATTGACACTGCATCAGACCTTGACCTTGGGTCAGTTGTGGCCTGCTGGTTAGGACTTCGGGCTTGAACCCATCTCACTCCTTGACTTTAACACTATGTCTGGCTACTACTATGCTGTCCAGCCATAATTCTTAATAACCACCTATGGATTGACAACCATGTAATGTTATAAGACAATATTTTGGAACTATTATGATACTGCTTTGCTGTAAAGTGCCATGAGACAATACTATTGTAAAGGCACTGTGTAAATATAATTGAATTGAATTGAATCATAGGTGGAAAAATGAGGCCCTTTACTCAAAGGCTCAAAGGTTACAGAGGACCCTGTTCTCCTTGTATAGTTTTCAGCCAAACTAAAGTTACTAAAGTTAGGAGACCTCAGAGAACAAGTTAAAATACCCTATAGATGTATGGCAGGGCACCTTTAACATCTGATTTGGCCTATTGATTTTTATGGGATTAGTTAGTAGTAGATTAAGATTTGGCATTGTAGGAACCTAATATCCTTAATGTACAAAACAAAACCATCCAACAATACCAAATATGCTTTCACTTTATTTACTTCCACCTTCAAAACTAATTCACTCAGACAATGGGGGCAAATAGAATGAATATTCTTTTTAAAAGGGTGTTATTTGAGATAGTTTACTGCTTGGTCATACTTCACATGTGTGTCTATGAACAACTCCTTGCCATCACTATCAAACATGTATTTTGCAGTTATGGAGCTATCATGTTCTGTGGATGATTATACAATTTTCTCAGCAGTAAGGGATATCATTTATATAACTTTTCTATCATGTAAAGTGTTATTTGATTATATCATTACAGGAGTTAAACCATTGCACATGCCTTTCATGACCTATAGCGCCATTCACTATTTCCATCTTTATAAAATTAATTTTCCAGGTCACACAAGAACAAAATATTGTAAAAACATAGCTTTTTGTACATTTACATGCTTATATGAAGGGTAAAGTCCTGGTCAGGATGAATGAAACAGCTGTTTCAATCATCCCTCCACAGGCATATGACCTTATAGCCTGGTTTGCATGCCATGTGAACTAGCAAATTACATGAAAGTTTGGAATTTGGAAAAGCATTAATTGGGTCACTGAAGCATAAAGTTGAACCATTATATGAAAAACTGCTAAATGAAATTTACTTTGGACCTTCAAAAATCGTTTATCGCCTGTAACTCTGTTATAAAAAGATGTAACCAGAAGATATTTGGCAGATATATGGAGGCTATAATGTACTATGATTTGACCCAAACACACTTGTTTATCTTCATTGCACTTGGAGAAAATATTTCATTTGTCCCGGTTCTTCCCAATAGTAGTTATCCCCATAAAACTTCCTCAGCTGATTATGTACATTTAGACTTGAACTGATATGAATAACAGGGGCATACAGTGCACTCCTCCCCATGAGTTATATAATTTTTTCAGTCCTGTGGGCAGAGACTGACAACCAAAGCATTACAATACAGTACAAATAGGATTACTGTAATTTCACAAATATTAGACGCATTGTGGATAAACTGCATTTTTAATGTAAATATGAAAAATAAAATTGTATATAAACCACACTTTAAAAAGTTGAAGTTCGTCAAAGAAAATATAGTTCAATGGAAGTGGTTATTAGCATAATTTCTGCTGAGCTCAGCTGCTGATAAGTTTACGGTAGTCTCCCAGCTGCAGTGGCGGCATTTGGAGCTTAGAGCGCTATTCCTCACCACCCACAGAGGCTGATAATGCTATTTACAGAAAGTATGTTACCCCTTTTCAGATTTAAATAGGCTAAATGCCACATGGCTTTTGAAAATTATCAAAAAGTTTAGAATGCTGAATAGAACACTATGTTGTGATGTTTTAGAACTGAGCCCAGTATGAAACCACCCAGTAATGGGAACATAATATTGCTTGTGCATGTAGCTGTAAAGCTATACATTAATTGAAAGTAAGATCCGAATTTCAGGGAACAAACACAGACACTGAATGAGCCAGACATGCACAATCAGAGCTTTGATCCAACAACTGGAGTGTTGGAGTAAAAACCTTTTTTGATAAGGAATTATCAGTTGCTTGGTCATTTTAACAGACCTTTCAGGTTGCATAGCACACTACTGATGTTGTTTTATCAAAAAAAAAAACAAAAAAAAAACGACAGAATAGTAACAGATAGTTGCAGCCCTATAATGCAATTTCCTTGTGGTCTCTGTGTTCTCATTTTAAAACCCCCTGTCCAAACCCTACTTCTGTTGCATTCTGGGTCTCGAGCCACAAAAATAAAGTGCGCCAGAAAGCAAACCCAACACACATGGTCACTACATGGTCTTCTGACAGGTTTTTTCAAGCACTACTTCAGAGTGGTCAAAGTGGCAATCCATAACGGAAATATAAAAACCTGCATTAAGAACAAAATGATTGTGTTTGATAGTGACCAGAATATCATCCTGGGTTGGGCAACGAAATTATGCAGTTAATATATAAGTCTAGCCTCTGCTCCTTGGCAGCACCATCATGCTTGACGCAATATAATTTTTATTATACTTTTATATCATTGCCTTAGCTTTGAAACTAAAGGCCTGAAATAGTGTCCTAAAGCTGCTATGTGTAGCTCTCATGGAATACTCTTGGTTTTGAGTCATCCTAAATGCATCTTTGCATTCATTTGCATTGAGATAGAACGTGATGAGAGGCAGTCCGGCACTAATTGATTTGCATGCTCACATCAGGGAATATCTGTGGACAAGATGGTGCTTCAGCAATTTTGACATTATGATTACGACATTAAAATCAAGTACAATTAATCAAGCTATATCCATGTGTGTGGCCTGGCCTGCCGTATTTAGATACAAAATACAGACTTAACAATACATGTTTAATGACAATTACCTAGCAAGAGAGCCTCCTTTTCAGATCTCAAAGGACCTTGGATGAACACTTCATGGCTTTTGTCACAGTGCTGGTGGTAGAACATGTCTGAATACCCATTGACCGCCTATTCAGAGAAAACAAGATACAGAACAAATATAGTATAGAATGAATCCTGAGTGAAAAATGCAAGGACGCATACATTCTTACTGGAAGCTAATAATAGGTATCATCAAAGGTCTCTGCTTCAGCCCTCTCTGATATCATCTTGGGATCAACAAGTCTTAAAAGTGACCTCCTTGTTAGTAGATTATTCTAAATATGTTAACACTTTATATTAGCACAAACGTATTTGTCATTACACAGCTGCTTATTAACATGCAAATTGATAACATCCTAGCCATTTAGTATTACAACTTACTTATTAATAGCTTAATATATGGCTCTTCAGAATGCTGTGGGAGGTTCCATTCACTTTGTTATTTCTTTCACACAGTTATTTCTTTCTGCGCAATATTTTCAAAAAACCACACCTATGTTCCACTTTTCTGGACGTATTACACTTGCATGTCAATTCGCCCAACTCGCTGTGAGTTTAAATGAACTGTCACATTAACAAAGGGTTACAATCAATGGCTGTACATATTGATGGACAACGCATCTCTATAAATGCCGTTCTAGGGAATTAGAGCCTCCGCAACCGTAAAATCTTCAACAACTTACTTGCTGCTACGTAGCACTTTGAGTATGCGCAGTGAGGGGAATAGTCGCTGTGAGAGACACCCACTTAATGTACAGACACGCCCCCTCCCCTATAGCTCGCTTTTGATTACCTCAGGTCAACTTCGGTTTGGACCAAGAGCGGACTTTGAAGTTTGTGTAAGTTTGTGTAAGTAAGTGTGATGTATCAGCTGCGAAGCTCTTGTATGTTTGTATATAAAATACACATTTGACAGGTAATAATTTTGAATAGTGATAATGTCAGTATAATAAATCCAAATAACAGGTTAGAAATGAACTCCTAGAACGTGATAACTGTCTGGCTAAATAAAGTTAGCAAGGAACTGCTCTAACTCAAAGTGCTACCTTGGTGCATGATAGCAAGTACACATTAGCATGGACACAGACAAAATCTGTTGGTGACTAGCACGGTTTTCTTTGGATCCTTTATTCAGTTTTCTCATCTGTTTCTCATTCTAACCCCCAGTTAAATGCTGCCTCTTTATGAATAGTTTTAATGCCCACTGACATTAACACTGTGTACTGACTGGTAATGTTAGACAACTAGCTATACAAGGTAGATTGCTGACGTGAAAGTAACAACAGATGTTTAGTAACCCTTAATTTCTTGTCATCAGTGTATAACCAGTAGCTTTGTGGTTCATTTTAATGTTAGGTGGAAGACTCAGTGAGGGGTAACTATCTTGATTGAATTGTCTTTATTATTGTAAATTCACGGGGCAGCGACAATGTGCTGAGTTTTAAGCAGCGCTCCGTGGTGGAGGCTTTATATTACTTATCATCTCGTTTGATAGATCACTCAGTGCAGTTAAACCAGGGGTCTCCAACCATTTTTCCTCCGACAGCTACTTTGACAAACTCAACGTGCCAAGCTGCTCACCTACTATTTACATCATGATGTAGCATTTAGCAATAATACTATTATTGCTGAATGTTACATCCTTTACCATCTTACACACTTACAGAGTGCTCCTCTAAAGTGTCATCTAAATTTGTGGGAAGAAATATATTTCCTGATCTTTACTGGTCCCTTTATTTTCCATAGCTACAGCCAAATCTGGATACTAGACGTTAACATCAAAGAACAGTAAATCTGTGAGAGAATCATTTTTTACCAGACAGGGCAGGATGTTTTTGAATTTCATTTCACAGATTTTTTTTTAGGTTTACATTTGTGTGTGTTATGAGATTTAACTTTTTTTTTATTTTGGAGAGCTACTCTTAAGCAGGTGAGGAGCTACTGGTTGCTCCCGAGCTACCACACCTAAGATTTGCCCTCTCTAACATTTACACAGTTACCCGTTTGAGAGTCTCTGACAACAGGAGTGGACTGAAGTGGGATGCTTTTCTCCCTCCCTCAACTATGTTTGAATGTCCAACTCCACTGTGGTGCAAACGACCTTTGATGTGTAAGGAGCGTCCATATTGTCAAAAAGTTTGTGTTGTCAACAATAACCCAGTGTGACTAAATCCATGCCTGGACAGAGACTGTATTTGAATCCAGAGACCCATATGATCGGCTACTTATGTTTTATTTTTTAGAGACACCTTTTGAGTATGAATGGATTCTTATCTCGTAGTAAAAAATCTAATTAAATGTTGCTGTCACTTGTTATCAGCACTTCTTTAATGTTGAAAATTTGTTGACTTGTGGACATGTCTGTGTGATCTTACCCTGTCGTTACTTTTGACAATGTCTTCATGAAATCTAGAAATGTGCGTCAACAGAATAGTACTAGGTCTTAAATTACAAGATTAAAAAAGACTCATGTTGACCGCATGAAAATACTTGAGTGAAATTGATGGTAATTGTAATGCTAAGTACAGATTGAGGTTACTAGCTAGTTGGTACTTTTATAACCCCTCCAAATGCTCTGATGGTGTCTTATTTACTGATGAACAAGTAGTTGACTTGAAAATCGAAGCTCCCTTACATGTCTGCTTTAACAAGTTGCTGTTCCTCATTCAGGCATGGGCTAACATTTTGCTGCCACTGCCGGTCAAAATATATCTGTATGTTATCTATCGTCCTCCAGGTCAAATGGGTGATTTCCTCAAGGAACTCGACACTCTGCTTTCCTCTATCTCTGAGCATGCCTGTGCCATGCTTGTCCTCGGTGATATGAACATTCACTTAGACAATCCAGGTTCTGCAGACCTCTTATCTCTTATGAACTCCTTTGAGCTACAGCAGGTTTGCAGTCCTCCAACTCACAAAGTTGGTAAGGAACTTGATCTCATTTTTACCAGGAACTGTGCCACTACTTCGCAGACAGTTACCCCTCTACATCTATCTGACCATTACTTTATTCAGTTCAAAGTTTCTCTCTGTCTGCAACCATCTGCACCTACTCCCACTGTCTCTTTCCGTCACAATTTCCGGAATCTATCTCATATTCATTTTTCCTCCTTAGTGGCATCTGCTCTCCCACTTTATAGAAGTTTCTCTTCTCTTGGGGTTGATGATGCCACAGAGTCACTCTCTTCTACGCTGAGCTCCTGCTTGGATCGTGTGTGCCCTTCTGTCTGCCAGACCCACTCAATCCACTCAGTCTCACACGTGGCTTAACGACTCACTTCGTTCAATGCGCACTAACCTCAGGGCTGCTGAGAGGAAATGGCGCAAAACTAAGAATTCAGATGATCTAACACAATTCCAGGAACTGCTATCATCCTTTTCATCCAGCAAAAAAGGCTTTCTACCATGACAAGATTCACAATTCCACGGACACCAAGAAACTCTTCTCCACCTTCAAATCTTTACTAAACCCACCTCCTGCAACTAACCTCATAGCTGACACTTTTGCTGCATTGCTGCTACATCAAAGTTGCAGCAATTAGTAGTCAGTGCTCTTACCAATCTACAGAAGTTCCTCCTCCAAGCTTCTCTAAACCAACTTCTTCCTTTTCTTCTTTCACTCCTCTCTCCGAGGCCGAGGTGTCTAAGCATATTACAGACAGCCGGCCTACCTCTTGTCCTCTGGACCCTATTCCAACAACCCTTCTTCAGGCCATAACCCCCACCATTGTGACAGCAGCCACAAATGTGGTCAATGCTTCACTAACTAGGGGTACATTTCCCACCACCTTCAAACAAGCCCAGGTAACACCGCTGCTCAAAAAAACATCCCATTCAAGTGGAGAACCACCGGCCTGTTTCTCCTCTTCCCTTCCTTTCCAAAACCATTGAATGAGCTGTCTTTAAACAGGTCACAGGATTTCTCACTCAGAACAACCTCCTCGACTCCTACCAATCTGGCTTCAGAATTGGCCACTCCACTGAAACAGCGCTTCTATCTCTGACGGAGGCATTAAAAGAGGCCAGAGCGGCAGGTCAATCCTCAGTACTCATCCTGCTGGACCTATCAGCAGCATTTGACACAGTCAACCACAGCATCCTACTGGACAAACTAACATGGGCATCGATGGCACAGCGCACTCCTGGTTCGAATCCTATCTTACTGGATGGTTATACAACGTATCATGGCTAGGACAGGCTTCGGCACTTCACCAACTCGCCACAGGAGTACCCCAAGGATCTGTGCTGGGGCCCCTTCTCTTCGCCTTGTATATCACCTCGCTGGGCTCGATCATCCACTCCCATGGCTTCTCTTATCATTGCTATGCTGATGATACCCAGCTCTATCTGTCCTTTCCGTCTGGCGACTCCAAGGTGTCAATTGCTTTCTGACATACATGCATGGATGAATGGACATCATCTCCAACTAAATCTCTCCAAAACTGAACTGCTGGTCTTCCCAGCCAAACAAGCCATACATCACAACGTCAGCATCAAGATTGACTCCCTATCTGTTGCTACCACCAAGGTGGCAAGAAATCTAGGTGTCAAGATCGATGACCAACTGACCTTTGCGGATCACGTTGCCTCTGTGGCTCGTTCGTGCCATTTTTGCCTATTTAACATAAGGAAGATCAGGCCGTACCTAACCCAAGATGCAACCCAGCTCCTGGTATAGACCCTGGTTATCTCTCGTCTTGACTGCTGCAATGCCCTCCTACCAGGTCTTCCAGCCTGTGCTGTGTGTATGCCAACCTGCATATAACTGAATGTCATTAATAAACCAAACTACTCATACATGTGGGGATCTTTGTTTTCCTGTACTGTGTGGATACCTGTACTGGCAATCAGTGTGGGGATCAGGTGATCTGTATTGTGTGGCTGCTAGTCTTAACAGTAGGTGAATTCAAGATGTGTGTTATTGAATTTGCCTAGTCACATGAGGCAGGTCACATGACTAACTAGGATGTTATACAGTTTGGCTTGTTGAGATCTCACACTGTCTTACTGCTGCAATTTGCACTGTGATTGTTCACTGTCATGCAGGTAATAAAAGTGATCTTAGACTGTAACTCTGTAATGAGGTTATAGCTACGAGCTAACTACGAAATGAACCCTGAACTGGCGGAACATGGAGAGCTTATTAGTTAGGCTCACTTTGGATAGTAAACTACTATAACTTAGACCTAATATCAATCTAGTCTACCGTACTTCACAAAAATATACATTCACAGGAAAAGAATGACCACCCTGAAACTAATGTCCTTCTGGGACTTTTTGTCCTCTGTCCACAGAGCCCATTTGTTTAGGATTGTTTTGCCTTCTGGTGGCAGCATAATACTTTACTATTATATATTAATATACAATATTATACATATTGACCTAAGGAGTCGTTGGAGAGAGACGGTGCATCACAGGTAAACATTCGACACTCTAGAATTTAGCGGGGAGCAGTAGATTCGGTGCTAAGGAAATTTTACTTTTAGTGATAAGGGAGAAAGTGTTGATTTCTGGAGGCAAACAGTATCAGAATCACAAAAGTATGTTTTAGGCAGTTACCCAATTCATTTCTGAAAAGAATTGACAAGAGTGCTCAGTTACAAAAATATTCAATAGTTGCAGCTTTAGTGATGGCAAAAATACCATATGCAGCCTTCGAAAGGCTACATGCTATGACTTCTCTTTACTGAAGTGAAATCTGTAATCTTTAACCAAGATGACTGACTTTTACACAATAACCTACATGTTGACAATTGGAAATTAGTATTTTGTGCATATTTTTTGAGACATTTCAGGAACACGTACTCAGGGGAGGCCATGCCTTGTTAAAGGGAGTTGAGCTCTCCCCTAGCTCTCTTGCATTCTGCACCATGCAAACTTTCCAGACAGCTCTAAGCCATTGGAAAATGTACCTTTTCAGACCGCTCAGTGTTATTCCCCTCTAGACAGTCCATGTTGTTTAGGAGTTTTTCCTTGAGTGTGAGGACTTCTGCCTCCAGACATCGATGTTCATCTTGGGCCTGCTCCAGCTCCAGCTCCTTACTCTTTAGTTCCTCTTGTAGACTGAGCAGTTGCTGAGGTTCAAACAAAAAGGGCAATACCATCATGTTCATGTTAAGAAGAGCTGTGAGATGAGCTGTGATTTACTACATGTACTACATAGCAGTACATAGTGAGATGAGCAAGAATTAAAGCAGCTGTAGATCACTGTCAGAATTTACTCTATACCAACTATACTGTGAAATTTGGGTGCAAAAATAATGGTGTTTTTCTTCAAGTTGCACTGCGCCTATATTCAGAAAATGAGGTGTACATCCAAAACGTTTGCCCTTCACATTATAAAATACTGGCAAGAGAAGTACTAAGTCTTGCATTGACGAGTATCGAATATGGCAGAATATTTTACCTCATGCACTGTATGTGTGTGTGTATATGCATGTACATTATTTTTCTGCAGTAAGTCATTTTAAATTCAGGAGCACCTGTTGCATGCTTTGCATGGTTTGTTGAAGGAAGTGCAGCTGCTGTTCTTGGGTGTGATCCTCCTCATGGCGGTAAGACTTGCCTTGCTCCTTCTTTAGCAGCTCTACCTCATTGCGGTAAGCATCCAGCTGCCACCGCAGGCTGTCATTCTCCTCCTTTAAAGCAGCTACAGCTGAAGACAGACAGATAGCAACACACCCAAGTAAACTGAGGGAAGAGGTTTTTTAAAAAAGAAAACATAGAAAAATGACAAAAGAAAACAAAGGAGAAAAAAAAGTCAGTATAAAAATGCTAGCATTTGCTTTGAGTGCCATTTCTACACTCAACAACTAGATATAGATAACCTACATGACCACCAAACATTACTGCACCTGCAATCTGAAGAAGATAAGTCACGCTTTTTAGCTTTTTGTCCTTTATTCTTGCAAAATGTTTTAGTGCAAGCCTTGCATGCTCTGCCCTTGGTTAAAATTATTATGCTTATAGCCAAATTAGCTATCATCTGTGCACAGCACATTACTCCAAAAAGGCCTTTGCCTGCATCAATAGTTCTCAAACTTGTTCTGTCATTCCCCACTTTGGAAGAGTGAGAATTTTCAACATAAGAATAATGAGGTTGGCATACTGTTTGGCTTCGCAATTTGCAAAAATATATGTAATGACAATATTTTATACATATTTCATTGCACAGAGAAGAATATGGGTGCAATAGACAAAGGACTGCATCATTATCGTCTCCATTCCTGCAAGGGTGCTGAAATCACATTTCTGCATGTGCCCTGGCTATATGAGAACACCTAAATCTGATATGGAAAGGAAATAAATAATTTTGTGGTGGGGGTTGGAGACAATGCAGAAATTTGATGTGATGTCAAGACCAGATTACTCTAGACATAGCTAATCGTAGGGAGGAATGCTACACAGCATTCGAATTGGTAGGTTCTCCTGTTTATCTTGATATGCAGCATGCCATATTTGAATTCTGAGATTGTGAGATATTTCACCGAGATGAATGGGTATGAGATGGATGTAGAGCTGTATTAATATAGCTATTTTTGAGTAATTTCAAAGCTGATTTTTGCAAACTGTTCATCACAGCTAGCAAGTGACGTCGTTGGAAAGCTCTGGTATTGGTGTGACAAAAACTCCATTAGTAATCTGACAGAGAAGAATAGGTCTGAATTCAGAGGGCAGGGCGCAGCCGTCAGTGTCAAGTTTGGTCCTGCACCCCACCTGTCGTGTCCATGCCCCACACTTTGAGAAACGCTGGCCTTCATTAAGCTTGAGAGTTAGGCCTCATATGCTTGAATACAAATGCAAACAGAACATGTTTTTTTACTTCAGAAATACAAAATATATGTGTAGCCCACCTGAAAACGCAGATTGGTAAAATAAGAGTAAATATCTATATAAACACAAAAATAGTGGGGTTAAATACCTCTCTTCCATCTAAGGGCAAAGCACTGGGGTGGATGCAGGTGATGTGTCCCCATCAATATCCAACAATTGCTGGACTGTCCCCACCAATAATTTAGATTCAAAAAAAGAAAACTGTCTGGGTGAACAAAGGGTTAAAACGTGTTTTCTACTCATTTTAAACACATAACGCTAATGCAATTGGTATACTGCTAACATCTACCAGGCTTGTCAGAGGCTTCAGAATTCCATCAACTATGTGCGTGAAGACTTACCAGCAGCAGCTCTGTGCGAGAAAATTGTTGCATCAATAGTTGTTTCCCAGGTGAATAACAGCAATCTACTCCTAAACTCACTTTAGAGCAATTTTAAGTATAAAGCATAGTATGTCAGCATGCTTTGGCCACTGGAGATGATATACCCGGAAAAGAGCGCAGGACAGTTTTTAACCACACATTCAATATGTCAGTCAATATGACAGCTGATGTTTTAACAGCAAGCTAACTTTGACCTGTCATCAGTCTAGTAGGTAGCATTATGGTGGATGTATCAAATTAGTTGGTGAGTTTTAGGTAAAGACCTAATGTCTGCTACTCTGTAACACAGTAATATGGTGGAGGATGATAAGGAAACAAGGTGTACTAATTATAAATTATTGGAAATATAGCAAAGATCATTTATTTTATCATTTTATTTGGGGAAAGGAATCTTAAATCAGAACATTTAAGGAAGTGTGGAATTAGCCTTTTGTATTTCTCTTTCTTCTGGCTCACATAGGGTATATCTGTTCAATTATTTAATATAATATTAATTGAATAAAATGCATCTGAAGTGGGACCAGCTATGCAAGATAACACAGTTTATTGCATATCATCCTTAATACATTAGGGACCATCACTGAGGAAAATTTCAGTGTACTGATTTGCTTGCCCTGATTCATGTCCTCATTCATCTTCTGGCTTCTAATGCCCACCTTTCTTACTCCCCTTCATGCTTAAGGATGTGCTTAAGGTTTTATCTGGTTAAAAAAGATTTTTCCTTGCACTTTAGTGCTTGCAGTGGGGTTGGGCTCTGATAAGCTTGCAACGCTTTCAGTAGTTCTGACACTACTGGTATATGTTAACAAAACAGAATGCATGAGGCTCATGTTCACCGCTGTGCTCTCATGGCACATTGTTATTTCATGCATGATTTATGAAATAACTGCAGTGGATTTTTGTCAATGCCTTAGTTTTTTTTTTTATACCACAAAACAAATAAATAAATAAAAAATAAATAAAAATTATAAAGATACACAACTGTCCAATATAGTGGACATCACACATCAACAGTGTAAAATCATAAAGTACAACATATTTGCCACAATACAATACTAATTGTATTGTTATTAATTGTTTATTACTTAGTTCATGTGCACCTTTTTTTCAGATGTTGTATAGGAAGTACCAGGTTCATTACAATATTTCAACTGTTTTTATAGATGAATTTTGATTGGACATCATAGTAGCTTAAAATCAACTGGTTTTCTGCTGGTTGCAGAAAAAATGTTACTCTCATAGAATTTCTTGATCTTATTAAACAACTCCAACACATTTGTAGAACATGGATTTGTATTTTTCATATTGTGTTGGCCATATACTACAAAATAACTCCACAACAACATGATCAAGTTAGTGGGTTGGGAGATACTGACACGGGTCAGTAAAAGAAGTTTACAGAGGGACAACGTCAATCTCAGTGGCACTGAGGCCGAATTTTCAAGTTTCAGTTAGGTCCAGTGTCTTCTGCGAATACTTTTAGCCAACGTGGTCACGTTGATCTGACAAACCCACACACAGTAACTTGGCTAGTAGATGTAGCAACAGAAATTCTGACAGATATGACACAGACGAAATCTTCTTCTGTCTGTGAAATGTGACCATCCTTAAGTGCTCCTAAGCGTTGTGTTTAAATTACTTTAATTGTTAGTTATTACATTATGTGTACATGACGCTTACATACCAGGACAAGTCTAACGGAACACGACAGATTGTCACTAGCCATCGTTAAATTTGTGCCGTCACTCTTAGCATTGCACCACATACAAGTTTCTTACAAGGCAATAACGCGACAGAGAAGATAATGAGCTCAATATGCATTGTTGTAT
This sequence comes from Tenualosa ilisha, assembly GCA_015244755.2. Lineage (NCBI taxonomy): Eukaryota > Metazoa > Chordata > Actinopteri > Clupeiformes > Clupeidae > Tenualosa > Tenualosa ilisha. Next base: position 1,683,701 of record PYXC01002596.1, read on the forward strand.
TTTCGTGCTTCACATGTAAAGTTAGTTGATTTTGATGTGATTTTAACATGAAAGGTTGGCAATGAAATGCTAACGACTCCGGGGCTGTCAGACACAGACAGGCGGAGGCGGAAGTGGAAATAAGGAGTTTTATTAAAACAAACAAACAAAGGGAGAACGAAAGTCGCGTCCGTTACTATAACGAAGGAAAACAAAGTGTAACGCTCAGAAGTTCGTATTAACTAAACACACAGGAGATAGAGCAAACGAAACACAAGAGAATTAAACAAACCACTAGAAAACACTGGGAATCACAATACCGACTGGGGAGTCTAAGGCTCGCGGGGCAAACAACGGGAGATCGCGGGAAACGGAGAAAACATACTGACACGTAGGAAATCCTAGGGAACATCGACGAGACCAGACACCATGTGAAGCAGGAGGGAGGCTTAAGTAGGGTGGAGACCAGGTGACACCAATTAGAACTCAGGTGAAGGTGATCGTGCTCGAGGAGGTGAATGCAAACGAGGAGACGAGCTGTGAGACCGTGACGTTGAGTGAGGGGGCGTGGCCGTGACCAGGTCCGATGCGGACCTGACAGGGGCCTTTCCGGGTGAAACCAGCCGGGAACTACCTCCATGGCTGTTTCAGCTTCCGCATGTATTCCTACCCCCCTTGCGGTTTTCCCACTCAAATGTGGCATTACCTTCCCTAAACTCCTGACAGTGACACGCTATTGATACTTGGCTAATGCTCAACAACAGTATCCCATCTTAAACTACACAACTGGCCTACTTTCACACCGAAATTTAGCTCATTACTGGTTTTACATTCCGCAAAGCTCTTTACTGTAAGCTCAGGGAGCTGCTACCTTCAGCTGATCTCTGGTAACGTTCACCAGTATTTAGCCTATTTTCCGCAAAGCAGACACGCTGTCTTGACAATGTTTTAAATAAAGTGCATATTAATGCCAGAAATACTAAATATACACCTGACAGATTGTGTCACAGAATGTATCCATTTAGGCTATGACACAAAGTTTGTTAACACAAAAAAAGTAAAAAAAAAAAAAAGTCTATAATCTTGTACTCCATCTATTAAGCATTTTAGGACATCATCAATTCAAAAACACCTATATACACATATATCTTTGAAAAATAACAATTCCAGAAGGCTAATTTAGGTTACACATATCTTATAATGTCAAGGACACTTCAGTTGACAAGTCTGTGATGTTAAAATTAAAATGTACGTTTTTATACAACAAAAACTACTGTCCACGTATGTTGATGTCATAATGCCAATTTGTGTAACCTGAAATTAATCTGTTCTGTTTGCTCAGGGATGTTGTTTTATGAGCATTATTAATTATTAGATTCAGCAAATAAGTAATTATTGATGATATTTATAATTTTTTAATAATTTAACATAAATTATTATAAAATGACATTAAATGACAACTTCACGCCAGTATTCAGAAAATACTGTGTTTTGCCTTCCGCACAGGGACTACATAAGAGAAGTAAAAATGAGCTAGAATACATGCTGAACCAAACTGAGTGGTGTCTATCTAATATTTATTTCATAATGCGTGCATTAACTGAAATAGGGTATTAAAAACTTTCTAACTTTTGTTTGATGTTAAATAGCAATGCCTTCATCCCACTCCTCCTTGTCTTCAACTAATATGTTTGAATGTTTAACTCATTCACTGTGGCGCAAACGACCCAACAACCCTTGGACCCATAAGGAGTGTCCATATTGTCAAAGTTTGAGTTGTCTACAATAAACCAGTGTGACGAAACCCATGCTTGGACAGAGAACTTCACTATTTGAACTAAATTGCCATGGACAGTGCATACGCCACCGTGTTTTCACTGGCCACTGGTTAATATTACTAAACTCACACTGTGGATTGTATGCCACCTGGGACTGTCAATGTATGTATACTTGCGTTGTTAATGTTTCTAGATTGTGTAGCCTCTAACTTGAAGCAGTAAAGCCACTACATGTGAATGTCCCTGAACTCATTTGAAATGTTTTCACTTTCCCTGTTTAGACCACCAGCCTTACTTTGTCCAGGGACCCATATAATCAGCTACTTCCTTATGTTTTATGCTTGAGACACACCTTTTGAGTATGAATGAATTCTCACAATAAAGTCAAATTAAATGTTGCAGTCACTTGTCATTAGAACGTCTTCAATGTTAAAGATTTGTTGACATGTGGACATGTCTGTGTGATCTCAACCTGTCATTACATGTCAAGTGTGCGTCAACAGAATAGGATTAGGTCTTTTTGCTAAATTACAAGAAAAAAAATCGGTGACATGTTAAAGACTTATATTGGCCGCATGGAAATACTCCAGTGAAATCGGAGGTAGGAGGATGGTAATGCTAAGTACAGGTTAAGGCTACTAGCTACTTATACTGCTTATCCTTTAACTGTTCTTATATACAGTTTATGATTAACACCCTTTCAAATGTTCTGATGGTATCATATTCACGGTAGTACTTGGCAGACTTAGAAAAACAAAGCTCCCTTAAATGTCTGCTTTAACAAGTTGCTGTTCCTAATTCTGGCATGGGCAAAGGCTTACACTTTGCTGCCACTCGAGCAAAGCTTGATGGCTCACAAACAGTAGTTACAACAATATGACCCAAATAGTCAATCATTTTCATCCAGGGAATACCAGACATTGTAAACAAATAATGATGGAGCACTGAGGACAACCAGGCAAGGTAAATGACATTACTTCTACCGTTCGTTATTTAGATTAACATATGGCTAGCTAGCATAAGTGCTAACAGGGGTAACAAGTGAATGTTAGCATGGTAGTATTAGCCTTAACGAAATAACTGGTAAGAACTTCCCAACTGATAGTAAGTTGAAGCTAACGGAAAATACAATCATTAGAACAAGACATTACTGTTGAAATGTTTTAATTACACTATAATGCGCTATAGCATGATTTCCGGTTTGATAGGGTTACATGACAAACCTCACAGTCCACAACAAACCCGACAACAATGTGAGGCTGGTAACTGCTATCTGCAGCAACAGCTGTCAATCATGGGTCAAAATAACATTTTTAAAAATAAGACCTCGGCTGGGAAAATTCAGGTTTTGTTTGAAGGACAAGGGAAGTTATTTTTTCAAATAAAATGTCCTAGATGAAACAATAATTCTAAAGGTGAAAAGTTAAACGGAAAATGGGCTACTTGGCCATAAAGATACACATGGGAATGGGCGGGGTTATATATTGTACTGCAACCAGCCGCCAGGGGGCGACTAGACTTCCGGGTGCTTCAAGTTTTACGACTGATGCGCTGTTCATCTACAGTCACTGGCACTGGCAGGTGCTAAGACCCCAGGATGCAAGTTTCATTTCCCAGCCTTAGCATCCTACTATTCACTGTCCCTAACAGCTCCCTTTCTCTGTGGTAAAGCCAGCATAACCCACAGCCTCTTGTGGGTGCATTTCTAAAATGGTTACCACATTACCTGGCATGGTGTCATTAAACCTAGAGTCGATCCACTATAACAACAAGAAATATACAAATTATACAAGTTATTCATAGTTATACCACTGCTTGGTCAAATATCCTATAGTGATGTGCATTATTTTCAGGTAACCGTACACCTATGAAGTAGTTCCACTTTTCTGGCCGTATTACACTTGAATCATGGCTTGTGCATCACATGTGCAACAAAGCCCTGGACGACGAGCAGCCCAGCGTTCAAGCTAGCCAGGAGGCTACAGGCCAGCTAACTAGTTCGCCTAACCGCCGTGCTACTCAGAGGAGCTTGCCCATCCATCCTCTTGTTTCCTTTGTGGGCCCTGCGGCAACAAGCGCCCTGACCACCACCACATCCTGGCCTGTGCTTAGACTCTGGCAAGGACGCCCTCTCCCTCAAGGTTTCCGATTGAAAGTGCCAAGCCGACCTGAAAGACGACGGCAGCAGCCCAGGTGGCCCAAGGACCGAGCTCAATGCGGTGGTTGAGCAAGAAGCCCACTCAGCATCCCCTGGCCAGATGCTTCCCCCACCACCCGCTCCCGGCTGAATGGATGCTACTTCAGACCGATTTCTATCTTCCCAGATCTCATGGACGCCACTACTGGGCTCACCCATTCACGGACCACATTATTACACAGGGCTACTGGATGCCCCCCTCACCCTCTTCAGGCTGTTTGGGGCAGCAGTTCAGGCAGTCTCTTCCCTCATTGTGACATCACTCCACCCACTACCACAGCTCAGCTGCAGAGAATACAACAGAAGCAGTGCAAAGCTCCGTGTGAACGCTCCCAGGCTCGCCCACGCCTCAGCAGCCTCCCCCATTGGACCATGTGCCGTCCAGCAGGGGTGGACCCCACTGTTGGGTTCTCAGCCGTTCCACAGCCGTTACTTATCCCCAAGAGGGATGGGGGCATGAGATAGATCTTGGACCTGAGACACCTCAATGGCCATCTCTAGCACATTGCAATTTTACACGCTCACCCTGAAGCAGGTCATTTGCAGCATACGCCAGCACGACTGGATAACTACTGAAGATTTGAAAGACGCATTCATTCACATTCCGAGTGTGCTAACCCCCAGAGAGTGAATAGACTTTCTGGGGCTCTCACCGGACACTATCACGAATATCTTTTCCCTGTCGGCTGACAGCGATCCAGACATAATTAGTGCACTTATGTCAGGGAGCGCGCATAACATACACGATGGAAGTGGGAATGCAAAATAAAAAATGCTGTCCACGACTCGACAACAAGTTCACCATTTTTCATTGGCAGTCACTTTGCTAACTGACTAAGATAAGAAGCAATATAGATAAAACTTTTCCAAAAGATATGGATGGCAGGGACAACGGGTTTGGAGGAGGAATATCTTCTGTTGAGTCACAACAAGAGAGAGAGAGACTGCTTTATTATGGTGCGAGACTGTTAATATCGGAGAAATGGAAGGATACTCTACTGGTACCATCTGGGTGTTGCGGGGCTGTTAATATCCGACACATGGAAATATACTCTACTGGTGCCATCTGTCACATACACCTGGTACCATCTGTCACATACAACTGCTGTATTTTTTACTAACAAACTGGCAGCAATTAGTAGTCAGTTCTCTTACCATTCTACAGAGGTTTCTCCTCCAAGCTTCTATAAACCAACTTTGCTACTTTCACTCCTCTCTCCGATGCTGAGGAGTCTAAGCCTCTCACAGACAGCCGGCCGACCTCTTGTCTTCTGGACCCTATCCCAACAACCCCTCTTCAGGCCATAACCCCCTCCATTGTGACAGCAGCCACATATGTGGTCAATGCTTCACTAACTAGGGGTACATTTCCCACCACCTTCAAAAAAGCCCAGGTAACACCGCTGCTCAAAAAAACATCCCTTGCTCCCACTCAAGTGGAGAACTACTGGCCTGTCTCATCTTCCCTTCCTTTCCAAAACCACTGAACGAGCTGTCTTTAAACAGTTCACAGGATTTCTCACTCAGAACAACCTCCTCGACTCCTACCAATCTGGCTTAGAAGTGGCCACTCCACTGAAACGGCACTTCTGTCTGTGACGGAAGCATTAAAAGAGGCCAGAGCGGCAGGTCAATCCTCAGTACTCATCCTGCCTATCAGCAGCATTTGACACGGTCAACCACCGCATCCTACTGGACAAACTGACTAACATGGGCATCGATGGCATAGCGCACTCCTGGTTCGAATCCTATCTTACTGAACGGTCGTTCAAAGTATCATGGCTAGGACAGACATTGGCACCTCACCTACCTTACCACAGGAGTACCCCAAAGATCTGTGCTAGGGCCCCTTCTCTTTGCTTTGCATATCACCTCACTGGGCTTGATCATCCACTCCCATGGTTTCTCTTATCACTGCTATGCTGATGATACCCAGTTCTGTCCTTACCGCCTGATGACTCCACGGTGTCAACACGGATCTCGGACTGTCTTTCTGACATATCTGCATGGATGAAAGGACATCATCTCCAACTAAATCTCACCAAAACTGAACTGCTGGTCCTCCCAGCCAAACAAGCCATACATCACAACATCTGCATCAATATCGACTCCCTATCTGTTTCTCCCACCAAGGTGGCAAGAAACCTAGGTGTCATGATCGATGACCAACTGACCTTTGCGGATCACGTTGCCTCTGTGGCTCAGTCATGTTGTTTTTCCCTATTCAGCATAAGGAACATCAGGTTGTACCTAACCCAACATGCAACCCAGCTCCTGGTACAGTCTACTGCAATGCCCTCCTATCAGGTCTTCCAGCCTGTGCTGTGAGACCGCTACAGATGATCCAGAATGCAGCTGCACGTCTGGTTTTCAACCAACCAAAAAGGGCACATGTCACAACTCTGTTCATTGAACTCCACTGGCCACCCTTAGCCACTCGCATCAAATTGAAGGCACTAATGGTGGCCTACAGGGGGATTGAGGGTTCTCCTCCCATCTACCTGAATACTCTCCTGAAGCTCTATGTCACCCGCCGACCCCTTCGCTCCTCTAAGGAACGTTATCTATCACGGCCAACACCTTGCGCAGGTCAATCCAGACTCTTCTCATGTGTTGTTCCACACTGGTGGAATGACCTTGCAAGTGCTACCAGATCAACAGATACCCTCCCCACCTTCAAGAAACTCTTGAAGACCCAGCTCTTCCAAGAATATCTTCTGGCTTGAATTTTGAGAATGCACTTAACCTCTTATACTTAACCTCTCTTTGATACTGCACTTTTATTACACTATTGCACTTTCAACTTAAAATAGTGCAGTTTTTATGTTAGCAATATGCACTCTTTGTTAGTTTCTTTCATTGTGTTGTAGCTTGAATGTTATCCTCTTTTGTAAGTCGCTTTGGATAAAAGCGTCTGCTAATTGCATAAATGTAAATGTAATGAAGGAGAACACAAGACACCACTTGCCTTGCTTCTGCACACTGCAGCTATCATGTTTCAAGTGTGAAAGAGGAAGATGGTGTGCATGCACCTGTGTTTTATAGCCTGAGGGCTGAGACCAGCGCATGCTTCTTAATGCTTGAGGTTTCAGCAGAATGGCACCACCAAAGGTAATATCCCAATGGGTGGCGTCTCGTGTTCTCCTTCAGAGAACCAAAGTTATTTGCCATAATCTTGCATTTATCCTGGTAAATTCTGATTGAGACAATGTGTGGCGGAAAGAAGTAGTTGTGCAAACAAGCCTGTTTTGGCTATCAAAACATGTAAATTGTTAGCACAGAGTGGCAACAGTGGTATAAGCATGATGATGAACTCCACAGTGTGTGTATATCAGATATTAACTTTTTTGTGGTGTTTTGTGGCCTTGTGGACTTCTGCAGTGCATTAAAGAGTGTATGTGGAGAGTATCAAGAGTGGCCAAAACAAACTATTTCCAAACTACCAATACGACCTACAAACTAAAATATATTACAGTCATAGCTGGGAAGTCACAATTCAGTAGAATACACTATAGAAAAATGTATGAGAAGAAACATGTTGCAACATTTTACCCATTTCATCAGAGCGAAATCTCTTGGAGGGATTTTCTTCAGAGTCATCATCAGACATCTCCATTTCTTCTTCGCTGCGTATTCCCATTATTTCCTCACTGTGAGCATTCCTCAACTCCTACAATCGGCAGAAAAAGTACTAAATTGTTATGTGGCATACATATGAAGTAAGGGGCTGTTGTTATGACCTTTATAAATAATCTTTAAAATAATTTAAAATAAAATGAGCTTATTAGAAACAATAAATGGTAATGTCCTCATATCCAAATTCCATTAAATTACATTGTACCAAACCCAGTGTATGCATGGAGAGCTACTTGTATAGTGCTATCATAACAGACACATGATCCAGCTGTCACATTTTCAGTTGTATGAAAATGTTTATGATGTAGTCCATGGCATGCAATGTGATCACATATACAATTATGTGAATGGTCTGAAATGATAAGAAACAGATGAAAATGCCTTTTTTGAAAAAAAAAAATGCTTTGGGAATTAAATGGCATGAAATTCACAATGCAGCAATGCAGCTATGTGCACAAATGTGAAAAAGTGAAGTGAGTGGTTTGTAAATGCACAGCATCTATAAACTGCAAAATCCTTCATACTTGTAAATCACGTGAAAATACTGAAGCACATTTATTTGTAATTCATGAGTATATGGTGAACTAGGTGAAATTTATGAGTCACAAGATACATTTGTAACTTGTGTACCTTCTTTGTGAATTAAGAAACTAATCTGACTGTCTGTGTGTTCCAGCTGATTTAAACATTTGAACGCAATTTGCCACCAATCCTCTGAGAATCAATGAAGGATCAGCTCGGTCCTCAACATTGATTAGCACAAAACAGACTAGAAACAAGGCATCCCCAACCCCCACCTCATGGCTGGAATTTTGCCATCTTGGCAACGTTAGTGACAAATGTCTGGGAATATCACTGTGTGTGACCTTATGAACTTCCATCTCTATGTTTACACTGACAGCAATAGAATCAAAGCAAATAAAATTGTTATTCTAAATAAAACAATATTTAGATTATGTTTACACAGGTTTCTTGGAATATCTAAGTCATTCAAATGTGACAGAGTGTAGTCTGATTAAAGATTCATGCTGTAACCCACTGCATGCAAGTTCTAAGCAACTGCAACATTAGAAAATGCTGTTTTTCTGTAATCAGTTACTACTGGAATATTGCTGTTCATGTAAACATATTTCGTCTTACAGTTTGGAGAAATGAACTGATTTTCTTTAACCATCAAGACAATATCATGCAAACATATATAAATAAATGCAATGTTATTTTCAGATGTCTTATTTGTTTACATTTAACTGCAGTGGCACCTGCAATGATACTAAATGCAGAATCCACAAACTCTAAATCTTACCTGTGGTTGTAATTGACTCTGAAATGGAATAATGTCTTACATTGACTTGACTCTCCAAAATGAAAGTTCACTGATTTCTGCTCCTCACAGACATGACTCAGCAAATTAATTACACATTTTATTTCTATTTGAGAATAGATTTGGATTGAATAGATTTGTTCATATATCCAACACAAATGCAGGTATACAAATTATTCTTAATGTGGGGAAGCTAGGAGACCACACATGTGTCCCACAGGCTTTTTGTCAAGGCTTTTTTACCAGACCCTGACAATTATCTTTGAAGAATTTACTTGGGGATATTAAAAATCTACATTAATGTAAAGGATCAAAATAATAGCCTACAAATTCAAGGATGAACATTCTTGTCATCCTGAAGGTGTGGGGAAACTGGTGTACTCATCATATCTTTTTGATTGTTCACTTGTAAGGGCCATGACAGGACTATGCAGACAAACACGCTCATATCAACATCTATTGTCTGAGGCCTGTACTGATGTTGGCATTATGAGAAGAGAATGAAAAATACCAACCTCACATTGCTTTCGCCAAATGTCTATGTTCTTGCGCTGTGCTTTTGAGAAATGGTCCCATGCCTTTTGCCGCGAGGCAGCGGTGAAAACAGCCGCAATCTGCTCAACTTTGGTGGATAAGGCAGACAAGACAAGCTGTTTATGTAAAGCTCTGCACCACTACTAGCAGGAGGGAGAGACACCAGGTCCCCATCACAAGGTTTTTATATCTGGGGATCCTGGGGCAACTCTGCTCCAAAGTACTTACAGCGCATTGCCTGATGATATACTTTCTTCAGGACTGAGGGTTGTACGTAGAAAGGCTATTGTTTGCAGTCACAGAATGTTGAACTTCATGTGTTTGCACAATTTGTTGTCCAATCTTCACTGATTTAATATTCAGTAATTTATTGTGCTTGTTTGCTACACAAATGTCACTTTAAATGACATAAATCAGTACAAATTGAATTTGCCAGTGATATGTATTAGTAATGTGACTGTCAAAATAACCTTTCCACCTTACTGGCTCACAAGGATTGTGTTTTGTGACTATACTTGAAACTCTAAACATGGTCTGAGTATTAAAAGTGAATAAATTTGTTTGTCTATGACCTGCCCAGTCAATGACCTGCCCAATCTTTCCCACACGTTGCTCTGGTCAGCTTAAGGAAGATATAAACATTTTTTTAAAAATTCAGTGAGAGTTTGTGTGTCCATTCATATCTTTTTCATGTTAATACTTATATAATGTCCATCTGTGCATTAGTAAGGCATTGTGGTAATACAGGCTATTGCTCCTACAACAGAATTAAAATGTATCATTACATAAAATAATCTAGCAGCTGAAACCGGCAACCAATTTCTATTACAGCTGACCAAAACAAACACATAGTACGAGAAAAGGGCTTGCAAAAGTATGATCATCATATGGTGGCCTACCTTCAAACTGACTTGAGCAGTTCCACTCCTGTATGTAGTCATACTGATTCCAGTTGCACTGTACTTACCCTGTAAGTTTGTCTGACCGCTTGCATACAGAGCTAGTGCCAATACATTCACTGCAACAAGTTCTATGTGGGGTGATGTGTATGGGAATGTTCATTATGTAAAGGTAGATTTTGTGTTTGTCTGGGGCTGTTAGAATAATAGATGTTTGAGGATGCCTGTCACAAGCCACTGAAGAGCCAAACAACAGGCCTGTAAAATACAGATACTGAGTTCACACATCTCAGTTGTTGTCATGGCAACAGAAGCACCAACTCAGGACAGTGTGTGAAGGGAGTGGGGGCTTACATTGAGTGAGGATGGCCAACAAGGCATTTTTGAAATGCTCCTTTGCCTGTTCCAGTTCCTCCTCGTGTTGGGCCTTTTCATTCATGAGACGCCGCACATGACTATTGGCTGACTGTATCATGGAGTAAAATTGGTTGGCGGTACGGCGATTCACCTCACCACGGTCAATCCATGTGAAAAGCACAGCTGTAGCATCACTGAACTTGCTGTCATCTTGAAAAATAAAGAAACTTTGATGAACATCAATGTTATATAGATGCATTTTATACAAAAGATGTATCACAATACTGAAGCATGAACATGAATGTGCATAGTTCTCCCACTAAAATATAATACTGAAGGTGTGCATTATTTCATCTAAATGTCCCTCTATTCATGGTTTTAAGTGTTATTGTCAAAGCTTACAGCCTTGGCTTGAAGTTCACAGTATATGAATCTGACATTTCAGCTGATTAGAGACACAATCTGAGTGATGGGATTTTTGTTCTTAGCTATGTGTCTACTACTGATTTGGTTGTACAATCTGTGTATGACTATGGTGACCGCTGTAGAACTACATATTCTTTCCAAATTATCTAAACACAATAATGACTAATTAAGTGACTGCCTGTTTTATTTATGATATGTGATGCACTTGGGATGGTATGTAACTTTGGTTAGGCTGAAAACGGTCCAAAGAGACTTTAACAAGGCCATATGCAACCTAATCAAATGTTCACTACTGTATCACTACTGTAGTACTGTATCACTACTGTAGCATGCCAGCGTTGCATGGTAGTTTGAGTGAATATTTACATTATTCGCTAATGTCAGAACTGCAAACTGCAAATGAAAAATTTTGGAATATTAAATTCAGAGGAAGCGGAGGAAGCTCACATCCACCTATTGCTTGGAGATTGGAAACAGACACAACGGTAAGCTTGCAATGTGTAGGTATTCACACTAGCCAACATAAGCAAATAACTGCTTCATTATAGCAAGGTTACTCCTACAACCACAGCTTAAAACTCATGAAGCCAATTGTATTCACAAAAGTTGACAAGTTATTCTTTTCTAAATGTGCTGGACACAGAAACAATAATGGACTTCTCCAAAATTGAATTGCAATTGAATTGTCGTTTGTCCCTAACTCCTCTTATTTAAGCATAAAACTAAAAATGAGACAGCTGCTGATCTATTTCATCCTCTCTCTGACTGTCACCACAGTCTTACTATGAAGGATGCCATCCTAGCACCTCTCCCGAGACCATTATACCAACAGTCATGTGCCTCCGAAAGCTGAACCTGTAACATAAAGCGTATCCGGGCGAGACGACTCTTTCTTTTTTCCTTCCTCGCCTCGATTCTGAGACCAGTAAGTTTGAAATGTTGGGGGATCCATAATCCGTCCCTGAGGGGGCTCCTGAGGATCGCTTTGTTGTTACAACGGGTAGGCTGCATCGCGCCTCAGCTGTTCTTATACTTATATAAATATATAAATATATATGTAAAGAAGCATATTAACCATATTAAAAATCTGCATTTTATTTTTATTTGTTTACGAAAACTGCTGGTTTTTGTTCGTTGCCTCAGGGCAACAGTATGCAGTTAGACCAAATTTTTTGGACCAATTTTCATCAATACAGTGGTTGTCAATTCTGATCCTAGGGACCCTATATACCCCTCTGCTCAAACAGCAATTTATTATTTTTTATTATTATACGGATTACTATCTTATCATACAGATGCAACACTTAATAAACTATGAATCTGGAGTGTAAAAACTGGAGCATAAAAAACTGGGCCCTGCAAGCCTATTAATTAGGGCCTTTATACTTTACATGTTCCAGCCCACACTACCACACACACACATACAAATAAGACACACACACAGACATAGTACATTCTAGCACATAACCATACACACTGGCAGTGCATACAATTTTTAACAAACATATGCATTCAGATACACACATACACACACACACCACACACACGCACTTAGACACAGGTGCATGCATACACACTGACCAACTTTGGGGATGGGGGGGGGGGGGGTTTACTGATATGTTATTAGGGACCCCCAAGCTCTAAAAAGGTGTGGCAAAATATTTTTTCTATAAAACCCTTAAATTCATGTCATAGAGGGTGTTGTGACAATAAACATTAAATGCAATGTTTGGTTTAACTTGGGAGGTGGGATTAATTATTTTTATCTATTCCACTACCTTTGGAGGAAGACGATTTCTTTTCTTTGAAACTACTACTCCTGCTTTCGAAAATATTTGCTCACAGAGCACTGCCGTCCACGCAGGGTAAATGTCCGTGTATGGGACAGACAAACGAGGCATCCCGCAACTTACACTTTTCGTAGTCAATATGTAGTAAATTTTTTCTTGATGGCTTTTTCTGAAACAGCATATCTTCCCGTGTTATGTTTACCACTTCTTGTATTATAATACCATTCAACATATTTCTCTATAAATATAAGGATTTCTTTTGGGTAAGTCTTATCTAACCTTTTGACATGATTATGATGTATTTATATTTTCAGAGTGTCTTCTGATGAAGAGCCCTCCACCAGTGCCAGAAGGGGAAGGAGAAAGACCTGTGGCAGAAAAGGTGCTGATGCTGCTGGAGCGGCTGCTGCTGGTGATGCCCCTTGTACCCAGTCACCGCGTCATCAAGCGTGGAAAACAAAGCAGACCCTAACATTGCCACCCCTCAAACTCCCAGATTCATCCCCAAGCGGACTCCTGGTGTCCAACCTCCCCTCACCACTGGCGCACAGTCACCAGCTGACATTGTTCTGCTTTTTTTTTGATGATGAGGCGCTCAAGCTCTTGTGTGAAAACACTAATAAAAACTTTGAAAAGAATTTAAACCTGAGTGAAAGTTTTGCTTTAACACAAGTCACTCCTTAGGACATGTTGAAGTACATAGGCCTGTTGCTTTTTATGTCTGCAAGCTCCCAAAAACAGCTTTTGGAGGACAAAAACAATTTTCCATGCTCCCTTTCCATCGACAGTGATGTCAAGAGACTCATTTAGGGCCATCGCCTCCAACTTGCACATGAGCGATCCAAAAGACGATGCAGTCAATGACCTGAAAAGGGGCACAAAAGAATACAACCACCTGCGAAAGGTAAGCCCTCTTCTGGAGCTAATTAGAAACAGGTGCAAGAGCTTCTATCATCCATGGCAGCACATATTAGTGGATGAGCGAATGGTTGCCACAAAGGCTAGACTCTCAATAAAACAGCATATGAAGGCCAAGCCAACAAAGTGGGGCCTAAAATGTTTAGTGTTGGCTGATGTAAATGGATACACAGTTGACTACAAGCTGTACACTGGGAAGAACAGGGGTGCTACAGTGAAGAGGCTTTCCTTTGATGTGGTAACACATCATTCAACTGGTGAACAAGGACTATCTTGGCAGTGGCTACATTGTTTACTGTGACAATTTCTACACTAGCCCTCTGTTGTTTCGTCACTTGAGTCAGCAGGGGTTTGGGGCATGTGGTACCTACAGACAGAGCAGAGTTTGTGTGCCAAAAACACAAGAGAATGCCCTGGCCGGAGATGCGCCAAGAGGATCAATTAGGTGGATCAGTGATGGCAAACTGTTTTTCATAAAATGGATGGACACCAGGGAGATGTCCATCTTCACAATTGTTCATCCCATGTACACGGGGGAGACTGTCATGCAGTGGCAGCAGAATACTGTTGGGGTTTCTAATCGTGTCCCTGTCCCCGGGCCCACAGCTGTCAGTGAATATAATAAATACATGGGGGGAGTGGATACCTCTGACCAGATGGTGGGGACAACATCGGTGCACAGGAAAACGAAGAGGTGGCCAACAACTGTTTTCCAGCATATGTTGGACATTGCTGTCACTAACAGGTATATAATCCACAAAGAACTCATGATGAAGCAGCAGCAGGCACCCAGGACACGACAGGCCTTCCAGGAGGAGCTCTGCCAACTGCTGCTTGGTGGGACTGAACCACCTCCTTGACACCCCCCCACTTAGGCCCACATTCCTGTCCCCACCAACAGACACCAGGAACACACAGGAAAAAGGCAGAAGGCCTCCATGGGAAGGAGACTGTGTGCTGTCTGTAAGAGGAGCACTCCTTAGACGTGTAAGGAGTGCAACACTGGATTTTGTCTGCAGCTAGAGAGGAACTGTTTTGGCCAATTCCACAGCACCTAAAAAACATCTAGACATGGACACATATTGTAACCTGTAACTTGACCATTTAAAATGTAAAATAAACAAAACTTTTTGAGAATTTGTAAAATATGTACATTAACATTTCTGCTATCTCAGATATAAATAAAAAACTGATGAAAATTCAAATCTGTTTTCTAATTTTTGTTGATATTAAACACTGTTTTTATAATCTATAACATATAATAATGACAAATACTTTCCAGATTTTGAAAGCTATATATGTTATATATGAAAAAAATCTTTCAAAAAGGGAATTTTCTGACACATTTATAGAGAAAAAAAGGCAAAAAAGGCCAGGCAGAATAGAATTATTACAGTACTAAAAGGGTTAACCTGTACTGTACCCCCACATTCATTATCCTTTACAGTAGACTGGGTGGTTTGTCCTAGTGGCCACTGTTCGCAGTAGGTTGAACTACTGCTCTCCCTGTGCATAGTGTGTCTGCCCCCAGTCCAGTTGAGGTGGTTGCCTTTTCCAATTAGGCCAAAGTCTTTTCCTATTAGCCATTGTACGTAGTAGGTGGGGTTGTTGTGTCAGCTTAGCCACTGTTTGCAACCGGTCAAGTTACTGTTTGTCCTACATTGTCTGTGTTGTACAGTTGTCTGTGTTAGCCGCTGTTCGCAGTGCATTGAGTTGTTTTTCCATTTAGCCACCGATTGCAGTAGGCTGGGTTATATTTCCCCTTAGCTGCTTTTCGCAGTAGGTGGAGTTGGTTTTCCCTTTAGCTGCTGTTCACAACTGTCTGGATCACTGCTTATCACCTTGCAAACTGCTATTCATGTAGAGGCAGGTAAGTTTGTCTTTCTTGTAATTTTCCACTTTAGCCTCGGCTGCCAATATGGCTTTCCACATTTGTTGTTTTTGTGGGATAGGCTTGGTCTCACGTGATGGCTTACATGAGTGTCCCTCATGTCTTGACTGGAAGAGAGGGCCTGCAGGGCTGGCCTGCGCAAAACTGCATAGCCAAGGGCGCAATCCTTCCCCACCTATGGTAGAGAACAGATACACAGGCCAGCAAAAACAGTCCTCCCTATAAACAAAGAAAGAAAGGACATCAGATGATCCCTTTTCCCCTACACATAGCCCAACCCCACCCCTAAAGATCCAGTAGGGGATGAAGATGTGCAATTTTAGCTTCTGTCAGACATTCTGTCAGCTTCTGTCAGTACGTTTGAAGCCTTGAGAAATTGATCACTTTTCAACACATTTGGCTGGAAGGCTTCAAGGTGTTATGAAGCTTCATCTTGCCATCACTACCTGTAGTCAAATAAGGCAGTTCTGTCAGCAGCAACCTCCCCTGATCATCTGTCATCCTTCCAGCAGCTACAGTCGGCGCACCCGGTACTATCTTGCTTCATGGACAGGGGTCTCTCTTGGAGGATGAGCCAGGTCTACAGGACACTGAGGAGTTACACAGCCTTGCCTCCTCTCGGCCAGAGAGTTCAGTGTCTGTTGACGAGGGCACAGAGGAAACCTGCACCAGTGACCTGGTATCCAGGGTCCTAACTGCAGCCAAAATTATGGGGCTTTCATAGCCAACGGAAGCCCCTAGCCTCACACTGAGGGTGCTTGGACTGGTATCACCCAAACACGTCTCTCAACCTTTCTCCCAGCTACTGTAGACTATCTTTAACACTCAGTAACCATGTGCATGTGAGAATAAAATTTCCTTGTATCCTTGTCTCGACGTCCTTCCGTAAAAATATCAAGAGGGAGCTCTCTAACATGCCTGTGGAGCCTGCTAGCGTGTTCCGTCCTAGCTAAAAAAGCTTGCTGGACAAGACACAGACTCAAGACTGAGCACTCACTGCACTCACGCACTCGACAGACTGTCCAGAGGGCATTTTGGAGCCCTGCAGGTAAAACAGTGGGCCCATGTCCTTTTCTGCATGACCCCTGGCAGTTGGGTTAGCCCCTTGAGTCGTGGATCTGCCCAAGGTTTCTTCCTTGATTAACTGAACATAAGGGAGTTTTTCCTTGCCCCTGTTGCTCTTGGGTGCTCCTTCTGTGAAGTGCCATGAGACAATACTATTGTAAAAAGCGCTGTATAAATAAAACTGAATTGAATTGAATTGAATTGATAGTGCCCGTGTCTTGCTTTTTGGGGACCTCGGGGCCCACCAAGGGGTTACCGGCTCCAGTTCCGGCAGCGGATTCCTACAATTCTTAGAGAGGATTCCTAGGAAGGATTCCTAGAAATTCCTACACTGCTCCAAAAGGATGCCATTGCCAAGGTAAGCACCAGCGAACAGCAAGCTGGCTTTTATTCAACATATTTCCTTATTCCCAAAAAAAGATGGTGGTCTGGGCCCCATTTTAGACCTCCACCACCTCAACATGTCGAATTAAAGTTCTGCCCTTCAAGATGCTGTATACAAGGCAAATCCTGGAGTCAGTGGAACAAAATGAGTAGTTTACCACCATTGACTTACAGGACTTTCATGTGGCAATCTCTTGCTCAAGTTCTTACAGTTCACCTTTCATAGGCAAGCATGTTCTAAGTCCTTATGTTTAGCATCTCCCTCTCCCCAAGGGTATTCACCATGGTGGTTGCAGCCACCTTGGCGCCTCTCCAAAGAAGGGGGTTAAAGATCATGTCATATCTGGACAACTGGTTGTTCTGTGCTCCATTTCACGAGCAAGTCATACTCGGTACGGAAATAGTGATGTCCAACATTTAGTCTCTTTCAACTTCACAAAGTGCAACCTGACCCCAAGACAGGAAACGTCCTTTTTAGGGCTCCACCTGAACTCGCTCACAATGAGGGCTTCTCTTACTCCTCAGAGAGTAGCCAAGGTTTCTGGCAGCCCTCCATGCTTTTAGCCATGTGAAACTACTTTGCCTTTAGAGGTTGTTGGGACTGATCTCGGTAGCAGTGATGGTGGTGCCATTGGGCCTTCTCAGGGCTCAACCCCTGCAATGTTGGCCGAATGCTGTCAAAGTCCACCCATAAAGGGACAGGCATATGAAGATCAAGGTGATGCAGACATGATTGCGGGCTTGATTGCTCCAGTGGCGGGACAGCAAATGGCTTGCAGGGGAGCTTCCCTGGGCAGCATACCCTCCAGATGGATGCTGGTGTTCACGGATGCCTACCTGACAGGCTTGGGAGCAGTCTGGGAGGGACATATGGTAAGGGGTCCCTGGGATCCTCCCTGGGATACGAATATGGTATTCGGACACATTCGTACCACATCAATAATCAAGAAGACACAAGGTCCCAGCACTGTCTCAAGGTAGTCCAGAAACTTCAGTTTTGGGCATTCCCACGCCTGACCTCTCTGAGGGCAGTTTATTTTACCAGTGTCCTAAACCAGGCAGCTGGTCCCGGACCAGGAGAGTGGAGACTCCACCCAGATGTGGTGGCAAGACTGTTGGCATGCTTTGGCGTAGCCTAGGTGGATGTATTTGCTTCAAAGGAAACAACCCATTGCCAGATGTGGTTTTCCCTCAGTTAGCTGATCGGCCCACTTGGCTGGATGCACTGTTTCACCAGAGGGATTGCTATATGCCTTTCTCCCAATGCCTTTAATTCCTCATGTGTTGAACAGAGTCTCTGAAGGATACTACAAAGCTCTGTTGGTGGCACCATGCTGGCTGGTGAGACATTGGTTCCTAGCTCTCCTTTGTCTGGTGCAGGGCAAGCCTTGGACTGCCACTCAGGGCAGACCTTCTGTTGCAGGTGGGTGTCTGACATCCCAGGCCAGTGATTGTACAACTTTGGGCCTAGCCACTCCTCAGCCCTTGTGAGGAGTAAATGGAAGTGAATGGGGCTATCCTGGAGAGCATAAGTAATGCCAGGACATAAGTAATGCCTCCACATGTACAAATTCCTTGCAGAAATAGAGTTTCTCCTTGGTGTTGAGTTCAGTTTTTAAAGGGTTCAAACCACCTGCATCCAGGCAGATGTTTGCACACTCCGTCTTGGGACCTCCACCAAATCCCCATATGAACCACTGGAGCAAGCAGAGCTCAAGTACCTGACTCATAAGACTGTGTTTCCATGTGTTCTGGTAAGAGGGTGAGTGAACTGCATGCTCTATCTGTAAATGCTGAATGCATGAGGTGGAAACCTGAGGGTACAGGTGTATCCCATGGATACGGGCTTGTCCCAAGGATACGGGCGTGGCCTAACCCAAGTTCCATCCTGAACCAGCAGACCAGACAGGGGCGGCTTCTAGTGCACTGTGCCCAGTTAGGGGTCTGGAGGCTTATATTAAGCACACCTTAGACAAGCTCACAAACAGATGTTTGTGTGCTTTGGGGAAAGACAGTTTGCTATCCTGTGTCCAAGCAGCGTTGATCTCACTGGCTGGTGGACAGCATCTCTCAGGCTTATTCTGGGAAGGGTTTCCCAATCCCAGAGGGCCTGGTGGCTCATTCCACACATAGTATGGCCATGTCATGGGCTGCGTTGAAAGGAGGTGCTCTTAGTCATATATGTGCAGCAGCAACCTGAAGTGCTCTTTGTACCTTTGCCAGGTTAATGTGACATCTACTACTGTTGGTTCCACTGCTCTTATGGCTGCCGCTGAGCAGACCGGTCAGCAGCCCTCTGCCTCTCATGACACTGTAGGTACTAGTCATCCATAGTAAGACTGTGGTGATGGTCAGAGAGAGGTCGAAATAGATAATAAGTTATGTCCATAACTATGGATCTATGAGACCGAAGAATGACTGTCACCATGTCTTGTCACTCAGGACGAATCGAGCTGTTCTAGTCAAGAGAAATAGGTCTCTCACCTAGATACACTTTATGCTACTGGTTCAACCTCTGGATGTCAGTCACATGACACTGTTGGTATAATGGTCTCAGAACAGGTGCCAGGATGGCATCATTCATAGTAAGACCACAGTGACGGTCACCGTTCAGTCTCATAGATCCATACTTATGTTCTGCCTGTTATCTTTATTTCACGGTTATTCAGTGAACTGGCATTAGAATCTGTGGGGAAGGCACTAATCAAATACAGGAGAACAGCCAAGGACTTAGATTTGGGCAATGCTACGAAAAACTGACTTACTTTTCAAATTTACCTAATTTCTCAGTTTATTTCTTTTCATTGGCCTTTGCTGACAGCGAAGATAGTATTACATTTTCACATGCACCCTACAACACAAACTCATATCGACCTATCATATTTCAAAAACAATCGGAAAAAATTATTTTGTGTGGCAGGGCACCTTTAAATAACAAAGAAAAGTCCATATTATACACAAGATATATGAATTTCTGTGCTTATACACCCCAATAACACCTTGGGTGTCAGAATTGATGACTAACTAAAAGTCACAAAGTCATATCAGATACAGTATTTGGTGAATGAGACCTTATAACAAATTATACCACTCACAAACTTCTTGTGCAGGGCTTAGTGCTTTCTAAATTGCACTAAATGCACTAGTTGGTCTTGTTCTTTCTATGAGGCAACAGGAATTAAATATAGATCTCCTCACTCTAGCCAACTGGGCACTTCCTGCATCTGCACCATCATCCTCCCAGCTCTACATCAACCATTCATCAATGCTAAGCAACATGTTTCTAAAAAATCAAAAATAAAGGAATCAAATTTAGCCTACCGAATAGAAACACTGTATCTTAACAGGTGATGGCAGTTCTGTTCAGGTAGTTTTCAGGAATTATGATGCTTAGCTAAAATCATGAACAAATTGTAATCTGTCATGATAATCCCTGTTGTACTTTGTCAGCATGGCCCCTGGCAGTTGGGTTGGCCCCTTGAGCCACAGATCTGCCCAGGGTTTCTTCCTATACTAACTACCACAAAGGAGTTTTTCTTTGCCCCTGTTGCTCCTGGGTGTTCCTTGCTGTGATGCGCCATGAGACAATACTATTGTAAAAGGCAATGCATAAATATAATTGAACTGTAACTTTCTCTGGTCCCATACCTATTAAACGCGGTGAAGAAATGCTCAGCAGAGTTTTTTCACTGAACCGATGGTTGTCAGGATGGTGTGCCGATAACAATGTGGGCTTCATCGATAACTTTAGCTCCTTCTGGGGAAAGCCTGGACTTTTGAATCGAGATGGTATCCATCCGTCTCGGATGGGTGCTGAGCTCCTTTCTAGGAACATTGACCGTCACTTAAACTCGGCTTGTTCCTGACGAACCAGAGTTTGGTCCAGGTAGCAGAATTACTGTCCTACACAGTTCTCTGCCGCCCCGCCGTCACCCTAGCAGCAGACAGACCGTGAGAGTGTCCGCGACTAAAACGTTTTCAAAACGACCCGGTAGAGGTATAAATTATACCAACCTCACAAAAATAAAACCAGAAACAAAAAAAGAATATAGCCAGAAATCACAACTGAAATTTGGCTTATTAAATATTCGTTCGCTCTCTTCAAAGACGACTTTAATAAATGAACTTATTTCTGATAATCAAATTGACATACTCTGTCTTACAGAAACCTGGCTAAAACCTGATGAATACCTCCCACTAAATGAAGCTACCCCCCTAGTCATCTAAATTATCACATACCACGTCGTCATGGCCGTGGTGGTGGAGTAGCCACAATTCAAAATTCAAATCTCACTATGGCCCCTAAGCTTGATTATATTTTTAAATCTTTTGAAGTTCTTGTCCTTAACTTGATTCATCCTGATGGGAATGGTGCTAAACCCTTAACAATTGTAACATTATATAGACCTCCAGGCCCCTACACTGAATTCTTATCAGAATTCTCTGACTTCCTGTCCGCTCTAGTCATTAAAACAGAAAAGATAATCATATTAGGTGATTTTAATATCCACATCGATGTTGCAAATGATAGCCTGGCATTAGTTTCCAATCTCTGCTTGATCACATTGGCTTCTCCCAAAATGTAAACACACCTACACATCAAGGTAACCACACCGTTGATCTTGTTCTGACACATGGAGTACAAATAGAACAACTTACAACCCTACCTCAACACTCTACACTAACTGACCACTACTTATTAACTTTAAAAAAAAACATTAGACTATGTAGCACCTAACTCAGTCTACTACTACACTAGAAACATAACTCCCAAAACTACAGATGACTTCATAGCAAAAATTCTGTCTCTCCTCGAGCCTCTGCTGAGCCAATATAGCCCTGTATTAGAAGGCTCTATGCCAAGCCCAACCCAAGTTGATCAATTAACTGACAGTGTTGTAAATGTACTATACTCCACATTCAACACAATTGCACCACTCAAAAAGAAAACTAGGAAACCGGAAAAAATTGCCCCATGGTATACCACACAGACTCGCTTACTGAAACAAGCTGCTTGTAGACTTGAAAGGAAATGGTATGCCACTAAACTTGAAGTGTTCCGCCTTGCTTGGAAAGATAGCTTAAAAGAGCACAAGACAGCACTTAACAATGCCAAATCAGCATACTATTCCTCACTTATACACAATAATAAAGATAATCCAAAATTCCTTTTTGACACTATATCCCGTTTAACAAAAAGCAGGAACGAAGTGTCCCATTCCATTCCATTAACTCTAACCAGCAAGGACTTCATGGACTACTTTAATGACAAAATTGAATCTATTAGACTTAAAATACACAATTCCCTTGTAACCTCAAATCCAGTTGGACCACATGTAATGGTTACAGCTAGCTCTAGTCGACCTGTAACATACTTTGATTCATTCACACCCACCAATATATCAGAAATTACGTCCTTGATCTCTTTAGCTAAAGCCTCAACATGCTTATTGGACCCTATCCCAACTGATCTTCTTAAGGCAGCTCTCCCTCTATTGGCTGAGACGATTCTTAAAATTATAAATGACTCACTCATAGCTGGGCATGTCCCAAAATCCTTCAAGACATCAGTTATCAAACCATCAATTAAAAAACCAAACCTTGATCCTGATGTCCTTGCTAATTACAGACCTATATCGAACCTCCCATTTGTTTCAAAAATACTTGAGAAAATAGTGTCTAAGCAAATCTGTAGCTTCTTAAATGACAATAATATCCAGGAAACCTTCCAGTCAGGCTTTAGAACTAATCATAGCACAGAATCAGCCCTAGTTAAAGTCTTCAATGACCTCCTTATCGCATCTGATAATGGATATATATCAATATTAATCCTATTGGATCTTAGTGCTGCATTTGACACTATTGACCATGGTATCCTACTACACAGACTTGAACACATGATAGGCATCAAAGGCACTGCATTAGCCTGGTTCAAATCATACCTCTCTGGTTGCTACCAGTTTGTACACGCTCATAATGAGTCATCAACCCATACCAAAGTAAAGTTTGGTGTACCCCAAGGCTCAGTGCTAGGTCCCCTGCTGTTCTCCCTGTACATGTTACCGTTAGGATCTGTTATAAGGAAACATGGTATCACTTTCCACTCCTATGCTGATGATACCCAGCTTTACCTTTCTATGAAGCCTAATGACTATATGCCAATGACTAAACTTGATGCATGTCTCCTAGACATCAAAACCTGGATGACTAATAATTTCCTTTGTTTAAATTCTGATAAAACTGAAGTTATGATGATTGGCCCTAAACAGCTGACCAACACTCTACCCCATCACCAAAACTTACTCAGTGGCCTGTCACTGTCATGTAATGCAAAAGTTAAAGACCTTGGGGTAATTATTGACCAGGACCTCTCTCTAAATAGTCATGTAAAACACATTTCAAAAACATCTTTTTTTCACCTACGAAATATTGCTAAGGTTAGAAAGTTCTTATCCTTTGAGGATGCTGAAAAATTTATACACGCATTTATTACTTCCAGGCTCGACTATTGCAATGCTCTGTTCTCTGGGTGTAGCAATACTTGCATCAAAAACCTACAACTAATACAAAATGCTGCGGCCCGAACTCTCACCAGGACTAAAAAATATGAACATATCTCTCCTATCCTTGCTTCCCTACATTGGCTCCCTTTTAAAAGTCGAATTGATTTTAAAATACTCCTCCTAACCTACAAAGCCCTCAAGGGCGTTGCACCAACATATATTAAAGACTTACTTGTCCCTTACCACCCTCCTAGAACCCTAAGATCCCAAAATGCTGGTCTCCTTGTAATCCCAAGAATATCAAAATCTACGATAGGAGGAAGAGCCTTTTGTTACCGTGCACCCCTCCTGTGGAATAATCTCCCCCCCCACATTCGACAAGCGGACACTCTCAATACCTTTAAGTCTAGACTTAAAACCTTCCTCTTTACTGTTTCCCATAGTTAGGGATGGTGCATGGCAAATCATCACTTCTCATGGGTCTTTTGGAAGGGACTGCCTCTGCTGTTGCCCCCAGTTGCGAGGCATGGCAGCCACTGACCATCCCTGCAGTGGTGCTGGGTTACCATGCATCATACCTTAGTTATGCTGCTATAGCCTAGCGCCGCCGCACAACCTTCATGTGTCATGCCGTACAACTCCCTCTCTCTCTCTTTCAGCTCTCTCTCAATATTTATATGTATATATATATTTTATACACATGTATGTATGCCCAAATTACACATTTGCTTTCTGATGTGTGAGCCTGGCCTAATTCACTATTTTCCTCTGTCCACAATTATCTTTGCTGAGTGTCATCCCTGCCTCATTCTGGCGGACTCCTCTCACCCTCCCCTCCTGAGTGGACTACAACCAACACTACGGGAGGCCCATGTCAGGACCGACTCCCCATCACAGAGGACCTTCCTGGACGCCGATGCTGGGCCCGACTCCCCTTCCTGAGGTTTCGTGATTGACCCCCCCTCACAATGGCGCTGTCAAATGGACCCTTACTGTTACCCCCATGACCCATCTCACTCCTTTGAGTTTGTCACTATGCCTGGCCGCTGCTACATTGTCCAGCCATAATTCCTGATAACCACCTATAGACTGATTACCATGTAATGTAAAAGTGGGATAATACTCTGTTATGAACTATTATGAACCTTAGCTAAACCATAGGCAACTTATAGTCTGTCATGGTTACTACTGATTGTAATTTTTCTCCATGACCCCTGGCAGTTGGGTTAGCCCCTTGAGTCGTGGATCTGCCCAAGGTTTCTTCCTAGATTAACTGAACATAAGGGAGTTTTTCCTTGCCCCTGTTGCTCTTGGGTGCTCCTTCTGTTCTCCGCCATGAGACAATACTATTGTAAAAGGCGCTGTATAAATAAAACTGAATTGAATTGAATTGAATTGAATTAATCAACATTTTGTAAATGTAATGACTTGGCACTTGGCATAATGATTTATTCCTATAAATTAAACAGATTCATGGTTCTTAATACTGAGCTTGATGACTAGAAGAACAGCATACCTTTTAATCTCTCTGACAATATGGTTGCCTCATGCTCTGAATAGTGCATTATGGGAGGGGGAGAGGGAGGTCTCAGGCGATCCTCTTGGATTTTGCGCCTATGTCTCTCCTCACGGGCGAGCAACCTCTGCTTACATTCCCATTCATATAGGTCATCACGTGCTTGGGCGAAGTCAACATGTATGCGGCCAGAATCCTTCTTATCTGTGCTTGAACCAATACGTATTCTATAACCTGAAAGAGATCACAGACAACAAACATCCTGCTCTTAATAACCACAGCTGGCAGCAATGCCTTTCAGTACTATGATGCTCTATGGCAGGGATCTTTTGTTTAAGATTCAAGGTTTAAGATGGTCTTTATTACATCTCATTATACTAGTATGAGAGCGTAAAATTCATGGTTATCAAAAAGGTTGCTCACCAGAAAGATAAATTGCTTTGTCTACCATGAACTCTTCACTGAAGCGGATATGACAGAAGTTTTTTTTGCTCTTTCGAATAGCCACAATTTCACCACATTGGTCAAAAATTTCCTGAATAATTTCTTCACTGGCATTCTCTGGTAGTCCCCCGACAAACACCGTTTTGCAGCCAGGAGGTCTTTCTCTTGTGGATGGTGGAGGCAAATCTGAGGGATTCATATAACAAGGAAGAATTAAATCTTGTAAATTGGTCTAAAAGAGCTTCAGATATACACAGTGTAAGATTGGATAAATTAAAACTAATGGCCAATCTAATGCAGTCACTGACATAATGATTCATTTTCTGCATGAGACAAAGTCACTGTCTAGTGGTTGCAGTAGATGACCATGAGTTGAGTGAATGAAACAGAGTGGAAGGAGGCAATCTGTTGGCTCATTCCAATCACTATACAACTGTCTTGTTCCATTTTCATCAAAGTCCTTTACAAAGGTTAAAATCTTTTAGTGATTTCTAATGGAAAAATATGTATTTAAATTGTGCCAAACTTGAATTACAATGATACATTTACAGCTGGACAGCAAAATGTAGCCTATAGCACTGGCAGTCTTGTCACATCTATTCATTTATAAGCTACATAAGTCATTTATTACTTCTTGTCACTCTTCCTATTCTCAAGTTTGCACATTGTTTGTAAATAGTCTATGATTTACATTTAAAAATAAACCTGCGTGCTTTATTATAATTATTCATTACAGCACAGATGGTATGACTAGGTTCAGGCAGGGAATTACACTTCCTATTTAGTTCAAAGTGTCCACTATATGTTGAACTGTGTTCCCTGAAGAACAAATAACAACAGTCTTACAGTTATCTTTCAGAAACACATTTCAGATCAATTGGTTTTATCTTCTCCTGTGGGGGTTTAAGGGGAAACAAGTCAGAATCCATGATCTTATTTAAGTGTCTTACTAGGGTTCTGTGGGAAGAGAGTACAGCTCTTGCAGTGGATGATTTCTTTGATGATGGGATGTTCAGGAGGGGTAGGCGGTGGAGGAACTAGGCTTATCCCTGCCATCATAGGGTTTAGAGGGGTGATGATGCCTAAGTTGGGATCAAAACTCTGGACACAGATGGAGTCTGAGAATCACAAAGACAGATTAAAGATTTTGTTGTAAATTTATAAACCCCAAAAAGCAACATGAGGGAGCTGCGAAGACCAGACAAGAATCCTGAGGAGATGAGACTATAGAATAAAACAGCAAAAGAGATGTAGTGAAATGGGCTTTTCTTTCATTTAGTTTAGTTTCATTACACTGTTCTACACATGATTTTTAAACGTGCAAAGAACAAACAAACATATGAGGCAAACCTTACCTTTTGTCTTACAACTCATCAGTTGTCTTGAAGTGTTCTTGCTTTATACATTTTTTGTTTTATCTTAATTCCTTAATTTTTCACATTTTGATATATTATTTTATTTTATTTTATTTTTATTCTTGACTTTTCACACATTCATGGTGAATGGTAAATAGACTGCATTTATATAGCTCTTTTCTACGAGCACTTAAAGCGCTTTACAATGTATGCCTCACCCTCACATTCACACATGCATTCACACACCAGTGGAGGCTGCCATGCAAAATGCCAACTTGCCACAGGGAGCAATTTGGGGTTCAGTGTCTTGCTCAAGGGCACTTTGATGGGATCAGGTGGAGCGGGGCTCGAACCTGCCTAACGGCACCTCTACCACCTGCGCCACCATTGCCACAGTTGTTTTATTCTATATTTACTGTAAGAATCCCGAGAGATCAGATTTCCCCTCAGAGTAGTGAAAATACTTTGCTTTATGTTATTCATGTCGATTCAGGA
Organism: Tenualosa ilisha; assembly: GCA_015244755.2. NCBI lineage: Eukaryota > Metazoa > Chordata > Actinopteri > Clupeiformes > Clupeidae > Tenualosa > Tenualosa ilisha. The sequence goes on from PYXC01002596.1 coordinate 1,711,189, forward strand.
ATTCAATCAAATTGTCTGAAAATATTTTGACGAAAAGCATATCATTGTTACCATTTCATCTGTTACTTACATTTCCACATCAGATGGCATTATTAATGTAAAAAAATAAGTTAAAGTTAAAATAAATTAAGTTATATGAGCGAAGAGACCCATTAACTGTAAGCAGTCTCCAAAAAAAAGTGATGTCTGCAGTAGACTATCATTTTGACTGGGTTGAAGTGTCATGTGGCATAAAGCTTCATCTGAACAAGGTCACCCAAATGTGGAATCTGTGTTTCATGAGATTTTGAGCTTACATAAATTCTGAGCAAAGACCTGCCTGTGTGATCATTTATTGAACTCACAATACATCTTTGAGAATAAAAGAACTGTAGAGGCCTGGAAATCCTCTTTATTTAGAATATAATGTGTTGTGCTGTACAAATCCTTGAGGATAATACAGTCTCAAAAATGACTCACAAAAATACAGACAAATGCTTTTAAAATAAACACTACATGCAACTGTACCACTATTTGCTTTAAACATGCATCTGCAAATAAAAATTGGTCTAGATTACTCCCAATTATGCAAATGTAAATCTATTTATATTTAGTCATCCTAAATGTAAATAGTTCCTTAACCATGATGGATTTTTTCAGTGTTTTACAAAGCAAAACTCAGCCAGCAAAAATCAAGCCAAAGAATGCAATCACGGTCACTCAATAAAACCTCAACATCTGCCAGTAATCTTTGTTTTGGAAAAGAAATTGCTCTCCTGGTTGTGGATATGTACTCTGGTTTCATTTTACTTGTCAATCATTTTGAATACTTTCAGAATGGGAATACTATAATAAGATATAGCCCTATTAATGTGCATGACCTAAAGCCAATGTCTATTTAGCCAATGTCACACATAAGGTCATTAATTCCCAAATCAAATCACCATGACTCAAGATGATTTCCTTATGTTTTCTAATTCATCTTTGACAGCTTTGTTAACATCTTACAGAAGTCTACATTTACAGAAATTCTCAAGTTGCTCTCATAAGCTGACCAGCCCAACAGTGGATAACATGAAGGGTGAAATATGTGTGTATATGTGTTGCCAGGCACCAGGTGCATCAATGTGTGTGTGTGTGTGTGTGTGTGTGTGTGTGTGTGTGTGAGTGCGTGTAAATAATTCAATTGACTATTCTTTTCCAGCAGGAGTTCTATGTGCTTTCCATCATTACCATCACAGATTATTTGACGTGCCTCACCTGATAGTAGCTGCTGTCCCGTCAGGCTCATGGGCACAATGCCCAGGTTGCTCATGGCGGTGGCCCAGGCTCCTGGGTCTGCCACAGGAATACTGAGGTGCCTCTGCTCTGCCCCTACACTTGTAATCCCATCTGCAGCTGTGGGTGGAGGGTGGACATGACACTGGTATTGCACAAAGCATTCCATAAATCATAGGTCATCTTAGACTGTATATATATATATACAGTTGATGCCATTAATACTGGTACTCCTAAGCCACTATCTGCTGCCTGTCACTGCTATCATATCATGCATCTAGTCATAAATACAAACCAACACGTCACAACATTACACTAACAACCCTTCTGTTCTGTTCTTTCTGTTTCTGTACAAAATGTGATCTAACTTCCCCCAAAACATGCAAAACTCTCCCAAACATCATCAATACTGACCCACATGAAAGCTTGCTAAGCAGTGTGTTGGAACGTTCATACATTTACATTGTAGAATTTCTGATTTGGCCTCATCTTTAGTGAGTTTTAGCACAGTGCATAGCCTGGGCTGTCAGGTGTGTGTGTGTGAGGTGTGTGTGAGATGTTTTTCAGTTGACCATATAAGTATAAATTAGAATGTCATACCAAAATAAATGCGTATTTCACTTGTAGGAAAACCTGTTCTTATTCAATTCAGTTTTATTTATACAGCACCTTTTACAATATTATTGTCACATGGCGCTTTACAGAAGGAGCACCCTAGAGCAACGGGGGCAAGGAAAAACTCCTTGAGGAAAAAGGAAAAAAGAAATATGGCTGGACAGTGTAGTAGTAGCCAGACATAGTGTTAAAGTCAAGAAGTGAGATGGGTCATGGGGATAACAATAAGGGTCCATTTGACAATGCCATTGTGAGGGGCGGTCAGTCACAAAGCCTCAGGGAAGGGGAGTCAGTCCTGGCAAGGGCATCTAGGAGGGGCCTCTTGGATGGAGAGTTAGTGCTGGCATGGGCCTCCCATAGTGTTGGTTGCAGTCCACACAGGAGGGGAAGGTAACAGGAGGCATGACACATAAAAGGTTTGTGGTGGCACAAGGCTACAGCAGCACAACCAAGGTAGTGCATGGCACCCAGTACTACTGTGGGGCTGGTCAGTGGCCGCCATGCCTCTCAACTGGGGGCAAAAGCAGAGGCAGTCCCTCCCAAAAGACCCACGAGGAGTAATGATTTACCATGCACCATCCCTAACTATGGGAAACAATAAAGAGGAGGATTTTAAGTCTAGACTTATATTGGTATTTAGAGTGTCCGCTTGTTGGGGGGTGGGGGATGCGAGATTACTCCACAAGAATGGCGTACGGTAGCAAAAGGCTCTTCCTCCTATTGTAGATCTTGATATTCTCGGGATTGCAAAAAGACCAGCTGAGATTTTGGGATCTTAGGGTTCCAGGAGGGTGGTAAGGGACAAGTAAGTTTTTAATATAAGTTGGAGCATGGCCATTGAGGGCTTTGTAGATTAGGAGGAGTATTTTAAAATCGATTCAACTTTTAGCAAGCCAATGTAAGGAAGCAGGGATAGGAGAGATATGTTCATATTTTTTAGTCCTGGTGAGTGTTCATGCTGCGGCATTTTGTCTTAGCTGCAGGTTTCTGATACAGGTATTAATACACCCAGACAACAAAGGATTGTGATAATCAAGCCTGGAGATAATAAATGCAAGTATTAATTTTTCAGCAACCTCAAAGGATATGAACTTTCTAACCTTAGTGATATTTCGTAGGTGGAAATGTGTTTTACATGACTACTTAGAGAGAGGTCCTGGTCAGTAATTACCCTGAGGTCTTTAACGTTTGTGTTTCACAACAGTGGTAGAATGTTGTTCAGTTGTTTAGGGTCGATCATCATAACTTCAGTTTTTTAGAATTTAAAAATAGGAAATTATTAGTCATCCAGATTTTAATGTCTTGGTGGCAGGCATCAAGTTTAGTTATTGGCATACAGTCATTAGGTTTCATGGAAAGGTAAAGCTGGGTATTGTCAGCATAGGAGTGGAGAGTAATGCCATGTTTCTTTACAACAGATCCTAAAGGTAACATGTACAGGGAGAATAACAGGGGCCCTAGCACTGAGCTTTGGGGTATACCAAACTTGTGGAATGATGACTCATTATGACATTGTACAAACTGGTAGCGACCAGAGAGGTACGATTTGAACCAGGCTAATGCAGAATCTTTGATGCCTATCATGTGTTCAAGCCTGTGTAGTCAGATGCCATGGTCAACAGTGTCAAAGGCAGCAATAAGATCCAATAGGATTAATACTGATATATGTCCGTTATCAGATGAGACAAGAAGGTCATTGAAGACTTTAACTAGGGCTTATTCTGTATTATGATTAACTCTGAAGCCTGACTGGAAGGTTTCCTGGATATTATTTTTGTTTAAAAAGCTAAAGATTTGCTTAGACACTATTCTTTCAAGTATTTTGGATACAAACGGGAGGTTAGATGTGGGTCCTACCTCAAAAATGTCTCAAAAATTATTCACCTGTTGGGATAGGATCCAGTAAGCACTTACAACTAATCCAATTAAAGTCTTAAGTAATGTCACATTGTCAGTGTTTCGAACAGTTTTACTTTTACTCTGCTTAGTTCAATCATATTTCTGTGTACACTACATGTTTCTGTATCATTACACAGTTAAGTCAATTGGACCTAGGCTATTTTCAAAGCAATTTCACTACCTTTACTTTTAAGCTCTTATCTCAGCCATTATAAGGACCATCTACACATCTTATATCTTGTTTTTTTTTCAGGATAGTCTAGGCTATCCACATAGGCAATGTTTGATGAGACATGACTTGCATATGGCTTACATCAGCCTTAGCATCAAGAAAACTTTTTAGGCTAAAAGCAAATTTTTGCAGATAACTCAGTATAGGAAGCATGTAAAAACAGAGGAGGTTGTCTGGAATCTGGCAATATAAAGGTGCCCTGTCACACAAAACCGTTTTTACTTGTTGTTTTTGAAATATAATAGGTCTATATGAGTTTGAGTTATATGGTGCATGTGAAAATGTAATAAAATCTTAGCTGTCTGCAATAGCCAATGGAAAAAAATAAACAGAGAAATCAGGCTAATCCAAAAAGTTGATCAAGTTTACGTAAGATAGACCAAGCTTGAGCCTTTGCCGGATGGCACTGCATTATCGCCCAGTCCATGTTCTCCTGTATTTGAGTGCCTGCCCCACAACATCCTAACGGTAGTGGTCTACTGGCTCCATCAGTTTTTCTTGCAATTGTGAAGCCTCCTACATGAATTTTTGGAGAAGTCCCTTTTTATTTCTGTGTCCAGCGCATTTCAAAAGGAATGACTTGTCAACTTTGGCGAATACAATGGGCTTCGTACGTTTTAACCTGTGGTTGTAACGATAACCTTGCGATAATGAAGCAATTATCTGGTTATGTTAAACATTACAAGCTTGCCGTTGCGATGTGTCTGTTTACTGTTTCCAAGCAATTGGTGGATGTGGAACTTTTAGTTCTTCGTCCTTTGCAATTCTGACATTAGCAAACCAATGTAATTAGCCTATTCACTCAACATGCCTTGCAATTCTGACAAGACCACAGCAAATCAGAGCACAGCTCATTATCACAGGTGGCTTTAGGCTACTTTGAGGTTTTTTGAATAGGTTGCATATAACGTCATTAAGGTCTCCTTGGATCCAACAAGTTACATACCACCTTGAGAGACCTCAAAGAAAAATTTGAAATACCATATAGGCCTAGATATGCCAGGGCACCTTAAGAATCATGATGGTGGAATATTGTATGACTTTACAATTTGCAAAAACATGTGTACATGATGATATTATTTATTTTGGGGTGGGGGAATGGGGGAGTTTGAGACAATGCAGAAATTTGATGGGATTTCAAGACTGGATTACTCTGGATTACTGGAACCGCTAATCATAAAGGAATGCTACACACCACTGAAATTGACAGGTTCCAGTTTATTTTGATAAGTGGTATGTCAAATTTGAGAGATCCTGAGATTTCACCACAAAGAATGGGAATGAGATGGATGCGAAGCTGTATTAATATTAGTATTTTTATGTAAATTCAAAACTAATTTTCTCGCAAATCGTTTACAGGGCAACTAGCAAGTAACACTGTTGGAAAGCTCAGAGGCGTTTCCCAAAAGTGTTGCTGGTTTTAAGCGATGGACTTACAACAGTACTGTTTCCCAATGGCATCATTCACACTAAGCAACTCCGTATAATGATGTTGATAACTACATTAGTCTGATGCATCATTACAAAATGCAGGTGCTTCCTAAAGGCGTGTTATTTTATGTTCACGTGATGTCTTTCACGTGATGGATGTGAATTCAAGGGGCACGGTGTGGTCATCAGTCTCAAAGGGTTTACTTCATTATTCAGGAGCCACTAATAATATAAAGGAATTCCATACACCATTGGAGTAACACCGTTGGAAAGATCAGGTTGTGTGATATGTGTATGCTATGTGTGTGACAAAAACTCAAAAACTAAAGAAAAATGGGTGTGGCTGTTGGTCTCAAAGGGTTAACCATTTTTAGAGTTCAGGTGATGTAACTGAAGCTGTATTTATTATGATATTCAGCAGGTAAGAATAGCAAAGAGTAACAACTTACTGGTCATGGCAGGTCTGGTAACTTTTAGTCTGTGTCTTACTGCTATCGTCCAATCCCAGGCTCCCTCAAAGACAAGCTTCTAGGGGCAGGCAAACATCACCTCACTCCTCAGCCCTGTGACACATAAGCTGAAGGACATCAGAATGTGCTGAGAACACACACTTGATGCTCTATCGTGCAAAATCACTGGACGTTCAGACACTAAACTTGGTGGCAAGAGGGAGAGACAACAAAGACCACACTGGTTGCAGATCAAAGACTATTTTGTGCACCCACCAGCAGTAAAATAGAAACTATAGAGTGTCAAGATGTTGTTGGTCTTGTTGAATGAACAGTGAATTAAGACTGCTCTAGACCCTCAGGGACACACAGGTCTTCCAAGTCCATCTGGCACCTCCTGTTGTAAACAGCATGTTCTCTGTGGTAAACAAGATATAGCTGATTGCAGCTGACTTAACAATTCAAATAGCACACAGGCAAAGGCCAGCTTATCATTGTGTGAAGGAAAATGTTCTTTCCATGAGGTTGGTGCATGTCTGGCATGCTGTCTGTTCATCTAATAACATCATTAAACATTTCCCCTACTGCATTTGTTCCTAGGGACTCTTTGCCATCAGTATGCTTGGCATGAAGTATGCAGACAACTTGGACTGGAGTACTGATCATTATTTAGATATGACATGAGGAAATAAACTCACTCAGAGTGCAACATTCCTCTTAATTGATATAGAATTATATCAGTGTCTTTTCATCAAGGCCCTAATCATATTATTATTTATTCTGTTAACGCTTGAATTGTGTTTGCAGTCAGGGTAAGAATGAGAGAGACCCAAATAACCACAAAATACATCTACCTCGGTAAACCAAAATACATATACCTCAGCAAACCAAAATACATATACCTCAGTAAACCAAAAGTGAGTAGTTTAGATGGATGATTAGAAAACTCCAAAATGTTTATGTTTGTGTGACTCAGAATGCTAGTGGCATTTATCCTATAGGTACAAAAGAACCTATTTTACACATCCTGATGTTTGCATGATCTGAAAGATATACAATAAGCAGAATACATGCATATGAGTTGACTGACTTCTTTATCTATACAACAGTTAATGGTGCAGAAGAAGCAATATTCTGCTGTGTGTGTGTGTGCGTGTGTGTGTGTTTGAGTGTGTAGGGCGGGTGGGGTATGTGGTGGGTGGTAATTGTGTGGCAGCAATTGAGCTGTCTATAATAACACTCCATTTCTGAACAACAACACCTCTGTTGTCTCTCTTCCACTATTCTCTATAACCATCTCCTCTCCCAGGTCAACTGCAGATACAAAACCCTGAGCCATTCATAATATTTACTCCAGAAAGCATGCAGCCTTGTAACACCAGACTGTTGCCAAACAAGCCTCATTTAACATTCAGGTTTCAAAATGCCAACCTGTCAGATTTCAGACGAAATAAATGTCAGATCATGTATATGTATCAATCACCAATGAAAATCATTTAATGACATTTATTGTCATTTAAATTAGCATTACTGCTCCAGCATTACTGATATTACATTTAATACAATAAAATGTCTCAGAACATGGACAAGCATATTATTTAATTATTTAATTATTTTGTATAGTACGAATTATTCACACAAATTCTCAAGTTCTATATAATAGTTTTCATCACAAAAATACATAGATTTTTCAGTCTTACGGATGTAACAAAAGATCCAGTTTACACCTGCAAGTGACCTATCGCTAAGCGTAACAATGATATGTGAGATATATTATGCTGATCTTGTTTGATCTCTTTGTAAATTATTTTCAATTTAATTAAATTCCTTTCTCAAAGCTGAGACAAATAATGAGCTAGCATGTCTGTAGATTGTATGTGTACTAATATTGTCCTAATGCAAGTCGGTTTTGCACATATGCTTGTCACAAGATAGCTTTTACTTTTACATTACTGGCATAGTTATCGCTTCCAACTGTCAGTTGTTGGCACTGGGACAGAGAAGGGCAGCATTTTTATTTTGACCAGAAAGAGGTCACAAATTATATATAGAACCCATTCACTTCATCATGCTGTGGAAAAACATGACAGACATACATTGGAGCTGTGTTTTCACATCTGATCTTTAATCCCCAGATAGCAAGAGGCTCGTGGTCTGCTGTTGTTTTTGCTTGTTGGTTCCCCGGGGGTCTGCCCCTGGGCTCCCGCTATTTTGGCATATATGGTATTTTAGATGCCATAGCAACACATTAAAAAAGCACCGTATATAGCAAAATAACAACAGCCCACTGGCCGACCGCTGAAGAACCAATGTGCAAACTGCCAGTGGACCACCGGCGTTGGCTACCAGTGGACCACCAGCTTCTTGCTATCAGGCCAGGTGGAATCTAATCCAATCAAGAAAAAAACTGTGCATCGAAGCCAGAAATCTATTATGGCAGTTCATAACATAAAGATGGCAGCATTGGAAACTGGATGTCCTGCCCTGCAATGAAAGTATCCAATTGCATTGTTGGGTGTAGCACTCATATATGATGTAAGAAATGCATCTGTCTGTACAAATCCACCATAAGGTGTAACATACAATAAAACATAGACATGAATTTTAAGACTATATACAATATTTTCTCTCAGTTTTGGTTGTGTGTTCTCAACTTTCTATGCGTAAAATTGTTAACAGATGGATTACTATTCATATTGTTCATCTTGAGGATTCTCCAGTGCAGTTGACCCATCAATGAGCAGTCACACACATTTTTTCCTACCAGTTGGGGATGCCATCCTTTGGTCACCAGTCTGATTCCCTAACCGCTAAACCATGGCTATGGCTATTCTGGGGGGGTGCAGCAACACTATCAAAGTAAGAAGAGGTCATGACCACAATATCAGTCTCTGCTTGGAGTAAATTGTTTCAGTAATGCTTTTAGAAGGGCCATTAAACACCATACTGCGTAATGCTTTTAGAAGGACCATTAAACACCATACTCCTCAGTAAGAGGGAGGCCATATATTGAAGACAGAGAAATGCTCATATACCTCATTAATACTGGCTGCAAGAGAAGAGACTATTTTATCATGCCGTCATACAGGCAAAATGTGGTTCTGTGTTCCAATCACTAATTCCAGCAATTGGTGATTGTAGCATTCAGTTCTCTCTGCAACCTTACATGCTTCATATCACCATTCAAATGCAGCAAACAGGAAAAAATCCAGCATTGCAGCATAATCTTAATGCTCTAGTTAACTTTTTTGCCTTTACATATTTCCTTATCAGACCATTAAAGTCATGTGTAGTTCAGTGATCTTATAATGGAAGGCCTGGGTGCCAATCTCACTTTAGTGTTCAGTAGACTACTGAACCTCAAATGCTGTGCTCTAGCAGAAGAAAAAACACTGAGTTATGCAGAAGAGGGGAATATGTGTGTGGAAGAAGAAATGGCTGGAAGGCAAAAAAGACAAGAGCTGTGAAGACTGTTCAGTATTCACTACCTTTAACACAAGCCAGCAGAGTGGAAACAACACTTTTTGCATCCATGAGCATGCCAGAAACTTCATCATCAGAGTCTAGTGTGCTGGCAGCCCTTGGAATACTGCATTATAACAATACAGAAGTGAACAGCTTTCAAGTGTGCATATCTGGAGGAGTGGAGCTAGAGATATGTTAAAGCTGCTGAGAATAAGCAAGCCATTTTAAACTCTGGGCTGGCCTAGGGTTAGAATAGAGACAGCTCTCTGCGTATGGTGAAGTGAATTAGGCTACTATAATACGTAGGCTTATGTCAAATTTTCATGTGAACATTGCTGAAAAAATTGTCATTTTAATACTGTAATTATCTGTCCAGAAATGTTCAATCAACCTTTCCTGGAGAAATTAGAGGAACTTATATTTACACATTTGTTAAATGAATTTCATTAAGCATATTGAACAGAATTTGAACAGAAGACTACAGAGAAGCTTTTAATGACTTACCCAAACTGCACAGTGTAGTGTATGTGCGATGACGTGCTAATGACTGTGGCATTCAAGGTCCTCATCGGAGCAGAAGCGTCAGTGGGTAATGAAGACAAATGCAGGCTATTGTGTCTGGAGACACACAGCATAAAGGCCAGTGCAAGAGATAGCAGCTTTCCCTGCTTGGCCTCCTCTGCATGTTCATACTGTAGGTCTACCCCCTCTCTCCTCTGAACACTTTCATACTTCCATTAGCCACAGCTTTAACCATTCCCCAAATTCTCTCTCAATTTGTCTTTGCTTTTCTCATTTCTCCTCAGACTCTTGATTCAGTTCCTCTCCATTTTTTACATACTGTATCATTCCATATTCATCTTGCACTCTACATTTGCACTATTACTTTGCACTTTACATCCAACTCCATGTGTACTTTGTCTTGAATATTGTCTTATTTGTATATTATGTAGATGTGCCTACCGGTATATGTATATTTTTGTCTATATTGTACAGTATGTGTCTATATGTTACATTATTTGTCTATTGAATGTGTATTACTACATGTCTACATGTTGAATGAGAGTTAACATCTACCAAAGTCACTTGGCCGATGAAAGTGATTCTGTTTTCTGATTCTCTCGCTCTCTTTATTCCCTTCCTTAACACTACTCTTTGAACTGGTCAGTAGCTTGGATGCAATAAGCATGAAAATCCCTGAATCTTCTTTGCCTACCCAATGGCTGACTGTGTCCAACTCTCTGTGCCAGTCCAAGCCCATGTATCTGGCTCTCCATCTGTTAGCTTGCTTTTATCACACTTGCTATGCTGTGCTGTCATATGAGGAAACACTGGTGAGCAGGATCACATTACTCTGTCATAGGTCAAGCCTTCATCCAACATTTCTCAGGTAGTGCTGAAGGGGTGAGCTTTTGGTTCAAATATACAGTTCATTTCATTGGACAACAGTGTCTAGTAAGGAATATAAACATAGGATGCTACTGCTGCAGTATGGGAAAATGTGGATGTGGGTGTGCATATGCAGAGGTGCAAATCTGTGCACAAGGGAATTTGATGTCTGCAATGCCGTATACATCTATGTGCTTGTGTACAAAGGAGGTCTCTTTCTTTCTCATTCTCTCTCTCACTCTGTGTTTCTGTGAAGGCCTGCAGAGTGTGAGGGGTTTCTAGCTCTGAGTCACAGTGAAAATGACCAGATGGTAGGAGAAGGCTGTAGCACTCTTCCAGCCATGACTGCCCTGCATTTAAAACACCCTAGTCAGCTCACATTTTTCTCTCTCTCTCTCTCTCCCTCTCTCTCGCTCACACACACACACACACACACACATACACACACACACACACACACACACACACACATGCACACACAGTCAACATTGTGCAGTATTTCACACGCAGCCTGCCTGCAAACCTGAGCCATGGTGAATATTCAGAGTGGAGCTCTGTCCTTTGGGTATTAACATGTATTATAATTAACTCCAGTAAACAGACAAACATTTAGGCTATTCTTTTCTTATTGGTGATCAAACAGCTAACATGTAAACATGTTGAAATATGTAGCTTTTGGGCTAGCAATTATATTTCACAAAAAAAATCTCTAATGCAGAGCATTGTCAATATAGCAGAATCACCTTCATCAAAAAGCTCCTGCAGTATTTACTAGGAAACACATTGGAGCATATAAGATGATGATTGTATAATCTTTATCACAATGGTGATGTATTGAGTACTTAGGTGCAATTGAAAGAAATGCCTCATGCAGTCACATAGACTGCAGATTGTCATAGTCTGGCAGTTTGAAGATGCATCTCTGTCTCATTCCAGTAAAGAACTGTGTTTGCACATACCAGATGCCAGATCCAGTCTGGTCTCCTCTGGCAAAGCTTCAGAAAGGCCAGCATGGTCAGCAAGGGCAGAGGATGCTGAGTGTGTGTTTACAGAGTCCTGCCCACTGTTGTTACCATGAGACATGTGCATAGTGGGGTTGGAGCGCTCATGGTTGGAATTTAAAATAGACAAGCAAGTAAAGAAATAATTCATTTTAACACAGTATGCATGCAATGATTTTTTTAAAACCAGGACAGTAGGCATGGCATGGCAACTGAATACATATTTACATGTATGCACACACTTACTTAGGAACATGACGTTGACATGACATTTCTAACATGCCTTTATAAGACTTGTACTGGCTTCATTAACGAATCCATTGAAAACATCTTGAACATTTTGCCATCCATGTCTTCTGAACCACTGTAGCAGGCGTGTTAGACTATCAAATGCCTATCATCTGATTATGATTAAAAAAAAACTAATGATCAAAATTAAAATAATTGTCCAGTTGCATCACATAGACTTTAATATATAAAGGCTCATAAAATTACAAAAATACAAAATAAACTCCTTCTGAATTCAATCTGATCAGAGTGATATCTGACAAAAGAAATAAGACCCCAGAATTAAATAAGCCTGGCTATTAGCTGCAGAGAACAAATCCCCATTGCAATATATGTGCCATAGCTTTCGTGAAACCAAGTCAAGGCTAAATCCAGCTAGAATAGTCAGAAAATCCAGTCTTAATCCCATGTCTAGGTTTTGTGAAATATCCCTCAGGCAATACAGTATGCAAAAATCTAAACAAAACTGGTATTTGCATCTACATATTGACTACAAAATTCACAGAATGTCCTTACGAATGACTAAGCGCCTGTTGTCGAGAGCCTCCTATAAAAATGGACAATTCTGAATAAGATTCTAGAGGATCTCAAGAAAGGGCCAAAATAATCCTATGGCCTGTCCATGAGGTGGAGGAAAATTCAAAAAGGCATTACTGCCACAGGATTGTCACAGACAGGCACACGGAAAGAAGCAATGGAAGATCCTGAATGTGCTGCCTCATTGATTACAATAGAGATTAGGCTTTTGGAGGCAAACATGACTGCCGTTTTGGTGAGACATGACATTCATGGATGGCCCATTTTTATACACAGCATTTCCACATGTGATGGGCCTTAGACGAGACACAAAAGGAGACAGAGAGAGATAATGAGGGAGACACGTGATAAGAAAGTTCATGTAGCATACCAGAATACAAATCAGGGATAGATGCACTACAGCATGGGAGTCTTCTGGTGAGGTAAAAAGCCCCTCTAAACACTGAGAAACATGCCACACATTCAAATGTATGCATGAAGCTTGCCTGAAGTCATATGTCCAAGTGCTCCTTGGCTGTATTTTTTGACAAACTGATTTTATCAAAAAAAATTTTTGATCAAAAATGATGTGATATAAGCAAACTTCTATTAACTGAAGCTCAATCTCTGGAGGCATGTTTTCTTTGGCTAAAAGGCCTTGATTGACAGAGCCAGTGAGCTACAGCATTGCCATATGCTCTCTTCCCTTCTAATTATGCTAATTGAACTTTAAACATAAATTACTGGGGCTCGCATTTCTGTTTAGAAAATGTCTGATAGTGTAGCCTCCAAAAGCCTCCTAGCAAAACATACACACACATTCACCAGTGCTATATTGGTACAATAGTCTTATCTACAGTGTAAGCATGGCTTACTATGCATCTTTTCTATCTTACAATGCAACTGTAATTGAGACGGTTGTCAGAGATGAAGAGAAACTATTTACTTTGACTTCTGCCACACGCTCAGTAAACCTCTAAATGCTATATGCTGGTTAGTCTGGTGCGAAACATTTTTAGTTATCTAAATCTGCACAACTTTCCTTTGGTTATATAATACATAATGTAGAAGGCTACTACTTACTTACACTTCAATTTGTGTTGTTTCTCCAGGGGTATTAATCTTCAATATTATTTTTAAAACTTATGTATTTCATTTCTACATTCAAGAACAGATTCTCAGCTCTGAAACTTTAGAGGAGTAATGAAATCAGATCGATTCAGTAAACTAATGCCCTATCTACCTGAAAGTTATTCCAAAACATATCCGTAGGGAAAACATCTCTGACAACTGTTACAGAATGCCATGCTAGCAAATTGAAAAACCAAGTGGCATGTCTATGTACCACTCCACATTTTAAAATGGCATGTCCTTGTCCTCCCCGCTGGTGTTATAGAAAGTATTAACAATAAAATCCTCTCTGTCAGACACGGTCAGGTTATTGCATTAGAAAGAGGCATTCAGCACAAATCAAAATCTATTCAGGATCTATTCAAAATTCTAATCAGGGGAACTTCACCAATCAGAATGACAATAAGGGTCAAGAGGCCTATTGAGGTTTTTCACCCCCCTACGTCAAAATACTCACTGGTAGGCTTGATAGGCAACTGGTAGGCAGAAGCGCTAGCATAGTTATTAGAGTATAAATAGGAATTCAACTAATGAAGTGACCCTAACCAACCTTCACAAGTTAGATGGTCATGTCATCACACTTACACAGCCATAAATGGTTTGATATTGTACATTACATAATGACATGCATTGTGTGCTACATTTTAAAAAAAAAACAAAAAACATAAACACTACATCTCTTACTGTTTGTTTCATTCTCATTTAGGCAAACACAACAAACAGCCCATGTCATCAGTCCAGATATGTGATAAGACATAGCCATGACATAGCCACTGGTGCAGTGCAGTCCAAATGAGTGCCACTGGCAGTAGTAGAGCTCTCTCTTGACACTGAGCTGTAGTAAGCATCTACGAATGATTCTTAAGAACAGTCTGCACACTTTGTTTTATTTATCCTTGGCTATAATTGTTTGACCATTTTGATCTTTATCAGCTCCACCTTATGAATCTTACCAATATGGTTGAAACGTTATTCATAGGTAAGAAAAAAACATACAAAAGAAACAAAAGGATCAAAAGTCTGCAGACTGAACAATCCTCTAGGAATGACTCACTGAAATCATATTCATGTCGGGGCCAAAGCCAGCAAGAAGAGTCTTGGCAGAGACAGACGACAAAGTATGTTGTAAATGGCCTCCTCCCCAGCTTGCCCTGTCACTTACAATATAGTAGCTTGGTGCTGTATATCAATTTCACTCTCTGTCCATTTCTCTCTGTTATATTTTTTCTGTTGCATTCTCTCATTCCCTCTTTATGTCACTCTCTACTGCTTGCTCTCTTTTGCCTTGGTTCTGTCTACAACATTCCCTCCCACCCCACTTTTGCTGTGTTTACGGAGCATTTTTCCCTTGCTGTTTTTTCACTTTTACTCGCTCTTTATCTTCCCTCTAGTCTTGCCTTTACCTTCAATATATCACTGAGATTAAGTGTCCTTACAGTGACCATCTCAGGCTGTAATAGCCTCCGTAAATCAAAAGGAGTTCAGTGCAGCACAATGCAGGAAGAGATCATGTGTTATGTGTGCATACAGATATACTGTATCTAGCTATATGAATGCTCATTCTATCATGTTCACAATTCCATATTATGTGGGCTCCTGAGCTGGAAGGAGTTTAATAAGGGAAAAAATGGTGGTGGTGGTGGTGGGGGGAGCTAATCCTGTGCTAATCCACCTTCATTGCCTTCACCTTTTTAATACATCTGATGCTGCCAACTCAGTTTTCATGTATGTGTCTATGATTCTTCTCTTCTACACAGTGCTGAATGTTTCTTATCACATGATGATATCAGCTATTTCACTACAAAAATTATGTTACACAGAAACCGTGAACCAGTGTGTGATTGTAGTCTTCACAATTTGTTCTAGTTTCTAGGTAACATTTGAATTTTTTAACCTTAATGTATAGCCCCTTTAACTGCAGTCTGATCTCTGTGAATTTTGTGGCACACCTTGCAGTGTTAGCAGTTGATTGTACAGTGTAAGCACAACAGTCACGTCTAAATGTGTAATGCAAGCTTTACTAATCAAACCAACTGCTTCATGAAGTTAAATCAGTCCTTATAGAGATGTACATACAGTATACTGTACATATAGTCTATATGCATGTGACAATAACATTTCTCTGCATCCTTGTACAGTCATACATGTATTCTGCCAGGTGAAGTCATTCAGCACACAGCCTCCTCACAAGAGATGGGTAAAGTTAGTTGTGAACCTTGAGTTAAGATTTAGGGGGAACATTTTGTGCTATGCTCCATTGGCGCTACAGATGTATATCCAAAAAAAAAATGTGGAGCATGAGAGGACTCATCTACAAGATGAGATATTCTCCAAGCTCCAGGCCACATGACCATCACAGCAGCTGCACCCTCCCTCTGGAACACCCTCCTCAACATCACCACCCCCCCCCCCCCCACGAAAGTAAGAGTTCAATGTTATGACTGTCCAGTCTCATCAACAACAGCTGAGAAACGTCTTAAGATATGCCCCTGGTCAATTTGATTTCTGTTAGAGGAAGCTTTAATTTACTATATCAAAGATCGTTTTATTTGATTTTCAAAGGATCACTCTTTGTACATGATATTCATACAAGGTAACTGTAAACTCTGAGTATTCAGTGTCCGCTAATCAGCTCCCTAGCCCTTGTGTGTCTTCCTCCACCCAGAGTCTGCCTCTACCTATTTAAATTCAATACAATACAGCAGGGAGCTGCAGCAGTGCTGAGGTTTCTTAGTCCCACCTCTGACCCAACTCCATCTGCCAAGATCTGCTCAGGCTGAGGGGGGTTGCACACTTGGATTTCATTCCTGTTCATTGTTTCTTATCAGCAGCAGCAATAGTACGATTGGCACTAGACTGATAGCAGCAGATCTAGAAAACCAAGCAAATGTCCTTATACTTACACAAATATGTATGCACATGATCATCTATGATTTCCAAACTTTATTATCCAATAAATCACACTACAATTCTTCTGATGTCCATCAGAACTTTGTCAATAATATGTCAGTCCTATTTAAACGGGATTAAAGTTAAAAGCTTATTAAAAAAAAAGTGTTCCCCACACAGAGAGACACATGCACAAATGAGAAGGTCTCTTTAGCACATGAGGTTTAGCATCTCCCAACCCCCATTTGTCATGCTGTCTGACAAAGCATCTTCAACTAATGAATCCAAGGTGTCTGCACATGGTGATGACTTTCTCCTAGCAGTATAATTAAATGTGGATGCAGGACTTGGCTTTGATCAATTATCCAAAGAGAAAGTAGGATCTCCACCTCAGTGTTCTGATATTAGTAAACATTATGTTGCTAGGTTGTACCTTCACAATCGATGACTTACAAGGCACGGAGATCAATCATTCTCTAATGATCCAACCTGAGGTGTACGACAGCTTGCATTTTTTTCACCCAGGGCAAGAAACACATTATTCCCTTTTCCTTTTCCTTCCCTTTCATTGATAAATAGGTTCCTTAATACAAAATATGAGTGAGACTATGTGTGAGATTATGTGCTTAACCTAGGAATTCATTTCAAATTAAAAAAAAAAAAAACAACAACAACAACAACAACAAAAAACATCCCAGATCTTACCAGACATCCCTGATCATAGCACATCTTCTCAGTTGTGTCAACTGCAAGTGTACTGAAGTGTACTAAGTCTACTGAAAGTGAGGTCACCAGGTTCTGGTGACACCGGCCATGATCAAATAGTCTCAATTTTAGATATTTCCATTTACTTTGCATCTTGCAATTAATGGTGCCATATTAAATCAGTGACTAACATGCTCTGCACTGCACATAGTTTAATTTCCCCTAGCTCTAGGGGTCTGAGTGATTATTGCCATCAGCTACACTTCAATAGATTGCACTATGCATTAAAATCTTCTATGCATATCAGGTTGTATCCCAGAGAAAAAAATCTGCCATTAAGAAAGCCTTTCTCTTAGCCTTCTCGTGTTTTTATCTGCTAATACAAAGTCCCTAATAGCAAGAACCTTGCTATTAGGTGCTTTGCATGCAGCTGGAATGGAGCTCATTAAAAGAACAGGGACACTCCAAGCCGACTTTTAGATATTACCATTTTTATAGATCATAAGAATTAACACCAGAAAAGCACTCAGAGAGTGCAGACCTCTGCCAAGGCAGTACAGGGTGACCTGATATAAATTCCAGACTGTGTTCTGGATCACCACCAAAATGTAATCATCTGTTCCTTGGTCTAACATCGTCTGAAAATTTCATCCAAATCTGTGCAGTACATTTCGAGTTATCTTGCTCACAGACTGACAAACAGACAGACAGACAAACAGACAGACAAGAGCCAGCGAAAACATAACCTTGGTGGAGGTAAAAAGCTAAAACTGTTTCAGCAGGTTTTCCAACCATCGTTTTGTACGTTGTTAGGATATTAGAATTACAGTTTTTGCACAATCTATTGGATTACTTAATTTCTTATAGAACTAGCACAGCGCCCATCCAAAATATGCACAAAATCCCTAAGCACAAAACATACGGCATCAGCTGCCATACTGTTGAAATCAAGATCCACTAAATAACTAATAGCATCTCTTGGGTCATTAAACAATGCAACCACGAAGTCTGAAGTCAAGTAGATTGATGGACACACAATCACACACATACACACACACAGATTTCTAGCTTTACAGATATGATGTTAAGGAATGCAAAATGCATAAATGTGTCAAATTACTGTTCAGATAAGATGTTTCAATTTGGTCTACAGGAAAAATGCTCAGTTCCTAAGGTGTTACAAATGAAAGCCGGTAAGATTCTGGTGCAATCCTTATTGGATATCATTAAGATGTCTTTGGTAACATAGGTTACTATATGCAGTACTGTGCAAAAGGCACCCTGTATGTTTTGTTTCAGCAGTGCCTAACACATTTATCTCTCATTTTTTGTCCAACTTTAATAATAAAATTCAGGAAACTTGAACAAAGCATTTAAGAACAGATAAAATGTACTTCTGATTCTGGATTCAGTCTTAGGCCACTCCCAGATTTGTTGCCCTAGCAGTGTTTCAGTGACCAACAATCACAAGAGGTTAGCTGTTGGCTGATAAGGGCCTCGAGATCAGCTGCTGATCTATAGATATTTTTATAAATTTACAGATATGTTTTTTGTTTTTTTGAAAGATTTTTTTGTTTCTTTTTTTAATGGCATATACACATATTCAGCAAAATCCACAGAATACAGCCTTTTGAAAAATGTCCACTTTGGATTTAAAAGAAAGGCCCAAATGGATAAAAAAATATCCGTTTAAAAAAAAAAACTAGATAGGCCTTCAACAGCCTTTTCTGAGCACATAAGTCAGTATGTCTTTATACTTTATTTATCCTTCTGCATGTATGTGTGGTACCAGTCAGTGTAGAATGTTTCTGAGGAAATGTGGAAACACAGATTCTATGCAAACATTACACTTTAGGAAGGATGAACATAGGGGAGAGGGGATATAATCCAGACCCTTGAGAGATGGCTGTTAAATCATTAATAGAAAAACACCATTGCTACAGGAGCTTTTTGAGGAAGGCACAGCATGATTGCTCAAGAGCTTCTACACTACGCATGTAGTGTCTAAACCTTCCTCTGTCAAGGGTGAGTGCACATGTGAAATGGAATGGATAACTCAGGAATTACGATGTTGATGTAAATTTTGGTAGAATGAAAATGAGGTAATCCAATATAAGCACTATTATGCCAAAAACCTAGCAATGATATCCACTGAAATTATTTAAACTGTTTAAATCCTTCAAGAGAAATTGTAATTGGAAGAGAAATAAGCTGTTAAATCACCAAACTGTGGTGGTGAATATTTTATTCCAAACTGCAGGCAAAATCACAGAAGGCATTGGTAACTGTTGAGCCTTTCCCCAGGGTCAGCTTTGAGTCTGAGAACATCACATTACAGAAACAACAGACATTCTCACCAAGTACTGTCACTTCTTCATGCATGAAGGTAGGCACAGAAGTGTGTATATTATGGGACTGTGTTTGATTGGGCAGGGAAATGAGGCAGTCCCTGGTTTCATCATTTTTTTATTTGGAATGTTATGGTCTCTACTTGATACAGCACTATGGATGAGCACATTCTGAGTGGCACAGGTACAGTAGGGAATGGAACAGATTTACAGACATCTTCACATCACACGTCACAATATTTGTTTTTTCCTCAGCTCACTCAATAAATTACAACTTCACTTTGTACAGTATGCCATGTTTTAGACAAATGCTGTATACTGATACCTTGTTCTTCCCCAGATGTAACAGGAAAGCTCTCACTAAACCACGCTCTTATTTGCATTCTTACTGATCTGCAGCATGTCACATTTGAAACTGATGCAGCTCCAATATGAATTCTGATATGAAGGGTTTGTGACAGTGACAGTTGACCATGTATTCACATTTGCAGCCAGCGGCGCTGCTAAAAATTTGGGGCCCTATGACAGAAAATTATTTTGGGCCTCCCAAACATTGATTATAATATTAAACTGTTCTCTAGGGCCCCCTATCAGTGCCAGGCCCTTGGAATCATCCTAACGTATCAATAAATATTAAACAATGGACTCATGGCTCATGTTTGTCAAAAGACCTCAACTGTCTGAATATATGTCTTCCACAATAATAATTGTGCCTCAATTGTTTTTTGAACATGATCCACATTGTCCATTTGTTAGCTTTGCTGTTTCTGTCCCTTTCACTATTTATTAATTATTGTGATTGTTGATGTGCAACAAAAACTTGATGTAGCCTATTCTGTTCTATCTGTATGATTGCCATGATTGGCTTGAAGATTGGATTCCGTTCTTGGATTTACTGGGGGTTTTTTTCAGTGTAACTAAGTATTTCAGAACTTCCTCTACAGATGCATTCAGACCCTATTCTGACTGGTCCTTATTGGCAGTATGTAAAGTCAGACCCTTTCAGTGTTGGCATTGAAAAGCTTTGTGTCCCCAAGGTTATGATAAAAATAAATAGCTAATCAGAACTGGAATGTATCAACACAAAATGTTTTGTGTATATTTTTGTGCACATTTATTTTACATGCATTATTACCATCAAATGACAACTAGAACGACAGACATCTATCGAGATAGATAATAATTACATAGTTCTGCACTCCTAGCAATGTGATTTTCTAGGGTCATATCATCCCCTCCCCCACATTCTTCTGCCTCTTCTCCAAGTCCTTGAGGTGAAGAGGAAGAGACAGGACGAGTGTGTCCTTGAGAATGCAGATGGATGAAGCCCAACATTACTGTGGACAACCCATAAAGCGTTAGGGATGAGTAAGCTGTACTAACAAGAATATGAAGCTCTTTACAAAATGTACAAAAAAAAAAAAAAAAAAAGACATTTGCTGTCAGTAGTTTATCATCACGTTTAATCAGTGCAATACATTAACAAACTGAGCTCATCCTTGCCCAATCAAATCCAGCATGTCACATCAAAGCACTCACAAGCTCCACACCTTACTATCTGACAGACAGATTAAAGCAAACCCGTCTATTGTTCGCTCCAAAGAAGGTGGAGAAAGATCACAGGTACACAGACACAATACAAGCAGAATCTCCAGTAAATGCAGACACATTTGCCTGAACTCCACAAAATACTAAACAGAGTTCAGTGTTTTCTTGAGAAATCTCAACTTGAGATAATATACTATATGTTACTGCTAGATTAATGACATAAAACCATGATGTTAATGTGCTCGTATGATTGCGTGGGTGTTGGTATGTATGTGGTGGTGACTGGTGATGCGTGAGTGTCCTCAGTGAGCCTACTGTGTAGTCAAACCATGGTGAGGTGAAGATGACAGGGTATGCTTCTTATCTGTGACAGACCCGTTTGTCCCCCACATTTACCAAAGGCCTTCCTAAACACACCTCTAAAGACAAATGAAAACATAATTGAGGTCATGTGGCTCCAATTTGCAAGACTTTCAGACCAGCTGCCAGCACAAGGATTGGTTGCTTTTAGAACATGGTCAAAATGAAAAAGAATAGAACCCCAGACTGATAACAACAATCACCTGTGATGAAATACCAAGAGTGAGATGAATTATGGGCTGGTGGAAAAGGTATAGCCTCTGTCTGTCTTATGTTATAATACTGCAGTGAAAGCAAGGTTCATACATGGGGCTATTGGGACTTTATTTTACACTGGTGCTATTAAATGGATACATAGTACCCTTTGCACAGGTACCTTAACTTCATTGACATTCTGCCTGAAGTACAACTACAATTGTAATCTTCTAGAAAAAAAGACAACTTTTGTATTGCATGAGAACCAAAAAGTATTTCTATAGCCCCTGAGCTGGAAGGCTAAAAGCTGTATAGGAAGACATTGTAATTTGCAATCACAGCTTTATCTGTGCTGTTGGTGACAGGAACATAGAATGCAGATGAGTGATGCAGTGACACAAATGTCAAGACCAATCACATCAGCACCCAGCCTCAAACAGCACATATTGTAAGCAAAACAAAACAGCTTCCGGTTCTAATGAACCTCCACTTATACAGAGAGCTGAAAAAGGAAATGGAAGTGTGATTTTTCAGGATGAACTGAAGAAAAGATGCAGCATGCAGCATGGTCATTGATTGCCAGACTGAACATCAATCCAAAATAAAGCATGCAATAGCCTACACATTATTTCTGCAGAGCGGCACACTAAACTAATTGTAAATATTTTAGATCAATGGAAAACACAGCTGGATCTTTTACTACTTCACTGCTGCTAGTCAATGTGTGTCTGAGAAAATGATTTCACATTTAAGCAGATGAGATAATCGACTTTGAAATCCTTATCCACTTAAATTCGATGCTTTACATCAAAATGTCACAGCCTTTATCAACAGCGGCTTACATTCAGAGGTACCATGAAAAGAGCAAACAAGCTGACTAATTTTGTCTTTTTCAAAACATCAGCAGTCTATACGTGGTCTTGGCTAAACAAATAAAAGGAATGAAGTTTGATCCTCTCTTCTCTGTCAGTTCATTTCTGTTGTCATTACAGGGATAGTGAATCATTGCTCTTATTTGCTTTGTCACTGAATGAACATTGTTTATTTATATGTCTTTACATCTTTTATTCACACATAGATTGTTTCAGGGCTATCTGGTCAATTTGTTTTCAGTTGGCCCGCCCAATGACTCTGTAGGCTATAGGCTACCTGGTGTGACAAACTTTTTGTTCTTGTAGTTTTGTACCTTGGAATATTAAATGAAGTTGGAGATCAATAAATTGTGGTATTTGTCCAAACTTTACCACAAAATTTATATGTGTAGCATAGTAAAATACAAGATAGCCTAATATATGCCCAGCTGGTGGCACAAAATCTAGCATAACATTAAACTAACACATAAAATACTGTAGGCCAATAATGATACTGTGCATGCATGTAGTTTTTGTGATGCAGCTAAACAAGCTAAACTCAGGGGTTATATGAAAAGTAAATGTGAATCATATTGCAGACAAAGTGACTGGCAAATTAAATAATCTCTGTAAATCAGGACACCAAAATTCCAGGCGATTCAGTTTAGTAACATTATAGTCTCTATGGGCCACAGATCCTTCTGCCATTCTAGCGCAGCCTGTCCTCTCTCCATGGTGCTGAAGTGGTTGCCCAGGTGATGTTACATCAAGAGCAAAGAAGCTGTTCTAGCTCAATCGATTAGTACTGATGCAGAGTTTTTCTCTGCCCTCATTCAGGATATCTCTCAGGAACATTAATTTAAACACACCAATAATATAAGTCTGTAGACAGGTTTTGTTATCGACTGAGCTATCGTTTGTTGCCTGCCCTGATGGAAATTCTTGTGACGTAGCCATCGGTCTATTAGGCTACAAATAGGCCTATCTTTGTGTTCATGAATTCTCACGCACGGTCAGTGTGAGACAATTGAATATTATATAATAGTCTACACAATCCTCAACAAGGCTGTTTACAGAAATAATCTGATACAGGACCACAGAGAATGGCATTCCACCGTTTGGAAGAAACATTAGCCTATAGCTTAAACAGAGATTTGTTCATTATGAAGAGCTACATTAATTGTTTTAATTAAAATAATAATAATAACAATAATAATAAAGGGTTTACATACTTCCACGTACTAGATAGATGAATAAAAGAGAAAGAAAGACAGACGGGGAACTATAACTAATCACAACTGCAAACTCCAAAAAGTGAATTAAAAACATACAGTTGCTGCAATGCAAGCATAACCGCCATGCAGCCAAGCTCACACTTCTTTTCCGTATGCCAGTAGCCGTACTTCCATAGCGAATTCCATTACTTCAGTGTAACATTTGGGCATTCAACATGTTAAACAGTCATTGTGCAACGTGATAGGCTATGGGAGGGGGATCTATTTATCTTAATGCAATGTAGTGTGCTACATGACATAAGTTCCATAGAAAACAACAGGGAAGATTGCTTATGCATTGCAATTCAATATGTCCAGGTTAGTCTTTCCCATGCCTCCAAATTTAGAGTAACCCAGCATTTAAACACTGAAATCAATCAGCTCTCATATGTAGGGCACAGAGCCTTAATAAATCCAAAGGAAATAAATTAGTTTCTTACCGTTATGTTAAAAGAAGTTGTACCGTTCGAACAAACGGTACGTGATCGTAATTCCTTATCCAGCGACACACAACCGCGCAGTGATGCTGCCTATCTTCCATACACAGTCGATTCTATTTCCTCTTGCATACAGTCGGTGTGACGGACTCAGGCGCGCGACACGGATCACCGTGCACGACCAACATCCTCTTCCTCTTTGAAAACCTGACCGTCAACTGAAAATGTCATGGAAAACCATGTCATGCTTGAGTAAGCTAAGCAACGAGTTGTGTGTGAAGTCTAATATTTACGCTACTGTGACGAATAGGCAATTTAGAAAGCTAATATTAAATGCAGATATAGCCTAGAATTGAAAATATGAAAAGTTGATATATATCCTACTCCGCATTAGAGCCAACTGATGTCGGGAGCAGTCATCATATTTTGATACCGTTAATTGACCATTGGCGGTTCATAATTCCAATAGTCAGCTGAATCAGCTGTCACAGACGGACAGTCAAAAAGAAGGTCACAAAAAACTTATTACTTTCACATTGCGTCGTTGTGCTTAGTAGGTCGTGTCTATGTTTCATACACTTAATGTACCTGAGGTCACTGAATAAATTTGAGTCTCGACCAATACAAAAAGCCTTCAGCATTTGAGGATACAGCCTATCAAAGCAAAGGCGAGAGCTCTAGTTACCGCAACATGATTTCGCAGTTCCACCTGGTGGTCATGAAGATAATAACCATAACCTACCATTCACAATTTACAGATCTTCCCTAGTCTGCTACCCTCATTATTCCAGCACACTGCTTTATTTTAACACAATAAAAGCTCTACTTCATCTTGAACACTTTGCTCCTCCAAAGAGCATCTGTGAGGCTACCTTTCTTCAGAGGAAGGATGGAATTGAAGATTGCCTTATTCAATTTACTCCCTTATATCAATTTGTTTCAGGCAAAATGTATACAGGCCTAATGTAGGCCACCGTCTATTGGTCAGTATGGGAAAATAAGTCCCAAAGGTGCGAACAGGTCAGGTGCTGTTTTGAAGGACAAAATGTTCCAGATGTTTATGTTGTAGTAATGTAGTAATAATCAGGGCCTAGCTATTTAAAACACTCCAATATGCCCCTGAAGTTAGAGTAGTTTTTATGTGGGGGAGAAACATTTTGAAAATCAGGCTGATGAGCATGCAATTTGAAAGTAGTTTGAGAATGATGGAAATGCCAATCGTCATGACTCACATCAGGTCATGCCGAGTAGTTTGATGTTTACATTAAAGGTGCCCTGCCATATATCTACAGGGTTTTTGTCCATTTTTCTCTGAGGTCTCCAAAGATGGTATGTAAGTACAAACTGTAGTAGAAAATGGTACGAGGAGACCTTTACAGGGTCCTCTGTAAATTATTGAAATAGCCCTCAAGTAAAATGCCTTGTTTTTCCGATTATGATAATAAGCTGTGCTCTGATTCACTGCTGTAGCTTGTCAGCAATGCATGGCTCTGATGGCACGTAAGTGAATGTATTTACATTAGTTCACTAATGTCAGAATTGCAAGTCACATGCACCTCCAAAACCTACGTCGATAATATCACAGCATTTGATTATGGTCATCCTATAGTACTTGTGACAATAGAGGGATTATTTGAGAGGTTTGCTTGATGTGTGCACTTATAATGTTATAAATGAATGCCTAATATAAAAATATTAAAATAATTATAATAATTAACATATACATTATTATATTATTATAATATTATTATTAAAATAATTAAAATATTAAAAGTCAGAAATACAGAAATGATCTGTTCCAAGAAGTGAGGGGACTCCGTACTCCATGTCCAACGTCCTCTACACCCCTGAACATAACCAGATAACTGCTTTGTTATCACAATGTTACTGTTACAACCTCAGGTGAAAATTTATGAAGCCTGTTGTGTTTCCCAAAGTTTACATCTTTTTGGTTGTAGAGGCTAAACAGCAGGTTCTGCGCAATTTTAGACAGAAAAAAAAAGCGGTCTGAGTATGCGGCTAAAAAACGTGAATATGCAACTACAAAACTAACCAGTTTGGCTGTGAAGAAAATGCAGGTGCACAATGGAAGTAGAATGAAGAGATTTAGCCTATCGGGGGAGAAGTTTTTTTAATATTTTGTAGTTCTTCAGTAGTTTCAGACAAAAAAATGTATTTGAATGCAAGAAAACAATGTGCCTAGTGAAACTGAACAAACCTGCGAGACTGGGTGAAGCAGTCTCCCTTCCTCTCGTCCTGACTCAACAGAAGCTATTCCTCCTCCAATCTCCTGTTGGGCCCTGTCATCCATTTATTTCGAAAAGGTTTATAGGCCTATTGCTTCTTGTATTAGTGAATCAGCAAACTCACCAAACTATCAATTTGGCTGATTTGTGTGCCCACCTCTCATGGTCATACAGAATACCCATCCATTCGAAATGTGTCAAGTAACTTTTCACAGACAGATCAATGCATTTGTGTCGGTAATCACAAACCGATGCATATCCCATCATATTTTTCACCTAGGCTTAAGACAAGGTGAAAGTGAAATTTACACTTCACATTATGATGAAACATTCCTTTGCTCTCATTCATTGTGCGGGTTGCCTGTGCACAACCCCATACCTATAGCCTAGGCTACTAGGTTTAATTCCTGACATGAAACTGCTTAAAAAGTGACTGCCGATGCAAAATGATGAACTTATTGTTGTGTTGTGGACAGTATTTTTATTTTGACAGCCAGAAGTGGGGAAGCAAATGCATCCTTGCATGCCTGCTTCCAGCACCTGTGCATTAGGCCTAAAGATAGGACAGCCTGTAAGTAACTGAATGTCTCTTGTATGTGCCAGTCTTCTCATATGCACCACATACAAGAAGACTGCCACAACTAGTAGCCTATGGAAAACCATGGAAAACAAATTATTGCTGGTGGAGAACGTAAGGAAGTGTATCTTTTTTAGTTATTCAAGCAACATGTCCTTAACGCTAGTGAAGTGCAGTGGTTAATAGCTACTAAGCAACTAGCTAGTAGCACCGGACCAGCATTAATCAATAGCTATCTATTAGGCTGGGGATGCTTTTCACAAACCTGGGATGATCGAAATGTTTAGGCTAGTGACAATGGCCCAAAAATTTTGAGATACTCGTACCGGAGGTAGAACTAAAACCAACTGTGTTTTTTCTCATCTTTAAGGTCTCCCATATGAAATGGAATCTTGGATGGAAATATTTTGCTGCAAATGCGGCAAAATCCCACGTTACAATGGGAGCGAACGTGAATAAACGTGAATAGGTGAAAACGTGAATAGACACAGTGCTGGACACACTCATTGTCACATGCACACAAATGAATTCACACACAAACACACACACACACACACACACCAAACTTGCAGGACCCTGTTCTGGCCATACCAAATCATCTATTTCAAAGACTCTAGTGTCACCACTGGTCAAAAGTCATTTCTTGGTATATGCACTCCGGACCCGGTTCTAACCATTCAGATTCATTTACTTCAAACTCTCTAGTGCCACCAGTGGTCAAACATCATATCTTGGCAATGCTTTGATGTATGTAAAGGGCTCATACACACCCGTAAATATTACCAGTGTCTTCCAGAGCAGTCTTTAACGGTACCTAGCACATTCGATATTTAGCTAATTAATTAGCTACCATTACACATTACAGCAAGTGCTCATTAAGAAAACCCCTCTAAGTTTTATTTTTTGCATAATTACCGCATTTGTTTGGCAGTAATGACATTTAAAACTTACAGACCATATTTGTACATGTGATGGATATATGACATGTGAGTGTATTGTTGAGTGGCGGAATGTCATGGGTGGCAGAACCACATGTTCGAGAGCCTGTCACAGCTGCTAGTGGCTTTAATTTTAGTTTAGTTTAATTAGTTGCTGTTTATGTATGACTATGACTGGATTAAGCATTTTGCCTTCCCGCCAAAACTTCTTATATTACTATTGTGGGTATATTGTGCTATCTTTATATTGTGTAGCCGCTTATACTCTGTATTACTCAGTATCTATACTCAGTATCTATACAGTGTACTATCTATACAGTGTCTATACAGTGTACTACACTATTGTTACCATAGCAACTTTCTGTTCATTTCCATACCATCACTTCCATACTTTACAACTTAGTGCTTTAGATGCCACACAATCAGACTTTTCGCTGTTATTTTTTCTCTGTATGTTTTTATAGTTTGTATGTGTGTGTATGTATGCCATATTATGGATCCTACAGCATTCCTGAATTCCCTACAGGGTAAATAAAGTATGCATGTATGTATGTATTGTGTTGCCCCCTCTGAGCTTTCTTCGCGTTTTCTCTGTCGGTCTTCCCTCTCACTAGGTTCAGTGCACTTGTGCGTGGACTCTTCTAATTATGGCTGAGGTGCAACACCAGTAGGCAGGTATGCCTTGGTGTTTTAAGGAGATGCTCCTGTGACCAGATATCTTTTTTTTTTTTTGGCTTTTTGGCTTTTGAACACTCAATACACATGCAGCACATCTCACTTCCGCTTCGCAACATGACTGATTACTGACTCCAACCTATTTCTAACCTAACTTGTTTTTTGACTTCCATTTTGATTAAATAATACATATTCAGCACCCTCTCCTCCCCTTTATTGTCCTAGTTTCCCCTTGGCCATGACAATATGTATACATGTATGCATCCAGCTATCTATCTAGGCCTATCTAGCTGGTTAGGCTATTTCAAATAAATTATTAATATTATGTTAACATTTTGCAGTGTGACAAAAAATCATACAGTCTGACAAGAAAACCTGTATATAATAATAAGAAAAAGTATGATTTCTGACAAAAAATGCATGATGTAGTGTCATGCCATATGAGGTTTTAATACAGGACTAAAATATGTCACTCAGTGCAATGTGGTAATAAAGAAAAAAGTGTCACACCAAAAACTGTACAAATGTACAAATTTTCTACCTAATCAAGAGAAGTAGTTCAATAGCCTACTGTTTTAGTCCAGTTTACAGATAGAAGGTCTGTAAAAATGTCCCAGTCCAATCAGAAAATTAGTTGGTGATAAAAGTTTGAAATGCACTCCTCCACTGTAGATCTGAAATAACCTGCCAAAAAACTAGTTACTTACTAAGATCTTTAAACACTTTTTACTGGTCCACAGCTGCTTTTTAGTAGGGCACGTGCTCCAGTAAAAAAACACTCATGATTAACGTTTTGTCACCAAAATGTCAAACAAGCAAACAATTATATCTCATGACCTGGAATTTCCACTGAGGTAGAACGCAGCGTCACACGACGTCATTCAGGAAGTTTTTAGCTTGTGCTTTGCTGTTTCTCACCGACAGACTGATACTTGTAGCTGAAACCACGCGTGCTGCATTGTTTTGTAATGACATTATTTTAAACAGCTTTATTAACGCTTGAATATCTCCTTCGTCGCTTCGTCACCTCTGCAAGTGTGACTTGTTTAGGAGTGTTTCAAACACATGGCTAAAGTTGTTGTCGTTGATCTGGCAAGCGTTACTTGCTCAGAATACAGTATGCCGAAGCCTAATCACTATGATGCGTATGCTGGAAAGATCGAAATGATACTTAGTCAGACTGGTGAAGTGCATGAACCTGTGTACCTCATGGGTTGTCTGCCGTGTCAGAGCTCTAGCAACACATCACCGGAGAAATTTGTGAGCTTGCCGAAAAGGGTTCGTGTTTTACAGGGCAGCTCAGTTGCGGCTCTGTTCTACACAATCAAGAGAGAATTGGACAGTTCGGACTTGGAAAATATTTTTGTAATTACATCTAATCGCCGGAAGGCGGTTTTGCAAAAATACCAAGAGCTTCTCTTCACAGCCCTGTACCATTTTGAATACGTGACTCCGTTTGAAGACCCGAGCATTCCAGGAAGGAGTGTTAACGTTACCTGTAACGTTAACGTTACGATCGCAGACGTCACAGAGGAAGTGAGTACATTTCTTCGACAGCTCCCACCAGTTGGTGAAATTACTGTCCTCGCGTCTTCCATGGTACCTGGTGAGTTAGTCTAAGATTATTTTTGGCTTGATGTAATTAGGGAAAAGAGGTCCAAGGGTTTATAGGTTGGCATTTTGCCAGAATAACCTATAGCAGTATCCACCATGCATTGATGATCTCGTACATAGGCCTAAAGATCGTGTTTTAAAGCAATTCCTTTCTGTCCTCTAGACTGTTTCTCACATGGTTTCAGTACGAGGATGGGAGGTATCTCCTACATTAGCACTCTAGGCTCCCTCAACCTCTTTAGCAGCTCCAGACGCAGAGACCCTAAGGCTGTTGTGACTGAGAACATCAGACGACTTGGATGCAAAGTTGGCTTTCAGCCTCACCAGTTCCACCTGGTAAAGGTGAGGGTGAAAGTGTACATAATGCCCAGCTCCCAAAAGGAGTCCTGTAATCCTCTAATGTTTTCATAGTTTCTCTACCACCTGATCTAAAATGCGTTGTCTTCTCTTTAAAAAAAATCGTAGCCTACCCAAAGTACATTGAAGAAATAGTCCATGGACCAGAGCAGAACCTAAAAGGTGGCAAAATCTCTCAAGTACCAATTTGTTTGTAGGGTCCATATAAGTACTAAAAGGCATGATAACCATTTCCGATGAGTAGCTTTACTACTTTTTTGGACAATCTTTGTTTTTGCCCTAATTGTCCTAAGGCACCTACACAGTAGGTTTGTGTTCTGTTTTGTGAGGTCCATTTAATTATGCATGCCACATATTGTTTGTTTCAGGACAATCAGGGCTATCCAGATCTGACGTCATTTGATATGATGTCAGATGCGTCTGATATTAGCCTTCATGAAAAAAAGAAACATTTCCGCAGGCATATAACATTTTTAAGTTTATCTCTAAATTTATTAATGTTGAGGAGGTTATCAGATATGAAAAGACAAGACTGTAATCTGGTGATAGAACCATGATGATTGTACTTTCCATGACTTTGCTGTGTGAAAAAAAAAAAATGTAGATTCCGCATTATTGCATTATAGTTACAGAAGAAGAATGGTTGTCGGCTGTAGACCAGATTGGCTTCCAGTGTACCCCTCCACCTTCCAATCTAACCAACTGTTTTTAAGAAGGGTCTGGTAATGCAGAATGTGAAATGGAATATTAACTTTGGGAATTTGGTGATGCACTACCTATTTTAGGTCCATTGAGAATCAGTAGATTTCAGTGCAATGGAAATACATGAACCATGCATAGACAAAGGTATGGGAAGTTAGCAGATGTTTTAATCTTGTTGTGAAGATAGATGACTGAAATGGACAGACAATACATTTTGACCCATACCCTTGAGGGAAAACAAGCACCATGTATATGTGATACATACACTGATACAAGTCATGGGGTCAGAACTCTATATATGCCCCAGCAGTGGCAAATAGTTTTGTTATGCTGGTATATCTAGAAACGAACCATAGGATCTGAGTAGCTGTTCTCCCAAGTTTGGTCGGACCAATCACATCGCTCTATCCTTGTAGAGAGTTGCCTAGATGTACCCTAGTGGTAGCTTATTAGGATATCTATTGTGTGCAGAGGCAGTCTGAAAAACAACCACTGATTCTGCCCCTTGGCATGAGCCCTACATAGCCAGATTAAACATTTTGATATTATAGTCTGGCTTGTCAGGCCACCAGTGTCATGCTGTTGGAGAGACCATCCAGGTCCTGACTCACCGTGGTCATAAAAGATCCCATTGGCATTTCCTGCAAGACAAGGCTTCCTATGGTGAAATGTCTGCTGTGAAATGCCTGACCTCTTCACTCAACATAGAATGCCTGTCAATATGTGTAACATCTCAAGGCAGCGGGGACCTGGATGACTGGCCACACTTGAAGCATATTCATCTGCCTGAAATTTAGGTGTAAGTGGAACTTTTGATTGGCATGAACATGCCCAGAGCCTTGGAACCTTTGGAGGTCGTCTGGAGCGTAGATGATGGGCCTTTTGCCATTAAGACTGTGCTCGGTTGGACAGTGAATGGGCCACTTGGCAAAGAATGCTGTGGAAGGCCAGGATG
The DNA here is from genome assembly GCA_015244755.2 of Tenualosa ilisha. Classification (NCBI taxonomy): domain Eukaryota; kingdom Metazoa; phylum Chordata; class Actinopteri; order Clupeiformes; family Clupeidae; genus Tenualosa; species Tenualosa ilisha. Next base: position 1,743,533 of record PYXC01002596.1, read on the forward strand.
TTCATCGACAGTCACCGCCAACAGAATTTCTGCTGTTACACTTGATGAGTTATGGAAACAGCAGTTCAAGATTGACTTCCCTGAGAGCAACTATGATGAGCAGCTGGGGTTATCAAGAGAGGATTTCATGTTACTGAAATTGGTCAGTGAGACTGTGACCTGAGTCATGGGCACTACAGCATTGCCCTGCCTTTGAAGGATTGTTTGGTGTGTGCAGTCATATGTATTTAAGTTCTGCATATCTATCCCAAACAGACCCTTAATCCATAGAGGGATCCTTTCCACAGTCAGTTCCTTCTATGACCCTCTGGGTTTCCTTGCTCCCGTAATCTTCACAGCCAAGAGGATCCTTCAAGACCTGTGCCAGAAGGGGATAGGATGGTGACGACGCTATACCATTGGCGGTTGCTCAAGTGGAAAGGCTGGGTGAAAGAATTGCACCTGTTGAGCAACATCAGCATCAGATGATGTTTTCAACCTCCTGACTTTGGAGAGATGACCACTGCTCAGTTGCACCACTTTGCAGATGCGAGGGAGAAGGGGTATGGTGCTGTTACCTACCTGTTGCTGCATAACAGTTGCTCACAGACTCACAGTTCATTCATAATGGGGAAATCCAGGGTGGCACCTTTAAAACCAGTCACAATCCCCCACATGGAGTTGACAGTGGCTGTTGTGGTGGCTCGCATGGATAGACTGTGGAGGAGGGAGCTAAGGTTGCCACTCTTAGACTCAGTGTTTTGGACAGACAGTACCTCTGTGCTGAAATATATCAATAATGAGACATCTCGGTTCTGTGTTTTTGTAGCAAACTGAGTGTCAGAGATTCTCAAAGCTTCCCAACGAAGGTATGTGAATACAAAACACAACCCCGCAGACCTTGCCTCCAGAGGTATGAGGGCAGAGCCTTTTTAATTAACACTGAGTGGATATCTGGTCCTGCATTTCTTACACAGCCAGAGAAGGTCTGTAAACCCAGAGAACTTGCAAGAACTCCCACATGAGGACCCTGAATTCAAGGTGTCTGTTGCTATTGATGTCGCTCTAGCAGATGATGGTGACGATGATGGTGGTCCTTTGACCCGTTTGGTCAGTTGTTCCTCATCCTGGACTCGCCTCGTCAGGGTGATGGGTTGGATCCTGAGGTTCAAGACGTTACTCTTGCATCGCAGAAAGAACAAGGCACGGTTTCAGTCTGCCTCTGATGCAACTCAGTATGAAGGTGCTCATCACAGGGTTGAGCTATGTAATGGCTTTTTCTCATTGGGAAAGATTAAGGATGCTGAGATGCAAATAATCAAGATCTGTCAGCAGAAAAGGTATGCTGAAGAGATCTCTTGCCTCCAGAGGTGAGGGAGTGTGAAACGAAGCAGCCACATATATAAGTTGAGTCTTGTTCTGGAGGAAGATGTGCTGCAAGTTGGTGGACGTCTTAGTTGGACTGTTATGTCTGAAGATTCCAAACATCCTGTCATAATTGCTAAAGACCTTCACGTTTCTAATCTCATTCCACAGGATATCCATAAAGAGGTGGGTCATGGTGGTAGGAACCACATTCTCTCAAGGCTGCATCAGAATACCGGGTGCTAGCACTTTGATAAGAAGCATTATGTCAAGGTGTGTGGTCTGCAGAAGGCTTCATGGAGCTGTAGGCCAGCAGCAAATGGCTGACTCGCTCGAAAGCAGAGTGATCACTAAGAAACCTCCCTTTAGCTTTGTTGGAGTCGACTATTTTGGCCCGTTTGAAGTGAAGCGTGGGAGAAGTCTTGTGAAGCGATATGGAGTCACCTTTACGTCTTTGGTGATTAGAGCTGTACATATTGAGGTCGCCTCATCTCTAGACACTGACTCTTTTGTTCATGCCCTACACCCTTTTTTGCAAGGTGAGGCCAGGTTCAAGAGCTGGGTTCCAACAATACTACCAACTTTGTGGGCTGAAACAAGCCATGGAAGAGTGGAAGCAGGAAAAGATCTCTGTTGCGAATTGGATCTCCAACCCTCCAACTGGACCACATCATGGTGGAGCATGGGAGAGGTTGATTTGTTCCGTCAGAAAGGTCCTCAACTCCACCTTACGGACACAGCATTTGGACAAAGACTCCAAACTGCTCTTTGCGAAGTGGAGTCAATCCTTTACAGTAGACCTATTACACAGGAATCCAATGATCCAAATGATTTGGAAGCTTTAACACCGAACCACTTCCTCCTTCTCAAGTCTAACCTGTGCTTACCACCTGGTCTGTTTCAAAAAATTATATTTATGCACGTAAGAGATGGAGACAGGTCCAAAAGATGGATTAAATAGTATTTGCCACAACTTCAACAGCGCCAGAAATGGACAAGGATTAAACGTAACTACTTTCCAGGAGACGTGGTCCTCATAGTGGACAACTGTGCACCTCGCGGGCAGGGTTACAGCAGCCATGCCAGACAAGAAATGGCTTGTACATCAAGTCTGGATTAAGAGTCCGACCAGCCTAGTATGCAGACCAGTCACAAAGATATGCCTTCTTTAGGAGGCCTCTGACTCTTGACAATGCTATCTTTGACCCAACCAAACGCAACTACAACACGTCTTTGACTTGGCATTGACAACACTCCTAGACATAAGTCACAGACTGACTTGATATCTAGGCTAAGTACTGGCAACCTCTGGCCTATGACTGACTGACAAGAAGTAAAGGGAGAATGGCTTTTGATAGACCTTTTCAGAGTGTTGTATTGTCTCACTAAGAGTCTGTGATGTAATGTGTTATGTTGTATGTCCTGGGTTATGATGTTGGATGTGTAATTCTTTTAGACAAATCATGCCAGTGATGTGTGGGTGATTGGAGAGGAAGCACCTGAGAGCTACGATGGAATTGTCACCAATCAAGTGAATGTTGTCATAGCGGCACCAGGTGCTGACTGCATGCCTCTACTCTTCACTGACCCCGTCTTAAAAGTCATTGGAGTGGCCCATGCAGGTGACTACTCAATCGTTCTTTGCTTCGCGGCTCAATTTTTAGTTACTTTAAGGGGATATTCTGGCACATTTCAAGCCCTTTTTGTTTAGGTCATAGAATGCTGTTGGTAGGAAAAAGAACGAGAAAAATCTGATACAACAGACTAAATAGCGTAACGGCAGCTAAAGCTAACTGTTAGAGGTGAAGAAACTCAGTTTCAGTTTATTTTTCTTGCCCCTATCAGTTAGTGTTAGTTGCTGGTTCGCTATTCTGTCTGTTTTACCGTTAATGCTGTCTCACTTTAATACGATATGAAAAAATTACCATTATTAATGCAGTTTTAGGAAGCAACACAGTTGGGCCTGTATTTTCTGCATTTATTGACATGCAAAATAAAGCAGGTTATAATATTAACTTTGTGGGGAAAAAAAGCTGTCAACTGAACCTGCAGCATGTCAGATTAGTTCATAGGCTAACAGTGTGGGTTTCCCTTCCAATTTTATCAGTGTTAGGTGATTACTAGCGTTAGGTGGCAGATTTGGAAAAGGAGGTAGCCTCGTGGTCTATGGACAATAAACACATCAGTCGCAAAGATTGTAAAGGGTGTAAAAATATTTTTTTGTAACCAAAACCCCCAAATAACCATGTGAAATATATTTACCAAACAAACCCACTAAGATTGACAAACAAGTCTCCAAAGAGGAAAGACAAAACAAACAAATGGACTAAAAATCAAAATGATTTACGATGAGTCATACAGCTGACTTTGCTTCCCAAAACCCAATGGCTCAACAGCCACGAGTATCACACACATTAGCCTCACCCACATGCCCGCACTGGGACTTAAAGAGGACATAGAATGGATGAATGTAGTTTTGGACCTTGTTCTCTACTGTTAAGAATATAGCATCAAAGTAAGCTCAAGCACAATTTTATAAGCCCAATTAAAACCTTGTGTTTAGGATGGGTATTAAAATGGTCTTTTCGGCTAAATGGCAACCACAATTAAACTTTGTTCTAATTCGCCCATGTTTTAGTGGCAATTTCCAAGTTCAAGATTTTAATATGAAGGAGGGCACAACCATGCCTCATGTTCATGATAGCTCTTTGGCCATGCCCAACCTAATTCTAATTCTAATTCCCATTCTAATTTATCAAAGCCAAAGCAGAAATGGTTTTCCATTCTATGTCTCCTTTAAATAACAGGTGGGGTCTCACGTCAACAACGGGTTAATCTGGTGACAGCAACCAGGCTACACTTACCGCAAATGCATAACACTCCTTTATGGGCAACAAATGCAACACCAATACAAATAATATCCATAGGAGAAATATCTCATTTGAAGAAACGACCATAACAGAACTTGTGCACGACAGGCTACTGTTATTATACTGTTATTATAATAAGAGGACACAATGAAACAAATTATTAAACACAAAAACAGATACCTACCAAATTCTACCAAATTAATTAATTAATAATGCAATGTGACAGTGTGAGGTTGCATCATCACAGCAAACATACATGTCATGATTATTTCCTTACCTCTAGTTTTGTTGATGGTAGCCTGCAAGGTTGTTTCCTGAGTTTGATGGCAGATTCTCCCACTGTTACCTACCTTGATTGAATGCTTAAGAGTCAGACTAAATTTCCTCTTTGAGCTCCAGAGTGCAATTGTAGCCTACAGCCAAAAGCTTAGATCTAAGTTTAGATGTTTTTCATCAATGTTGGCATGGTTTGAAGGGGAGATGACTTGTCAAACTGCAAGATTAATGTCTCATTTGAAAATGTTTGCATTCATTTTTTTTATAGATTTCAAAAGATATAATAAAGATATTTTACAAAATGTGAATGTCAAAAGTCTGGTATGGGCTTAATTGGTCCGGTGGTACACATCATATTTTTTAAAGAAAATATAATAAATTATTGCTTTAACGTTATAAAAACAGCAATGCATCAATTCAGTAACATGTTAAATAGATAAAAAAATTGAAAATAACTCTTCAACTGGAACTCTTCAACTGCGTAGGTGAAATTCTAACCCTCATTTATGTGGGACTTACAGGAACTGTAAAAAGGTACAGACACAGTGACCTCTAGAATGAACTTATTATTCATCAAAGATGGCTATGTTGGCTGTACTTTGTGGCACTGTACAATTTAAGCCCACCTTTAAAAAACAGCAATTTTTTGACATGTTTCATTTTTTGCCAGTGTATCACTCAAGGCTTGTGATTTGATTACAGATTAGCTCTGTGCAGTAGCAAATGTAGAAAAATAGCTTAAAATGACATGTATTATGTCTTAATATACAAATATCAAATAATTTATCTCAATTTATTCATAAACTAAACAGAATTGTGAAGGTAGTGGCTAAAAACAGTAAAATACGGGAGGGGTCCCAAAACACCCCTCAAAAGTTTTGAGGTGACTGTGAGTGACCTTGACACTCTATACAAAGATGTCTTAATGAACTTAAAATTGTTTTATGTGATTGATTTTATGTGATTGAAAAGAACGCACAGAGTTAGCAAACTGTTGGATTGATTAAAATAATCACAAAATACACAAAATATTTTTTTCTTTTTGCAAAATTTGAATGAAATGGTACATGGGCTTAACGGGTACATTTACTGTACCCTATATAAAATAGCTTATCATAAAATATGGCCTATTATTTCTTGAAATAATATTTTTCACACACCTACACTATTGGAAAGACAGAGATGCATTACGGATGGTTCTGAACCTTGGAAAACTAGGAAATATCCAAGAGATCCCAAACTTTTCAGCGGTATTAAAGTGTGTCCAAACTAGGTAGAATCACATCACTAGTTTTGCTGCTGTGAAACCACCTGTGAACAATAAGGTTAACCCTTTGAGGATTAGAACTTTAATCCTGGATTATAATTAGGATGCCTACATGTCAAAAAAGACGATTCTTTGAGTTTTGCTGAACAGGCAGCGTTTTCACATCAACCTAAATAGTGATTATTAAGCTTACCTTAAAATACTGTTGCTCATCTAATAAGCTGCAGAATAATTTGTTGAAATAGAGACGGAGATCTCATTTTATCAACAGAATTCACATAGTTGTTGGCTATTCCCAGGGATGAAAATAGAAATTGGTTTTCCATGCTGCAGAGTTAGGCATCCTGGCTTCAGAGTAAAAGTTTTAAATAGGCTATCTGTTCCAGTAATACAAAGCCTACGTAAAATAAAAGCCTTTGTAAAAGCTGAAGTAAAAGAAAGCCCCGGCCATTATTTAAGGAATTACGTTACTATGCATTATTCATCATTAACATGTGTTGTACGTGAAAAGGCTTGTTAGGCTATCATACAAAAGATAGCATTCTTATCTTTTAAGTGGCATGAACATGAAGGCTGACAGTCATCATTTATCTTTGATAAGTTTATAATTTTTTTAGAAATATTTAAAAAATAAATCATGTCCGCAATATTGACAGCACTCTATGGCCTGAAAAAGGGCAATGAGCTGAAATGTGCTGGAATATAGCTTCAAGAGATAAATTGGACAGTGTGGCATTTCCACAAGGAAATAAGGATCATAAGGAGCAGTTTTCTGATTTTGCCAAAAATGTGGAATGGACTGAACCTTTAAATAAACAGGTTTTGAAACTAAAATTAAGTGGATATTTTTAAGCCATTTTACTCTCATTTTACTCACCAAGACAAATTACTTTGATACAACCTAAACATCTTTTTGTGAGTGAAAATACATAGTTTAGTGTGACTTATTTAGTCACACTAAAATGTAGAATTAGACAGAATAATATTAACAGAATTGGTACAATCCCGTGTTTGTAATATAGTCTGTTCTTCTTCTTCATTAATAAAGGTTGGAAGGGTACACTAATGGGGATTGCTATGGCAACAGTGAATGCCATGGTGTCACGATTTGGCAGTAAGACAGAAAATATTTTAGCAGTGATCGGTCCATCTGTTGGATCCTGCTGCTTCAAGCTTGACCAAGAGTCAGCAAAAAAGTTCCATTCCATACACCCAGATTGTGTCAGGAAAGATGGGACATCGAATCCATTCATCAATATCAGGCTGGCCACAAGGTAAGCATTAAACAATGAACATGTTAAATTTATGATTTGCAGGACAAAATATTAAATTCAATTCAGTTAAATTTATAGAGCGCCTTTTACAATAGTATTGTCTCATGGCGCTTTATAGCAAGGAGCACCCAAGAGCAACAGGGGTAACAAAATCTCCCTTGTGGTAAGGTTCATGCAGAAAAAGTACAATTGGTAGTTACCATGACAGACTACAATTTGTCCATGGTTTTAGCTGAGCATCATCATAATTCCAAAATATTGTCCCTCAACATTATATGGTATTCAGGCCATAGGTGGTTGTCAGAAGTTTTGGCTGGACAGTGGCAGTCAGACATAATGTTAGTGCAATCGATTGATCTTGGCGATAACATTGTCCACTTGGGGATAACATGGTCCATTTTGACAGTGACATTGAGAGGAGAGGTCAGTCGCAGGGCCTCTAGGAAGTAGAGTCGGTCCTGGCATGGGCCTCCAGTGAAGTTGGTCGCAGTCCAGGGGAAGTTGGTGACATGGGAGGCAGGGATGACACTCAGCAGAGATGATCGTGGGGTAGGAGGACAGAGGAAGCAAATGGGTTAGGCCAGTCTCACACTTCACTGATCATATGTGTCGTATATGTATATGTATTCAAGGTTTCTGGGCAGTCAGTTTATGTTCTGTTAACAAGCAAACTTCTCATGACTGCCTACAAAGTGCTGAATTTAAAACATTATTGAAAGATAGGCACAGTACAATCTGGAAATCCTGTCACTGAATTTAAAACAATGCTGTAAATTATTTACAAAGTCTATACAGTGGACTAGCATGTTGCTAAAAGTACTTACAATGGGTTGCTGAAATTAACCGACGAACAAAACAAAGCGAGTGGACGAACTCGACCAATCACTGTCTGCATAATTAATTTGTGTTGAAAAAAAATACTTTTACGTTAACATTGACAGCACATATATATGTATATATAGGTGATATATATTTGTATGAGAGAAAGAGGGAGCTGTATGGAATGACCCATGAGAGGTTTGTGGTGGCGCTATGCTATAGCCGCATAACTAAGGTATGGTGCATGGCAACTCAAAACTACTGCAAGGATGGTCAGTGGCCACCATGCTTCACAGCTGGGGGCAATAGCAGAGGCTGTGATGGTGCAGTAGAGACGACCTAAGAGCAACACTTTGCAAACACATCCAGTTTATTGAGTCCAGAGTTAGGAGTATGAGAATAGGTGAACCAGGTGCCGAGTCAGAGGTGTGATGCGGGGCTCCGGGGTACAGGGGATGCCGGAAGGTCCAGTGGGGAAACCTGGACGAAGAGGGAGGCAGTGCAAAGGAGAGACCCACTGGAACAGGGAGCAACAAAACCCGCGGAGAGCGGTAGTTACTGAACAGCACAGAGAAGTTCGCTGAACAAGATTAAAAGAGGCTCAGAGCAGAGTGAGAGAGCGACTGACCAGAGGATTGGACGGTGGGTGGAGGACAGCTCTGATGACTTGCTCTCGAAACCAGGGAGGTGGACTGCGACTCCGTAGATCACACAGGGAGCTGGATTATCTGCGCACCGGTAACCAGGTATCGACAGGAACAACTGGTACACCCTCGTGGAGTTGGCAGGACAGGGAACACACGGGCAAAACTCAGATAGAGAGACATGGGCAAAACTCAGATAGAGAGACAGGCAGCAGGTCAGGATTACCGGGGCAGAAGAGCAGGGATAGCCAGGGCGGTCCAGGTCAAAAACAGGAAGTCAGAGTAGCAGAGAAACAGCACAGAGACAACATGAACTCGAAGACGATCTGACAAGGACTGACTGGAAACTGTGGGTTAAATGCTGTGGCAGGTAACAAGGAGCAGGTGAAAGCAATGATTGAATAATTAGAGTGAGGCGTGGTAGTGACTGAGTGAGAGCAGAGTGGGCGTGGCAGGTGATTGAATGGGTGCAGTGTGGTGGAAAGTTACCAGCACAGGTTGAGACCATGACAGAGGCAGTCCTTCTCAATAAGATGCATGAGGAGTGATGATTTACTGTGCACCATCCCTAACTATGGGGAGCAGTACAGAGGAAGGTTTTAAGTACGGACTTAAAGGTACTGAGGTATCCGGTTGTCGAATATGTGTCTGTGTGTGTGTGTGTGTGTGTGAGGGGCGGGGGGATAATTCCACAAGATAAGATCACGGTAGCAAAAACTTCTTTCTCCTATCATAGATTTTGATATTCTCGGGATTACAAGGAGACCAGCATTCTGGGATCTTAGGGGTCTAGCAGGGTAGTAAAGGAAAAGTAGTCCTTAGTCCTAGTGAGTGTTCAGGCCGCAGCATTTTGTATTAGCTGTAGGTTTTTAATACAGGTATTACTACAGCCAGAGAACAGAACATTACTATAATCAAGCCTGGAGGTACAAATGCATGTATTAGTTTTTCTGCATCCTGAAAGGATAGGAACTTTCTAACCTTAGCAATAATTTGTAAGTGAAAAAAGAATGTATTTTTTAAATGTATTACATGACTATTCACAGAGAGGTCCTGGTCAGTGATTACCCCAATGTCTTTAACTCTTGTGTTAGAGTGAAAGGCCACTGAGTAAGTTTTGGTGGTGAGGTAAAATGTTATTCAGATGTCTAGGGCCTATCATCATAACATAAGAAATTATTATTCATCGAGATATAAATATCTTGGAGGCAGGCATCAAGTTCCTTATAACAGATCCTAAAGGTAACATGTAGGGGGAGAATAACAGGGGCCCTAGGACTGAGCCTTAGGGTACACCATACTTTTCTTTGGTGTGGCAAAGTAAACTATTCCCAAGAAAGCCCCCTCTCCACTATCCATACAGTCATTCCTTAGTAAGGGGGATCTGTTTTATTATATAGTGCTCCTCATCGACTTTAAATACTGAAATGGCTGATTACTAAACGTACTAGACGTACCCAAAATTGGGCTCATTAATATGTTGAATAAGAAAGTCTTTTCATCATTTCCTCTTGTAGCTCATTGTGTTTTTACTTCCAGAATTCTGCTGGAGCAAGGGGGGCTCCTCTCTGAGCACATTCATGATGACACTGTGACAGACATTCCAAGTGTCACACTGTGTACCTCATGCCACTCAGACATGTTTTTCTCTCATGTTCGAGATGGGACCAATTTTGGCACACAGATTGGCTTCCTTTGCATAAAAGAGTGAAAATGCCAATTTGGAAGGATGCACTTCACAAAACTATCTAGAAATCTAGAGATTTAAACCACCTTTGCATTGCAAACGAGTGGTTTAGGATGACTGGTACTGGGATAGGATAGACTTTTGAGTGAATTTCTAGTGGTGCCCCTGGGCTCTGGTTTTAGTGCCTGCATCAGTGGACCAGCTGTGTGGACCTAACTGCAATGATCAGTAAGATATTTGAAGGAACTACACCATGTCAGATGTTTTCATATTGCAGGGAAGTAAGGCGTTTTTGTGCAATAATGTTTCAGTTGGGACAAAAGGTATGTCCTCATCTTATTATGTAAGTAGGTACAAAGTACACTGTTAACCCACCATAAAAAAAGTTTAATTAAAGGCCACTATGCTGTAAAAGCACAGTACAAAATGCAAAACAAAATTAGCTGTACAATGTATGACCTGTAGCTGGTTGTCAGGGCTTTTGTTTAGGTGTATTTTTTTCATTGCTTGCTCCCATACTTATTTTATACTTATTCATTATTTTAATTATTTAGTAGAAGTATTTTATTGAAATGAATTTAGACCACTTTCAGAGATCTGTTTTCTGTATGACATAAGAATTACAAACCCTGACTAAATGTTAGGATGTATATCACACGATTCTTATCACATGCCAAGCTGCATATTCACACAAGATTTTTTTTTCTGGTGAAAACTGCCGGCAATATTCATAACTGTGAGGTAATCAATATTGCTGCACTCTCACTTTGAATGAATGGAATGTTCACGTCAGTCAACTTAATGGAAAATGTAAAGTGATTACTAGCTGTAAGAGCTCCCGTGGTATATCGTGGGATATACATACAGTGCGTAGAATGCATCTTGTCCAATCAGAAATTAATAGTTTGACCTGACCTAATTTTTGTACAAGTGATGATTTATATGAAGTTACATGCACTGGCAAGCACTATTCCAGGCAAGTCTAGCTTTTGTTGTACTCAGGTTAAAGCATACTGCACACCACGCTACACTGCCCCATAGGTGGTCATCTTATAAAGAATCTAGTATACAAGTTGCATACAATTATGCAATTAGTGTCCTCCTTAAAGGAGAAATCTGATGTGAATCAGTCAAAAGCCCTGATGTTCGAGGTCACCAAGCGCTGTTGGTAGGAAGAAAATGAAAACATTTGAACATAGACAGAATAGTGAACTGGCAGGTTGCACTTAGTGCGGCACTGTAATTTACTTTCAATTTCATCTTCCTATGCCCCATTCAGTTAACATTAGCTGTCTGTTTGTTATTCTATGTTGTATCAAATTTTCTGTTTTTTTTTCCTACAGACAGCACTCTGTGACTTTGAACAACAGGATTCATTCACACTGGATTTTTCCTTGGAATTATCTATAGTGAATCAACCCACTGCATAGTTGTTTTACATTTCCGAGTGCTGTTGGTAGGTATGACAATGACAGAATTTGGTACAATGTAGACCAAAAGCAAACACACACTGAAGAGGGCAAAGAAGTTTCATTTTTCTGTGGCCCCATCAGTTAGCGTTAGCTGTCAGTTTGCACATTTGGTCTATGTTGTACCAGATGCTGTCATCCTTATACCTACCAACAGCACTCGGCAGCCTCAGAGAACAGGGATATTGTCTGATTGACTCCAGATTTTTCCTTTAAGATTCCCAGAGGAGGTCATGTGGTCACTGTATGAGTAAGCACATTCAAAGCACTTCTGATAAACCTGGTACTTAAATGTATGGATCTTTGTGATGAATCTACAAACAGTATCATTGTAGCACTCTCAGGTCCTATTGTGAGTTGCTCCTGTTACTCATCCAGACTGAGGGTTCCCTGGCTAAAATGTCATTTTATTTTATAATTTTTTTAAATATATATTTTCATATATTCTGTGTTTTCCTTTTTACCTGTCCTGTCTTATGTGTGCATCTAGTGAATTGAATTAATTTTTATGTTGCTATGTTGTATGTTGTATGTATATTTCCTTGTTTTCCATGGAAACACTCATGAAAATAGTATGAATAGAAAATATAGCAACAAGACATTATGTCATTGTTACGAGATAGAATTAATGTTGCATAGCTAAATAAATACAAACACCCAAATTTCATATAATTATTTACATCATAAACGTGGTATTTTAGTAGTGTTAAGGACATGGATTGAATGGACAAGCCTTTATGGGAGATTTCTGTCTGGTAGCATTGTATTAACCCAAGGCATTATTCAATGTGGTACCATCAATTGCAGACCTCATGCTCTTTTGGCAGCTGGCACCCCCTGCAGCTTCTTTGCGCTGTCACAGTACTTGCAAGATTACAGCGGTGCCCTGGTGTAGAAGGAAACCGAAATTGCCTTTATTAGACCTACCTTGTCAGTCAACATAACATGAATTGCGTTTTTTTTCCCATTGAAAAGCAAGTTATAGTTTACTTTCTATGGTATCCAACACTCTAGGCCCACTGAGAGAAAGACAGCCAGAATCATGGCAAGTAAACAAACACCTGTCCTGTTTGTGTGAACATCTATGGTTTGGTTATAATTATGGGTTCTTTGCTGACACTTTTAACCAAAGGGACGCACAATACAAACAATACATTAACAAAGAATAGGATAAAAATTGAAAACTAATGGACCTACAAGCATAATTGTTTCTAGCAATTACAGACTATTGTGGCAGAATAGAAAGTGCAGCTCAGTTGAGATCTTGAACTTCCTTAGCTTCCTGAGGCGGTATAGCCGCTGACTAGCCTTTTTCACCAGGGTAGAGATGTGAAGTCCATGACACATCCTCAGAGATGTGAACTCCAGGATATTTAAAGTTACGCACTCTCTCCATTGGGGCACCATAGATTTGAAGAGTAAGTGGTGTACATTGAATGTACATATTACAGTTTTTCCTGAATGCTTAAACGCTATCAGTGATTATTTTGGCACAATTTCTAAAAGGTGTGAAATGTGTAAGAAATCTATTCACAAAGTTTTTATAGCAATTTTTTAGCAGTTTTATAGCAATTTTATAGCACACTTCTACAAAAGCCATACAGATTGGTGTCTCAGACTATATTATACTCAGACTATATTGATATTTGCCTTGCTATATTAACACATGTCAAAGCACTTTTTGATGATTACATCTCAACATCCCGACCTGCAAAACTGACAGGCAAGAATTTGGTCTGGATTACAATATAGGACAATATTGGACAGAGAGTGTAAAAATTAGAGCATAATGGTCATGGTCTTGGTCTCAACTCCTGAAAGACTTGGTCTTGGCTCGATGTGAACATAACTGGTCTTGCCCGATCACTTCTCTCTTGTAATTTCCTGTAATTGTCATGAATTCTTTGTGGGGTATTGTTATTGACATTTTTGCAGGCCTATTAAATGAAGCAATCGGGGGTGCTGTGAGTTTTGCTGATTTAGTTGTTGTTCACTCATGTTTTGGAGGTGCACGTGACATAACATCCAATGTGACAGGAGCTACTTGGACAAAATTAACATGGCTACTCTACTCCTATTTTACCTATTACATCCTTTACCATCTCACTCACCTACAGTGCAAACACTTGCCATCTAAGTTTGTGGGGAGAAAAATATTTTCTGACCTTTATGGCCCCTGCATATATTTTCCATAATTATAGCCAAATCTGCACTTGGTAGCCTAGCAATGTAAACTCATCAGAGAGCAGTAAAAATGGGAAAGAATGAGTTTGTACCAGACAGAGCAGGACAGATTTCATAAAGATTTACATAAAATATTTACCTTTTAGGACTATGTTGTGAGATTTATCTACATTTCCTTTGCCATTCAGTATCATCGGAGAATACATTGTCCTTGTGTATTAGCCATCAGTTTGATTTCACAATATGCATGACCAAGGTCATTAGTTCATATTGTAGAATAGATCTTTGTCAACTATAAATGTCTGAGGTACTATTTCAACTATCAAGCTATATCCATGAAGTGCACCAGTTGAAACTATATTGTTTTGTAATTCAAGTTTTTATTTGTTTCAAGCAACACGGTACAGAGCTCACATGGCACATCATACAAGCAAAAGAAAACCCTGATACATAGTAAAACAGAAAAAAGGAAGTGCTCCTGGATGGATTAAGAAAAAAAAAATGTATACAACGTATACCTGAGAACGTGTACAGTTTAACATATACATAACATACATGTTACAACATGTTCTGACAGGTTTGTCAGCACAAACAGTACACTGCGATAGAATGCCCAGTCAAAAAAGGATACTCTGTCTCTATAGTACAATCATTCATCTACACCATTAATGTGACGTTAGGTACACCTGAAAAAAATCCCACTGACTTAATTCCACTGGCCTTTTGCCTTTCAGTCTGGTCAACATAACCTCGTAAGATGCCACATCGACCATTAATGATTTCCATTCTTGGAATGTCGGCTGTTCGGGCGCCTTCCAGTGTCTTAATATAATCCTGGCAGCGGAGGTCAACCCAACCATCAACACTGAGTGTACCTCTTTAGTAAGCTGTGGTATAACTGATTTGTCTCCCAATAGACATAGGCGCGGACATAACGGGAGATTCACTGTTATCCATGTCTCTAAGAATTTCAATATTTTGCTCCAGAATGGCTTGACCATGACACAGTCCCATATAAGATGTAGAAATGTCCCTTTTTTTTTTTTTACATTTCCAGCAAGTACTACTATTTAGCAATCCTATTCTAAAAAGTCTACTTGGAGTCCAGTAGAACCTGTGCAGGATTTTAAATTGTATAAATTTACATCTTACTTCTTTGATATATTTACCACTATCAGCCAGAATGTGTTCCCAGGTGTCTTCATCTATATCACATTCAAGATCTCTCTGCCAGATCAGTCTTAAATGTTCACATGAGCTGCTGGTCAAACAAACTGTATTATTGTAGAACACTGAGGCTCTATGATTGCATGGCAATTTGAAGTAGTCAACTATTGGATTATCTACCACTCCTGACTGGATTTTTTTCAATATGCAGTGTCTAATTTGTAAGTATTTCCAGAGATCACACCTCTCTTGCAAATGGTACTCCTGAGCTAGCTCAGCAAAAGATTTAAGAACACCTGCCTTGTAAAGGTCATTAATTGTATGAATTCCATTCTCTACCCACTTTTTCCACAACACTGTATGTTTACCTATTTTCAGTTCTGGGTTAAGCCATATAGATGAATACTGTTGCTTGTAATGTGAGAGTTTGTGTAGCTTGTGGATCTTTGCCCACACTTCCCTGGAGTGTTGAATGACTGGATTCCTGTCCTCCACTAAACCAGTCGTCTGTTGGGTTAATACTTGTATAGGATGAAATGGTGTGGCAAGAGCCTGTTCTATAGTAACCCATCCTAAGTCAGACCCCATTCCACTCCAGTGTTTAGCTATCTTAGCCATTTCAAAACACAAGTTGTACAGTCTAACATTAGGTAGACTCAAACCACCTTTAGTCTTTGGTGCAAACAGTTTACTTAGTTTCATTTTAGGCTTTCTCCCTGCCCAAAGGAATTCCTTGATAAGATTATCATACTGTTTAAAGATGTGATCTGGTATGCTGAGTGGGAGCATCATTGATATGTAGTTGAACTGTGGGGCAATAACCATTTTAACAACGTTAATTTTGCCACATAATGTAAGATACAACTTCCACCATTTGCCTATGTTTATCTTGATTTTTTGAAATAATGATTCATAATTCAAAGCGGTCATTTCACCAAAGTCTGGACTCATCTTGATGCCAAGGTAAACCATACCCTTTGGGATCCACCTGAAGTTGTATTGTGTTAATATATGTGGATGACACTGTTTGGATATTGGCATTGCCTCAGACTTGGTCCAATTAATTTTGTAGCCTGAAAGCTGAGAATATTCACTGATAGTATTCATCAAAGCAGGAAGGGAGTTTTGTGGATCACTAGTCAAAAAAAGAATGTCGTCCGTATAGAGCATTAATTTATGTTCAGTACCACCTCCATCCACTCCTTTAATGGAAGTATTTGCTCTTATGGCTATTGCCAGAGGTTCCAAAACAATTGTAAATAGGAGAGGTGACAAAGGGCACCCCTGTCGTGTTCCTCTGGAGAGATTAAAGAATGATGAGATCACACCATTAGTCATAACTGCCGCCCTAGGACTACTGTACAGTACTTTAATCCATTTCAGGAAACTGGTTCCAAACCCAAATTCTTTCAGGGCTGAGTGAAGAAAACTCCACTCAACCCTGTCAAATGCCTTCTCAGCGTCCAACGAGATGGCAGCTACTGGTGCAGTGTTGGAGGAATTTGACCACATCAGATGCATCAATCTTCTTAAATTATTAGTAGAGGATCTGCCTCGTATGAACCCAACCTGATCAGAGTGTATAATACCTGGCAATACTCTTTCCAATCTCAGTGCCAGTACCTTTGCTAATATTTTGCTGTCCACATTGATTAGGCTAATTGGCCTGAAGTTGGCAGGGTCTGTATGATCTCTGCCTTTCTTAGGGATCAATGAAATAAGTGCCTCATTCAAGGAAGGTGGAAGACATCCAGTCTGAAAAGCCTCTTCAAACACTCTAGTCAAGACCGGTGTAAGTATTTCCACATATTGTTTATAGTATTCAACAGGGAACCCATCAGTTCCAGGTGATTTCCCTGTTTTCATAGATTGAATGGCCTTCTTTATCTCATCCTGCGACACAGGTTTATCAAGAATATCTGCTTCTTCAGCTGATAACTTTGGATGGGTTATGTTAAGGAAAAAGTTTTGAAGAGATGATTCGTTTGGCATTCCTTCTGATCTATAAAGTTTCTCATAGAATTGCCTAAAGACCCCATTAATGTCCTTAGAGGATGTTATCAGAACCCCCTCTCTCCTTATTGCAGGGATCACATGCGCAGAACTTTGTTCTTTAAGTTGCCTTGCCAGTAACCTCCCTGTTTTCTCACCTGCTTCATAAAATGTAGTTTTTAGTCTGAATAGGGCATACTCTGCTTTTTTATTGAATAGTTCCTGTATTTTGGTTTTACATTTACAAATATCATTGAGCAATTTGTCAGAATAATGTTCTGCCAAATTTCTTTCCATGATGATTAATTCTGCCTCCAGTTTTTTAACAGTATTAATATATTCTTTTTTTTATTTTGGATGTGTGTGCAATAATTTTACCTCTGATATACGCCTTCGACGCATCCCACACCATAGCCACACTGTCTATGCTACCCATATTGATCTCAAAAAATGCCGCTAGATCTTTTCCCAGTTCACTATGGAAAACCTCATCTTGAAGAATAGAGGTATTCATCCTCCATCTACCTCTCCTGAGTTTGTCTGGGTGTACTTTTAAGCAAAGTTCAACAGGAGCGTGAGCTGACAGAGAGATGGCCTCAATGCTGCAGTCAGTGACATCATTGATTAAATTTTGAGAGATCAAAATAAAGTCTATCTGTGAATAGGATTTATGACAGTGAGAGTAAAAAGAATACTCTTGTTTACTTGGATTGACCATTCGCCATGCATCAATTAAACCGTTGTCTGTCATTAACATCTTAATAGCTGCTCTATCCTTGGGCACAGCTGTTCCAGTGAATGTACTTTTATCTAGCACACCATCAAGAACCTGGTTAAAATCCCCTGCCAGCACCACCTGTCCTTGAGCATTCCCCAGCATTTTGTTAACCTCATGAAAAAATGACGGTTCTTCCTTGTTGGGAGCATAAATATTACAGAGAGTTAACTTCATGCCATTAATAATGGTATCAAGACAAATAACTCTACCATAGGCATCGGTAAATTCCCTGACGAGAGAAAAATTTAGCAGTTTGTGTACCAAAATTAGAACGCCATTTTTCTTGGTAGAAAAAGAACTGAAGAAAACTTGCCCCACCCAGTCTCTCTTAAACTTTCTAGCCTCATCATCCTTTAAGTGTGTTTCCTGAATAAATGCAATATCTGTATGGTGAAGTTTAAGATATGCAAGCACCTTCTTCCTTTTCACTGGGTTTCCACATCCATTAATGTTCCAGGACACTACCTTAACAAAAGAATTATTTGCCATTCAAGTTATACAGAAAATTAAAATGTAAATACTTGGCATATAAAAGTACTTCCTGTTCATCCGACCTGCATACATCTGTACCATGTTCAGAGCTACTGTACCATTACTGAATAATTTCAGAACACCACCAGCTGGTAAGCAAACACACAAGACCAAACTGGTCAACACAAACTCCCCTTTATTGTAAAAAGAAAGCATTATCAAAATTAGAGACTCCACTATGCAAAGACTCATCTTTGTTAAGCATCCTCCCCAAAACAATTAAAAGAGTAAGAATAAAAGAAAAAGGAAACGTAAGGAAAAGAGAAAAAAACAAAAAAAAACAAAAACCTTTCTGCTCGCCTGTAGAACGTCCGAGTAGTTTCTATCAGACGGCCTCCCCAAACTGTCCAGCCACACCATACCTTACTCAGACTCCAGAAAATGTCATTGTGTGTAACCTAGTCTTCCTCGTCGCCTTGTGCCTTCGTCATACATTGTTCAATGAACTTGACCGCCTCCGTAGCATCTTGAAATTTTCTGTTACTCCCTCCCCAATTGAACCGCAGCGTCGCGGGGAAGGCGAGTGTGAACTTCACTTTCTTCGCATGCAGTAGTTGCTTGGCCGCTGTGAAAGCCTTTCTTTTTTCCGCCACATCTCTTGTCATGTCAGGGAACAGTGAAAGCTTACACCCCTGCCACGTCGCTCCACCATTCTCCCTCGCTGCTTTCAGTACTCGATCTCTCGCGGAGGTATGGAGGAATCGAATCATGATTAGCCTTGGAGGTTGGTTCTTTTCTGGCCGCAATCCGGGGAAATGATGAGCCCTTTCGATTTCCAATTCACTGTCCTTGCCCAAGCCCAAGCCCTCCGCCAGAATATCTTTAATGCACGCCTTTATGTTGTTTCCCTCTATGCCTTCTTTCAAGCCTACCAGTCTAATATTGTTTCGGCGGCTTCTGTTCTCCAAGTCATCCACACGGCTCCATAACGTGTCTACCCGCTGACAGAGCAGCTCGCGGTCATTAGCCAACTGCTGAACGGTGTCCTCCATATCGGATATTCGCGTTTCTGCCTCAGTCATTCGTACTTTCATGGCGCTCACAGCATTTTTCAGTTCCGTTGTAGTCTCTTTGATAGTTGACACATCGGTAGCAACTGTATTGAGCGTAGAGCTCATTATGACCGCCGCTAGCGAAGCTAGCGAAAGCGGTCATATTGGTGTTGCCGCGCGTTTTTTCCCTTTTTTTTTTTTTTTTTTTCACCGATTTTCCGTCAACGATTCCGGGGACACTGAAACTCAGGGGGAGATGAATGTTTGTAGGCATGTAGCCCTAGAAGTTTGTGAGCGAATATGAGCTTTTGGCCCCCAAGGGCCCCCCCCCCACTGTGCCAGTGTCCGTCAAAGAGGGGGAGACCGGCAAAAGTTTTCGCTCAATAACTCGATGAACCTTTCACCCAACAACACGAAATTTTTGTAATATGTCGGTGTTACAGAGACGTATCGACCCAGCCCATAAACACTCACTTGAAGCATAGCGCCACCTACTGATATGGGTAAATGCAAAAATTGGGATTTTTAGTTGGCAATATCTTGGACCGAGAAGCTGGGAACTGCGCAAAATATGTCATGCACGATCACCCTAAAGACTTCTAAAACCACAGCACAAGCCATGAAATTTGGACCATAGGGGGCGCTGTAATTGCAGAAAATGTCATTTTGCCTATTATCTAGAGAATGCTAATGTTTACAGCAATTTTTTTTTTATTGTGAAAACTACTGACCCTCACGCATTGAAAACACCGGTCGACGCCCACTTCCAACGAAAACGGTTTACGTGAAATTTTAACATTGCCAAAACGAATCTGAACGAACTCGTCATAGGCCGTTAATGTGAATCTCACCAAATTTGGTATACGTCATCTACAGACAATGCTGACAAAAAGTTATCAAAGGATTTATCTTGAGATAAATTGTTTCGAAGTTACACGTCAATGAACATTGAACACGTAGCTTAAAATTTTTTAAAAGTACATATCTTGGCTTTTAATTGCTCAAATTTGGTCAAACTTGGCATGCCATCTCTAAACTGCTTTTTTGACATGTGTACTAAATTTTGTGACATTTCGTCATAGGGGGGCTGTTTATCGCCGAAGCTAGGTGTCAAAAAACAGTTTTTGTTAAATAACTCGTTAACATTTTTGCCCAAGATAACGATTTTGTGTTAGTATGTTGGTGTTACAGAGACGTGTCAACCCAGCCCATAAACGCTCACTTGAAGCATAGCGCCACCTAGTGATAAGGGTAAATGCAAAAATTGGGATTTTGAGTTGCCAATATCTTGGACCGAGAAGGTGGGAACTACACGAAATATGTCATGCACGATCACCACAAAGACCTCTGAAACCACAGCACATGCCATAAAATTTGGTCCATAGGGGGCGCTGTAATTGTAGAAAATGTCATTTTGCCTATTATCTAGAGAATGTTAATGTTTACAACATTTTTTTTTTATCGTGAAATCTATTGAACCTCACGCATGGAAAACACTGGTCGACGCCCACTTCCAACGAAAACAATTTACATGAAATTTGAACATTGCGAAAATGAATCTGAACGAACCCGTCATAGGCCGTTAATGAGAATCTCACCAAATTTGGTATACGTCATCTGCAGACAATGCTGACAAAAAGTTATCAAAGGATTTATCTTGAGATAAATTGTTTCGAAGTTACATGTCAATGAACATTGAACACGTAGCTTAAAATTTTTCAAAAGTACATATCTTGGCTTTTAATTGCTCAAATTTGGTCAAAGTTGGCAGGCCATCTCTAAAGAGCTTTCTTGTCATGTGTACTAAATTTTGTGACATTTCGTCATAGGGGGCGCTGTTTATCACCGAAGCTAGGTGTCAAAAAACAGTTTTTGTTAAATAACAACATTTTTGCCCAAGACAACGAGTTTCTGTTAGTATGTCAGTGTTACAGAGGTGTATCGACCCAGCCCATAAACACTCACATGAAGCATAGTGCCACTTAGTGATAAGGGTAAATGCAAAAATTGGGATTTTGAGTTGCAATTGTACAAAAATGTTATTTTGCCTATTATCTAGAGAATGCTAGGGTTTACAACAAGTTTTATTTTATCGTGAAATCTATTGACCCTCACGCATTGAAAACACTGGTCGACGCCCACTTCCAATAAAAACAATTTACGTGAAATTTTAACATAACGAAAATGTATCTGAACGAACTCGGCATAGGTTGTTACTGTGAATCTCACCAAATTTGGTATACGTGATCTACAGAGAATGCTGACAAAAAGTTATCAAAGGATATATCTTGAGATAAATCGTTTCGAAGTTATATGTCAATGAACATTGAACACGTAGCTTAAAATTCTTCAAAAGTACATATCTTAGCTTTTAATAGCTCAAATTTGGTCAAAGTTGACATGCCATCTCTAAACAGCTTTCTTGTCATGTGTACTAAATTTTGTGACATTTCGTCATAGGGGACGCTGTTTATCGCCATATATAGGTGTCAAAAGACCTATATATATATATATATATATATATATATATATATATAGGTGTCAAAAAACAGTTTTTGTTAAATAACTCGTCAACATTTTTGCCCAAGATAACGATTTTGTGTTAGTATGTTGGTGTTACCGAATCATATTGACCCAGCCCATAAACACTCACTTGAAACATAGCGCCACCTAGTGATGAGGCTAAATGCAAAAATTGGGAAATATGTCATGCATGATCAGCACAAAGACCTCTGAAAGCACAGCACTTCCCATAACATGTTCCCCATAGGGGGTGCTGTTGTACAAAATGTAATTTTGCCTATTATCTACAGAATATTACAGTTTACAATGATTTTGTTTTTCTCTTAAAATATATTGAGTCTCACACATTGAACACACTGGTCAGCCTCATGCACCATCAGGACAAAGAACTCCAAAAGCACAGAACATACCATAAAAATACCATGTAACTACTGTAGAAAGATGGTGCTTGATAAACATTTCTAAATGATGTTGTATTACTTTCATGAAGTTAGTTGTAACATGTCTTTCATTCATTGTGTTTATGTTCAGCATAAATGTGTAAATGTAATTGGCAAGCCACATAAATGTGTTAGAATGTTGGATATGTTGCAAAGAAATTTTCAAAGGGCAATACATGTAAACAGTCACACATCAATGTACAGTGTAGACATGGTAACTGTGTTGTTAAAAGGTTTATTTAAAATGATAGATACATATAATTCTTCAAATTAATAATACATTAATTAATCACAGAGTTCTCAAGAACAAGAACATTTCAAATCTGAAGTTAAACTCAGTGTTATTGTTTACATCATGTACAGGTCATTCAAAAGATTTGAAATTGCAGTGCTCCCCAGGTTGACAGTGTACACTAAACATTGTGTAAATATGCTTGTATAAACAATATAAACATGACAGTGACAATACAAAATATAACATTCAAACATAACAAACAGAATATAGCCATACCTAAAAATACAAAGAATGTGTATATAATACAAATAATTCAAATACAAGATCTCTCAACTGTAGTAGCTGAAATGATGCCATTTAAGCTACAGTGACACTTCTACAGCAACAAAGTGTCATTGAAATTGACCACTCAGGAGACATGTACTGAAGTTTCACTAGGCGGCGGTCATACCATGTATCGCTATGCGGTACATCTAGTTTTACTTACTTCGGCCAAGAGGTTTTCAAGGCTAGCATTCTTCTCAGACATTGCTGGGCTTTCATCGTCAGCAGTCGGAGCAGGCTTCCCACGCGTTCCCGCACCCTTAAAATACTTCGAAGAAGACGACATAATGTAGAAATACTTAACGGGAAAAGTGAATTGAAACAAAAAGTAGTTACACGTAAAAGAAAAAAAATTCTAATGAGGAGATTTTGACGGATAAATTGCAATATATTGGTGTGGCTTCAGGACAACTCTTAGTGAGCAGCCCTCTTGCTCGGCGGTCCCACGTGACTCCTCGAAACTATATTGTTGATCTGTTTTCGAGAACTGTGCATGGAAATTTTGGGCAACACAGGGAGTAAAGCACTTGCATTTTTTTCCTTCACCATCAACAGGGTAGTGTGTGTTTTTATGGGTGCAAGATGAAGTGAGAGCATCAAGCTGTGCTCCTCTGGGGCTCTCATGTTGAGGACAATTTCTTATACTGTGGGGATTCTTTTTCCACTACACACACACACACATACATAATTCTACCTAAAGGATACTCCTCAAAGAAATGAATGTGATTCCAAAATAAACATCATGTCTACAGGAACATGGGAAATGTTTTTTTTCTGTGAAGGCCTCTCATTCAGCTTTGCTCTTACCAGGCACACTGATGTAGGGAAAGGGTTGTGTTTTTTTTTTTTTTTTAATCTGTTTTTGAGGCAGCAGACATGTCTTAGGACACATTTGGCAGGTTGGGTTGCAACCTACTTCCAACACATGGACAAGAGTTCATTCATGCAGGCACACATTTATTTCTGGTGATTTATATTGTAGAACATTACCAGTTTAATTTAATGCATACACTTTTATCCAAAGCAACTTACATTTTTGTCAACTATCAATTACATCAGAGCCAGTCTCCTTTAGAGCAACTTAGGGCTAAGTGCCTGGCTCAAGGGCACAACAGTGGCAGCCAGGATTCAATTTACAATTTTCCAGGCTACTTGCACGCTAGCCAGGTTCCTTAACCACTACGCCACCACTGCCACCTGTTTGAATTACTACAATTTACTACATTTCTGTGATTACTACATCTTTCATTTGTCACCTCCTATCAGATGGCAAGGTCATTTAAAGGCCAGAAATACCATGTAATGGCAAAAATCAACCTCAACACACTCCATAAAATACCAACTGTAGCACTGTTATATACGGAGATGCTGGGGAGGAGTGTTCTTTTCAGGCATTGCATTTTGAAATTGCTCTTGTTTGTAACATAGTCAACCCCCCCGTCACCTCCGCCCCACCACCAAACAATCTCTCTCTCACCCACACACACACACACACGCATGCACCCACACACACTTACCTGTACACCACTGTGTTTATGATGAACTGTCAGTCACATACATTATTGCACAGGGGCTGGTTCACATTCTCTAGTGTTTTCAGCAGTCAGTCTCTCTGTGATTGTGTATCTTTTGTCCTCAGCTGCTTTGTTTGGCCAAAGGTTTCCCAGCTAAAACTGCATTAGTGTTGTGAAATGGTTTTGTGTGATGTGCTACAAACAATGTCAGTATAGCCTGGCTTGCAGAATAACTAGAGATACTGGACAAAGAAAAAAAAGCACCACTAATCACATGCACAAGAATCTGAAACAATGCCCAGTAAGTAATAGTTACAAACAACTCTAGTGAGATTACTTCATGCCACGTAAAACATTGCACATGGTTAGTGTTGAATAAAAACCACAGGTAAATGCATGTCTCAATTTTACTGCATAAACTCCAAAACTGACAAAACCACAGACCCAAACAGCTGCACACAGAACACATCCCTAGGCATCATATAATCTGACCGTGCCCAAGTACGCACTTGCCATGGTGAGCTCATAGCCAAAGGTGAGGCTAGCAATGTTAGAGGGGCAAGAGATGGGAGCACTAGGTGTAACACCAGGTATGCAATCTTCATGTTTAGCTCTCACTGGAGACATATCCCCACTCCCTTTAGATGGCGTTGCAGGAGGTGCAGGCTCCTTCCTCAAACAGCTGGTATGCCAGCGGGTGCCATCATCAAGGAACTTTGTGGCTGGACCCAATCAACAGACCACCTGCTGCGGAGTAGATGAAAATGATGCCATCTTGTTCTCTCTGTGCGGCCGGTGAGCTCTCACTCAGTCCGCCACCGTGCTATCTGGCACCCTCACCCTCTTCTTCCTGTCAAACCATTATTTCATCCATTCTGGTAGCTGAAAACTGAGACTAAGGCTGTAACTGGTGTGGATAGGCTCTGAACAGCAGTAGGGCGGATCCTGTTGAGTGCTAGGTTAATCTATCTGCTTAATCTAATCTACCTGGAGATACCCGTGGCTGAATGGTGGTGTGGTAGTGTCACGGGCCTGGAGTGCTTTGATGCCATTTTCAGGGATTGATGGAAAAGTTCGAGCACTACATTTGCCTAGGGGTGATAGAGGCCTGTGTGAACATGACGAATCCCCATTCTCCAGGTATGACGTGAACTCCACAGACACAGACTGTGGACCATTGTCGGTGGTAATGGTCCGTGGCAGGCCTCAGCATGAAAAAAGGGACTCCAGGAAATCCACAATGACCCGATAGGTCACAGAGCCAGTGGTGATCAGCTCAGGTGGGGTTCACTGTGAATCTCGCCACATGTGTAATTGCAGATGTTCATGTGGCTGTGAGGGCCAGGCCAGAGGTTGAAGGATTGGGGGAGATTGGCAGCCAGTTTTGCTGGGGCATGATCGACAGTCTTTTACCAAGGCCTCAATGTGTTTATTTGTGCCTGGCCACCACACCAGACCACAACACCTCTGTTTAAGGTGCACTAGATGGACCCAGATGGACCTCATGTGCCATCGCCATCACAAAGGCAAGGAGGGTCTCTGGGATCACTGAGCATAGTCTACATGCCACACATGAGTCATTCCAACATGAGAGCTCATGTGTAAGATGGGGTGAGAGAGAGTGTGCGTCCATGTGCACGGGAGGGAAAGATGAGCAGATGGTATCTTTCTTACTAGCGCTACTGTTCATATTAGTTGGCAATCGTAAATTGGCTAGTGTCAACTTTTACACAACTTTGAAGCTCTGCTTGGTGAACTACAGTTAACGTGAGGATGCTTTCTGTCCAGGTGTTGGAGCTTTGACGTAATTTAATGGTAGGCCAGGTCCATTTTACAGTGCTGCACGCCATGTTGTCCTTATGAAACATAATGTGCAAATTTTTTTTACCTTTTACCCACCATGAGCTTGGTTTTCACCACCACCATATAAACCACGCAGCTGTATATCTTTGAATGCGCTTTAATGATAACATTCCGGAGCTTAGTAGTAGGCCTACTTTTCAAAAAGATTCACTTTGTTGATAGGAATTTAATGAAGAATTAAAGAATTTGCCGCAAAAAATAAATTTATGTAATCGAATAACTCGATTAAATAAATCGAGTAATTGTTTTAGCCCTAATCTAGATAAGTAATTCAATACTGTTTTAGTGGGTTATAATGGGTTCGTTAAAATGTAGTTGTTGCAGAAAATTTGCTCTACCTTACCTCATCTCTCCAGTCGAGTATCATGCATTAAATTGGACGCATAACTGCATAACTACAGTTTACAGATAAAATGTCTATGAGAATGTCCCAGACCAATCGGAAAATTTGTTATAGGTCATAGAAGTTTAAAATACACTCGTCCTACAGCCTACTGTAGATCTGAAATAATCTGCCAAACTAGTTTGATACTAAGATCTTGCCCCAGTAAAAAAGGCCTAGTGACGCCCATGATTAGCGGTCTGCCTGATAAATGTTATTTGATGATCAGCAACAGTGTTTTTAAACTCTGCACGCTGGGTCAGCACCATGTAGAATTAACCAACATTTTTGAAACTTGGAAACTGGAGGGATTTACGTGTATTTTTAAGTCTGAAGAGGGGGTATTAACTATACAGCTAATTCAGGATACAATTCTAGATGGTGATTTTTGTGACGCTAAGCACTTTTGCGCTGAGCAAAAGCAGCAGGTGAAATTGGCCAGTAGCAACACTTTGGCGGAAAAAACAGCGGCCTCAAACCGAAACCAAATTGGCTATTGGCTATTGGCGTATAACTGATTTTGAACACTATACATTGGAGTCATCGATTCACAGGCAAACAAAACCCTGGCATATATAGTGATCAAACTCGTCAATAATCACTATGTTTACCAAAGCTAACTCTGTGATTGTTGTCAGATAACGTATGATTATCAGTCGTAAAGCTAACAACAGTTAGCATCTGCTGCTTTCATGACACATTAGAAAAGAGACCTGGGAATTCATGTAGTCCAGTCTGGCTTCCTGAACCCAAAGGCCTAGCAAGTTAGCAACAGTCATATATCTGAGATATAAGGGGTCTGAAGACCACACAGACAGGCTAAAGTTTTATTGACCATCAACAAATGTGGAGGCTCCCAGACTGTTAATTAACCATCAGCTGGTGTTATTTTGTTGAATGTAATAAAATAATATATAAATATAATACAATATATAAATATAATATAATATATAAATAAAATAATAATAATAAAAAAAAAACTTTTTCTCAGTCATAAGCCATATTGGTATTAGTCTGTTTTAACATGCTAAATGCATTGTTATATGGCCTGACCTCTTTTCTCAGCCATATTCCAGTTTACACAAAGCATCGGTATGGGCATGTGACTCTTATCTGTTGGGAGCTTTCAACAACAACCCCTCTCACATCCCCTTCCCAGCCTCAACTGAGGCCTTACAGAAGCTGAAGGAAAATGGCAAGCTGCAAATTCATGTGCGCATGACCCTGTGACTGTTGTGTGTATGATTGTCCTTGGACAATGAAGAGACTGCTTTTCTATTTAACTGTTACCCTTACATCTTTCTATTCAGGGAGATTGTGTCTGGTCTCAAATGTACCTATCTTATGTTTTATGTGAGAGATTTTTCAAAAAAAATGTTGAATACATTTGCAGGGGAGTGTTCTTGGTTGTTAAGATCTTGATCCACATTTACCAACACTACGGGAGGCCCATGTCAGGACCGACTCCATCACAGAGGACCTTCCTGGACGCCGATGCTGGGCCCGACTCCCCTTCCTGAGGCTTCGTGATTGACCCCCCTCACAATGGCGCTGTCAAATGGACCCTTACTGTTACCCCCATGACCCATCTCACTCCTTCGAGTTTGTCACTATGCCTGGCCGCTGCTACATTGTCCAGCCATAATTCCTGATAACCACCTATAGACTGATTACCATGTAATGCAAAAGTGGGATAATACTCTATTATGAACTATTATGAACCTTAGCTAAACCATAGGCAACTTATAGTCTGTCATGGTTACTACTGATTGTAATTTTTCTCCATGACCCCTGGCAGTTGGGTTAGTCCCTTGAGTCGTGGATCTGCCCAAGGTTTCTTCCTAGATTAACTGAACATAAGGGAGTTTTTCCTTGCCCCTGTTGCTCTTGGGTGCTCCTTCTATGAAGCGCCATGAGACAATACTATTGTAAAAGGCGCTGTATAAATAAAAATAAAACTGAATTGTGTGTTCTGACACAATACAGTTAAGTCTACCTGACCAAAATGGTAAATGGCAAAGCTCAAGACTCCATGAAACCAAGTAGGGACTTAGATAAGGCAGCCTAACACAAAAATGGACTTTTGTCCATTTCATGTCAGGTATAAAGGCATGGCTGTTGTAACAGGTTAAGGGCAAGATAAACAAACAGCCAAACTGTATCTAGAGGTATTAAGATGCATATCAAATAGATACAACACCATGCAAATAATCATTCACAAACAAAATTAAGTTATAGTAAATATGTATGGTGTACTTTCAAATCCATGCATCAAATCAAACATAGACAGCACTAGTCATCATTTAAACTTTTTTTCCTGTATTTTATTATTGCCTGGTTTGAGGAGCATGCCCTAAACATCAGATTAAGTGTGATGCAAAAGTCCTATTCCATAATGATATTTAGAGCAAAAGCAAGTTAAGAATTGATCAGTTTTTCAGATCAGAGTTTTTCACTTTCAAAATAAAAATGAAATTTGTTGTTGCAACACTTGAAAAGAAATGTAAGTGGTCAATGGTTACAGTAAGAATGAATACAACTAGGGCAATGGAACTGGGTGTTCTGTCAAGTAAACATCTTTACAACTGTTGGTGTGCTCCACTCCCAGAATAACAGCATTAAAACAACTGCCCAAATACTCAGGTCAGTTGCTAAATTTCCACTCTTTTCATGGTAGTTATTTTACATAGTACTTACACAAAGTGTACAGAAATATACATACCCTTTCCCAACTATTAAGTATTTAAGCTCAACCCAGCAAAAAAATCCTCTGGCTCTTCAAAATAAGGTTTAACCAGGGAAAGGATATGTTCAGTCTTTAAGTAAATAGAAAGCAAGTGTTTTCCCTTCATTCAAACAGTTATAAATAATCTGGACATCAACAAAATGAACACCTTCAATCTCAGCCCCATGCCAGATGGCGAACTGAGTTTTGATCACATTCTGTCACTATCAAAAGTGCTTACCTCTAATTAAGAGCACAGACCTAAGGACTGCTGTAGTTACATACACAGAAAAATCTTGTGGCACCATGACGACACCCATTTACAATCCCATAGTTACTGATGAAAATCAACATCTGAAATCTATCAGACTTAGGCACAGTGATTCAGAGCATCATGTCCAACTTGGTCTTTTTTTGGCAAGGTTCCATCATCTGCTTCCAAGGCATGATCGGATTGTCAGTTCTGTCTCTGTCGTAACACTGTCAAGTTTGTCAAAAATGTGCAAAAAGAAATATTAGTCTTTAACAGCATTTTTCTGTAAATTAGGTGTGGACCTTCAGGTTTACTGATTGTTCGCTTGACCATATTTGTATTCTGTCTTTTTTCTCTCTTTAGAGCTGTCTTTCTGCAACTGTGTTAAATAGTGGCTATGCAGAAGGCCCAGAGGTCTGACCGGCAAGCTGGACCGATGGAACTGGCTGCTGGCTACCTTGAATGGAAGCCGGCGGTGAGCCACTTTGTACTTGTGCTTGAAACTGTGCCAGCTGTTCTGGACTGGCCAAGTTCTTTAGTAGGTTGTTTTCCTGCTCCAGTTGAGAGTTCCTTTCTATCAGTTCTTTTATCTGCTCTTTCAAAACCTCCACTTCTTCCCGTACAGCGTACATCAGGTGACTCTTAACCAAATCCTAAAGGTGAGAGCAAAAATAGCTGTCAATATCCCTTAAACACAGGCTTATGGCAACTTGACACTGTTTAACAGAGAAAAAGACTCAGTTCTTATGATCAGCATTCGGAGCATTAAGTCAGTAATGTTTAGATTTATCCAAAAGACTGTAAATAATTTAATTACACCTCACAGTCCTGTGAGGAAAAGGACCTGTGTTTGCTAAATAATTCTATAGATCCTCCCCCTTTGCTTAGTCCAAAACGTCATAAAAAAGCACAGTGGCCAGCCCACATACTCAGCAGCCAATCAGAGCAGAAGATATTTTTAGCCACGTGTAAAAGATTTAGGGTTTGCCTAGCAACAGTGGGCAAAATAGTATCCAGGCACAGATTAAGAATGTTAACAGAATAATATGATGACAATAGCAGTTCTGTATGGAGGTGGCCAAGGCCAAGCCCTCTTCAAATACATCTTAAAGTAAGGAAACAGTGAACCCTTGCAATGCAGAGGTATGATCATCAATTTCATCACACTCAATACCTTCTGTAACTCTTTCAAGAAGGACTGCACATTGCTTAATGTGTTTCATGTTTTTAAGCACTTAAGGCCTAAGGCTAACAGGGCATCATTTCCTGTCTCAATACAGTTCAGCAAATAAGCAAGAAGTACTAGGGCATAGTGAACTTACCATTGCTTGTTCAATCTTATTATCTATGGCAACAACACTGGCACCAGAGGAACTGCAGAGACAAAACAACAGTGATCACTTAATTTTTCTTTCACCTACAATTACACGGCATAAGGACAGAGTGACAAAGTGGCATGCAAAGCCTTCTAAATAAGAATAAAACGTTAGTCATGTTCCAACGACTTCTATAGGAAACTGAGATTTGTGCATAACTTCAGCAAAGAGACTTGTGCATAACTTAAGCAAAGACATTTGTTCATAACTTAAGCAAAGAGCCTTTCAAAGCCCATTTAATCTCCTGTTCAGCTGTACATCTCAGAAAATTCAAGTCAGGCGAAGGCTGCAGCATCCGAGCACCTATGGTCAATAGTAAAGCGAGCAACGGCATATTTCGACCTTAACAAAATGAATCATAATAAAATAAAATAATAATTAAAGTAATCTTAAATCCATGTCTTACTCAGCAAAATGAAACTAAACAAACAAAAAAACTGAACGTGAACGCGAATTTCCATTACGAATCAGATACACAACCTTGACGAGTGTCCAAAACCCTATAGTCATCGCTCTTATATTTTCTCTCCTCAAGACTGTTCACTGAAATAATGTACCTTTCATCCAGTCGGACGGTCGAGCTGTCTGTTCCCAGCAATGACGACAGAAAAGATATCGAAAAATGTCTAAGCTGACAAACACCAAGATCCATCGCCACTCTGTAGCATGCACAATTCATGCTACTATATCCATGATGCATCTGTAGCCTACCACGAAACCCCTGTGTCTTGATTAAATATCACATTTTCCAAGATTAACCGAGCAGGGTAGCTTAGAGCTTCGAAGGGTAGGACAGTATCCTGAAAGCATACATCTAGGACTGCGGCACAAAGAATCGCCAAGGTCAGCTCATCTCTGCTTTGATGAAAGTCTACAGCCTCTACAATTTGCATAATTTATGCGAGAAAAACAGCACACTGCGAGCTCCTATTGGCGAAGAGACATATTTATATTACTAACTAGCCTATGAGTCGACACGCCTCTCCTCTCCTGACACCCCCCTCCCCCCTCCAAATTTTAGCCGACTGAGATGCATTATTTCAAATGTTTGGAACAGGTATGTTTCCAAATTCATTACGAGGGCATTTTCTGAGTTAATGCTGTCCGTGCTCTCTGAATCCTTGCTATGCATGCGAGAAAGTCGACTGTTGCCCAATGGATGTTAATGAAGAGTTAAAAAACAGATAATAATTAATTATAGATCGTACAATAAGCACAAACAATCGCATTATAGATCGTACAAGAAGTATTTCCGGGCGTCAAATGTTGTTTGGTTCCACACGTTGTACACTGCCACTTACTGGTTAAAACAAAAACAACAATGAATTAACCGAAGTAATGCAAGAGCCAAACATATAGAACTTAGGCCTATTGGTAATGTAAAAAGAATGAATCACCTTATTAGACTGTGTAAAATGAAAATGTTTACAATGATGCCTTTTGACATACAGTAAATGTGATGATGTGAAAAAATGTATTCCCCTTCTCCATCACCTCCCATACGCAATTACTCAGAATGACAAACATTCTCAACAAAGCCACATATAAACCCCAAAATACTCTACCTATCTATCTATCTGTCTATCTATCTATCTGGTCTTTGAATATTCATAAGGTTAAACTCCCTACCCAGTGGTCCACATTTGGAAGTGAATCTTCACATTTAATCCATTTTGTGCTAAATTCAAATCTGACCATCACCACAATATTCCTTAAATAGACATCCTTTACTACAACCAGTTCATACAACAAATCAAACATGTTTAAATAGTGGAAATACACAAAAACATGTTAGATGAGAGGAATAAATTAGTAACGTCCAGAAGAATATTGGAAAACATGGAAGTGCAGTCTGTGTCCCATGAGTTTTAAAGAACACACAATCCAAGATTGTTGACTTTGTCTATTATTACAACCTGGTAATGAATAAAAAGATGAGATGATGGGAATGGAGCAGTGGGATATAACTGTGTGTTACAGGCTGACTAATCTGTGTGTGTCTGAACAGCAAATATAGATCACTTATCCTTATTAAATGTAACAGTACACCAAATGCAGCCAAAACCTTAGTAAGCAGCTCAAAGTGCAGTAAGCTCTTCCGGTGTTCTTTGATGGGAAGTGGATTTACAATTAAAGAGCCCAAATATACCTTAAGTGTCCATGACATGACCTCAGTCCAAAGTGTCTGAGACAACTGTGGTCCATATCCGTACCAAAACCCATCATGGCCTGACAGTTCAAAACTGAAACCAACTTCTATAGCAAAATCCAACTTTCCAATTCCAAACTCATCTGAATCAACACAGCATTCACATTCACAACCACCCTTAAGCAAAGCGTGCTCAATTTACTATTTACCACTAAGTACAGTAGTGAATTCCAGCAGTCAACCCAACTTTTGTGAAAACCTGTCATAGTTACCATGACACGCTCAGGTTGAATAAAACAGCATGTGGACACAGTGAAAGTTTAGACAGTTTAAAAAGTTTAGAAGTTTAGACCATAGCTGTCACCTTGCAGCACTTCTAGGACCCAACATGTCTTGTTTACGTTCCAGCACTCAAAGCCAATCAAAGCTTTAAGACAATAGAAGACTAGATGATCCAGATTCTGATGGTCACAGGCTTCCTAATAGTTCAACTTACTCTCAACATGCTACGCTAAAAGTTCAAAAATAGGAATATGAAAATAATTCTAGAGGTCTAGCCAACAGAGGCTCTACTTCACACTGTTATCATTTTCCACTTTGAGGTGCATGATTTGCAGCTACCCATTGAGTCAGTCATTTCATACGTCCACAAGTGCATACAAAGACAAGCACCTACAGACAACGGTAGAATGACTTTCAAAGGCTCTGCACCTTACACCTTTAAGGTCAACATTTGAGAATCACGATTGTTATACATTTTTATACAAATATTGAACAAAGTGTAGTTAGTTGATATAGGTGTTATAATGCCTCCATTCATTAGAAGAGAACACTTGAAATGGGTCGTATCTAGCCTATATAACCTACCTATCCACCAAACAATCCATCTCTGCCCCTACTTTTCCCATTTCAGGACATAATGGTTTTCTCTTTTTCTAACTAGCGACTAATTTTTAAGGACCACACAAGGACAAACACAAGGAGCATGTACAGTCTGCTTCATTCTCAGCCAAACTACTTCAGTCACTTTACCTTTTTAAATGCTCTTCTAGCTCCCAGAACAATATCTTCATGGCCATTTCGTCTCGGCCCTGCACTTGGAAAAATGTTTCTCTCATTGATGTGTCAATCAAGCCCACTTCGGATACAGAACTGATCCTTCTTTTTTTCCACAGTGCTTATTCAAACACTCAAACAGACACAACAAAAATGACTGACTGTCTTATCCTTGTAGTGGGACATGGAGAAGACATTAGATGTTGAGAGAGAGAGAGAGAGAGAGAGAGAGAGAGGGAGAGAGAGAATGGGGGTAAAAGCAAACAACCAGCTCAGGCTGTCTCTACCTCCCTTTGTGTGACTGCCCTGATTGTGCTGGCCTTTGTGCGTCTTACAGGCAGATTCTCCTCTGATTGACTGAAAACAAGAGCAAGGCAAGCTGTGATGTCATACAGCTTCTGAGGTCACGTGACCTGCTGGTTACATAAACCATCAACAGAGATTAAAATCTTCCCAGTGATCTCTCTCCTTCTCTGTAACCAGAGGTTCAAACAAAGCTGTTGCCAGCTCCATTTCTATGCCCATCCTTAAAAATCGACACCCCACTCCCCTCTCCAACCCCCTTATCCCCTTCTCCAATTCTTTTGCACCGTTTCCCTGCACTAGGGGTGTGTGTGGTGTGTGGAGTGTGGAGCAATGAGCTTCTGCACTTGAGCCTGGACTTATCTTGTCACTTCTCATCAGTCCTGTGGGCCAGTGGAGGGCTTAGCATGGCTGAACCCAACCAAACACTCATATCTCACAGATTTGGGTGGCCTGCTGAAAGGAGAGTGGACCAACTATTTAAGGGCTTCACGCCAAAGCTAGCCTCTCTCCCCAGATGTTCCCTCTGTCCTTCTGCACAACTGTGTTTAGCCCTCATGGACATAACAGCTGCTCTCACCTGACACAAGGAAATACTACAGTTTTTTGCTGAATGCCAAGTGGATGTAGTGTAACCAAACAGAACAGTCACTCAGATGCCTTCATATCAACTATGCATCCTAAGAGACTGCACATTTTGCCCTCCACTCTTGCTTGGGGCAAGGCTGCACTCAAATCAACTTGTCATCTCAGTCTAGCGTTAATTTGGCATTACATTTGATAATCAGATTAGGCGTATCTCTACTGCATGAAGAATGAATCCATGCCTCTAAAATATACTGTAAAGTACTGAAGATGGCGTGTGAGTTAATGTACCTCCTCTGACCATTCAGTTATTATAAATCCACAGAGTGTTGGAAAAGCTTATTTTTCTAATAATAATAATAAAATTCATAGCAATATTATTGTTATAATAATGACTAATAATATATTTATTTGTATAGTGATTTCTATACAGGAACAGCAGGTCAAAGTGCTTAACAAAGCGCAAGAGAGAGTCTTGAGAGAGAGCTGAAAGAGAAAGAGAAAAAAGAAAAAGGTGGATAAAGGTCCAGGGTGGACTGGGGGAGAGTCTGTAAATGTGAAGAAAACAGTACACCAGGGAATCAGGAAAAACAGTTGGAATAGACACAGACACAAGAGGAGCCGAAGATAAGGACAGTAGCCTAGAAATGTCTTGAGCTGACCCTGAGTTGATGCCACTGCAAAAAAAAAACTGAATTGTGTTGGCTCTCACCATTATGAACTGCCCTTCGTAATTTCCCTTCTGTATTTCAACTGAATATCTTATACAGTGCAAATGAAATTGGAAGCGTAAGCTAATTTTGTGGAAATATACAGTAAGACATGTTGGTTATTAAATTCAAATGTACTCTTTACCACAGTCAGTGGCATTAGCTGGTAGCCATAGCCAATCCTCACATTCATCCTCAGCATTACTAGCCCAACAAAGCAACAGGGGATTGTGCCATGGTCAAATGCTAGCCATGTTGCCTCTCTGCATGAGAGCATGTCTTTTGGCCAATTGGGCTGACAGCAGCAAGTTGCACAACAGAGGCCCATGCTGCATTTTCCAGCCTACACTCACACTCTCCCACCCAACCACCCCACAGAATAGAGAGGACAGCCTCAGCAAGTTTGCAAGGGAGTCCACAAATCTGAACATTGGGCCCGTTGCTACAAATACATCATCTTGAGTGTTCCGCTTGCAATAGATGAAAACATTCACCATACGCAGATCAATATTAGTATGTTGCAAAAGAACTGTCAACAAAGACATAATGAGCTAATCAGAAGATTAAGGCAGCCTTCAGTGGGTTACAGCCTAAGAAATATAGCCATGGCCAATTCTAAATTGTGTCAAAGATTCAAAATGTGACACCACATACTGCAAAAATAAAATGATCAAAATAAAAGAAATGACACTAAAATAGTGAGATCTGTATTTAAATGATCCATTCAAACCTGCGTTACATAAGTGTAGAGAATGGGCAGCAGGTATGAGTAATGCACAGCGAAACCTGGCTTTAGTAGGATTAGCCCCAAAGACAAAGCCGGTCAGAAGTGAGACACACGTTCAAACAAGCATACCAGATTTTTACCAGTGCCAGTGTGTGTAATATATGTGTGCGCCCCAATGTTTGTGTCTATGCATGTATCTGTTGACTTGTGAGCAGTGCTTCACTAAGACAAGTCTGAGTATGAGTAATTAATAATCATTAACCAATATCATGAATTTGTTTGATCATCCTAACTTCTCTCAAAGAGGAATAAGCAACTCTACTAAATGCAACAGTGGCTTTGAAACGGGCGAAATCTTGCCGCTTTCTAATCATGGAGGGTTGGAATAGTGGTATTTTATGTTTGACACAAAACTACCAGGGCAGCTAGAACTAACTAAGAAATGGGAAGGGCTCACACTGTGAATTGTGCAGAGCTGGCCCAAGGCACATGCAACACAAGTGGCTCAAGTGGTATGAATTAGAAACAGACACTCCTAATTGAGTTGTGAACAGCTGTGAAATACAAATGTTTCTCACAAATCAAATTTCTATTTCTGATTCTTGCAGATCTATTTAAAACATTGAATGGAAAGCCTGTTTTTCCTTACCACACATGTAGAAGAAGTGGGTAAAAAACACTGACATCATGTACAGACATCAGAACCATGCTCTGTATTTGAATTTTTTTGTCTAGTGTAGGTCTAGAAATTGTTAGACTATGGCCTAACTGTAAATCAACCCTCATTCCATCATTTAGACTACAGTTTAGCCTACCTATCATTTGCACTTTTTTGTCAATATAATGTTCAGTTTTTCAGTGTGCTATACTTAACATATACCAGTTAAACTTAGCTGCCAAACGCTCCACAGCCACCAAAACACTTAGGCTACTCAACCAAAATTGACTAATGTTGCCATGACTATAGCACAAGCTGTCACATAGCAAGACTACAGTGACACCCTATGTATAATGACGTAAAGTCTTTATCTTGCAGTTTGACACAGATCACTGTTGTATTGCAAAAAAACCCACAAAAAAAACACAAAAAAAAGTTTAATAAAATGTGTAATGCATTGTAATACTTAATAAAGTAAAAAGAAATAAATATTTTAAATAATTAAATCAGCAAGCAACTCACCTATGGTTATTTTGTAAGGATTTGGCCTGAAAGTTAACAGCTTTGAACAGTTTCTTGATGTCAAAGATTTGCTGTAGCTGTACATAATTTTGTTTGTGGTAAACATTTCTTAGAAAGCAATGATAAAAGCAGTGACTACAAATTTTCTTTGAAAGCAGGCTGACATAGTCTGCTGTTGTTGTGAAGTTTTGAAAAGGTGAACATGGTATTGAGACAATGATGAAAATGACAGGCCAAAGCTGTACAGACAGTCTGCCCTGGTGAAGAATGGGAACCGTTCATATGTCTCACTGCTGCACTCTTGTGGTTTCTCTCATATAAAATACATTCACCTACAAACTGATATTATCTTTTAATGATTTTGAAACAAACATAAATCTGAGGATGGCCTTAACTGAGCTCAAATATAATATCTTTCTTAGGATCATTATCTGTAACTCAAACTATACTGAGTGCTTCGTGTGCTTAGTGCTGTGAATTGACCGTCCAGAATTGTTTATGGCTCAATCCAGTCCACAAAGGCAAAAACTGAGCAATTTCCTGAAAGACTTTCCTGATATATAAATAAATCGCAGTCTTGCCTGCTATGCCTTTAACACGCACTGAGACATGTACCTACTTCATCCATCCCATGGACTATGCATAGTTTTATAATGTATTTCAATGGCATTAAATGGCTTTGGATTTTCAATGGACAGCCATTCATAGGGCCGAAACAGGTGATACATCTCGAAATTTTGTGAAATTTTGAATGTTAACATTCATATCACATTCAGCATGGTCAGAGGTTGGTTTCATACACAAAGTTTGCATGCACAGGGAATTTGGAATAAGGTCAACTTTCTGCATAGGGCAGATGCTGAAGAGTAGTGTGCAATGGAACTATTCAAGTTTACTTATCAGTCTCTATATTCCGGTTAGGTCACTAACGTAGCTTACAAAGTTGCCTTGTACTGGACAAGACATGCTAATTGAACATGCAACAAACTGTTCTGGTAATGAGTATTTTCTGATTAAGGTCTATACCCAGGTGGTTTAGTTTAGTTTTTAGGAACCCGAATATGGCCAAATTCGGAAGATGACAACTGGTATGCGGAGTTTACATGACTTGCATGCAAACCAAATATTGCCAATGTTCTGTTTAAAACAGTTTTTTCTTTTTTTAATAGTCCTTGCATGGAACTATAGTTACTGAGAGGTAGCGAGGGCGCACTGTGACCCTATCTGATCCACGGTCTATTATGAAGGGTGACCAATACATACACGTGAAATAGGCCTTTACATGAGAATGATTAATGGTTCTATAGTTCAATTCCCTTTACCTACTGCAAAACAGCTGTGGCCCTAGAACAGCTGGCATAACTACAATAAATTAACCTATTACCTGAACCACCCACCCACGCCTTCAATGTCTTCATTTAGAGCATTTAATGGGGCTTTTCAAGGGGGCATTCGGGGTCTGGGTAGGAGCAAACTGAAATGCACTGAAAAGCACTTATGTTAATTTGTTATCACAGATCAAGCCTCTGCAAGCACATCTATCTGCAAACCAAGTATTTGACTAAATTTGAAATAAAGATAAAGATGTAATACTAGTTAACTGATTGTGAGCAGGCCTGTTTCTCATGGAGTGCCACTCACACCACATATGTTACCCACTGAACAGGGCAGCAAGTGCTAGAGGAGCAACCATTAATCACCCAACATCCTGTTCAGATGTTGTCAATACTCCGGTCTGGTACTCAATATACCAGCTTAATAAATGTAGCCTAATCACATCAATACAACTTCTTTAAGACTTTCTAGACAAGAATATATAATAAGGCCAACCATTGCTTCCAACATTTTGTAAATCATTTTGGCCAAGAACACTGGTTTCTGTATTTAGGTTCTGTAGCCTAATGGTTTACTCACTGATTTACAATATTAGCTCATAATTACTTATATCACGATTACTGTGTGCTGTATGCGTGTGGGGCGGTGTGTGTGGTTAGGGGAGTAGCAGGGGTGTGGTAATAACCTCAGGGGGTGTTGGTTCAAAACAGGTTGAAAACCACTGGTATAGCAGATGATGAAGTAGCATATCATAACCTGTAGATGGCATCTGAGGAATAGATTCATGCCAATGTCATGCATCTAGTGACTTGTTACCTTATTCTACTTAATCCCCAGATTATCCTTATGGTGGAGGCAAAGTATAGATCTTTCAACAAGACATTCTTAATCTACCCCCCCTTCAGTCTAGTCTAACCTTGTCTAATCTTAACCTAAACTCAACCCAATGAACCTTGATTCCATTGTACTAGATGAGAACGCAATCAAATGTCACAAGTACATGCAAAAAAGCTAAACAGACAGCAAGAATGATTTCCCTAAAACAAGAAGACAGACAGTCAGGCTATACCAATAAACCGATTAATGCATTACAGTGGAAATAACACCAAAATAACAACAAATCTGCTATAAGCCTACATAAAAACCTTCACTGTTAAAGTTTAGAAATGATGTTCAAAAGCTATGCAAGAGCAGATGAGCATGCTTTACAGATAGGCAAGAGACAGTTTAATAGAATGAGACACATAACATAACAAGTCCTCCCATCGAAATGTATCACGGCTGTTCGTAACGTTAAGATGGTGGAGTTGAGAAAATGGAAGTCCTGCCCTGCAGCGAAAGTAGCCAATCACATTGTTGGACGCAGTATGACTGACGGTTAACCTTTTGTTTACTATCTGGGTTACCATGGTGATAGCCACGCTGCAAATGTTGGCACAGGTGTAGTGAACAAATTGCCGTTTAAAATAATGTCTTTTCCAGTTTTACTTGACCAATTTACAGATAGATTTTGACATTGTTCAATTCAGATTTAAACAAGAATTCACACGATACAGTTTTAAAGTCAGTACGACCCACCGAACTGGATGTCTCCCCATTCATTTTGATAAGACCTGGTCTTGGTAATCCCAATCCCATATCTGCCCGAAGGTATTTAAAGATGGCAGCCAAGTGAACAGACATGCCTTAGAAAGACTTTTGTTCAACCAACTCCCTTGTGTTGTATATCCTACTGGGCTAATACAGAAACAATCACACACACTTCAATGTGTTAGTGAGGGAGTGCACAAGTTCGTGACC
This sequence comes from Tenualosa ilisha, assembly GCA_015244755.2. Taxonomy (NCBI): domain Eukaryota; kingdom Metazoa; phylum Chordata; class Actinopteri; order Clupeiformes; family Clupeidae; genus Tenualosa; species Tenualosa ilisha. The sequence continues at coordinate 1,784,307 of PYXC01002596.1, forward strand.
CGGTACAGCAGAGGTTTTTAACTGGTGGATTGTGGAGCTTGTGCTCCAATAAAAAAATGCCACCATGTCAGTTCTTTATTTTAATAAATAATGTTTCAATCATGGGTCATAATGCACTTAATTTGAGCGTTTTGACATTGAGCATGATCTGAGTATCTGTCTAGACTATAGTCTAACCTGCACCTACCTGATCTATTCTGAAGATCCATTTGGACCCAACAAAACATGCGTTAAACATTGACCTGGACTCAAACGTTAACTGGCTGATTGCAAGCTAAAGCCTCTGAGCCTAAATGACTTACTTACTTACACATTCAGTGAATGCATACACATGATCACCCTAATTATCCTACACATTTTTTTACAGCTGTTTTGCAGTGAACATAGTGAACATCTATTTTGTTATTTTGGCTTTTTTGGCTATCCATCTAAAATGTTGCATGTAATACTAAGGAACATGAGCTCCAAATAGGCTACCTTCATGGCAAAAGTATGAAAACTGATTATGAATTGGTGAGATGATGCTGGTTAATATGACTGCACTGTAGTGTTGGCTGTGAAACTGCCCATGTAACTATAGCTTTAAAGGCACACCAGGCAACATTGTCTGCTGTTTTTGGGGTAATTTACTAGTTTCATAGTCACTTTGACAGTTAAATGGCTCATTATAAAGGAGGGCTCTCTCGGCCGCCTCTAGCACTTAATCCCAGTTACAACACAATTTTTTCATGTAAAGCAAAACCAAAACCATGCATATGCCGTACGACCAAACTTACATAGAATTTGAAGCAACAGAGGAAAAGGCATGCAAAACTTAGTTTATATGGAGACGCAGAATTTATAGATGTAGATTTATTTTGTTCCAACAGTACACACATCAGTGTGGCCATCATATTGCATGCATCCAGTGTAGCCTATTTTGATGTCAATCTATACCATGTCAGACCACCTTGAAATGCAAATCCTCATGATGAGGTGAAACCCAAGTTCAGTCCCATCTTGTTTTACAGTGCCTGGCATACCATAGAAATGCAGCTTTTCACTATGTACCATGACAAGAATGATCCACCATGAAAGGCCAAATTGTCATTTCAGTGGTTCGAATTTTGTTCAAATCATCCTGAAGGTACCACACATATACTTTAGTTAACAAAAGATATATTTGTTTACAGTTTGTGACAAAGATAAACAGACAGAAAGCTGGCTGGATAGAGAGCATAACGGACCTTTTGGAAATGTTGAGTAATAGGAACACCTGGACGCATGTTATCTAGCCTGAGGTCATCTCTACATCCCACTTCCCACTCATGTTAACTCTCCACTGTCCTATCTATTAAGTTCGATTACGTCATGGAAGTGTGGCAGCAGCCATATTCAGGGACACCGAACATTGCAGAACAAAAACACAGCGATAGCCAATGACAGCATTAATTGACACCGAGAGGTGAACAAAATGAATGGACAGCTATGTGAGCAAGTGTGTGATACCTAGGAGCTCAATGTGAGGACAAACGAGTGATAACTTAATAAAATAAAGATTATAAATATCGTAGATTAGTTTCTGTGAGGTATATATTCTGTGCACTGTAACATTGAATCAACGGCATTACTAGGCTGCAATTGCTGGTTGTAGAAATACTTCTATTAGATTTATTTACATCTGCTGTATTAAATGCACACAGGTGTATCATCTTAGAGATCTTAGAGATCACAGTAAATTACTCACTGGCAAAAAAGGGCTTTTGATCGATAACTGTGATATCTGCTAACATTACCTAATGTTGCATGAAAAGGGACACACACTTCTGTGTGATATGACGACACATTCCTGAACTCAATTTGAGGCTTTGACACCTACCTACGTCAAAATGCTTACTGGTAGGCTTGGTAGGCAGCTGGTAAGCAGAAGTGTGTGTGTGTGTGTGTGTGTGTGTGTGTGTGTGTGTGTGTGTAGTCATCAATAACAGCCCATTCGAAACAATGACTCTGTGCTGATGGCACTCAAACTAAATGTGAAGTACAAGCGACAGAGAAAAAGAATGACAAAAAAATAAAACAGGTGGGCTATACAAAGTAACAGCTCTGCCAAAGATCACCTGCACTGTATATTGGCATGGAGTGGTGGGATTCTGTGCAGATAAGCAGACATACAGGCTGCTGACAGGCTGGCATCAGCACACAAATGTAATGCTCATTATTCAATGCAATGTAGCACTTAGTCATCACTCAAAGATGATGTGGCACGCTGACACATGACACGATTCTTGCAAATAAATCTTGGGTATTAGGGAACACACAGAGTGGTACAGATGGACAGAGAGACATATCAGTAGGTTGTGCATGTAGTGAATGAGAATGACAGAGACAGAGAGAGGGGAAAAAGGGGATATCCTTTTATGCTGCCAATATGTGGAGCCCTTCTATTGTTTCTGTCCTGACCTTATTTCACACTAGCCAAACTGATGACACAAAGATGGGAAATTTCATTGTGCCTGGCTAACAGAGCACATATGCCACACTCAAGGTTATGCGCCAAGGAGAAGGAGAAATCCGGTGTGAATCAATCAGTATTCCTGTTGTTGAGTGTTTGCCCTCATCAATTAGCTTTGGCTGCCGTTTCACTAGGCCAATTTGGTGTATGTTGTCCAAATTCTCTCGATGTCATATTGACAGATCTAAACAGACTGTCTGACCTTGCCAGTTTTGTACAGAAAATACCTGAGACAACAGCATGCCCATACAGACAGACAAGACGACCAGATAAAACCTGTGACCAATGAAAACATTTTGGTATTTTCCACAAAATCCAACATGGCAGAAAATCTAAAACAGCAAACTGATGTCATAAGGTGCATTTGACCTGGCCTGATCTACAGATTCCAACTGCTGCTTGGCTAAATGCTGGCACAATGTGGTGAGTTCTCTGGAAAAGGATTTCCATATATGAAAGGGTCACTGGAAATTGATGATGTACATGTTGTATATATTATTTCCTAAGAGATCCATGGAGATCCACTCGGCTGAGAGTAAAATAACATTTCCAAGTAATTATATATTTCTGAAAAAATTGAAAGGGCAGCACAATGTAATACATCTTACATGTGTAGAAGGCCTTTCGTTTATGTTTACTGCATGTTCCAGACCAAAACAGGCCACCTGCACAGTGACATACCATCCTTACTCATGCAGTAATCAACTGTAACCTGAATTGGCTGAGCTGGCGCATTTCCTCTGCTATCTCAATGGCCAGGCAGTATTAATTGGAGAGATAATCTATTTGATCTCCCCACAAAAGTGTGGGGGAGTGATTCATTGAGAACATCATGTGCAACTCCCTCTGTCTGCCAAGAGTAGATTAGACCCAGAAAAGCCCAACGACAGATAATCATCTCAATAGAAAACATTATGACCTCAGGCCATACACGAGAGATATGGGAGACTAACTAGAGGAGAAACACAGGCCAGTTGCAATAAAAAAGTTGAATAACAATGGTTTAGGACAGCACAGGTTAAATAGTGGTAAGCCAGTTGGCCTTTCCATAGGCACAGTTAAATGACACATAGTTTGAGAGAATCTGTATTGGCTGATGTCTGTACTTCCATGGCTGGTAAACAAAACACTGACTTTGTGATTGCTGCAGAACAACGCTAGCACTCCCCTCTGTGTTAGGTTTACCATTCTATAGGCAAATGTTTACTTCACTGGCTAGTATAATCATACCATAGAAGGTTGATAAATTATCTTTGATCATACTTAGAGGCTATCATTTGATATAACTTATTTTATCACATGCAAGTCAATGGCATTATATTAACATTATATGTAATCAAAGTAGAAATTAGGCGAACCCCTCTGAATTTTCTGGTTTTCTGCCATAATTGGTCACTACATGTGATCTGATCTTTCTGTCTCTCACCTGTATGACTAAACCCAATGTGCTGAAACTAATACCACAAAAGAAATCATTGTATTTCATTGATTGAAAGCATCCACGAAATCTCAAAGGTTCTATGGGAAAAAGTAAGTGAACCCTTCAGATCAATCACATATTGACCCTCCTCTTGCAGGAATAAGCTCAAGCCAGGGCTCCTGACACCTGTGAATCGGATCTGCACAACCCTGGGAGAATGTTCAAGAGGTATTTTAGTCCATTCTTCTTTCAGTTCAGCCATATTCTAAAGATGTCTGGTGTGAATGGTTTTCTATGCATTTCTATGGGTCATCTCCCTGGTAGAAGGTTGATAAACTTGGTGCTTATAAACTGTCTAGCACCTGAGACATCAAAACATTAACAAATCATGATGAGCTTGAAAATAGAGAGGGTGCATTAATGATGTCATTTGGATGCCATACAGTGCTGTGTGTTAGGTACTCTTTGGCAAAGCTTTGGTATGCAACATGCTTTATTTAAAGAGCAATGCTTCCACTGTGTGTGTCCTGTCATGAGCACAATCAGGGCCCCAATTTATGCACCCTCTTTATTCTGACTTGCAGCCTGAAGAGCATCATGATTTCTGACTGTTTTGATGTCTCAGGTACTGAACAACTTTGCATTAACCACATGGTGAAAGCAAATTGAGGGCAAATAGCACACAGGGTAACAAAGTCAATAACTTTCCATTTACTCTTCTTTCATCTCTTCACTTTAGTCGCCATCATTACAGCATAACGACCAATATCCTGAATAATAAGCGCTGGAATTTCGTGGGCTTGTCCAAAACTCACCAGTTAACACTCAGCTTAAACAGTAATGGTCAGTAATGACTGGCCTATAGAAGAATGCTGTGTTAGCAGACTGGGTGGCAGGGGTCAATAGGGGTAGATAGGTAGGTGAACTACAAAAAGAGGCTGAAAAGGAAAACTCTATTATGCGTTGGCCAGACAAAAAGATGCTGATATTGAGAAATTAAAATGAAAGTTGTGGGGGGAGGGGGGCAAAAAGTGCATCTGTGTGATGACCAATGCCACAGCTCTTTAGTTTGCATTGACATAGTACAGAGCATACAGCAGGTTATTTCGACATTAGGCCGACACCAAAATCATGCCTGGCAATGCCTAGAACAACATGAAGCACGTAGAACAATATTCTTATAGGTATATGATGGCCCAACAGATCTGTGGAGCTAAAAGCTGAGTCGCAACAGGGTCATTATTCACACATGCTGTAAAGGGTGACGGACGTAGTTGGTATATCCTCTCTGAGTAATTATTTCGCTGCACGTAAAAGTTGCCATACATCTCCTCTGATTGTTTTTAAGGTGAATATTATATTTGACAACACATACAGGCCTAATTTTCCCTTTATAATCAGTCTCAAGCATCTGCTGGTAGGCACCAGAGGATATTCCAGAACTCTGATTGTGTTTCACTTTTCCTCTGGAGATCTCGTCTTTGTTTGAGATTTCTTTTGCGTTTGAAGCACTTCATTATTTCTTTCACTTTAGTAATGTTTGAGCATTGACCTCTGGATAACATTTACTACTGCTATTACTACTATATTTAGTTAGAGGTTAGGAAGTTATAGTTTAATGCATAGCAGAGGGATATCCCCAACAGGGTAATGGCGATTCAGGGGGATTACATCAGTAATGCAATGCACATTGCAGCACTGTGTTATCAATGAAATCGTGACTTGAACGGGGAAATTTATGATTTATTTATTATTTAATTTATCTCTTGACCCACCACCATGATTTTAAAAACACAAAACTCACAGTGTAACTGTTTATTGATCATGATTCCACCCCTCCCCAAACCCTGGTAGCCTACTTTACAGGGACTTACATCAAAATGCAAAACGGCAGGTAGATTAAATGCAAATATTTTGTTCAGAAGAGCATGAATTGTCTGGACAACGACTGCGGGCAAATTTGTCAATGATTATTGATGGCAACACAAAAACCCTGCCCAAATCACCTTGTAGCTTAAATTATTGAAGTGTCTGGTTCAGCAAACTTTGCATTGCACGCTCTGGCCCCGTCGCCTAAAGTTTGCCAATTTCGGTGACATGTAAGATGATGGTCAAAGGCGTCTTGGCCTCCAGTCCATTAGTATTTTTAACTATATCAGAATATGCCACAATGCATCAATTGAGCATGATGTCCAAAGTAGTATGTAGCAGTAGCAGGTATTTTCAGCAGGATTTTTAATGAATTCATCTCCGCAATAGCCTTCATGCATAAAAACCATCAAGGCCATTGAGGTACTTCTGTTAGTAGTGTTTTTGTCAATTATTAGGCCTACCCTAACATATCTCCTTGATAACACGACCATTAACAGATCTAATTAATTGTGACTACTTTTCTATGGCTATCTCTATGTGATTGACAGTATTGTGATGTGATGTGTGTGTGCTGTTATAAGGTTTGGGAACCCGACAGATTCCTGCTAGACATGTACTAAATGAAAATATAGTGAGGGGTTAACAGCAAAGTAGAATACGGTGGCTACAGACAGCTAATCATCATTCAAGGCACAAAGCATAAGAAACCTGCGAACACAGTCACACCCGTTTGAGCAGGAGCAAATTATAATTTATGCCTAGTGAATGATTTGTTACGCTTTGCGCAGATTGGTCAGCACAGTCAACACAGACAAGCAAGTAATTTCATAGTCTATCAAAATTTTATCTTCCATCACAATTTTAAAGATCTGTTAACGGAAAATTTTCAGTTAATGCACCCTCAGAATGGATGGCTATGGTGTGGCTATGGTGTTGGTGCCATTAACCACCAAGCCGAACCACAGGTTGGCGATGTGCACAATCCAACAACATGACCTGCAGCAAGGTATAATCTAATTATTAGTTTTAAGTGGTGTAGCCTGGAGATGTAGGCCAGCCTAGACTAAAAAACAGGCTAAAAATTGCCTACAAACGAATCAGAACATGCTACGGAATCAAATCTTGCTGTTGCCCTTGTCCCCATACAGGCTTACATCAGCTGATTAGTGTGTTTCACACTATGATGAAAACTTATCGTGCCTGACCTTAGTCTGCATTTTGCACATTAAAATTAAGCACTGCTGCTCTATGTAAAAGTTGTAATCAGTTACGTTAATGCTTAACGACCACTCTGGTTTTTTGCATGGTTGACGTTGCTGATTTTGAGACATTCTGACCGATTCGTGGGGGGGCCACTGGACCCTTGGCATGCCATGGATATCCTCTCGCTTGCATTAGGCCTACTTCCATGTTTGGAAGTAATAATACTAAATGAATAAAAACATGTTAAAACATAATTATTTTCCCATTGTCATTTACAGGGAATTAACATAGCCCATATTGTACATTTTTAGAATAGGCACTTCAGTAGCCCCAAAATAGGATCACTTCCACCAAACCATGAATTGCCCTTGATCTTAGCAACAAACAGGAAGAAAGGGGGGGGGGGGCAGAGAAAGACAGACAGTCAGAGAGAGAGAAGTGCTTCAAAAGTTATCGTTTGCAATAGCTCAAATTTGGCAAAGAGGATACACGCACCTGTTCTGAAGAATAACATAGATCACAATACCAACTCATGATTCTATAGTCTGCTGTTCTCGGTAACAGTTAGATTTATTGGGCTATGAGTTGACTGTGTGCAGCATGGGTCGGTCACATTTTTTGAGTTTTGTGTGATACATTCCCGTCTGGCCTATAAAGGAATCCAATGTTGCATTATTGCACTTGCCTTCGCTCTTTTTGTTGATTGACGTGTGCGTGCATATGTATGACCCTGGGAGTAAATTAAATAATGTAGGCTATGTGCCATAAACACATTGTGTCGTCTTTTTGTAAGATATAGTCGCCAGACCACCCATACACCTCTAAGAGAAAATATTGCGGTTTCAAATACAGTAGCCTATTTTTGAGAGTGCTAGTGATAGGTTTTTTGAACTGGTTTAATTTATAACTTGATATGATCCACACAGAATGTCACTGATAGGTACAAATGAAAGCAATTCACAAAGCTAAGGTACACAACAATAAACATGTAAATTAGAATCATCAGAACTGCAGTCATAACGATCAGCCATTAAAGCAGTGAGGTGTTTGGTGAGTTTTTGTTTTTTTTACCACAGCTGAAAGAGTGAAAAAGCACCAGGTTCATTCTTCGTTCATGTCAAGTAGGCTATAAGACTGATCTATAGGCTGGCATTTGTGACATGTATGTTTGCCTTTACTAAATAATTTAAAAGGTTATTAGTAGTAAGACTGCCTACAAAGGAATGGCCTATATCATATGGGCCTACAAAATGCAACATAAATGTAGAAAAAAGGCAATGTCTCACCTGTCATCCTCTCCATCCACAGGCAGGTTTTTCAGCAGACTTGCTGAGGAAGTTAAGGCATTCACTCCATCACTTCCCTCTGGAGCCAAGGAGATGCCAGTGTGGGAGGCACATTCACCAGCAGCCAATGAGAGCAGGGACTGGTGCTGGAGGAGAAGACGCTGGGCATCCTCAAGCTGGGTGGCTGTCACAGAAGGCAGGCTTGCACACAGAGTACTGGCACTAGAGTGATGGGCACCACTCTCCTTAGTGCCATTCTGGACTACGTTCGACAGGGTCATGTTTGGAGGATTGGGAGGCACATTTGACAGCAGATTTGTTGCTATTCCAGAGGAGAGTTTGGTCATGCCCTGTGTGCTGACAGGGAGCTGGTGACCCTTAGGCTTATGTAAGGGCCCAGGAAGGCCAGCAGGCACCATCTGAGAGGTCTGGACCATCTGGCCTGATGAAGTCTGCTGAGGCTGCGACTGTAAAAAATCTAGGGGGAGGGGCTGAATGATAGAGGGTGGCACCTTGCCCACAGGTTGCTGTGCTATGGTCATCAGCTGACCAGAGGCTGGTGGCATGCTGCCAGTCCGGGGGGTTAATGACTGTGATGACCCTGGGGAAGATGTCTGAGGAATCTGATGGTGAGATTGGCTGTAATCAGATGGCTGGGTGCAAGCCTGGCTTACAGGAATCGCGTGTGCCAGTGCCACCTGAGCTGGTGAAGCTGACAGCTTTGAAGGGGAGTAGCCCATTAGCGGCTGACTAACACAGTGAGCTGGAGGTGTATGGACATACGACAACTGCTGTTGCTGAGACACTACAGAGTGGGGCGGTGTGGAAGTTGTTGACAGGGTCTCCAAACTGGTTGATTGCTGCTGCTGCTGCTGAATGCTGACAGGGGGAGAGAGAGCCATACTGTTCTTCAGTTGGTAGGGGACAGACCCTTGCACACTCAGAGGGGGCACTGAAGTGTAGTCCTGGGACGGCTGGGAAGTCTGCTGTGAGACAGAGGGACCTCCCATGTCTCCACTGCCCACACTCTCAGAGTAGTGGCTCAGAGTGCTCACAGAACTGCTGACAGAGCTGCTACTCAAGCCCATATCATCATGTTCAAAGCTGGCCACCGTGTTCTCAGTCAGCAGTCGTACAGCCTCCACTGATTGGGTGAAAGAAATCTCTGCTGAGACTATGGAGGCAGATGTAGAGACAAAGGTGGATGAAATTGTCTCTTTATCATAATACTCCGTGCATGTCCACCTCCCCTTCCTGAACGGCTCAGAATTAGAGTCTAGCTTGACCACCCTGAAACGTGAACTTGCTGCGACAGGGGCTTGCTGCTGCTGCTGAGTGTGAGACCCAGGGACAGAAGTTCCTGAGGTTTTGGGCTGCACTGCTCCAGGCACTCCTGTAAGGCCACTGTTTTTCAGCCCCAAAACACCAGATGCACTAGATCCAGTAATTCCGCTTTGTTGATGCTGTTGCATCAATGTCACATTTTGGCTGCTGCTACTGTTAACTGAACCAGTGGAAGATACTACATTACTAATGCTGGTGTTCATACTCCCCACAACAGGCACACAAGCTGAATTCGGTATACTGAAATTGCTAACATTGCTTGAATTTGCATTACAAATTGTGGCACCTGAGACAGAGAATACTCCTGCAATAGCTCCTGGGACAGATGCAGCTGAAGGTGGACGCATCAAACCTGTGGTGCTGGCAGAGGCATTTTCAAGGATGCTCCCAACATTCAAAGGCATTTTTTGTGCAACACTTGGTAACGCTCCAGTGCTGGAGGAGACAGCAACGGACACAGTAGTCAGCATGGGGGAGCCTGACTGGGCACTGATGGAGGCTGATGAGGCTGGCTTGGGATGAATATGGTGGTGCTGGTGATTATAATGAGGGTGTTGGTGATGGGCAGATCCATTCGTCAGTGCAGGTTGGTTAGGAGACATTGCTCCTGGGGTTTCTGCCTCATGAAAACTGTTGAGCGTTTCCTCTGAGGAAGTCCTGTCTGCACCTCCTTTATCAGTGGTTCGGGAAAGGGATACATCTATAATCTCAGAGGAGGACAAGTCCTCAGTGTGGGACTCATCCAAGTCATCACAGCTTTCGGTGTCCTCAGTTATGCTATTGTTGGTGCTTACAGAAATCTGAGCAGGTGTCACACTGGTGATCTGAAAACCACTTTTCTTCTTCATCTGTGCTCCTGATAATGGCAAAATCTGAGCTGAGGTCTGGGTATGAATGTTGTGACTGTGGGGAGACTGATGAGAACCAGTAGTCGAAGAGACAGGTATTGGGTGAGGCTGTGTCATTAAATGATATTCATCAGCCGGCAGAGGATTGTTACTAACAGCAGAGCAAGCCACAGCTGATAATGCAGACGTGGTTCCACTGTTTTGGTTACAAACGTTACCACTTTTAGGAATAATTGCCGGGTGCGCCATTTTCCTTGGGCTTGGTGAGTCGCCTGCAGAATCCGGGTGATGCATTTCGAAAAATCCAGAGGGGGTAAACAGTTGTAAACACCGATTTGAAGTTACTGCCTTTCTGACAGTGGCTTGATACGCAGATGTCCCACCTTGCCAGACTAAATTCCACATACGCTGAAAAGCTTTAAGTGTCTGGAAGTCAAATGAAGGGAATCTTCCGTAGTATATTTAAATGCCAATCTTAAAGAGATAACGTTACTGGTAGCTGGTAAACCAAAGACCCGTCAGCGAGTCCTGGGGTATCTTGCTTGCTTGCTAGCTAGTTAGATACCTAGCTGCATAGATGACTGGCTTTCTTGGTGGGATGCGCGTTAAACGCTGTATTTCGCTAGCTACAACCATATACGTCCCTTGTTAATTTTACAGAGAACTTTCATGACATCTATACTACATTCGCAGATAAATATGAATTTGCTAGCTAACGGTAGCTACAAGTAGCCTACACAGCAACAGTAATGTTAAGTTAACGTTACCTCCATCATTGTCTGTCTCTGTTGAGTCATATTATTTGACATACAGCGTAGAAGACATTGAAATCATTAATCAGTCCTCAGCAGGGTATATAAGACGAAAATTTCCGTTTTGGCTGAGAGATCTCTGTTTATTCCGTTCCGCCTTCTCTTTGTTTTTGTCCAACAATCACTGCCCCACTCTCTACCCGGCTCTGATCACTGGCCACCTTCTTGCCTGCTGTCTGTCTGTGACGAGCCCAGAGTGGGAGGAGTGCTTACCAATATGGCGAGAGCGCATGCGTGTTCAAGGTTCGGAGGAGCCAGACCTGGCCAGACATAAAGCAGTCTGAGGGGAGAGGTTGTTGATGGAAATCAAGCCAGGGAGCGAACAAAAACGAGTTTCGGCACACATTCCGGAAAGTACCGATGAATGAAAACAAAACATATCTCGTAACAGTGATATTTTTGTTACTGATATTCTCTCGAGGGTAATGTATGGAAAATCTATCAAAAGTCCAGCTTAATACATTGCACCTAAACCAGGTTAATGCATTAACATACATTAACGTTAAGCAACACGCACTGGAGCATCTTGCTTGATGGGCGTTGTTCTGTTCATTCCCGGTGGGCGGGTTTGCTTTATTTTATAGTATAGTTATAAGTTAAGTATAGTTAGTTAGTATAACAGTCTGGTTGATATCTACCGTAGTCTGTAGTCGAAATGTGTAGACGAAATCATCTCCATCTTGTTTGGTAGTTTAGTATTCTGTAGTAAACAAATCTGAAAGTTTGTTCTGTTTAACAAAACAGTCACATTCAACGAGGCACCAGAGTTTTCTACAGACAAAATAGAGCCTGCGACCACGACCAAACACATGTGTTGACTGACAAGCACCCCACATTGCTCTCTGCTGGGCCTTGGTAACAAGTAACGTTAGGCCTAATAATTTTCAGGCACCTGTCATTTTTTGAGTCAGTCAGATCTTGTGTACTTGGATCTTATTTAAGTGTGTGCATGCTAGGGCTAGGCTAGTCTGTCATGTAACACGAAAAATTGCAGCCTATCCTATGCATGGTCAGCCCCAGTCCATAAACAGGATCCTTTTCCCGAATAGCCTGCTTCCAGCCGAGGACGGCTGGTCTGACAATGGATTTTTCACCAGTTTATTTTCACAGATTAGTCTAACCTACACTAGCCTATTAACCTTAATGTGGTGTGGTTATAAGTGGTCATCTTTAGTACTCATTGTTGAATACTTGAAATGTGGCTCAGGGCCCTGTAGGCTGCCATCATGGCACATGATACACACTTACTGGCATCCTCACTCTGTAGCCTACATGTGTCATAAAGGTTTTCTTCTTTTTTTGGTGCAGCTTAGCCTGGTAATAAAACCAGCCCCTCGGACTTACACTTTGTTTTGTACAGAGGGTCTTGCCATTCGTTAGTGAGGAATTGTTTAAGGTGTTGAAGTTTAAAAAGATTGGATCAGCCCTTGACTGATAGCCTGGCCTAGAAATCTAGATGCGCCATAGCGGTAGCAAATAGTTTTGCTCAGCAGGTATATCTAGCCACACACCATGGGGCCTCAGTAGGTCTTCTACCAAGGCTTGGTAGGACCAATCACAAAGCTCTATCTTTGGAGAGAGTCGTTAAGCGTACTTAGCACGATGACGACAGGGTTGTGATGGTGCAAAACAACAAGGATGGCTGTGGCCAAGGAACAACAGTCATTTGAATCGGCTTTGGCATTGACTTTGGAAGACTTAGACTTGAATGTTGAGCAGAAAAGGCAAGTTATTCTATTCAAAGAATGCTGCATTTACTGTTTACCGATGTTGCTCTGATTGGTTGCAGCGCTATTGCCTGCAGAAGCAGTTTGAAAGACAACTGCTGATTCCGCCCCTAGGATTGAGCCCGATCTATCAATCATGTCCAGACTATACATTTTGATGATGTAAAGAAAATGTTTACTTTTCATCCAGTGCTTATGTACAATATAAATAAAAAAAGATTGCTGTTGACATAGATCAAACCTCCTATGATGAGGTTTTAATATTTTGTCCTCTTTGCCAGGCCATGCAAATTTGATAAGCTGCAGAAAAGATATTCAGAAATTGTGTAGAAATAATTTAATCTTTTCTCTTTTAATATAGGTTACATAATGACAGTAAATTGAGGAGGCGCGTAGCAAATGCATGTTAATGTAAACATGATCTATTGATCATGTCCAGACTATACATTTTGATGTTATAGTCTGACTTGTCTGACTACTCATAGCCTGCCTTGACTGATAGCATTGGACGTGGTAAAAACACTACCACAGACAGCGAGCTCAATGGGATCAAATTCAAACTAGCACTGTAGGGAGATGATAATCAAACAGAAGTACTTAGGAACGCGTGGCCAGGCTAGGTGCAGCTGTGCCAAACTTTTCACAACATTCACAACCTTTCCAAAGCCTGGACCAGAAGTTATGAGTGGATTGACTTTATATTAACATAGGCTACACAGACACTTGACAAACCTTTGCTTACTGCTTATGTTCTTGACATAAACTTGTATCCCTGTCCCTGGGAAATGACCACAGCAAGGTGTGTTAAGACATGCACTTGTGGTGTCACTCTGTGCCACTGACCTCTCTTACCTGCACTGGCATTGGCTGGCCATTCAGAACTCCTACAGTTCATATTTTGAGTGTGGCTCCTCCTGTCTGCATGATAAAGGCTTTATTCACATGACAGTATGTGGTGTAGTTTTGAGTCTACTACATATTTAGAATCTAATACCTAGTATCTAGTATGAATGGACATACAAAGCTTTAATAACATACAATTCAAAAGATTTTGTTAGGAAAGAAGTCATGATAAGGGTGATTTCATGATCATGGCAGATCATGATAATGGAATGTTGAAACACATAGCCCAGTGATAGTAGTATTTCATGGGTTTATGTCTAATGTACATTTTACTTCAAGCTTTTTGATTGTCAGGCAAATTTCAGAGCAGGCAGACAGGCTGTACCCAACCCATACAAATAGTTGAGAGAGAGAGAGAGTGAGAGTCAGTGAGGACTGATTGCAATGTAAGCGTCTGGTGCTGTCAGCAGCTTTAAATCACTCTACAACAAAAAACACAGAGAGCTATTGTGCTGTCTGAAGAGTATTGGTGATTTTTTTTCTCTAGAGTGTACTTTTAAAATATATGTACATTCATTCAAATTACACAAATTTCAGTGGCATACATAGTTTGCAATTTAGTGGATTTGCAAATTTTATTTTTCTGAAATGGCCACTCAACTCTGCTCCAGACACAAGGACATGGGTTGATTAGACCCATTACTTATGGACATGAATTGATTTGTGATGAAAGCTGGAGCTACAGTTTCGGCAATATAACCCTGACAACTGAGATGGAATTTTTGAAACAACAAAGGCTTATTGAGGGGCTAGACGGCAGACTCAACCAGTCAGGCAAGTTATACATGGCTGGTCCCAGGCCTGGATTGTGGGGCTTATGTCCACTTGCCCTTATTACACTGGACCCGGAGCCAATCAGATTGAGTGTTTCTCAGCCAGGATGCACAGTTTATTTTTGTTGGACAGGCTGCCTAGCATACAATTGAGGGGTCTGTTGTACTAGGTCTTTGCATACTATGAGTTCCATCACTTTCATTCATAAGCTTTTCTTCCCACGTTAACTCATCTGGCTAGAGTTGGATGCAGACACACCATGCATGTAACTATACTATATAGTCTCAAGAAATATGATTTCATTATGAATGAGACAAATGTTTACTTTTCATCCAGTGCTTATGTACAATATAATTAAAAAAAGATTGCTGTTGACATAGATCAAACCTCCTATGATGAGGTTTTAATATTTTGTCCTCTTTGCCAGGCCATGCAAATTTGATAAGCTGCAGAAAAGATATTCAGAAATTGTGTAGAAATAATTTAATCTTTTCTCCTTTAATATAGGTTACATAATGACAGTAAATTGAGGAGGCGCGTAGCAAATGTATGTTAATGTAAACATTTTCATGCATAAATTGTGTATCAAATTTCTAGGGTATTTATTTAGCAGCTAACTGTATGAAATGCAGTTTACAACATTCTTTATTGGTTAGTTACATTCAACAACTTGAATATACTGAAAGTGATAGAGCACTCAAAGTGACAAATCAATGCAATGTTTGCAACATTTGCAAAGATAGTAGTTGATCTTTTGCGTAGATTTTCATGTTTTTATTGTAGGAATTATTTACCACGGATCAAGCTCAACAGACTCTGTGAAATACTGAAAGTGTATTTTTGATCATTCTCTCACTATGTTAAAATATGTACAGCCAATACATTTGTATACACAGTGTCAAATATGTATCATCTATGTAACCACTGTTCAAATCACACTTCTGCCTCAGCAAGAGTCTGCAATAAGTTAAGGCATTTTATTTTAATAGCACCTTTAATAGAATTGATCCAATT